>CM031624.1:21209116-21236067 GCA_018398815.1 Conus ventricosus
GACATGGGCAACTGTCTTTCTTGCACTTGAGTTGTATTCATGTTGTTAAACCATGACCTAGGTTATAGTTTTCATCGTCATTGACCGCACAACAAGGCCTTTTCAGGGCTTTCCAATTCATACAGGAAGAAAAAGACCATATCTGAAAAAAATAGCATTCTGAATAAAAAAAAGTCCTGAAAAAGGTCACATTCTGAAAAAGAAACACACACACACACACACACACACACACACACACACACACACACACACACACACACACACACATACATACATACATACGCACGCATGCACGCACGCACGCACGCACATTAAGGCACGCAAACACACACACACACACACACACACACACACACACACACACACACACACACACACACACACACACACACACACACACACACGCACGCACGCACGCACGCACGCACGCACGCACGCACGCACACAATGAATGATGTGATAGCTAAATCATCGGCACTCATGAGGCAGATAACACCAGGCCTTGCCAACAGCGTCAGACATTTTGTTGAATTTATCACTGTTGGGTTTTAAAAAGAAAAAAGAAATAAACAAAAGAAATTAATGGGGAAAAAAACAACATTTACATGTAACCAAAGAACAACGCGCATTAGACGTCGCAGAATGAACTGAGTGTCTGTCTCTGTTCCATTTTTTTTTTTCTGTTGATGTTTCGATCTTTTGTAATGCAGCCCGTAATTTGTTGTGATCAAACAAGACACAAGCTTTTTCTTTTTTTTTTTTCTTTTTTTTTTGGGGTTTAAAGTAAGCTACGAGAGCAACATAGAATGTGCTTTGCGCTTTCTGTTCAGGCATTATTCAGGAGCAACTTCATAAATTAGATAACTCTCCAAATCCAAGCCCACGGATTTGCACATCTTACCTCAGCCTCAATAATATCTTCATCTAAGCCTTGAAAATAATTTTCTGTAATCTTCGACATAATCTTTCTGCAGTATTTTCTGTTAATCTGAGCGACGTTTAAATGGTCGGTTTATTAATTTTTTTTTTAAAAACACAAAAACAACACTTGTTAAATAAATGAAAACAAAACGACAGAAACAAGCAAATGAATTACTCAAAAAGAGAAAACAAAGCAACTAGCCGTTGTCACATCATTTGGAAACCTTGCAAAAATGAATGAATAAATAAATAAATAAATAAATAAATAAATAAATAAATAAATAAATAAATAGATAATATATTCATCCAATTAAAAAAAAAATATGGGAGCCACTGTGTAACAAACCTTGTGAGTGACATTTGAAGATATGCAACATACTTTTCTCATTCATATCTTGGTTTCAAATACACAGTGAAAACTTGAAATAATTGCAATTTTTTTTCCATATATACATTTGTAGAAATAGAATTTGGCATGGATCAGAATTAAGTCAAACGTTTTAAACGATCTAAAAATCATTGTCACAACCAAATAGGACAACATTTTCGTTCAGCAGTAGATTCATAGTTTCGCATTTTCTATTCATTATAGTTTGAAGTTCTTGCGAGAAAGTTTGAACATGAGGGCAGTGCCAAAATACATGTTGAACAGTTTCCTTTTCTCTCTTACAAAAAGTACATTTTTCTGAATCTTCAACGCCCATGTTTGTTTGTTTTTTTCCAAAATAGTACTGGTTGCCAGTTTCCTATTATCAATTCTAACCTGATACCATCTTCATTTAATATCTTTTATCTCTCAGATTTTCTGAACAGTTTTAGCCCAATTAACATCCTTCGGTGATCTTTCATTCCATTTATTGCAAAAAGTTGCCTCTGGAGTGTCTTGATTCAGTAAATGGTAATAGAAAGAAGCTCCCCTTGAAACTGAACATATTACAGACATTAATTTACTTGACTTACCTTTTTCTTAACAGTTTATTTCTACTCCAACTTCTCTCGAATACTTTTTCACAACACTAATACAACTGCTATAAGTTACAAAATCTGTATTGATGCTATATTTATTAACAGAGAACTGGAAACGAAAAAAAAAATCACCATTTTCGTCTAAAAGATTCTGCACGCAGAATACGCCATTTTTCTATCCATTTTCATAATTATGGAAAACAGATTTGCCCCCGATCCTCAAAACAATCTTATCTATTTCTTTATATGCTTTCAATTCATCTCTCCAGAAATTATTTAACTTATCATGCCTAACAAATCAGCACCTAATTAATGAATAATTTCCGCCTTGTATATAATGAGAAAAGTATTTTCTTCCATCTATGGTTACTTGATAAAAGTTTACGAATCCAAGTTAGTTTTCCATGTATTCATTTCTTTCCATATGTTTGGTATTCTACCCCCCCTCCCCCCCCCCCCCCCCCCCCCCCCCCCCCCCCCCCCCCCCCCCCCCCCCCCCCCCCCCCCCCCCCCCCCCCCCCCCCCCCCCTCCCCGTACTGTATCATTTCTACAGATTTTTCCGACTGATTTCATCTGCCTATACAATGAAATGTAAATTTCTGTGTTTTCATCGATTATGTAGTCTTGTGGGTTCGGTATGTAACATTATGATAGGTTGGTTTTGATAAGAATCAGGATTTAAGTACTGCTACTCTGCCAAGAGGTGTTATCTGCTTTTTAGCCAACTTTTGTACAATGTTTTTACCTCTGCAGATTTTTCTTCGAGATTCATAATTTCACAATTTTTTTTAATCACTCATAAACCAAATACCCAAAATTTTGAATTTAAGAGGGTTCCATTTTATATTTTAATGTGGCATATTTCTTAACAGCGAGTTTGGTTTACTTGCTAACCATACTGCATTTAATTTTCCGCATTTAGTAAGAGTCCAGATATTCTTCTAAATTTTTCAAGTATTATAATCGATTCTTCAAATGATTTTCGATCGCCTTCTTGTATTAGTTCAGTATCGTCTGCATACTGTGATATTTATTCTCATTATTATATATTTTATTTCCTTTTATGGCTTCATTTTCTCTGATCATATTTGCTAAGATTTCAACACAAATAACTAATGAATGTAGTGAGATTCGATTCCCCTGGTGGCATCCTCTCTCAACAGGGAACCAACCGACTAGTTTCCCATTCACTGAAACAGTATACGTAATATTTGTGTAGAATGTTTTCATCTATTGACAGAAACTTGGACCAAAGCCGAAGGCATGTAATACTTTAAACATAAAACCATAGCTCACACTGTCAAACGTTTTTTCAAAGTCTTAACATAAAAGTATCCCAGGTTTTTTGGATCTAATCATATAATCAAGTATGTCATAAATAAGACGAATGTTATCTCCCAAACGTCTATTTGGAATAAAAGCCAGTGTAGTCTTCGCTGTTGATAGAGTGAAGCACACACTTCATGGGTTGGTTGTACATGTAGATCCTATTTCATACACAGTGTTCGAAAGTGAAATTGGTCTCCAATTTTTTATTCGGTCTTTGGGCTTGTCGCCCTTTAGAATGCGTATGATAATCCCTTTTTTGCGTTGAAGACAGCTCATTTCGATCGTATTCATCGTTAAGCGCTCTTACAACATATGGACCAAGTTGTAACCGGAAAAATTTGAAGAATTCTGCCGTGAAGCCACCGCTGCCTGGACTTTTTCTATTACGCATATGTTTCAGAGCAACACCAGCTGCTTCCAAAATAATTTGGCCTTCCAAAGAAGTTATCTGATTTTCAATTCATACTGGTAAATTGTTTACTAGATATAGTATTTAACAAGATTTTATATCTCTTTTAGAATATAACTTTTGATAGAACTTATTCACTTCGTCAATTTCATCACCATCATTTAAAGTGGACCCATTATCCAGCGTAAGTTTTATAATATTTTTACAAATGTAATTTCGCTTTTCAAGTCCACAAAAATAGTTTGTAATTGTTTCCTCTTCTACGACCCATTTCACCTTTAAACGCAGCAACACACCTTCCATCTTCTTTTCCCGAAATGTAATCAACTCTTGTCTCAACTTTCAAGTTCAAGTCTTTCTTGTTCACATAATACCACTTTTCAAGTAAATGAATATTACTTTCAAAATATTTTAGTTTTTCTGTGTCCTTCCGTTTCTTCATCGTTGGTGGGTATGATAAAGTTTTGCCTCTAATTTTCATAAGTGATGTATCCAAAAAACAAATTGGTCAGAAATAACAAATTGGATTTCTGATTTAGGCATTTGGGCCAACCCACCGCAACAATATGGAAGAGCTGCATATCACTCAATGACTGTTTGAATCACCTGCTTTATGTCTGCTATGCAGTTATATATAGTGTCTTTCAATAATGAACTATTGAAATTCCATAATAGATTTCTCTTTATCTCTCTACCTTGTTCTAAAGTGACTAAACTTAAGGAGCAGTCAGCTCGATATCCTGGTAGAATGTCTGCGTCTGTTACATGATTACATAACCAGTCGGAAATAAGAAAGAAATCTCAATGATTCTGCTGACATGGGTTATTTCTCCTCCAAGTATACCTTCGTAATTCAGGATTTAATTCATGCCAGATGTCAGTTAAATCTGGGCTGTCCGTCATGTTTTCTGCTTGCTATTGCGCTTTAGGATTCTTGTTATGCCGATAATTGTAACAGTCCAAAGAGTAATCACATACCAAGTTCCAATCATCTCCGATAATGACATTTTCAGCCCCAACTTCCCTAATGCGTTCTTCCAACTCTACATGAAAACTCAGGCTCATCACAATTGGGCTCGTGAACACTAGCGATAAGACATTCTTTATCCATTACTATAATGGATGCAAAAGCATAATTACCTGTAGTGTCTTTATGAACATTTTTTAACTGAAAGTCAATATTATTATTGAACAAAATAGCTACGCCCGTGCGGGATGCAAAAAAAAAAAAAAAAAAAAAAATTATAACCCTATTCTGCACGAATTTATTTTCTAATTTTGGTTTGAAATGGGTATACTGCAATAATATATTCAGTATGATTTTCCTCTTTAAATGATTAAACGTATCTCTTCGCTTTTGTGGGTTGGCCAGACCCTGACAATTCATGGATGCAATGGTTATTTTGCTACACATATTGAGACCGAAATTCAATATGGGTCATATAAACACTTTGACACACTAACATGCTGACATATAAAACCGAACCAAAATGAAAAATGAAAATAAGAGCGAATCGCGTTTAAGTCAAAAGCAACAATTGCTCCGCAGAAGTCATTTTTAGCCACACGCAGGTCGGTTATAACCTGTTAAAAAATGTTCTAGCCATGATTCAATTGTAACGAAAGGAAGAACAATTTCTTTTTTCCCTCCCATTTCATAAAATTTTCCAAAATATGTTGCTGTCATGTCTGATTTCTGAAAAGGAGTTACACCTATTCTGTCTTACCTTGCAAAAGGTGTGTGTGCGTGTGTGTGTGTGTGTGTGTGTGTGTGTGTGTGTGTGTGTGTGTGCGTGCGTGCGTGCATGCGTGCGTGCGTGCGTGCGTGTGCGTGTGTGTGTGTGTGTGTGTGTGTGTGTGTGTGTGTGTGTGTGTGTGTGTGTGTGAGCATGCGTGCGTGTGTACGTGCGTGCGTGTGTATGTAGATCTTTATGTGGATCTTTGTGTATGTAGATCTTGTATGTAGATCTTTTTCGTCAATACGTTTTCTCTTCTTTCTTTGTATACGTCTTTGTTCCTATTAAGATCTAAGCAGGCATAAAACCTGGACGCACGTTGACGTAAACCTTTAATGTGTCGGCATTCAGCCTTATAGCACCTATTCTTGGTTGGTGATTGGACCGCAAGAACAATCAGTAACTTAAGCAAAAGCAGATCCAACTTTATGATCACCCTTTTGTCTTATTTTGGCGACTGCTATGATTGGTATGGGCCTCGTTCTAAACAGACGCACTTCAGTAGGAAGCAGTGTCATTTTTTGTAAACATTCTGTTTTCTATTACTTTGTTGATACTCGTTCAGGTCATATGACTTTATATCTGTATAAGCATGCGCTGTGATGCTGCATGGTCAAACAACGTCAACGACTCCATGTCCACGCCTCAAAATGAAATGTAAACAGAATATTAAATCTTCTCTTACGGAGGCTATTGGAAGGAGGAGCTCAAAGAAGAAAAAGAAACACCCAAAGGGTGCTGGGGAGGCCCCAGAGAAGCACTGTCTTCACCTGCTTTAGAGCAGTCCTGTACCACCCTTGGAGGCCTGCGCTGTGTGACGATGGGTACAGGGCACGCGCGGACACTCCATTAGATATCAAGGAATAACTGCCTGAACAGAGTAATTTAGAACAGGATGCAGCTCATAACAGCCTTTAAAGTAGAAATCCCATGGTGTTACAGCCTGTATTTATGACTGCAGAGCCCACCGGAAAAACACCACCCTCCAGCTGCCGATACACCCCACAGACCAACCACCCTGCCCACGGACAGATGAAGACAGTGCCACTCCAGACACAGCCAAGCTTTCGCCATACGGTCTTATGTGCCTCAAGAGAGAATCCAAGTGTAGCTTTCCCACTGTCAACAGGACTTTCCGTGGTCAGTGGGTCTTTCCTCACCGTCACTGGACCTTTCTCCAGGTCAGGCCTAGTTAAGGCAAAGAAGAAAAAGAAACACCCGAAGGTGCTGGGGAGACCCAGAGAAGCACTGTCTTCACCTGCCTTTAGAGCAGTCCTGTACCACCTTGGAGGCCTGCGCTGTGTTGACGATGGGTACAGGCACGCGCAGGACACTCATTAAGATATCAAGGGACATAACTGCTCCTGAACAGAGGTAAATTTGACTACAGGATGCAGCTCATAACAGCCTTAAAGTAGCATCCCCATGGGTGTACCAGCCCGTATTTCATGACTGCAGAGCCCACCGGCGAAAAAACACCACCCTCCAGCTGCCCAGCACACCCCACAGACCCAACCACCCTGCCCACGGACAGATGAAGACAGTGCCACTCCAAACACAGCCAAGCTTTCGCCATACGGTCTTATGTGCCCTCAAGAGAGAATCCAAAGTTGTGTCTTTCCCACTGTCAAAAAGGACTTTCCCTGTGGTCAGTGGTCTTTCCTCGCCGTCACTGGACCTTTCTCCAGGGTCAGCCTAGTTAAGGCAAAGAAGAAAAAGAAACACCCGAAGGTGCTGGGGAGGACCCAGAGAAGCACTGTCTTCACCTGCCTTTAGAGCAGTCCTGTACCACCCTTGGAGGCCTGCGCTGTGTTGACGATGGGTACAGGCACGCGCAGGACACTCCATTAAGATATCAAGGGACATAACTGCTCCTGAACAGAGGTAAATTAGACTACAGGATGCAGCTCAATAACAGCCTTAAAGTAGCATCCCCATGGGTGTACCAGCCCGTATTTCATGACTGCAGAGCCCACCGGCGAAAAAACACCACCCAGCTGCGAGCACACCCCACAGACCAACCACCCTGCCCACGGACAGATGAAGACAGTGCCACTCCAAACACAGCCAAGCTTTCGCCATACGGTCTTATGTGCCCTCAAGAGAGAATCCAAAGTTGTAGTCTTTCCCACTGTCAACAGGACTTTCCCTGTGGTCAGTGGTCTTTCCTCACCGTCACTGGACCTTTCTCCAGGGTCAGCCTAGTTAAGGCAAAGAAGAAAAAAAAAACACCCGAAGGTGCTGGGGAGGACCCAGAGAAGCACTGTCTTCACCTGCCTTTAGAGCAGTCCTGTACCACCCTTGGAGGCCTGCGCTGTGTTGACGATGGGTACAGGCACGCGCAGGACACTCCATTAAGATATCAAGGGACATAACTGCTCCTGAACAGAGCTGTAAATTAGACTACAGGATGCAGCTCATAACAGCCTTAAAGTAGCATCCCCATGGGTGTACCAGCCCGTATTTCATGACTGCAGAGCCACCGGCGAAAAAACACCACCCTCCAGCTGCCGAGCACACCCACAGACCCAACCACCCTGCCCACGGACAGATGAAGACAGTGCCACTCCAAACACAGCCAAGCTTTCGCCATACGGTCTTATGTGCCCTCAAGAGAGAATCCAAAGTTGTAGTCTTTCCCACTGTCAACAGGATTTTCCCTGTGGTCAGTGGGTCTTTCCTCACCGTCACTGGACCTTTCTCCAGGGTCAGCCTAGTTAAGGCAAAGAAGAAAAAGAAACACCGAAGGTGCTGGGGAGGACCCAGAGAAGCACTGTCTTCACCTGCCTTTAGAGCAGTCCTGTACCACCCTTGGAGGCCTGCGCTGTGTTGACGATGGGTACAGGCACGCGCAGGACACTCCATTAAGATATCAAGGGACATAACTGCTCCTGAACAGAGGTAAATTAGACTACAGGATGCAGCTCATAACAGCCTTAAAGTAGCATCCCCATGGGTGTACCAGCCTGTATTTCATGACTGCAGAGCCCACCGGCGAAAAACACCACCCTCCAGCTGCCGAGCACACCCCACAGACCCAACCACCCCTGCCCACGGACAGATGAAGACAGTGCCACTCCAGACACAGCCAAGCTTTCGCCATACGGTCTTATGTGCCCTCAAGAGAGAATCCAAAGTTGTAGTCTTTCCCACTGTCAACAGGACTTTCCCTGTGGTCAGTGGGTCTTTCCTCACCGTCACTGGACCTTTCTCCAGGGTCAGCCTAGTTAAGGCAAAGAAGAAAAAGAAACACCCGAAGGTGCTGGGGAGGACCCAGAGAAGCACTGTCTTCACCTGCCTTTAGAGCAGTCCTGTACCACCCTTGGAGGCCTGCGCTGTGTTGACGATGGGTACAGGCACGCGCAGACCACTCCATTAAGATATCAAGGGACATAACTGCTCCTGACTTTATATCTGTATAAGCATGCGCTGTGATGCTGCATGGTCAAACAATCGTCAACGACTCCATGTCCACGCTCAAAATGAAATGTAAACAGAATATTAAATCTTCTCTTACGAGGCTATTGGAAGGAGGGAGCTCAAAAAGTGAACGTAATTCTAAACACAGTTTACCATGCACACGGGATTCAGCAATTTTCTTGCATCCAACCTTTCTCGGTTAGAAGCATCTAGTACTTCTGCTGGGGGCGGCCCTTTAGGTCTATTCCCTTTAGGTCTATTCCCTTTAGGTCTATTCCCTTTAAGTCTATTCCTTCCAGGTCTATTCTCGTTAAGTCTTAGGGATAGGGTTAGGGATAGGGTTAGGGTTAGGGTTAGGGTTAGGGATAGGGTTAGGGATAGGGTTAGGGTTAGGGATAGGGTTAGGGATAGGGATAGGGTTAGGGTTAGGGATAGGGTTAGGGATCGGGATAGGGTTAGGGATAGGGTTAGGGTTAGGGATAGGGATAGGGTTAGGGTTAGGGATAGGGTTAGGGATCGGGATAGGGTTAGGGATAGGGTTAGGGATAGGGTTAGGGTTAGGGATAGGGTTAGGGTTAGGGTTAGGGATAGGGTTAGGGATAGGGATAGGGTTAGGGTACTAACCCTATCCCTAAGACTTAACGAGAATAGACCTGGAAGGAATAGACTTAAAGGGAATAGACCTAAAGGGAATAGACCTAAAGGGAATAGACCTAAAGGTACCTCCCTTGATTTAATGCCCCATTTTATTACCGGTGTAACGAAAAGTTTTGACTCCCGAATGGTTTAACTCCCAGGGAGTTAAACTGTTCAAATGTAAATTTTAACTCCCCGGGAGTTAAACTAGAATGACTCCCACCCTGTGCAAAATAACTCCACTCAGTAAAACTTCAAAATGTTCTAAATCTTTTTTTTGTACAAGTCTCAACAAATTCTTGAAACATTAAGGGGGGAGTCATTTTGTACATATATCAGACTTAACTCCCACTCTGTAACAGATTGACTCCCCCCCCCCCCCCCCCCCTGGGAGTTTGTACAGATTAACTCCCGGGAGTTAATCCAGGCGTGTAAAAGTTTAACTCCCTGCCACTAAGGGGAGTCAGTTTTTCACAGTTTAGAATAACTCCCTGGGAGTTCATGTGTACACATGTTTTCTGACTTCCAGGGAGTTACTTTGTAACAAGGAAGGGGGGAGTTAATCTGATCATGACTAAGATGACTCCCCACCCACCTATTCCCAGGTGTCTTTCGGTACAATTTGTACAAGAGGGTGGCTGCTTGGGACCGATCTGATGTAGTTGTCAGTGACTCGTCACAGGCGTGGTGGTGTGCGTGTGCCAAGCTAAAAATGAAAGTCGGCCAGCCAATCAGAAAAAAACACACATTTTTCAATAAAATTCAGGACACGTGACTAATTCACAGAGACTAATAATATCGAAGGAAACAATTCTACCTGACAAGTCTTGATCTGGCAAGTTAGTGTAAGAACACACACACACACACACACACACACACACACACACACACACACACACACACACACACACACACATATTTCGAAAATATATATGTAAAATGCATGGGTGGTAGCGAGGTGCGGGGAGTGGGTGGTGGGTGGGAGTCATTCTGGTGGTATGTCAGAATAACTCCCCTGGAGTCAAACTGAAACACAGAGGGAGTTAGTTTTTCATATTCTTGTTTAACTCCCAGGGAGTTAAAATTTACTAATGAACAGTTTAACTGGGAGTTAGACCATTCGGGGAGTTAAAACTTTTCGTTACACCGGTTCGTGCGTTCAAATCACACAGAGCAATAAGCTGCATAACTCATTTTTCATGAACGGATTTAAACTGTTCAACTCTCTCAGTATTACAGTAATATCTTTAACGTAACAGAAAATGGCAGTTGCTGGACATTGAATATGTTGATAAACAAGACGTCTTGAATACATCCAAAGTTCTGGAGATCCGAATACAAAGAAATCATAAAATTTTGTATTGACATACTGTAAACAATTCTAGAAAGGTTTACAAAGAAGTATAATAGTACCACCCGACCATCTGTCGATTAAAGTGACTACCATCGAAGAAAAAAGCTTAAGTACATTCAGTTCCTTCAAGTCAATGACAAAATGGGCCCATATTCGTATGGTCAGAGCATTCAGCTGTAGTACTGGAAGTCGGGAATTTGAACCTCTTGTGGGGTCAGATCTTTACGGTTGGAAATTCTCGCGGTCTACCAAGCAGCAAATAGGTACCTGATTCTGGAACAACAGGGATGGGCAATACCTTCCATAGTGTTGTGCATTAGATAACAAATCTCTAATAATTCACGCCATTACGGCTGTGGGACTAACAGTTTTCTTTTCATATGCTCTTATGGTAACGATTTCAATTAAACAACAAACGTCAAAGAATGTAACGATTTCTCTCAAATCTGACTCAGGAAGTCTTCCAGCCAGTCTGTTTAGAGGCTATGAAAACTTTAGCCTGTTTCTCTTTGTGAATAGGAGGAGGTGCGCTGTACGGGACATGCACGAGCAGCTCTGTTGCCCCGATCACACCCCCTCGTGTCACTGAGGGTTTGACCCTGGCTTTTTTTTTTAACGCGAACGACGACGCGTGTCAAGACATGAGGAACACAACACCCTTCCTTCTCAACTTGGGAACTTTGCTGCCGGGCACGCCTGGGTAGCCTCAACGTCAACATTTTTTTTGTTGCTCATTAATTGGTTGATGCACAGCTGGTCAGCAGGAGGACCTCGTGACGTCATGGACTCGCTCTTCAGGAATTCCCTCCCTTGGAGGAGGCGGACTGGGATGGGATGGTTGTTGGGTGCTCTGACGATCGTTTCCTCCCCCCGGATGTGGGTTTCGCCCCTGAAGTTGAAAACAAAAAGAAAAACAAACCCCCAATTAAACAGTCTTTTCTTCATGCACTTTCCTTCAGTTGTGCAGTTTCTCATTTGCTTGCCTCAGAGCTCGTGTTGACAGGATGCCGCCAAACGGGGACTGACTCCCAGTAAAAGTGTTTTAAAGGGTTGTGTTCAAGCATGCGCTTGAGCTCCTGTTTTCAGACATTATTAGTATGAATGACGGTGTATACAGTCAATAGGATACTGGCCGGGTCCATTACAACGGCTGTCAACCAACAACTAAAACTGTAAGTGTTCTGACATCCCAAATTAAGGCGTTGGGCCGAGTTCATGACATCAGCTCTTATTCTCATGTTGCAATGGCTTTGCTTCCCGAAATCTTTTATTCGTCCATTTCCTTACCAGTCTATTTCAGCTGCATGAAGCATTCTTTTGCCACTGCTATTTCACTACATGATGCTTTTTTTTTGCCTCAACTATTTCAGCTACATAATGCTTCTTTTTTGCCTCTGCTATTTCAGTTACATTATGCTTTTTTGCCTCTGTTATTTCAGTTACATGATGCTTTTTTTTTTTTGGCTCTGCTATTTCAGTTACATGATGCATTTTTGTTTTTGGCTCTGCTATTTCAGTTACATGATGCATTTTTTGCCTCTGCTATTTCAGCTACATGATGCTTTTTTGCCTCTGCTATTCAGCTACATGATGCATTTTTGCCTCTGCTATTTCAGTTACGTGATGCATTTTTACCTCTGCTATTTCAGCTACATGATGCATATTTTTACCTCTGCCATTTCAGCTACATGATGCATATTTTTACCTCTGCTATTTCAGCTACATGATGTTTCTTTTTTTTAAATTTCTGCTGTTTCAGCTACATAATGCATTTTTTGGGTCTCTGCTATTTCAGCTACATGATGCATTTTTTTACCTCTGCCATTTCAGCTACACGATGCATATTTTTACCTCTGCCATTTCAGCTACATGATGCATTTTTACCTCTGCTATTTCAGCTACATGATGCTTTTTTTTACCTCTGCTGTTTCAGCTACATTATGCTTTTTTTTATCTCTGCTATTTCAGCTACATGATGCATTTTTTTTATTTCTGCTATTTCAGCTACATGATGCATTTTTTTGGCCGCTCGTATTTCAGTTATATGATGCTTTTTTTTCTTTTTGCTTCTGTTATTCCACTAAAATGATGCATTTTTTTGTCTCTGTTATTTCAGTCGCATGATGCATTTTTTTTGCCTCAGCTATTTTTCACTTAGATGATGCTTTTTTTTTTGGCTCGTGTTATTTCGCTTACGTTACATGATGCATTTTTATCCTCTGCGATTTCAGCTACATGATGCATTTTTATCCTCTGCTATTTCAGCTACATGATGCATTTTTTTACCTCTGCTATTTCAGCTACATGATGCATTTTTTTGCCTCTGCTATTTCAGCTACATGATGCATATTGTTACCTCTGCTGTTTCAGCTACATGATGCATTTTTTTTAACCTCTGCTATTTCAGCTATATGATGCTTTTTTTACCTCTGCTATTTCAGCTATATGATGCTATTTTTACCTCTGCTATTTCAGCTATATGATGCTTTTTTTTTGCCTCTGCTATTTCAGTTACATGATGCATTTTTTTTTTTTTTTTGGGGGGGGGGGCTCTGCTATTTTAGCTACATGATGCATTTTTTTTGCCTCTGCTATTTCAGTTAATGATGCATTTTTTTTGGCTCTGCTATTTCAGCTACATGATGCTTTTTTTTTTTTGCTCTGCTAGTTCAGCTACATGATGCATATTTTTTGCCTCTGCTATTTCAGCTACAGGATGCATTTTTTTACCTCTGCTGTTTCAGCTACAGGATGCATTTGTTTACCTCTGCTGTTTCAACTATATGATGCAATTCTTTTACCTCCGCTATTTCAGCTACATGATGCTTTTTTTTTTTGCCTCTGCTATTTCAGCTACATGATGCATTTTGTTTACCTCTGCTGTTTCAGCTACATGATGCATTTTGTTTACCTCTGCTGTTTCAGCTACATGATGCTTTTTTTTTTGCCTCTGCTATTTCAGCTACATGATGCATTTTGTTTACCTCTGCTGTTTCAGCTACATGATGCATTTTGTTTACCTCTGCTGTTTCAGCTACATGATGCATTTTGTTTACCTCTGCTGTTTCAGCTACATGATGCATTTTGTTTACCTCTGCTGTTTCAGCTACAGGATGCATTTTGTTTACCTCTGCTGTTTCAGCTACATGATGCATTTTTTGTTTGTTTTGCCTCTGCTACTTCAGCTACATGATGGTTTTTTTGTTTTTTGTTTTTTTTCCCCTGCTATTGACAGAACAGACGCGACTACAGAGCAATGATCGTGTAGTGCATCATGTTAATAAAAAAATAAAAAAAGAGTTCAACAGCTTTACTGAACAAATTCAGATCCCATATGATAACACCATAGTGCTAAAGTTGTCTAAAAAATATTTTAATTTCTTGGCTGTTATGGCTCCTGCCGGCTCTGTCTAGTAAAGGATGACATCAGCTGCAAAGTGAGGCGACTACAGGCGAAAATCTAAAAAAAAAAAAATTAAAGTATGTATAACGACATCCGCCAAACAGCGTGAACAGACGAATCACGAGACAAAACACGACGCGTTTCGACCTCTTGGATCTTCTTCAGGCAAGTGAAACAACACTCAGGGCAACGAAAATGAACGAGCAATCACTTCTCTTCGTCAAATTCGGCGCAAGATGGGCGTTGAATGAAAACCAAGCGGTCGGGAAGGAGACGATGCGAGTTGAGGAAGTAATGATGATAATAATGATAGCAGTAATAAGAATGGTAATTATGATGATAAAGATATTGGAAAAATGATAAAGAGAGGATGACTACCACTTTTGTGGACAAAACGGTAATAGCAGTTGTATTCATTCTATAAACAGTTTACCAAGGCCTCCTATGCATCAGTATATTTACTATAATGGTTACCATCACGACTATTATTAAAACTATTGATATACCTATTATAAGTATCAATATACCTATTAGATTCCAACCCTTCCCATAACTTTGTACTGTCCTTCTCCTCTTTGTTCTTCCTGCCCCCCCCCCCCCCCCCCCCCCCCCCCCCCCCCTCCTCTTTTCTTCCTCCCTTTCTTATTGTTAGTATTATTATAGTACTATCATATTCATTGTTATTATTGGCATTAGTTTTAATTATATTTTTGTACTATTACTTTTATTAGCAGTACTATTATCACCATTACCGATACTATTGGTTTTAGTATAATTATCATTGTTACCTGATACCATTTTTTTTTATATTGATATTACCATCATTACCATTATCCACCATCGTCATCGCCATTAACACTGTTGCCACGACAATCATGCTGTTCGACAGTCCTCAAACCCCTCTCCTTTCTCCTATACTACAACTGCTATTGCCATTTTATCACCAAAGTGGTGGTGATCCTGTATTATTTTTTTCAATGTTTTCATCATCATCATTTTCATTATTATAATTGCTATCATTATTATCATCATTACTACTTTAACCCACATTGTCTCCATCCCGACGACCTCGTTTTCATTCTACACCCATCTTGCGCCGAATTTGACAAAGATAGGCGATTGCTCGCTCATTTTCGTTGTCCTGAGCATTGTTTATCTTGCCTGAAGAAGACTCAAGAGGTCGAAACGCGTCGTGTTTGTCTTGTGATTCGCTTGTCCTCGTTGTCCGGCGGAGTAAATATAGATAATTTTTCAAAATTTGTTATGAAAACATTAGTTAAGAATGGTGTTTCAGTGTCTGAAGAATGAGTTCAGAACGTAACAAAATTGTGGAGATGTCTCCTTCATTATTTTTTTTAGACGTAAACGCAAGGACCGGCATTCAACAACAAAAATAGTGCCCCATCACGCGATGTTCATATGTTTGATGATGTTAGATGCATTCTCCTTTGGTGATGACGACGCTTACAAAGCGTTTAATCGAATTTGAAACGAGGAAGGTGACACCGAGTTTGGAAAAAAAAAACCTCCGAAGCTTAAAATCTTGCTTTTGTCAATAGAATAACTGGGAGCCTTCTGGTGATTTTACTTGCTTTTGATTGTAGTGTTATTGGACATTTCATTTTCCCCAGGCATCTACTTCATTGATCATGACCATTTAACGGCAAATGAAACAAACTGCGGCGTTACTGAAACACGACAAAAAAGCATTCACCACTTTAGCTTCACAAGGGGAGTATTGTGCATGTTTATGTCTGTTGTTTTTTTTTTTGTCGCTGAGGAAGGCATTTTGCCGAAAATTTCTTGTCCTGTTTTGTGTCGTGCATTAAATCGTCGTTACTTCACACTTTGTTTTGTGTGCTCTTCTGCTTTTTTGCCATGACCATTTAACACAGAAAGTTTCAGCTAAAGACATTTCAGTCGCACGTTTTTTCCCCCAGAAAGACGGCTATATTGTCTATTGTCTATTCTTTCAAGTCCTTTAATATCTTTTCTTTTACAGTTGATATGGACAATTCTATCACCTTTTGCCAGCTTTTCCAAATGCCATTTTGGAATAAAACTCCACTTATGTTTTTCAGTCGCGTCAAATAGTTTTCCTGCCCATTGTAAATAAAAGTATTTTTGTAGCTCGAGCATGTTTAACATTTTAAGACCCCACTCTCCATACTCACCTTCCATCACTTTTCGTTTTACTTTTTCAAATGCTCTCCTATTACTTTGTTTTTTCTGCCAGAGGAATTTATACAGTATTGTATTTATTTTATTTTAGTACACTATGGGGAAGACCTATAGATTGTATTACGTATATAAATTGGCTGATCAAAAAGGTATTTATAACCACAACTTTACCTTGAATACTAAGGTCCCGTTTACTCCATTCCTTAATGATGGAATTCATTACATCTAATCTATGAGACCAGTTGTCTTCAATGTCTCGTGCCATTTTGTTTGTTTCAAAATAAATGCCCAATATTTTTATTTTACTGACCAAAGTAAATGGAATATCTTCATCTTCATTCTTATTACCCATTCTTAAAACCTTAGTTTTTTGTGTATTTAATCTAAGGCCAGAAATTCTTTCGAACTCAGTTAATATTTCTAAAGCTGTAAGCATGTCTGTTCTGTTTTTCAGAAAAAGTGTTGTGTCGTCGGCCATTTGTTTTATTTTAATATGAACTGGGCTTGTGCAATGGGCAATTGGAACTTTAATGCCCTCTATGGAGCTGTTTCTAATTTTGATCGCAAGCAGCTCTACAGCCAGTACAAACGCGAGAGGTGAAAAGGGGCAACCCTGTCTGATACCACAGGAAATATCCAAAGGTTTGGAAATCCAACCTCCATGATTAATGCTACTAGAACTACCGTTGTTAAGAACATATACCCACCTTTTAAAGTCCACACCAAAATCAAAAACATCAAATGCATGTAACAAAAATTTTCTGGATATTGAATCGAAGGCTTTACTAGTAGATGTCCACCCTCATTACGTGTATTTAAGTAGTTTATTACATCATCAATGGACCTTATAATTGTTGCTATATTTCTACCTTTCAGATAGCCAACCTGATCGTTGTTAATTACTTTATGAATAACGTTACCAAGTCTTTCCGCTAGAACTTTTGCAAGGATTTTATAGTCTGTATTAGTCAAGGTAATTGGTCTCCAGTTTGTTAACTGATCTCTTTCTAAGTCTTTTCCTTTGTGTAATAAAGTAATGATTCCTTGTCTTTCAGTGTACGATAATTCACCTTTATGAAAAGATTCAATTAAAGAGCTTGTTACCAATTTACCCAAATTACTCCAAAAGAATTTTAAGAATTCTACTGTAATTCCGTCACAACCAGGTGCCGACCCAAGATTATGAGTCCTGCATTGGAAAATCCTGCATAATATTTACCCCACAAATATTCTCTTAAGTAAAATGCAAGTAAAAGAAAGTAATCAGTGTTCGTATTGTCCTGACACAATTGATTATATTGAGCATTTTTTCTATGATTGTCCACCTGTGCAAATGTTTTGGTTGTCAATCGAGGATTTTATATACGTAAAAAAGATGTAAGACTAAAACTATCAGTTTTGGACATACTTTTTGGTATAAACAAATTTGATCTCAATCTTGCGAATTACAAATTCATTAATTACATGATTCTTTTAGCTAAGGTGTGTATTAGTATTTTCAAAAAGACCAATTCTGTCTTCTCTCTACAACATATTTTTGAAAAAGAGCTAAACATTAGAAAGCATCACCTCCTCTTTAAGTAGACTAGAAACTCACTATCTGATGCAGAACTCCTTTGCATATTTCTACAGAAACAGTTACCGCTACCGTTGGGAAAAGTATGTTAGAAGCCTGTGAGTTTCTTTTCTCTGTCTCTCTCTCCCTCATTTCTTCCCTCCATCTTTTTGTTCCTCTCAGTTTGTCTGCCTGTCTGTCGGCCCCGTCTGTTTGCTTGCCCGTCAATTTGTCTGCCCGTCTGTCCTTTGCTCCATCTCACTTTCTTTCTCTCTCTGCTGAACAATTAAATAGTGGGAGAAAACAAGTGCAGGTTAACAATTCTTCAGTCGTTATAGTAATGACTTGGCAAAGATTTGAATTAAAAAAAATAAAAAAATGAAAAATGAAAAAATGGGGGAATATATTATAAATATGAGAAACCCTTCACTAGCTGCCTGAGGGAACCATTGTACTCCCCTTCGAAGGCACATCTATTTGTATTGCCTGCTCCTAGGCCTTTCGTCCGCTGGATCGGACTCATCAGGGAGACACGGCTGATTGTGTCAGTGCTCTTGGTGTCAAATAGAGACACACCACAGTCCATAATTCTGTGGTATTCTCACCACCAAGGGTTCCAAAAAGAATCCCACAGCACCCTCAAAGCAGCCAGCGAAGGGTAGTAAATGGAACAAAACACACAAGTGTGGAGATGAAAAAAGTTGCTGAAAAACTGAAAGCATTATTCAAACAATATAAAATGTAGGGGACAATCTTTGAGCCTATGCTTGAGGATCCATTCAAGGATGCAAGGGAGATCAAAAGATATGGAACAGTGTGAGTGGTCAGCTCTGCTGTTCAATAACCCAAGCATTGCGAGTGGCTAAGAATTGTACAGAACAACCTTTACTTGGATCTCCTAAGAGATGCAATCTCCCACTGATTGACCAAACATTATACTGCTGAACAATTAAATAGTGGGAGAAAACAAGTGCAGGTTAACAATTCTTCAGTCGTTATAGTAATGACTTGGCAAAGATTTGAATTAAAAAAAATAAAAAAATGAAAAATGAAAAAATGGGGGGAATATATTATAAATATGAGAAACCCTTCACTAGCTGCCTGAGGGAACCATTGTACTCCCCTTCGAAGGCACATCTATTTGTATTGCCTGCTCCTAGGCCTTTCGTCCGCTGGATCGGACTCATCAGGGAGACACGGCTGATTGTGTCAGTGCTCTTGGTGTCAAATAGAGACACACCACAGTCCATAATTCTGTGGTATTCTCACCACCAAGGGTTCAAAAAAGAATCCCACAGCACCCTCAAAGCAGCCAGCGAAGGGTAGTAAATGGAACAAAACACACAAGTGTGGAGATGAAAAAAGTTGCTGAAAAACTGAAAGCGTTATTCAAACAATATAAAATGTAGGGGACAATCTTTGAGCCTATGCTTGAGGATCCATTCAAGGATGCAAGGGAGATCAAAAGATATGGAACAGTGTGAGTGGTCAGCTCTGCTGTTCAATAACCCAAGCATTGCGAGTGGCTAAGAATTGTACAGAACAACCTTTACTTGGATCTCCTAAGAGATGCAATCTCCCACTGATTGACCAAACATTATACTGCTGAACAATTAAATAGTGGGAGAAAACAAGTGCAGGTTAACAATTCTTCAGTCGTTATAGTAATGACTTGGCAAAGATTTGAATTAAAAAAAATAAAAAAATGAAAAATGAAAAAATGGGGGGAATATATTATAAATATGAGAAACCCTTCACTAGCTGCCTGAGGGAACCATTGTACTCCCCTTCGAAGGCACATCTATTTGTATTGCCTGCTCCTAGGCCTTTCGTCCGCTGGATCGGACTCATCAGGGAGACACGGCTGATTGTGTCAGTGCTCTTGGTGTCAAATAGAGACACACCACAGTCCATAATTCTGTGGTATTCTCACCACCAAGGGTTCAAAAAAGAATCCCACAGCACCCTCAAAGCAGCCAGCGAAGGGTAGTAAATGGAACAAAACACACAAGTGTGGAGATGAAAAAAGTTGCTGAAAAACTGAAAGCATTATTCAAACAATATAAAATGTAGGGGACAATCTTTGAGCCTATGCTTGAGGATCCATTCAAGGATGCAAGGGAGATCAAAAGATATGGAACAGTGTGAGTGGTCAGCTCTGCTGTTCAATAACCCAAGCATTGCGAGTGGCTAAGAATTTCTTTCTCTCTCTGTTATTGGCATGGGAGTGACTCTTCTTTTATGTTCTCTACATGTTCGCTAGTCTGTCTTTCTATCTGTTTGTCTGTCTGTCTGCCTGTCTCTCTTTCACTCTCTGTCTGTCTGTCTGTCTGTCTGTCTGTCTCTCTCTCTCTCTCTCTCTCTCTCTCTCTCTCTCTCTCTCTCTCTTCTCTCTCTCTCTCTTTCTCGCGAGCGCACTCTCTCTCTCTTTCTATCTATCTCTGTTTGTAAGTGAGTGTGTACGCTTGTTTGCCTGTCTGCCCGTCTGACTCAGTATCTTTTTCCCTGTAGTTTTCTCTCTGTGTGTCTCTTCCCCCCCCCCCCCCACCAACATCCCACTCTCTCCCTCTCTCTCTTTCTTTGACGCCATCTCTGTCCGACTGTCTGTCCTCTGCTGCCTGTCGGGTCTGTCTGTCTGTCTCTCTATTTCTTTTTTTTTTTTTTATGGGTGGGTGGTGGTGGTCGTGATGGTGGTGGTGGCGTGACGTGAGGAGCGCTCACGCGCTTGGGTGGTAGCATGGGGAGGTCTGTTCCCGTCTCGGCAACTGGGACCTACGATATCCTTTCAGGAGTGTGTACATACGGAATTAGTCGCTTATGCATAAAAATTATTATTTTGCTTTGATACCGTGCCTTTAACACGTAACTACCATTGTTAATATGTTTGAGCGGGGGAGGGGGGGAGGGAGGGGGATGGGAGGGGGAGGAAAGGAGGGAGGGAGGGAGAGAGAGAGAGAGAGAGAGAGAGAGAGAGAGAGAGTGTGTGTGTGTGTGTGTGTGTGTGTGTGTGTGTGTGTGTGTGTGTGTGTGTGTGTTTGTTGTGTGTGTGTGTGTGTGTGTGGTGTGTGTGTGTGTGTGTGTGTGTGTGTGTGTGTGTGTGTGTGTGTGTGTGTGTGTGTGTGTGACACAAAATGAAGCTAGCAGATAACATATTCTCATTCTCTCTCGTTACGCAGGAAAAACTGAAATGAAAGAAAATAATTAAGTCTTTTGTTTAATCTATGTTGTTTTCTTTGTACTAGCAACACATTGTCAGAGTGAGTGTGCCAGTTCACCACACATTAGAACACTAACAAACCCAGTCACTTTGTATCAAATGTCAAAACATTAAAATCTGCAAAATCGTGTCCATTTGTAAATGAACAAACAGACTATGCATGGTATGTAAGGGACTGGTTGGAAAAAACAAAACAAAAAAACCTAGTAGTGGAAATTGTTTTTGTTTTTTTCGCTTTTTTTTTTTTGGCAAATGAAGAGGACAGTGTGAAGCACCAAAAAATGAAGAGGTGGATTTTGGCCTTAGGAAAAAAAAAAGAGAAAAAAAAGAAAGAAAATTACCGCCTTAGGTGCTCCATTGATCCGATAACTGATGCCACAAAAACAAAAAACAAAACAAAAAAGCATAGATAGTAGGGCTGTCAAGCTAGCTCTTGGTGTCCCTATGCACCCTAACACTCGTAGAACATATAAGGAGAGCAACATGTTGTCATTAACAGAACATCGAAAATTAGCAGTTTCAAAATATGTAATCAGAAGCCTATCTATCGTTAATAATACACAGGAGGAAATATTCTTAAATGAAGAAACAGAGTTCCCAAAGAGAGCAAAAAACATAACACTTCTTCAGCCTATCAAGAATTTTACTGAAGACGTTATGAGTAAAAGCAAAATGGATATTCACAATATTTCAGTCATGCCTATTATACCAATGATACCACCATGGGAACAAAGAAAGGCAAAGTTTGATATAGAATACAGCAGTTACAACAAAAATGAAGAGAGAATTTATTAGTTACTGACGTTCGCCTTCATTTAGATTCAAGATATTCAAATCATCTAAAAAAAATTCACTGATGGTTCCGTCTTAGAAACGTCAGACAGTGGTGCAGGTTTTGTTATTCCTTCGCTCAGATAGAAAAGTCATATTATCTAGGCAAAGGTGTTTCAATATTTACATCTGAATTATACGCAATAATGCAAGCTTTAGAATTCATTTGTGATCTACCTTATTCCACTTATAACATCTTACTATGTGTTGATTCAAAATCAGTTTTACAAACCCTCAAGCAAAATAGCTGCAACAGTCGTAACGATACTGTCTTTGAAATTAAGTATTTAATTCATCGTATTGCTATAAAAGGTATTGGTACTGACTTTTGCTGGGTGCCATCTCATTCTGGGCTCTTTTGGAATGAGGTTGCTGATAGAGCTGCTAAACGAGGAGCTTTCAATAACTTTGACACAGTTTTAAATGAGAAATTAGCATTATCAAGAGATGAAATGTACTCCCTGTTGGAAAAATCCACTTGTACTGGTCCATCTGCTTCTAGATCTAAAGTCTTGACATATAGTAGACCTATAATTGGTTTACTGTACAAAATACGACTAAACTCGGGGAAAGCTAAGTACGCAAAAGTTAATTGTATTTGCAATCTTAAACTATCAATTCATCACTTACTATTAGAATGCCCAATTTTGCTCGCTAGATACTGAATGAATAATATGGATTTTTTTCCCTTAAGTATGATAACACAAGGAACATTTTGAATAATGAAGAAATCGACATTATCTTAATTGCAAAACTTATTCTATCCACACCTATTGGAAGATTACTTTGAAGATCTATTTCACTTGTTGATATTTTTGAAGGGCGGGGTGGGGGTGGGGGTGGGGGGTGTTAACTTTTGCATGGTGTCTAAAATCACTATCCTTGTGAACAGACATTAAATCAAATATTCATTCATTCATTCATTCATAGTGGATGTTGGCCAAGTGTTCAGAAATACACACACATATCAAGTGTGCGGGGGGCGTCTCATCTGAACAGATCTTACTGCATGGTTCACAGTGGATAGCACACGTGATGTTGCGGTTTTGAAAAGAAGAATGTGTGTATAATTTTGAGCGAGCCCTTGGGGCCATGTAGGATAGTGTCTAGCTTGGTGAGAGACCAGATTTTACGGTCAGATTTTGAGAACAGAAAAGTACCACTGGCTTTAGTGTGGTGATTTTGTTCAGTTTAGAGCTCACAAGTAGGTCTTTGAGGTTTTCATCCCGCCTGAAAGAAAACCATCCGTTTGGCCTCTAAGGCAGATTTGTGATTTCCGCCCAGGTGCCAGCGGCACTTGAGGACCCTGCAGTTGGGAAGCGTGTGTGGGTGAAGCGAAGGCAAGCGAATGATCTGTCTGATTCTTTTGGAGGCTTGGCTTCCAAGGTAACTCTATGGCCACAGCTGTGGTGTGGCTGAAAGCACAATTATTGAGACCACGGTCAACGAAAAAACTCAAACATTTCGGTTACATGCAGTGTGAATTCTTCTTCCTCAGAGCAGAATCTGTGCAGGCAGAGGACTTCAGAGTATAGAATGCAGCGTTCTGTGGATGGGTAGTGAAAAAAAATGTGTAGTCTGGGTTTGAACAGCAGTGCATGGGTTTGTAGAAAACTGAGGTTTCGAGGTGTCGTCCATCTTTGAGAGAGATGGAGATGTCCAGAACGTTGACCGACTGGGAAACGGTTTTATGTAAATTTAACTGCTGGGTGAAGGATCTGAAGGAAATTGAGGAAATTGAAGAGGTTGTTGGTTGCTAAGGTGTTCTCATATCCAGCGATTTACACCAGGATATTTAAAAACACAACAACAAAAACCTGAGTCAGCATTCCATTTCAGCTTCCTCAAACAGTGTCATAAACATCACATCACTCCCCGTGGCTTGTCATTTCTTTTACAATCCCTCCAGTCTCAGCAATCCAACTCGCACCACTACCATTACAAAGATTCTATTCCGAGCCAGTCAAACACTCATGTTTGCACACATAAAGACACTCGACTCGTCTCTTGAATCTGTGTCCCGTCTTCTTCCACATGTCAAACAACACACTACAATCATCATGTTCACAGCCACTGCCTGAAGACTCAGACAGCTCATTCATGCACACAACCAACTCATTCACAGCCACTGCGACCAAATCAAGGGAGGCAACTTATCCAGACTGCAAAATGAACACTTCCCATACATGTCTTACCCCCAAACATACAACACAGACTCTGTTGCCACCTGTGAACACCACCGACATCTTGTTCACTGCATTCCCGACAACCTCACTCTCACCAACCGTGAAAGATCAGTCCCAATGAACGATCTCAAATTCTTCCCCTTTTTACTTACCACCGACGTACCAGAGATGTTGAGAGATTTCTCAGGAAACTGCTATGGATGGCGGCCCTTGAAAATGAACTCAAACCAGCCTCGCCACCTCCCACCGCCCCCTTGCCCCCCATCTCCCACCACCCCCTTGCCCCCCATCTCCCACCACCCCCTTGCCCCCATCTCCCACCACCCCCTTGCCCCCCACCCCCCACCACCCCCTTGCCCCCCACCTCCCACCACCCCTTGCCCCCCATCTCCACCACCCCCTTGCCCCCATCTCCCACCACCCCTTGCCCCCATCTCCCACCACCCCCTTGCCCCCACCTCCACCACCCCCTTGCCCCCATCTCCGACCACCCCTTGCCCCCCACCTCCCACCACCCCCTTTGCCCCCCACCTCCACCACCCCCTTGCCCCCCATCTCCCACCACCCCCTTGCCCCCATCTCCACGGATAGCTCGGACATGTTTAATCACCTTTTCCGGGCCCCATTACTCCCCCTTCAATAAATCCAGTGATGTCAAACTGACCGCGTAAAAGTGCAGACAAGAAACCTCCAGAATAGAATCATGACCTGTCCGTCATTCCAGCCTCCCGCGGGAAGAAACAAAACGCTCATTCGTCACCGAGACGACGACAAGATGTCATTATACCTGCAGACAACGGAGGCACAGTTGTGATCGGGAACAAACACCTGTGCATTCAGAAAGCACATAGACATCTGTCTGACACTCACTTCCACGCACCACTCACATAAACCCTCGCTCATAATAAAAGTCATCGCAACCTCAAGTCGGCCAGGAAATGAAACACGATAACTCAGCAAAAACAGCAAAATCCTCATAATGTCACACACACACACAACACACACACACACACACACACACACACAAAACTCACTTTCTGTTTTCTCTCTGAAATACACAATGCTTACACCCTGACAGACCCATTGTCTCTGCTTGTAGAATAAGTTCTCACCGTACCCTGACTATCTCCCCCACCCCACCACAGTGCAAAGCTTCCCCATAACATCAACGACACAATGGTCAACTCATCCAATAGAGATATCACTTCCCAACCCAGCCTAAGTTTCACACTTGATGTCTCACTTTACTCCCATTCCTTACACTGAGGGACAGAAGGAGGCCCTACTTTCTTTTTCGACCTAATCAACAACGTCCACCCAAAACTACAATGGTTATTCTTACAGAATTGTTCCAGACCCTTCTCACTTTTTTGAGTTCAACAGCCACACTTTCTCGCTTATCATTGGTGTCGCCATGGGAACTTAAATAAGGGCCATCCTATGTCTACCTTTTCATGGAACACCGCGTACTTTTGTTGTTGTTGTTGTTGTTTTTATCTTACACAGGCCCGACTCCAGAGTTCTACGAAAGGGACATGGATGACAGGATGGAGGCCACATCCATGCCAGTGCAAACACCTCCATTTCCTTAACTTCGTTAAGATCCTTCTCCTATCGATAAAGTCTACATTATCATTATTACTACTATTACTACTTTTATTATAATTATCATCATCGTCATCATTATTACGTTATCATAACACTATCATCATTTTTTAAATAATAACATCAAAGATAATGTTATCATCATCATTATTATTATTATTATCATCATTTTTACATTATCATAACACTATCATCATTTTTTACAATGACAATAAGATCAACGATAATATTAATAACAATTATTATTATCATTATTCTTATCTGTATCTTCTCGCTTTCAACCTCTCTTCTCTTCTGATCCATTCTGTCATTTTAGTTGTTTACCCAAGACCACAAAAACCAAATCTTGCATCCAGAATGAAGAGATAAGCATCTGTTCGTCTTTTGTTGTCATTGTTTTGAATATCATTTTACGTGCCGGAAGAAGACACAACAAGCCGAAACGCGTGTGTTTGTTTTATACTTTGATTTTTTTTTTTTTTTTTTGTCATGTGGTGGTCCAGTCGTTCCGTTTTTTTGTTGTTGTTTTGTTTTTTGTTTTTTGTTTTTTGCTCTAGTATTGGCGTTACTCTATGAAAACGAAGTACTTGTTGTTTGGTATTGTTGAAACTATGTAACATTTTAAAGCTCTCATATAACTTCATGCTCTTCGATACTGTCTTTTGAGTTGCTACGAGTTGTTGCACACAACCCTATAAACAGACACAGACTTGAGTTTAGTTTTTTCAGTTTTTATATATGTGTTAGAGAAAGATCGACATGAACAACAAACGGTTACTCAAAAAAAAAAGGTCGGGGGAAGCAACTCTTAAACTCTAGTTACATAGGCAAGGAAAAGAACTCATTTCAAGGAGGTCGAATGAAGTTAGTTCGGCGACCTCTGATGAAGTGCCTGTAGACAGCATCATACAATAACATAGCTACTGTTTATCGCATCCCCCGTCTGCTCTGCCTAGTTGATGATGGTCCCCAAAGCCATGGGGCAAGTAAAAATCTGTCTTTCTCACCTACGACAGTTTGAACCCAAGCAACCTTGGACTTGAAAAAGTCTGCAATTTCCTGTCTCGCCCATCACTAATTTTGCAATGTTTGTGTGACGTCAACAGGAGTCTAAGACTAACATCTAGATAGGCAAGTCAAAGAAACGCTAAACCAGACTGTGGGGGCCATTTAATCCAGATCTGAGAGTGAAATGGCTCCT
>CM031624.1:21237346-21269846 GCA_018398815.1 Conus ventricosus
AAGGGCTTGGGAAGAAGAGTCTGTTCTCCGGCAGGCCCACGATTCCCCCATGGCAGTCATATGGGCTCCAAGGGACTCTCGAGCGAGTAAGACAGGACTTCTTCTGGCCAGGGATGAACTCGCAGGTTAGCAGTACTGCCGCAGTTGCGATGTCTGCCAACGACAACTCCTAAGGGTCGCTTGAAGCGTGTTCCCTTAGGTCAGTGCCTCTGGTTGGGAGCCATTTAGCAAGTCGGTGTCGACCTGGTGAGACCCATTAATCCTCCATCCGATCGCGGTCACCGCTACAACTTCGGTAGTGGTAGAATCTGCGAGTCGGTACCCAAGGCTGCCCCGCTTAGGACTATCGATACCCCTACTATTGCTGAGGCTCTCCGGCAGATTTGGACGCACACTGCGTGCCCAGGAAGAAGCACGGCCGGAAGTTTGTACTGGAGAGCGATCATCATCCTCTCCAGTGCCTGGACCGGAATCCGGCCAGTCAGTCGTCGACTCATGAGTTAGGCAGTGGAGCTGCAGAGTCATGCGTTCACTTTCCGTCATATCAAGGGTTCCTGTAATACGGATGCGACTATCTTAGCCGAGCTCCGTAGTCAGCGCATTGGAAAATCGGTCAGAGGGACACTTCCCCTCAACCAGGGTTATATCCCCTTTTGGTCTCTGTATCAGGTGTAGTGACAGTTTTTCACTTCAGTGATGTTAACGTAGTGAATCACCAATGGTTCGGATTGTTACTTTCATGGTTGGAAGGTTTGCTTAGTAGTTTGATAAATGTAGTATTATGTATTCCCTGTGTGATTCTATCGTAGAATGTTTGTATTGGATTCCTCGTACTCTGTCGATCACAGAGAGTTGGTTCGGTCCCATTGTTGTGAATTTGCACATGCGTCAAGTTCAAAGGAGCACTGTATCTCAGAGAAACAGATGCTTTTAGAAGGGGTTTGTCACGAGTTTGTCACGAGGCCTACGACGTTTGAACCCATCTAGGTGGCGGAATTATTCATTTGTTTATTGTCGTTGCTGTTGTTGTGTATCCGTCCCTTGATGTGGCTTGTGTGCGGTTGCACCTTGGTGTAGTTCAGCTCAACTTCGTTTTTTTTCTCTCTCTCTCTCTCTTATTCACTGCCCGTGCTATTTATCCTGTAGGTTCACGGGTGGCTGGTACCTTTCTCTCGAACTTGCTGTCTATCGCCTCTCGCCTGTCTTTTAACCTGTCGCACGTGCTTCGTTTCTTTTAGTTTGAAGTATGCTCACTCTGTGACGCAGCATGGGCATGTTGCCGCCATTGCTGAGGGAGGTTAGCTCTTCACTCGAGCGGAAGATGTCTCTGGGAGCGCCTGCTCCGGTCTTGGTTCTTCACCGTATCATCGAAAGTACAGTCGTACTTCAATTCCTGCAGTCGGCCTGTAGGAGGGGGACATCACTTCTTCTTTCTCCGCACCTGTGCCTCTGTCCTCTCGACTGGACAGAGGCAGAGAGAGTCGTTTGACCCGCCTCTTCTGGGTCACCCACGGGTACTGGTAAGCATCAGTTTCGTGGTTTGTTTGTTTTGGTTTGTTGTTGTTAGTCGCTTAGTCTCCTCTTTTGCGCATTTTCTCTGTGTTTTCGAAATTGTAAGAGAAATATTGTTTGAGACCTTTTCTCTGGTTAATTCAATCTTAACCTGGCCATTCTAAATTATTTCCAAAATTCTTTCTCCTGTTTATGCATCGGTGATGCGGTAGTCGGGGGATGGAGAGAACCTGGTGATCAGGGCTGGAACTTGCTTGGTCTCGCTCGTCCGCCCCAGTCACATTCGCCGGACTCTTATCCTTCGGCCACCGTCTGTTTGTGTGTGCAAGGAGAGCGAGTTTTATGTTCGCGAGCGTGCGTACGCATGATTTGTCGTTCGGATGCGTGGTTGAGATTTGTGTTATTTTGAAATGTGTTTATAAAATGTGAAAATTATGCCATTGAATTATTATTTGCAAAGTGGTGGCAGGTATAAAGCGATGTCGCTGTGTTGGTTATTTCCTAAGAAAGGCAAATGTAAATTGTGAGTGAGAGAAGGGTGAACATAATTCATATTTGTTTATAACCTGTTGGTTTAATGCAGTCTTTTACCTGCATCGTGTGAGAAGACCCTAGTGAACATTCCCGATTCGATGGTTTACTGTGTGCGTTAGTAGACTTCCCCTCGCCCATCATGCGAGTGGCTGTTAAGATTTGACAGCATGGGTCAGACTGTACTGACGGCGGGGTTCCAGTACCCTTCTGCCTTCCCTCCCTTTCCTCTCTCCTCCCAGCTACGTTTCCCCTCCCCCCATCCCGGGGCTTCACCTGGACCACGGACTGATGGTGCCACGTGCTGGTTGAGGCCACGCTCTGGCTGAGACCACGGACTGGATGGTGCCACGTGCTGGTTGAGGCCACGCTCTGGCTGAGACCGCGGACTGGATGGTGCCACGCGCTGGTCGAGGCCACGCCCTGTCGGGACCGCGGACTGGTAGAGGAACCCGCCGTCTTGACTGGCCGGCCCTGACCCCCCGTCCAGGACCACCAGTAACAGCGCCTCGTTTTCCTTTTTTCTCCCCCCCCCCCCCCCCCCCTCCGGGACCGCTCTCTTCACTGCCTGCTTGGAGTCGAGGGCGTCGGCTTTGAGCGACTCCCTGCGAGAACCGACCCGGCTCGGAGCACCTAGTGCACAGGGTGCTCCCAGTAGACTATGACAGGGGCAGGGGTGTGGACGCACTCCATGGTGTTAGAAGGGATCGATGCTGGAAATGTTTCTTTATAATTGGTATATGTCATACGTGCTGAAATGCTGTAATTGTGATTGTGTACGTCGTATGGTGAAATGTTTATTTATAATCGTGCATGTTTGTGTGTTGGAGTGCTTGATTGTGATTGTGCATGTTGTGTGCGTTGGAATGCTTGATTGTGATTGTGCATGTTGTGCGTGTTGGAATGCTTATTTATTATTGTGTGTGTTGTGAATAAATGGGGTGTTGTATCGTAATCTTTATTGTGTGGTCTCTGCGGGCGTGTGAGGTCAGTCACTCCCTTCACTCCCACCTAGACCGATCCTGTCAGGGCAGACCTCCAGGGGTCGGTCGTGACAAAACTAGCCTTTAGTGGAAGACATGCTGGGATAAGTGTGTGGATTTTATGCCAGAAATATAACTCAGTTTTAAGACTTTAGAGAACAATTAAAGACTGTAGTTTTATTTCACATAAAAGACAGAGATGCTTTTGATAAATGTTTGCGGAAAATGATGTTTTTGAAAACGACAAAAAAACATAGGATTAAACAAAATTAAAATCTGAAAATTTTAGTAAATTAGTTTTGAAAAGGGAAAATCCTACACATAGTATTTTGTAATACCCCGATATTTTTGGTTTTTGAAGTCTTACTTGCAGAGAACATAAAATCCAATCCAGGTCACTTTCGCCCGAAAACTGGTTGAGGCGAAAGTATTTGGTTTGGCATTTAAGTTCTCTGTGTTTGATTCGTGCTCTTTGCTTTTTGGAAAATTTGGTTGCGGGTTGGAAAAACGCGTTGATTAAAAATTTTCCAGTTGTATAGGTTTGTATTTTTTTTGGCCTTTTTGTGGAAAACTCTTGAAGTCCTTTTGAAAAACAACATTTGACCCGGGTATAGGTTTTGTTACCCGGGTAGGTAATTTTGGGGTTTTTGGGCACCCCGGGTGCACAAGGGCATCTTGTTACCCATTGATGATTTTTGTGCTTTGTCGATTTTTTAATTCCACTTTGGGGTTGAATTGATTCTTTTTTGGTATTTTTTTTCCTACGGGGAAAAACTGAGTTTGGGACCACGTTTTCTGGTCAGGGTTTTTTTTGAAGTTTTTTGTTCCAACGCTTGAATTTTAAAAACAAACGGGGCATCTCCTTCGTTGGAAATTCGGGGGAAAAAACCCACCTTGGCTATTTATTGAATTTGAACCGGTGTTCTTTTGGGTGAGAAGAGGTTATTGCTTATTTATTGAGTTTACCCGGGGGTTTTAATCGATTCAGTTCGTTTGGGCTACTTAGGTGCAGTACTCTGACTGAAATTTGGGTTTGGGAACATTCTTTTTCTTTTAGTTCGAACGTTTTTTTTGGGTTTACACACTTTGTCATAAATCATACATTTTTGACTTTTTTTGTCAAATTTCCCTTGGGTTGGGACATACCTTAGATTTTAATCAAAGTTGGAGATTTGTTGTGTTACTACCTTAGCAAAAAGCTATGTAGGGACTTTTTCATTTTCTCCCCCCGTTTTGGGGGAAAAATTTGGGACAGTTATTGACACCCTTGCATAGGTTTCATTTGTGGGCTTTCACTCCTATTTCCTTTTCGTGGGAAAACAGCCAATTTTGCGGGTTGGGGGTTGCTGATACGTTGTGACTTTCTCATTTCGGTCCCATTCTTGGGCTTTGACTTTTGTGGGTTCTATCTGTAGAACTTGGACTTTGGAGAGATATTTTGGGGGACCCTTTGGTTTTGTTGGTAAAAGCATTTCCTTGTGGTGTTTTGTTAGGGGTTGTACATCTATTTACTGCATCAAACCCTTACTCCCTTTCTCATTCATTTTCTTCATGATGTCCCTTCTCGGAGGGGGGTTAACCATCGGCTGTTACCCTATAGACTCACTGGTTTAAAGATAGTGCGTTTTTTTTTCCCCTTTGAAAATTGGGATAGTTCTCTTCAAACCATGACTATTCACAAATTTTTTATTTATATCCATTTAGTATCGTCTGTACTATTGACTTGTGGGGGGTTCAAATACTTTCTGACCTTTAAATAGTCGACCGTGGTGGGTAAGTGCGAATTGGGGCACGCACTCGAACCTCGTGGGGTTCGTTCGCAAATTCTTCGTGCTGGCAAACCTGTGTACCACTTTGTGATTCGTGACTTTGTGCTTGTGAGGGGTTAACTGTAATTATGAACACGTAACACGGGCGCCGGAACACCTTCCCAACCGTGGGCGGAATCCTACCAGGATGGGGGGCCCCATGACTCGGGGGACGACTGGCCCTAAAACCCCCCAGGGCGGTTTTTTCTTCTGGGGATTTTCCTCCATCACCCAGTGCCAAAACAGGAATGACCCTCCTGGGTCACTCTCCCCCCAACGACCTCTGCCCACTCCGGTCTCGGGACTTCGCCCTCCGCCGTATCTTCGAGATGATTTCAGCTTTCAGCCTTTGCCTATGCCTCATCCTCCTGGACCAGCGCCCAGGGATCCTTATGTTGATGAGGATTGAGAGGGAAGAAAGAAGCAAGAGAGAGAAGAGAGCGGGAGGAGAGGAGACGGGAAAAGGGAAATGGAGGAGAGGAGGTTGGAGAGAGGAAAAGAGGTTGGAGAGGAGGAGAAGGAATGGCGATGGAGAGAGGAGATGGAGGAAAGGAGACTGGAGTGAGAGTCGAGAGAAAAGAGCAGTTAGAAAGGGAGGCCCAGAAACAGAAAGAGTTGGACTTTCAGGCTCGTTTGGAGGAGGAAAGAAAGACTCCGGGCCGAATTAGTTGACAGTTAGATGCACCCGAAGCAGTCTGTGGTTGCTTCCGAGCATGGCTCTGACCATCGGGAAATAGCGGATTTTCATCGGGCCTGGTTATTCCGGTGGCTCCTCCCAAGCTACATATGCCAGTGTACAGTGCTAGCGATAACATAGATACCAACATCGAGCACTTTGAGGCGGTTGCCGCTGCGTACCAGCTAAACGACCAGAGTAAAGCCCTTTACCTCATCAGTAGCCTGACGGGGAAGGCTAAGGAGGCGTTTGTCGACATTCCACCCGGAGCTTCCTATACCGAGTTAAAAGCGGCTCTTCGCCGGAGACTGCACATGACTTCAGAGTCCTATAGAAAGCAGTTTCGCACAATGAGGAAACCTTCAGAGGAGACTTCACCAGTTCGGGAACGCCCCCGGGCGCACTATGGAATATTGGATTGAAGCCTCAGAAATGGAATTGAAGGATTGTTTCCTCTTAGAGAAACTCATGAATTCGGTATCTCAGGAACTGCAGTTCAAGTTGGGTTGAGGAGAAACCAAAGACATTCGCCAGGGCAATCGAGATTGCTGAAGCCTTCGCAGATGCGCGTCGTCACTATCGTATGCCTGCACCAGGAACAAGTAGGAAACCCGCCGATCGGGAGTCACATGACTTCAAACCGTCGTCACCCTCCAAAAGCGATGTCCTCAGCAATTCCAGGAACGTCAGAACCAAACTCAAGCTTTGCTTCCTCTGTGGGGAAAAGGGACATTTCGTTCGGGATTGTCCCAAGAGGGACAAAACAAGACCCGGCGATTCGTACGTTAGGGTAGCATTTGGAGAGAACGAAGTCATGACCCCATCATATCCAACCTTCCCATCGGTGGTGTGTGGCAAGAAAGTGGAAGCTATTAGGGACACCGGAGCTACAGCGGTCTTCATCGACGAACAGCTAGTCCCAAGCGAGGCACCTCGAGGGAGGAGTGCTAAGTGTCGGGAATCAAGTCATCCTTCAGGGCAAAACGATCTACAGTATTGGTAGATGTCTCTACGCCATACTTTAAAGGAAGGTGTGGGCAGTAGCCCTTCAGCGACCTGCGTACTCCCTACTGATTGGCAATTCGGTGTGCTTTGGGGATGGTCAACGTCGGGAGATTTCATCAGAGTTGCCAGCAGAAGTATTTGTGGCCTCCACCACGCGTTCACAAGCACAGAGAGAAAGAGGCCCTGAAACCCCTCCTGAACCCCTGACTCAGCATGGCACTTTAACCAACGATCCCTCAACTGTACGCAGTGTGCGAGCAAAGGGTCCATCCCTCAACATCCAGAGTTTGGTTGGGGAGCCAGCAAGGACGTTCCGCAGCAGCGCGATAGAGTGTGAGACGCAAGGGACTTGTACACAGGCGTTTCACATCACCTACTTCAGCTGCCACTCAGCTAATCGCTCCAGATGATCTCCGCAGTAACGGTCATGCGCATAGGTCACGATACCCCTATGGCAGGACATTTGGGACACGTCCGACCCTGGAGAGAATCCAGCAGGACTTTCATTGCCCAGGAGGGGCGAGAACATCCAAAGATACGGTCGCAGCAACAATGTTTGCCACCGAACAACTCTGAAGGGCCGGAACACCGGGATGTCTGTGGCTTTGTTGACATCAACGGGTTCTGCATCCGTGAGTAGAAAGCCACTGTTAAGGAAGCGAAGGAGCAGACCCAAAGTGAGTCAAACATGCGCTGAATGAGAGCGAATGAGAGGGAGTCGAACACCAACCAGGACCGCTTCAAAGCCATGAAGCGTAAAACACATCTCTGTGACAAAGGTGACCACGGATGTATGAAGACAGCAGAGAACGCAAAACATGTGAAATGGAACCCTTCTCTAGGCAAAGGCATGACCCATTTTGCTGAAAGTCCTTCGCTGTTCAGGACTACAGGGACGCTCGGGTGAATCGACTAGAAAAGAAAGGTGTGTAATTCCAGTGGATACGGACTGTTGTGCGAACAGACCAAGAATGACTGGAAAGGAACCTTCAATGCCAAGTCCAAGGAAGCCGTGCAGAAGAGAAGCTGGAACAGATCAAGCTAAAGACGCCACAGAACCGACAGCAAATTGTGCAGGTTGAATCAGACTTACAGAGGGCCAGTGAGGAAGCTTCTTGCAGTCAGCACGCCTTGGAGCAACAGGTTCACAGCTTTCAGGCCGAGATCACCCGACATGAAGAAAGTGCTGACAGAGTTGGTCAACACTGAGCTGATCTTCCATGCCAAGGCCCTGGAATCCTACACACAGTGCTCCCAGACACTGAACGTCGACCCAGGCGGTGGCTTGGAGGAATTCAAGCTACAGATGAAGCCAGCCGATGCAGTGCGTCGGGACATAGTGCGTATGGCTTTCCACAGTACCTGAACAGCAACAGCAGCAGTCGTCTTGCTCATCACCCTCAGTGCCACCACCTTGTCGACCCATCTCCAGTGCCCCGGTTAGCGATGGTGTGCCCAGAGAGGCACTGGTGATGACACTGATGACTATGAAGATGATGATGATGAAGGCTGATTACCTCAGCCGGATGGAGTACTGAGTCAAGGTTCAGGAATGACGAAAGTTTACATTGTATGAGTAAGGGTGTACAGAATGTATTGAGCTGTGATAGGCTGTGCCTCAGTGGCACAAGCCTCTTTGGTTGGGGGTGTTGTCACGGACGTACATACTTTTGGTTTAGAAGATAAATCATTTCTTAAACCCAGTATAAAGTGGAGTGTTACCAGTGGCATCTTTACTACATTGGCCGGGTGTTGACCAGTGTGCTATTTGTGTCATCCCGGGTGCCCTACGTCCAATATTTCTCTTCCTTTTTTTTCTTAAAGCTTTTTCTGTTTTATCGTTTTCCACGTGGTTCATCAGCTGTGTCAGGTGCCACAGGTGAGCTGTGTTTTTGCCTGTTGCCATCTTGGTTAGGCTAGTGGTGTGGCACTCACTGACGGACCGACGAGTTGGAGAGATCTCCATCTCTGCTAGCTGGGCCCCTTTTCTTTATCCACTTCGGTGTGGGTTTTGGTGGAAGTCTTTCGCCCTTCAGCGGTCGGAAAGTATTCCACTGGACACCTCGGGATCCCTGTCCCTGCCAGCTAGAAGAACCACCTTGGGTCTCCCTGACCTGGAGTCCCTTCGATGTGGACCGGCACGGTTACGGCTGCCATCCTCATTGGACTGGGGAGCGAACCGTTTCTCCCCCTCGCCCACCCGCCATTTTGGTAACTATATGGTCTGTTTTGGACTGTTTTGTTTTATTTGGGTTTTCTAAAACCTTTCAGCGGTTGAGAGGTTTTGCTTCTGCCTTCATGTGCCGTTGGCTCGCACACCTTTTCTGTGTAACTGCTCCAAAGAAGGGGAGCAGGTATGGAAATGGTATCGAGATATGCGTCTTGTTGTAGAATTGTAGAAACGCATTATCTTTAATTGCGTTTTTGGTCCTTAGCAGCTAGGGATTCTGTCGCTTTGGACTAAGTTGAAAATCTTTTACTTTTTGATATCCCTTCATTTCGGTCAATGGAAGCTGTGTTTGTTGTTTACTGATTACACAGTTGAGTCAATGCTTATCTTACTCAATATGTGATTTGGGCCGGAAGGATATCAGAAATGCTAGTTTCATTTTCCTTGCTTTATAGACACGAGACGGATCGGGAACGCATAAGCGTTCGAACTGATAAACATTTAGACCAGAGTGTGGAATTCCTGCCGTATCGCCCCACATGTGGTTCCGTTCTCGTTGTGTCCTTGTCTTATGTGTTTGTGTGACAGACGTGTGGATGATTTCTAGTTTTATCATTGAAGCTTTTGACTAAGGAAATTATCCTTAGTACAGGTCAAATAAAAGCAACAGAAAAAGGGAAAGAAGTTATTCTAGTTTATTGCCCTTTTGTAGTGACTTGTTGACCCTAGTACGCATTGTGACCCTTCACACTGTGACGCACTGCCGGACCCACTATGCCGCCACACACTGACAACAGGGACTATAGGGTGATGACTCTCTCTGGAGACTGATCTCCGCCGTAGGGCGGGATTTTTTCGCCCTTTCTTTCAGCTGCAGTTCCGGGTCTTTGGCTGGCTGGAAACGACCAGCTTTACACGACGCTGGGGTCATCATCCTGCCCCCAGGCACCGGTCGTTTTTCGGGCCTGCGGCTGGTGGAGGTGGGCCTCATCTCCTTTGCTGGACACCTGCTTCACCTCGGACTGGAAGACCACCACCACGAACGTCACCCCTCTACAGGATCCACCTCTCTCGGCGAACCTCCTCGTGCATGGACTGAGTTGAGTGTTCAAACTTGTGTGGTGTGGGTGTGGTTCTGGCGTCGTGTGTGTGGGTCTAAAAGCCGGTCACTGATTCGTTTTGTGTTTTTTTTTGTTTTGTTTTTTTTAAACCTCTATTTTGATTAGGTCCCGTTGGATGTAGCATTTTTTTCTAATACTGTCTTTCTTCTGTTATTCTGCTGAATGTCCTTGAAGTGGTTTAGTGGGTTAAGTTGGACGGTAGGGGGATCCCGGATATTGGAGGGTTTTGTGGTCTATTCAATTTACTTTGTCCCCTAAGTCAGTCAGTTCTAAAACACCCCCTTTTCCCTCTTCTATACCCCATTTATTTTTCTTTCTTTCCCCTGGCTATCTTTTCTCTTTGTTATGCCCCCCATACCCCATCGGGAGTGCTAGTGTGTGAATGATTGTAATGTGAATAAAAGTATTTGAAACTTCTTCCTCTTGTGGTCTGGTGTGAGGGATTGAGTGATCGCTCCGTTTCTGCCACTGCACATTATCTGTATAAGAACCCCCCTTTTCAGGTGTATTCGCACGTGACATCCGGGGTAAATATTCAGTGGGGAATCTTTCCTGTTCGTTTTTATTTCCCATCCGACACAAAAAACCCAGCAATATTTTTTTGGGTCCTGTTTTCGTTATTTCTTGTTCCAGTGTAGCCTTTCCTCCATCCTTCCCCCTCTATATAATCTTTTTCATCATCCTCCCTCCTACCTGTAACTGTCCACGGGTTTCCGCGAGGCCTCGCTGTGTCAGGTCTGACACGCATGCCCAGTTTTTCTCGGAGATTCTCGTTTTTTACTCGCCCTAGAAATCGAAGCGGGACGTTTTTGGTCGCGGTGTCGTCTTTTGGCACTTGCAAAAGTCCACCTCCATCGAAGACATTTTCTTCTCCCGGGTACGTTTTGGGGTTCAGCTTCATTGCTGTTTTGATTCTTCATTGGAATCTTCACCTCACCCGGTGCTATCCTTAAATTGATTGGGAAATAGGGGTTTTGGTGGTTGACGACTAGGGCTCTCTTCCTGCTGACCGGGGCTGGGGCTTGGTCTCACGACCATTCTTTTCCCGTCGGAGAGTTGCGAGGCCGGTGTTGGAGACGCTGGTTCTTCAGTGAGCAGAGCGTAGCACACGGCTAGTTTCACAAGCCTGTTGGTAAGTGACGTTTTGTTCCTTGAATAGGCTTCTTCGCGTACTTTTCCCACGGTTAATGAAAAGTAAATCATTATTAAAATCTAATGTGGTCATAATTTCTATCGTTAGTTTCTCTCAAAGTTTTTGCGTGTTCTGCTGGTTTTTGTCTGCTTCTTGTGCAGGGTTGTTTAGTTGTCCTGCTAAAAATCTTGAGTGCGAAATTTTTGGCTGTCGAGTATGGCACGCGCATAGAGAAAAAGAATAATTTTTTCCCATTGAAATTTATGTCCGTCGTACTTTCATAATTTTACAATATTTGCTTTTTGGTGGAGATGAAGAGCCTGTTTTATTTTGTTGGGAGAGTAAATTTTGACTCATGAGGTGAACCGGGGTGTGTTTGGTTGAGGCAAAATTTACCGGGGGTGGGTGGGACACTCATCCACCCTCTCTTCCATCATCGTTTTCTCCTCCCCATGTTTCGTTCTTCGTTTAATGCAAAATACTTGTGTGCATGTTTGCGGGTGACGTTCATTATAGCATAATCCATTTTATGTATAAAAGAGCAAAAATGCCTACGCGTGATGGTTCAAATAGTTTTTTTTTTAATTTAAAGGAAAGTCTGCCATGGGTGCTCAATCACCTGTCGATTCAATGCATAATTCTTTCTAAAATTTCCTACCTAAAGTTGGTTTTGGATTGAAATAGATGGATAAATATTAAGGAAGGTTGACTCGTGGCAAATTTATCAGGTTTGCATTAACAAATTTTGTTAATAGAGATTAGGGCCTGTATCATGTGTGACATGAATTGACCAATACAAGCCCCCTTTTCCTTACCACAGTATTTTATTTTTCGATGAACGCCTACTCTTTTTATTGGACAGACCTCATTTTTTCTGCTTTTCATTCTTCTATCTGCAACTTTCCTCCCTCTTATCTCCCTCTTACACTTTTGTTTGGCCTCGACCAACCGACCACAAACCCTCGACACTGACCAAACTGGAATCAATTCCCAGCATGTACTGACCCCAGCCTTTGGCTTGTTTGCTTCTTGGTTGTTTCTCCGGGGGTTCGCGGGCTGGCTGTATCCTCGGAAATCCCGGGCCTACCTCCTTGGCCGCGGTGCTGGGGAGAGCTGCTGAGGCGACGGCAGGAGGGGTGCTGTGTGCTTCCACTGCCGGCTGGAAGTCCCGACTTCCATCAAGACATCAAAAGGACTTAGATGACACAAGATGAGTATGTTAGTTGGAAGTGTCCGAGTGGTGTGGTAGTGGTCCAGGCCCCTGTCTCCTCAGCATTTCTTTTTTTTTTTTTTTCCCCCCCTTTCTTTCCTGAAAAATTCAGGCCCTGTGATGTGAACATATTTAGATTGTCTCTATTTCTTTTTTTTCTAAGGAAAAGAGGTAATTTGGGCATCCCGGGACGGGGGGTTAACATTTTTTTTTTTATTTATTTTGGCCCTATCTAGTAGTTAATCTCTCTGTATCTCGCTCTTCATTTTCCCCCCTTTCTCCTGCCTTTCTATCATCTCTCTTCTGCCAGTTTTTCCCACCCCCCCTTTGTGTGTGTGCGCAGTGTGTGTTGTAAAGTGGAATAAATATTGTCTTTGTATGTCTGGGTCCTTGTGTTTTGTGGGGAGGGTGGGATGGGGTGCTGACCTCCACTCTCCCTGTGGTTCGGACCGTCGGGACCCCCAGTACCGACATTTTTGGTGGAGATGCCGGGGGGAGTGTTAGGGTTGGGTAGTCTGTGTCACGGTCAAAATTCAACACAACCAAAGTGTGGTCCGTCCCGGGCCCCTTCAACTGGACATAGTCCAAACGCAGACATCTGGCGCCACGAAGACGGCTCCATGCGTCGCATCCAGCCAATTTTAGCACAGCGGGAGACAGCAGACAGTCTGAGTGGCTGGACCGACAGGGCTCGGTAGGTTTGTCAGACGTCGAGGCGCCTACCCAGACTCATCTAGCCAATTTAGAGTGACCATGCCCACGAGTTAAGCCACACGGCGCCAGTTAAGTAGGAAAGGGGGAAGGTAGTACGTTGGGGGCGAAATCAAGCTAATCAATTAAATGACCAATTGACCACCACAGAGAGTAAGGCGTGTAGGCATGACTGGCATGATTTGAACATCCAATGGAATTAGAGGGAGATAACTTCGGGGACGAGGCGGTAAAAATACTGACCAATGGTACTCGCCCTTCTTGACAGATCGGAACGGGATAAGAAGGATGTGAGAGTGAGAGAACGGGAGAACGAGAGGAGAACGAACAGAGAGACAGAGAGAGAGAGGTCTGAGTGTAATCTCTGAGGAGAGAAAAGCAGAGAGATGAGGGGAGGAGAGAAGAGAACCAAGTTGAGAGATTAGCATGAGATAGTCTGCAGAGGAAGGACTGAGGAGAGATGTGGAGAGAGAGAGAGTTGCTAACTAATGAAGAGGAAAAAGAAAGAAAAAAAAAAAAGAAAAGAAAAGCAACCATGTCCATTTGATAAGAGCAGACTAGGAGAGAGAGAGAGAGTGCAATGCGTTAATGCAGGAAGAAAGAAAGGAGAACAGATCGATGTTGATAGTCACTGTTCTATCTTCACTGGGGTTCGACCTCATACTTGGCCAGCGCCACTTTCATCGGCAGTCCAACCTGACCAGTGCCAGCAGTCCAGCCTGACCGGTGCCATCAGACCAAAACCAGGGCCAGCAGTTGTGTCGTGCTTGTGAAAGTGACAGTGAAAAGAAAAAGAAAAGAAAAGAAAAGACAGTGATTCGTGAATAGTTAAGATCACCTGGCCAGGTAAAGTAGAAATCTGTTTATACCCGGGTTAGTTAATGATGTTTTAGATAAATGATTTTGAAGTTCAGGAAAGAGAGAATGTTTTATTTTGTTTGATTCCATATGCATTGATGTTTCGTTCTATGAACATGTGTAGTAAAGTTATAGACTTTACTAGTGGTTTGATGTGACGAATGCATGATATATGAATGAGATCGTAAGCAAGCTGTGAGTGTGTTTGGGCTGTGTGCTAGTCCTTCCTCCATCAACACCCGAGGTTGACAATTTATTGGCGAGCTTGCCAGGATATTCTGGCCCATTTATTATAATTGTTCAACTTCTCAGAGAGGAAGCTGGGTGGGATTCAAGTATTGTAATCCTAAGACAAGGGGTTGTCTTACTGTATGTTCCCAAGATAGTTAAATACTAGGCTTGGCATTGCTTCCAAGATAGTTAATACTAGGCTTGGCATTTCAGCCCCAGAGTACTTATTTCGCACAGATTGCCTATAATTCGCTCTCATAGTTGGGTCAGGCGCTGGGCGTCTTATAAAAACTAATTACGTTGTCCCAAGCTAATATTATCATTCATAGGATTGTGCTATTACGTCACTCGTGTCGGTAACCACCAGTTTGGCTGTCGTAGTAATAAAATCTTGTTCAAAAAAAAAAAAAAAAGAGAGATATAATGGCGGAAGAAAAGAACACCCCTATTGAACAACTTGTGAGCGTCGCTCGTGATCTAGGTTACTCAGGAGATGAGTTGCGTGCATTCGTTGAAAACCAACAAAAGATGGAAAGAGACGAACGCGCGGAAAGACGACGCGTCGCAGTTGAAAAAGCTAGCGCAGAGCAGGAAACAGAAAGATTAAGGATTCAGGCTAATGATAATCAGGTTACGCAGGAAACAGAAAGAATGAAGCAGGAAACAGAAAGACTAAGGGAAGCGCAGGAAACAGAAAGACTAAAGGAAGCGCAGGAAACGGAAAGATTAAAGGTTCAATTAGAGTTAGAGAAAGTGAGAATGCAAAGGGAGACCACCGAGGATGGTAGTTCACTTTCCAGTGACTCTGTGCGCAGTTACGCCCCCCGACCGAAGTTACCCAAATTCTCCGAAGGAACCGATTCGATTGATGCATACATCAGTCGTTTCGAAACGTTTGCGACCAGTCAGGGTTGGCCTTCAGAAGAGTGGGCAGTCATTTTGTCAGCGTTACTGACGGGTAAGGCATTACAAATTTTCACTGCGTTACCAGCAGAACAACAGTCTGATTTCGGCGCTGTGAAGGAATCGTTGATGAAAGGATTTGACCTCACAGAGGAGGGGTTTAGGAAGAAATTTCGTTCAGCTAAATTACAAGCAGGTGAGACGTACACTCAGTTTGGTGCACGTTTAGATCACTATTTTGAGAAGTGGTTAGAGTTGAGTGGGACGAAAAAGGAGTTCGCTGAATTGAAAGAGCTAGTTATGAAGGAACAGATTTTGTCAGGTTGCGGCCCTGAGTTAACCATACATTTGAAAGAGACAGCCAGAGACAGCAGGAGAGTTGTTGAAGTTCGCAGAGGTGTATAGAGAGGCACGTTTGGGCACAAAGGTGCAGGAGAAACAGGTACCAGGCACAGGTGAGAAGAGTGCAAGGAGACCAGGGGAGTTTTCTGCAAAGTCTGCAAACCCAGTGGTGGGGCAGAAGGAAGGGCAAAGGGACATTAGGTGTTTCATTTGTCACAGGAAGGGACATGTGGCGAGGGATTGTCGCATGAGGTTCCAGAAGGCAGCACCCTTGCAAGAGGTGGATAAGGGTCGCCAGGGCAAACGACCTGCAGTGGAACCAAAAGGGATTCAGTCTGAAGAGGGTGGAGTGCGGCCTATGGCTAGCACTGGACAGCAGTCAGTGTCAGGGATGGAGGGCACTAGGCTGAGTGGTTCGTTACCAGTGGAAGAAGGGTGGATTGGCCAGCAGAGGGTGAAAGTGTTACGAGACACTGGTTGTTCATGTGGTGTAGTTAGAACAACGCTGGTCGAGAAAGGGGATTTGACAGGGCAAATCCAGACCTGTACTCTAATCGATGGCACTGTGAGGGAGTTTCCAGTTGCTAAGATAGAAGTACGTACCCCTTACTTCTCAGGCGAGTTGTCTGCGTTGGTGATGGAGAAACCCCTTCATGATTTGATCATTGGAAATATTCCAGGTGCAAGGATCCAGGGGATCCTGAGTTGTTGACTGCTACAGGGGCAGCAGTTCAAACACGGAGCAGGAGGGAGGAAAAGGTTGATAAACCGTTAGTCGTTCCAGCAAGGAAGTCAGGCATAGATGTGTCGCATGATGAGTTTAGGGCAGCGCAGGAACAAGACCCTTCGCTCGTGAAGTCTTGGGAGTTGGCAAGAGGTGGAGAGAAACAGGTGGTTAGAGGAGGTGAGACAGAATTTCTTGTGAAAGGCGGGCTGTTGTACCGAGTGTTCACCAAGGGGAAGACAGGTAAGGTGACCACTCAGAGGTACCAGCATGTTATCGTGACACTGTCATGTCAGTGGGTCACGAGTCGCTCATGGCGGGTCATCTCGGCACCAGCAAAACAGCTGACCGAATCTTCGATGACTTTCATTGGCCAGGAGCAATGGCAGACATCAAGCGTTTCTGCATGTCATGTGACGTGTGTCAAAGGTCAGCCACAAGGGGGTGAAGAGGAAGGCGCCTCTTAAACAGCCTCCTTTAATTGACACTCCATTCAGGAGGGTGGCTGTTGACCTGATTGGCCCAATCGCGCCCTGTTCCAAAGGTGGGCACAGGTATGAGACATGTAAGGTTGCAAGGGAAGGTTTGCAGGAGGCTAGGGTCGGTCAGAAGAAGCAATATGACAGGAAGGTGAGGAAGCAATCCCTCAAGGTGGGAGATCAAGTCCTGGTACTGCTTCCCACGGGTCACAACAAGCTGCTGATGCATTGGAAAGGACCATTCACCATCACTGAAAAGGTCGGTCGGGATTACCGAATTGATGTGAATGGGAAACTAAAACTTTTCCATGCGAATTTTCTCCGCAAATATATTCAGCGTGAGACTCAGCACATAGGCGCAGCAGCAATCATTGATGAGGTGAAAGAGACCCAGCAGAAGAAGGGGAGATTTTGTTGCCTAAGTTTCCAGAAGAGTCATACAGGGATGTGTCACTGTATGAAGGGCTAGACAGTAAGAGTTCCTAGGTTTTGTTGTCGGAGGCGACACAAAGCAGCCGGAAAGAGGAAAGGTGGAGAAGATGATGAATTCAGAGAGACCAAAGACCAAAACAGAAGTCAGGAGTCTGCTAGGTTTTATTGGTTTCTATAGGGAGGTTGTTCCAAATTTCGCAGCAATCACGAGTCCTCTCAGTGATTTGGTCAAGGCAGGGAAACCGGCAGTGGTCGAGTGGTCAGACGCTGCAGAACAAGCACTGCAGACGGTGTTGGAAAGACTAGGTTCCCGTCCCATCTTGAAGCTACCAGATATGTCCAAACCATTTTTGTTGCGGACAGATGCATCAGGCGGTGGGATAGGTGCAGTATTGTTGCAGGAGCATGAAGAGGTCGAGTTTCCTGTGAAGTATGCTAGCAGGAAGTTGACAAAGTGTGAAGAAGGGTACGCAACTGTAGAGGAGTGTTTAGCCGTTGTGTGGGCCGTGCAGAAATTCCACAAATACTTGTATGGGAAAGAGTTCGTGATCGAGACGGATCATCAACCACTCAAATTCCTGCAGGAGGCGCAGTTGAAAAACAGCAGAGTGCTGCGTTGGGCAATGGCATTGCAGCCCTACAGGTACCGAGTGCAGTACATTCCAGGTCGACAGAATGTCGGAGCTGACTATTTAAGTCGTGTAGTCTAGCAAGCTGCAACTCAGAGGAAGTCGGTCGTATCCAGGGTGCTTTGTTGATAATATGTGTTGATTATAGTTATGTTGATTGGATATGGGTTCATTCCCAGTTGGCTATGGTTCATATTTTCTGTGTGAGACTTGTTCATATTTTCTTTGTGAGACTTGTTCATGTGAATGTAGTTATGCTTGGAGCATACAGTCGCTTGTGTAGTAATGCATTATTTGCAATAAGTGAGGATGGAGATTCCTCAGTGAAGTGTCATGGATCGTGAGCATATTATATTGTGCTTTTCATAGAAATTGTGAAGAGAAGATGTGGCAAATCCGCAGGTAGGGAATTGCATAAGTGCGCACAGAGGTCGTTATAAAATGAGTTGAAATAACGCAAGAGCGCACGTCAATGATAACTCATTGGAGTGGTATCCACTAATGATATATTTTATAATTTATAAACCGTTGGTTGTAAAGTATTTTTCAAACTTTGCACGTGCAGCTGTGGTTCAGCAAATTCGGTTGTTGTCTTTTTTTGTACCGTTGTTTTGAGACAATGCGGTGCATAGTCTTTTGCAAGGGGGAAATTGTCACGGTCAAAATTCAACACAACCAAAGTGTGGTCCGTCGCCGGCCACTTCAACTGGACATAAGTCCAAACGCAGACATCTTGGCGCCACGAAGACGGCTCCATGCGTCGCATCCAGCCAATTTAGCACAGCGGGGAGACAGCAGACAGTCTGAGTGGCTGGACCGACAGGTCTCGGTAGGTTTGGTCAGACGTCGAGGCGCCTACCCAGACTCATCTAGCCAATTTAGAGTGACCAGTGCCCACGAGTTAAGCCACACGGCGCCAGTTAAGTAGGAAAGGGGGGAAGGTAGTACGTGGTGGGGCGAAATCAAGCTAATCAATTAAATGACCAATTGACCACCACAGAGAGTAAGGCGTGTAGGCATGACTGGCATGATTTGAACATCCAATGGAATTAGAGGAGATAACTTCGGGGACGAGGCGGTAAAAATACTGACCAATGGTACTCGCCCTTGACAGATCGGAACGGGATAAGAAGGATGTGAGAGTGAGAGAACGGGAGAACGAGAGGAAAACGAACAGAGAGACAGAGAGGTCTGAGTGTAATCTCTGAGGAAAGAAAAGCAGAGAGATGAGGGGAGGAGAGAAGAGAACCAAGTTGAGAGATTAGCATGAGATAGTCTGCAGAGGAAGGACTGAGGAGAGATGTGGAGAGAGAGAGAGTTGCTAACTAATGAAGAGGAAAAGAAAGAAAAGAAAAAAAAGAAAAGAAAAGCAACCATGTCCATTTGATAAGAGCAGACTAGGAGAGAGAGAGAGAGAGAGTGCAATGCGTTAATGCAGGAAGAAAGAAAGAACAGATCTATGTTGATAGTCACTGTTCTATCTTCACTGGGTTCGACCTCATACTTGGCCAGCGCCACTTTCATCGGCAGTCCAACCTGACCAGTGCCAGCAGTCCAGCCTGACCGGTGCCATCAGACCAAAACCAGGGCCAGCAGTTGTGTCGTGCTTGTGAAAGTGACAGTGAAAAGAAAAAGAAAAGAAAAGAAAAGACAGTGATTCGTGAATAGTTAAGATCACCTGGCCAGTAAAGTAGAAATCTGTTTATACCCGGGTTAGTTAATGATGTTTTAGATAAATGATTTTGTGAAGTTCAGGAAAGAGAGAATGTTTTATTTTGTTTGATTCCATATGCATTGATGTTTCGTTCTATGAACATGTGTAGTAAAGTTAGACTTTACTAGTGGTTTGATGTACGAATGCATGATATATGAATGAGATCGTAAGCAAGCTGTGAGTGTGTTTGGGCTGTGCGCTAGTCCTTCCTCCGAGGTTGACAGTCTGCCACCTTACTTCGGGTGCAGGATCCTTTGTCTCGTTTTGTGATTGTGTTTAAGTGGGAGGTTGGCTGGATAGGACTTTAGAGTGTTGTTGTTGTTGTCGTACCCTGGCTAAAAGACTCCAGGGATCATCCGAACAGCCAAAGCACTTGAACACTTATGGTACAAATGCATTAGCTAGGGATGAGAACATTGCGTGTGTGACCATTTTTTGGTTACCCTGCCACGTGGGCAGCCACACTCCGACTTCGGGGATTTGGGAGACTGATAATGTTATGCAAGGAGCTTGTCACAACTGAAGACAATCCCCACATAACTATGCAGAGCATAACAACATTTTGATGTAGCCTTGGTGTTGTAGCCTATGTCAATTGGCCTGACACAGCCTTAAGCCAAGGCAGAGGACTTTAGAGTGTAGGAAGCCCTTTTGGGAGAGTAGTGGGGAGAGGGAGTGGGTTCGAGTGTCCCTCGCCCCTCTTTCTGCCTTATTGCATACCGCTGCTCTCCTCGCCGTGTTGTGTCAATTTTAAAAAAAAAATGATTTGCTGCGGGAAAAACTTGCGTTATTTTGTGTTTGCAGGATTTTTGCGATTGTTATTCTTCCCCTTGGTATTTAAAATCCGTTACGCCCTATTCCTCGTTTAGGTGAAAGGATTTACATGACCTTTCGTTGTTTTTTTGTATGGGTTCCTTGTTTAGAAGTGGGACGCGTGAATACTCATTGTTCTTTTCCTGGGGAGTTGCTATTTGTGGCGACTTTTTGTAACACCTTTTTGATCGTTTGAAACTTTTTCCCATTCGTGGAAAACGGTGTGTGTTAAACAGCTTTTGTTAGTTGAGTCAGTCGCCCAAGCAAGATAGGTCTTGACTGATCGATGTGAATTGGATAATGGACAGATTTCATCTGTTCTATAATCTTGAGTCGTCGTTCTCCAATCAGTGTGCAGTTGTCTGTTTCAGTCAGACACTTCTTTTAGAGAGTGGGCGAGAAGCCTGTGTCGGGCTATATGGTTCCTTAAAGGAAGACGACTCTTTGTTAGATAACAGTTTGACTTAGACGATTTGCTACCTTGTTTGGGAAACATACTTCGTGTTTTTTGGTACTGGGCTGATATCTCTAATTTTTATTTTTGGGAAATCCCACCCGGGACTAATTTTTCTGAGATTTGGGGGGAATTCTTGAGTCGAAAAGAGAATTATTTTGGGGTGATATCCCCCATTGCCCCGTCCCTAGATTTCGTTTTTTGGGTACAGTACGTGATCTTTCACAGCCTTTTTGCCTGTGTGGGACACTGCTGATATTTCCCTCCTGGTTTTTTTTATTTGGTGGTACTTAGTATGAAGTTCCCAACGGGGGTTGTATTCTTCACATACATGGAACCCATATTCTTCCCCACGGCTCGACTGTTTCCACCTTCGGCACCTTTTTCTATTGGCGTTTGATTCCCGTCAATGCCCCCAAAACCTGGGTCCTTTTGATACCCGCCCTTTTTTCGCCTATGTATAATGTAAAAAAAAGATTAATATCGTTCCAGGGTTAGACAGTCCTGTAGTGCAGGCGACTATGAGTACTACCGCTCAAATGTTTTTATTTCTGGTGCTGCCATTTTCCCCCCGTCCCGTCACTGCGGGAATCTGGATTGGCAAAGATCCCCTGGCAGCACTCTCCTATAAAGCCCAGACTTCACTTCCAGGACCCCAAGCCGACGTATGATCAAAAAACCAAAGGGGTTCTTTCCAGCCGCCTGGAAAGTCCTTCCCTCCCCGTTCCCCCCCCTTTTCCCCCGCGTCCCCCCTTGGGCCCCCTTCCTCGCCGGGAAAATGGAAAAAAGGGAGAACGGGGGGAAAAAAGAAAGCGGGAGGAGAGGGACGGGGAAAAGAAAGAAACCAAAAAGAAAAAAACGGGGGAAAAAAAGGGAAAGGGGAAAAGTTGGAGAGGGAGGAAGGGGGTTGGAAAGAGAAAAAGAAATGGAGAGGGGAAGGAGGGCGAGGGGAGAGGGAGATGGAGAAGAGACTAGAGAGAGAAGAAAAAGAGAAAGAAACTCGAGAAAGGAAGGATCTAAAAAAACGCAAAGGCTAAGGAAGAACTCCTTGGGGCATCTACGCCCTGTTACGGATCATGTCGCCCCATCCGGGACAAGACATCCTAGCCGGGGAGAGGAGTTCCCTTTGGCACCACCGAAACTCCGGATGCCTACCTTCAGCTCGGCCGAAAAACATCGATACGTACATCGAGCACTTTGAAGTGATGGCCGCTGCATATAATCTTTCAGACGAAAAGAAGGCACTGTACCTGATTGCAAGCCTGACTGGGAAGGCAAAAGAAGCTTTCGTGGACATTCCGCCAGGTACTTCTACACAGGACCTGAAAGCTGCTCTTCGATCTCGCCTACATCTGACTGCCGAATCTTACCGGAAGAAATTCCGCACCATGAGGAAGGATTCCGATGAGACTTTCAGTTTGGCGAACGCTTGAGACGCACCTTCGAATATTGGATCGAGGCTTCGGAAATGGACACGGACTGTCTTCTACTCGAGCAGCTCCAATTCCGTATCATCGGATCTGCAATTCAAGCTGGGAGAGTCTCAACCGAAGACCTTCGCCCAGGCCATCAGGATCGCCGAAGTCTTCGCGGACGCCAAGCGTCACTTTCGTCAGTCCCTGTCTGGACCAAGGGGAGAAGGAACGCAAACAGGGGGATTAAAAGGAGCCTCCTCCGCCTAGGCAGGAAAACTCTCTTCCCGAGGAGTGTCTGGTCCGGAACCTCGGGCTTGCTTCCTCTGTGGGAAGCGCGGACATGTCGTCCGTGACTGTCCGCAGAGGAAACAGGGGGCAAGTCCGGTGGTCTTCGAGTCACTGTCTCCTACGGGGAGGATGAGGTGACTACCCCAGAGTGCCCAACTTTCCCTTCCGTCGTGGGCCAGAAGATAGCCGAGGCGATCCGCGATACAGGCACGACGCCATCTTCGTGGACGAGGAATTGGTGCCCGAGGACGCCATCCGAGGACCACCGTGCCACATAGCCGGGGTGGAAGAGAACTTCCAAGCATCACGAGATCAGGTCCTTGTTGATATCTCCACCCCCTACTTTGAAGGCAAAGTTTGGGCCGTAGCTCTCCAGAAACCAGCATATTCTCTCATTGGGAATTCCGTTCGTTTTGAGAGTGGAGAACCCCGACGGATCTCACCTGAGCTCCCTCCAGACGTGATTGCGGCCGTAACCACACGTTCTCGGGCCAAGGAGAAAAGCTTTACGGCCATTACTAAAACCCCTTATATCGCGCTGGATATCGCGATGGATATCGCGCGTCGTGTGGCGCTGGAGAGCGGGGCGGGGGGCGGGGGCGGGGGGCGCGGGGCGCGGGCCGCGGGGACGCGGGGGCGTGGGGGCGCGGGGGGCGGGCCACCGCGCGGGGGCGGGCCACCGCGCGGGGCGCGGGGGGCGGGCCACTGCGCGGGGCGGGATATGCCACATGTTCCACTGCGCGTGCGCGAATGCACGCACGTACACGCACACATGCATGTGTGCATGCGCACACATTCAGGCACACACCTACACATACGTCTGTGTGTGTGTGTGGGGGGGGGGGGGGGATCAATCAATTTTTCAAGTGCATCTTAAAGCAGATCTACGAAACGAAATTAAGCTTTACATCTCTAAATTTAAACAAAATCGGTCAGCTTTCCGACAACTTTTCGAGTTCTATGTAGACATTTTTCAAGCTTGCATTGTCATTTTACAAAAGTCGTTTTACATAACGAGCAAACGAAGCATTCCTAGGGATTTGTATGCATTTTCACTTTTTCATGGGTTATATAAACGCGCACACACACACGCACGCACGCACACACACACACACACACACACACACACACGCAGTGCTGCGCTTGCACATTGCCCTATATACGCAGCCGAGATAAATCACATGTCATAGCCGCGCTGGCGCCTTGTTTTCTATGGAATTTTGCTTTTATCGTTTCATATGCTCACCTTTCCACTCCCCCCCCCCCCCTCCACCTCCACGCGCCCATTATTCTCCAGCCTGTCCCCTCGCACACCTTTCAAACGGCAAAAACGCATTTTTCATTTAAACGGTATGTATACACAGCACAGGTATTTAACGTATGGAGAAATTTGCAGCGCGCGCACACGCACACATTCACACTCGCACTCGCACTCGCACACTATGAACGCCCCCACTCCTCCCCCCTCCCATCCCTCCCCCACCCCACCCCCGTGTTTACTCAACACGCTTGTAACCACACGGACATACTTCACCTCTCTTCCTGGTGTTTCCTCTGCCTAACCCCCTCCATAGAAACATGTATTGGTCTCCCCTTTCTTGCCCTTCGTTGAAATATGAAACAATAACAACTAAACATCGCCATAAATAATACCTTGCTAATTGTTTTTTTTCCCATTGCTCAATATTTTTGAAAATACAAAACTTGGCCAGATTTTTTTGGTTCTGTTGTTGTTGTTGTTGTTTTCTGTTTTGTTGTTGTTCTCGACATGGAATTACTTCTGTCGTAAGAGAATTCAAAGGAAGGAAAATAAAGGGAAATCGCGATCGCACGCACACACACAAAATGTTAAGTTGTATTACAGTTTGTGTTTTTTTTTCATTTAGTATTGCCGACACCCCCCCCCCCCCCCCCCAACTCCCGACATCTCCCCTGATCCTTCTCTCCCCTTCAATGTCGTTGGAATTTACTAATTTAAACACATTTGCATATACAGTATTCTCTCACGCGGATACACTCGCACATGTGCACGCGCACGCGCGCACACACACATACACGCCACACACACGCGCGCGCACGCACGCGCGCACACACACACGCGTACGTACGCGCACACGCACACGCGTACGTACACGCACGCACACGCGTACGTACGCGCACACACGTGCACACGCGCGCGCGCACGCGCACGCACACACACGCACACGCACACACACGTACACGCACGCACACGTACGCGCACGCACACGCACACGCGTACACGCACACGCACACGCACACACGCGTACTTACACGTACACGCACACACACACATACACACACGCGTACGTACACGCACGTGCACACGCGCGCACGCGCGCACACGCACACACGCGTACGTACACGTACACACGCGCACACACACACACACACGCGCACACGCGCACACACACACGCGCACACACACACACACACACACACGCGCACACGCGCACACACACACGCGCACACGCGCACACGCACACGCACACGCGCACACGCACACGCACACGCACACGCACACGCACACGCACACACGCACACGCACACACGCGTACGTACACGCGTACACGCACACACACACACACACACACACACACACACACACACACACACACACACACACACACACACACACACACACGCGTACGTACACACACACACGCACGCACGCGTACGTGCGCGCGCGCACGCACGCACGCTCGCACACACACGCGTACGTACACGTACGCGCACACACACACGCGTACGTACACGTACGCGCACACACACACACGCGTACGTGCGTACGCACACGCGTACGTACACGCGTACGTACACGTACACGCGTACGTACACGTACACGCGTACGTACACGCACATACACACACTTGGCTTTTGTTGTTGTTGTTGTCTAATTTCACTTAAAGTGAAGACATTAAATTAAAGAACGAACACGCACGCACACACGCACACACGCACACAAACGCACAGACACCCCTGCCACCCTCTCCCTCTGTCCCGTTTGGTAAACCATCTTTACTCGATTGGAAGAATAAGTAATATTGTAGGCCATTATTTTGTTCTTGCAAACTTGAGTTTACCACTGATTTTGTTAACAGAAAACTTCGGTTTGGAAAACAATTTTACGCACGCACGCACGCACGCACGCGCGCGCTCGTACACGCGCCAGAGGAGGGAGAGAGGGAGAGACCCTTGCAGTCACCGGTCAAACGCTGGTGCAGCCGTTCTCACTATGTCCACGAAGCAAGTCATTTTTATTTTTTATTCACAACTTTCCTTTTTTTTTTTTTGGCGCCTTGAGTGCACGAGGACTACAAACTCTTTCTTCCCCCTTATGAGGAGGAGGACGACGAGGTACTCTGGAGTGAACTGTCAAATGTTGATGGAGACATCCTCATTGTGCCCAACAAAGGAGACCATTATAATTTTCATTTGCATGTTTGGGAGGGGTGGGGGGCGGGGGAGGGTGGCGGGTTTTTGTTGTTGTTGTTGTTGGCGAGTCCCTCGAGTGCATGAGGACCGCAGACAACTTTCTTCTCCCTTATGCAGAAGGAGGAGGTGTCGTGAAACAAACAACAAAATACACACACGCACACACATATACACACACACTCGCACATCACTGACACACACGCGCACACACGCGCACACACGCGCACACACGCACTCTCACGCACTCTCACACTCTCTCACTCTCTCTCTCTCTCTCTCACTCTCTCTCTCTCACTCTCTCGCACGCACACGCACACGCGCACACACACACACACACACACACGGATGCACAGATTTTTTGTGGCTTTTTGACAATTGCGCACACACACACACGCACGCACACGCACACGCACACACACACGGATACACAGACTTCTTGTGGCTCTTATGAAAGAATTACACACGCGCACACAGGGACGCACTGTCTTTTTGTGGCTCTTATAAAAGAATTGCGCGCGCACACACACACACACGGATACAGGGACGCATGTCTTTTTGTGGCTCTTATGAAAGAATTGCACACGCACTCGCACACACTCTCTCTCTCTCTCGCAAACACGCGCGCGCGTGTTCGCGTGCACACACACTCGCATATACGCGCGCGCGCGCATGCGCGGGTGAGAGCATTTAATTGCACTACACATCTTTTTAGAATTTCAAAAGTGATTTAATTTTTTTTTTAAAATCTGAAACTGCGAAGGAAGTATGAAAACATGTCGAAGGTCAAAGGATCATGCTACTGAATAAGAAGCTCCACTGTTTCAAAAGCTTATACAAGTCTTCCGCATGCCCGAACACGGAGGTCAGTCGGGCGTCCCAATTTTCACGCGCAGGTCATGTTTTTTTTTTCTTGTAAGAAACGGACGACAAACATTAATGGGGGCAAAACATGCCACGTCTAAATACCGGAAAAGATATAGGTCAGTCAGCGTCGGCATATGGGACTGACTAGAAGCATTCTTCCGAACTATACCCTTCGTATCTTACAAGGGGGGGAAAAAAAACAAAAGAAGCAGATCATCTTGTGTGGTAGCTTTACTTCTCTGGATGAAACGGGATGATGGTCGGCTTAAAATCGTACAGAACACAGGGTTCCACTTCTACATACGTCTCTGAGTGTCTACAAGTCTGACTCTCTGTCTCTGTCTGTTTGTCTGTCTCTGTCTGTCCGTCTCTCCCTCTGTCTTTCTCTGTCAGTCTGTCTCTTTCTCTCTCTCTGCCTCTTTTTCTGAGTATCGGCACGTCTCTCTCTTCTCTCTCTCTCTCTCTCTCTCTCTCTCTCTCTCTCTCTCCTCTCTCTCTCTTCTCTCTCTCTCCTCTCTCTTCTCTCTCTTATTTCAATGTAAGGCATATGAAGATAAAAGGAAAAAATCAAAACTGTTTATTTTGATGCCAGAAAGACCATATACTTTGAACTATTATCTTCTGATGATGGAAATTTTCTTCGTCTGTTTGCTAAATATATTGCTGAATGTAATATCGGAGAGAGAAAAAATGTCTGTTGCTGTTTCCCTGTGAGACGGTGCTTTGGTTCTCCATATGTCATAGCTGGTCATTTAGGCCCACGTTTGGTGATCTTTTGTTTGCCGTTAACTTTATTATTCCCAGATAGATCAATACCGGGAATCATGTTTGTAATGTATTATACATTTTTCGTTTCATAAATTCTTGACGCTGCATAAATGATAGCCCCCTTGACATGAAGACTGTATTTTGTCATTGTCAATAAAAACGAGTCTGAAGCGTCTCTCTCTCTCTCTCTCTCTCTCTCTCTCTCTGCGAGTCTCTCTCTCTCTCTCTCTCTCTCTCTCTCTCTCTCTCTCTCTCTGTATCTGCGAGTCTCCTCTCTCTCTCTCTCTGCGAGTCTCTCTCTCTCTCTCTCTCTCTCTCTCTCTCTCTCTCTGTATCTGCGAGTCTCTCTCTCTCTCTCTCTGTGTGTCTCTCTGTCTCTCTGTCTGTGTCTGTCTGTCTGTGTCTGTCTGTCTGTCTCTCTGTCTGTCTCTCTGTCTCTCTCTCTCTCTCTCTCTCTCTCTCTCTCTCTCTCTCTCCTCTCTGTATCTGCGAGTCTCTCTCTCTCTCTCTCTCTCTCTCTCTCTCTCTCTCTCTCCTGTTTTTAAAAGGTAAAGGAGCCTGTGGCAGAGGTTCCAATTTGTAAGTGGAATCCTGTGTTCTGTGTGGATTATTTGTATCATTATTTTTTGTGTAATCATCATCATGCCAGCATCGCCTTTATTGTTCAGGACAGGTGTAGACGTTTTGTGTGTTATTTCTTTCGTGTACTGACGCACTGTAAGAAAGCAAGAATTATTCTGTCGGACACCAAAAATTCGGAAGTGGCCAGTCGGTGTTGCAGTAGATTTGCTTCTGTCTGTTTCTTGTTTCCAAGGACTATTATTGCAAAGTTGTGGTGACGTTGAACTAAATCCTGAACCTACTCTTAAGAAAAAGCTCATTCCTCTTTGGAAGGCTGCAAAAAAAAAAAACCCAACCAAACAAAAAACGCTGAAAAGGTATCTACAGTTTTTGACCAACTTATAAATGATGGTGAAAAATAGTATTTACATTAGGGAGACAAACTCCAACGTCATTTAGAAAAAAAAAGAAAAAAAAAGTATAAGTATTTTAACTCGTTGAAAATATCAAATTTAATGTCCATGAAAATAATTGTAAACGTAGAGGAGGGAACGAAAGTTAGTCTGACACCGGTAGCGTGTGAATCACGTGCAGCTCGAGCGCTGGCAGGTGACATCACCGCGGAAAAGAATCTATAATAAAACATTGAACAGAGGTTGATAGCAAGACTGGTTCTCAGCGGATGATCGTGTTGATTGGTGCTTAAACTCTCTCTCTCTCTCTCTCTCTCTCTCTCACACTCACACGCACACACACGCACGCACGCACGCACGCACGCACACGCACACACACGCACACAATCAATCACTGTGTGTGTGTGTGTGTGGTCATAAAAAGAGCTCAGCGTGGAGCTAGTATTTGAGAAAACATTGCATTCGCTAGACTTTGGTGGAAGCCACTGACACTGGATACTGGGGGAAAAAAGAAAGAAAACAACAAAATATATAGCTGTATGGGGTCACTGCTGTCTCCAGTATGTCGTGTGTGTATGCAGGCTTTGTGAGGTGATCAGGGCTGCCTTTTCACTGAACAACAACAACAAAAAAAAACCCCAACCCATACAACAATAACAAAAACAACAAAAATTATAGACAGCTGTATGGGGTCACTGCTGTCTCCAGTAGTGTCGTGTGTGTATGCAGGCTTTGCGAGGTGATCGGGGCTGCCTTTTCACTGAACAAAATGTTCAGTTTTCACACGTGTATCAAATATATTAATGAGCTTATAGTGTAAAACATTGCGTGCTTGACCCGCTTCCTCCCCCCCCCCCCCCCCCCCCCCCTCTTTTACACGCTGTTGCTTTATTTGTCTCTTTGAATATACCGTTTGATTTTTTTAACTTATGAGATCTGTTGACACTTGTTCAGAGCTTGGGTATTCCTTGAATGGTTTCATTTTTCTTGATGTGCATTGTTGATTTGTCAACTTTTTTTGAAACCGTGATTTAACAATACCATACTCAAACCCTGGTGAGTGCACTCTTCCACCATTTTCTTTTCCGATTTAACAATAGATAACATAACTAGTTTTACTCGTATTGAATGATTCAGTCTTTATGATTATATTGTATGCAATCCTTTGCGTATCACGTTGTATAAAGCAGACTGTGCATAAGATTGTGGTTGAATATTGACTGACGTTTTGGGGAACGTCCCACTAGTCCGAGGGTTCACTAGTCCGAGGGTTCACTAGTCCGAGGGTTAGGGTTAGGGTAGTCCGAGGGTTCACTAGTCCGAGGGTTAGGGATAGGGTTAGGGTAGTCCGAGGGTTCACTAGTCCGAGGGTTAGGGATAGGGTTAGGGTTAGGGTTAGGGCAAGGGTTAGGGTTAGGGTTAGAACCCTACCCTCGGACTAGTGAACCCTCGGACTAGTGAACCCTCGCACTAGTGAACCCTACCCCGTTTTTGTAACACAATGCCTTCTGCGTTAGACACATCGCCCTCATAGGAGGGGCTTCGAGTAGGATTGTTGAATATCAACAGTGCTAGAAATAAATCGATATTGCAACATTCTGTATAATAACGGCAATAACTTACATGTCTTTTGTATTGCTGAATCTCGATTAACAAATCTGAACTTGATTCCGATATGTACATGCCGAACTATAACATCGACCGACTTGAACCAGTTACACCTAAATCAACCGGATGACTTTTATATTGTCCAAACTCGGTAAACTTCAAAGATGGTCCTATTTAGAAAAATATAACACTGGATCTATCTGGATAGAAATTACTCTTAAACATTCAAAACCAATCTTGGTAGGATTTCTATAGAAAAACCCAGCTGATGCCACCGACTGGCATGACAAGTTTAATTTAGTGATGGATGCTGCAATTTTTGAGTCTAAAGAGATAATTCTATTGGGTGATTTAAAAAAAATATAGATTTGACAAAACCTGGAACAAAATGGAGTCGTATTTATGCTATGTATGGTTTAGAACAAATAATTGATCGACAGACACGTATTACTGAACAGACTGAAAGTGTAATTGATCATAACTTTATGTCGACACAAAAGCAAACATAGTCGAAATGTGTTCTGTACAAACCGGATGCAGTGACCATTCATCTGCTTAACGTGGAAGAAGAAATGTGTCAAAATTCCCAGGTTGGGACATAAGGAAATCTTTTACAGATGCTTTACACATTTTAATAGAAACGCTTTCCTTTATCCTTTACTTCACTCGGGTTTAGATTATATTCATCAGGTAAGAAACCCCGATGATGCTGTTAACTTTGGGATTAATACATTTAATTCAGTGTCTAATAGAAATGCTCATTTTGTAAGAAAGAGTCAAATATGTAATTAAACCACCTTGGTTGACCAAGGAAATAGACATTAAAAGATATAAAAGGGACCATTATCTCAGGTCAAAAGACAAAGAACAAACAGAAAAAGAACTGAAATGAATTCTATGAAACGAAAGGCCAAGAAGGAATATTTTCAAGATTTATCATCTTCACAGAATTCAAAAGTAATTTGAAAGGCTATTAAGCTTTTAACCAATAAGAAATTGAACTCTTCTTCTCAAAATCTAATAAAAGAACATCACCAGAAGATTTGAACTTTCATTTTGCAATTGCTGCTAATGACATAATAATAAATGATAAAACTAAACATTACGATTTACAAGAGTTACAACTATATTGTTCAAAAAATGTCACTTCGGTTTTCACCAGGCGGTATATTTCAATAAATGAACTTTTTAATTTATTGCTGAAACTACAGCAATCGGGAAACGGAGACTTAAATGGAATCGATGGAAAGATACTGAGAATCTCTTCAACAGTTATCGCTGATATACTCGCCTATGCTTAAAATCTGTGCATTGAAAAAGAATATTTCCCTACAAAATTCAAACGGGCCAAAGTGATACCTTTGTTGAAGAATGGAGATCCAACCAATCCCTCTAACATAGATCCATCTCAATTCTCCCCCCCCCCCTCCCCTCAAAACCACTTGAAAGACATGTTCAAATACATTTATATTCTCATCATAAATATTACGATCTAATTCAAGACAATCAATCAGGGTTTTGACAAAATCATTCTGGCCATTCATCTCTTATACAGCTCGTAGATAAATGTCGATCTAATATAAACAACAATGAATTTACTGGAATTCTTTTTGTTGGTTTTGCTAAAGCTTATGACGTTATCAACCATTCGCATCTTATATATAAAAAAGCTTACACATTACAAACTATCAAGTATGGCTATAGAGTTTATGAGATCTTTTCTTACTGATCGCCAACAACTTGTTGAAATTAGTTCCGACAGGCCTGAGTTACTTCCTGTGAAATTAGGTGTTCCTCAAGGATCTGTTTTAGGACTCTTATTTTCTATCTACACAAATGACTCGCCTTTATACATAAAATGGAGTTGTGAAATGTTTGCTGACGATACTTCACTACAATCAAATAGTGCTTCACTACAATCAAATAGTGCTAATCCTACCACTCTAGTAAATAACCTTCAGAGCAGTATCAATAGACCAATTACATGGACAGAAATGAACCACATGGCCCTCAATGCAGATAAAACTAAATGCATGTTTGTGACCACACGTCCAAAACGACAGAAAAAAAAGTTTTCCGTTTGCATCGTTATACGTCAAAGACCAGAAATCGAGGAGGTGACACCTCATAAAATATTAGGGGTCATTACTGACAATGACTTGTCATGGCATGATCACATATTACTGATCTTGGAAAACGTATATCTAAAAGAATTCATCAACTTTCAAACATGAAATATTTTCTTAATCTTCAGACCAGGAAAGTATTCCTTCACGCACACATTCTATCTCTTATTAACTATGCGTCCACCTTCTGGGATGACTCTAGTGAAACTAATTTGAAACAAGTAAGTCGTCTATATAAAAGAGTTATAAAGATAATACAGCTGTAATCTACTACTTTGAGGGGGATTGATTACAAAACGCTGAATATTCTACCGTTTATAGATAGACTCTTCTTCAACAAACGTTTATCTATGTACAACGTAGTGAATGGAATAGCTCCAAAGAAAACCATCCGAAACTTTGTAATCAATGAAAATAGACACTCCCACAAGCTTTCCTTTCCCAGACCCCGCAACATTCTCCACAAATCAAGTTTAACATATTCTGGAGGAACAATATGGAACAATTTGGCATCTTTAAAATCATGTCCCAAGAAAGAATAATTTAAAAGAGCTCTTAAAAGGAAT
>CM031624.1:21274846-21285597 GCA_018398815.1 Conus ventricosus
AGTCATTACCAGATAGTTGATTGACTTTTGTTATTTTGTGGATTGCTTAGTAGTTTGTGCTTGTTGCGGCTGTTGTGTATTGTGTGTCTGTGCGTGAGAGTGTGTGTGCGCGTGGGAGAGAATGAGAGAGAGCCTTTGTTTTTCATTTCTGAGCCGTTTTTTTTCAATGCATTTTCTTTACATTTAGCAATTGCATTTTTTCTGCCTTTGTAAAGCGCCTTGTGCCGTGGAAGGCGCTATATAAATCCCCATTATTATTATTATTATTATTATTCGTGGACTGTCTAATTAACATGCTGGCATCACCCCACTCAGTTGACATGTGTTTGATCATTTGTGTCTGTTGTTTGATAGGCCCAGTATGAGTTTGCCCCAATCTCTAGGCGTCTTCGCAGTGTTGGCCTTGAGATTATTCCAATGTTTGGTTGGTTGGTGATGCTTCTTGCTCTTTCCATAAGTCTGGATGTGTGGCTGCTGCCTCTCTTGATGTTCAGATTTGAAAGATGGTCTGTGGTATTGTGGCTTTGCTCTTGTTTGCTAAAGCGATTCTTCAGATTTCTTATCACATCAGATCGACCAAGCTGCAATCCAGTTCTTGCCAGCTAGTGTGTCTGCTCTCTCGTTTCCTTTAACTCCAGCGTGTCCAGGACAGTACATCCATATGAGTCTCTTCAATGGAGGACTGCGCATTAGTTCATTCCAAGCAGGGCTTCCCATTCCACTTTTCACTTTCTGAAGTAGGTTCATGGAGTCCGTCAGTATCATGGCTTGTTGAGTTTGAAACTGGCCAGTGGATGGAAGCCAGTGGAGTGCTTGTGTCACTGCTTCTACCTCCATTGTTAGACTTGAAGTTGTAAAACTATGTGTACCATTTCTTCATGGATAGTTCGGCCATTTTGTTTCACTGTGTATCCCCAGCCTAACTTACCTTTGGTGACAGATCCGTCCGTGTATATTACAATATCATTTTTTGTGCAAAGGTCTTCTACCTGCATTTGAATTTCTGCGTCGGTTTTGCCTTCTGGCTATTCTTAACAATGTCTTCCCAGTTCTGGAGCGATGGTAATTTGGTAGAGGTGTTTTAAGCAGTCTGGATGCTTTTCCCATTCCTTCGTTTCTTTGAGTTCCGCTAATTGGCACACAAGTTGTATACTGTCTTCTGCCTGTCCCATCCATGATTTTCCACGTCCTAACCGAGTGTCTTTTGTTTCCTTAATTGCCGCATGAAGTGGGTTTTGGGAATTTTCAAGTGCTCTGAGATATACCTTAACCTGTTCCAGCTTGTATCTTCTCTGCATTCAAGGAAGGTCGAGCAGGTAACGTATAGTTTCAACTGGTGTGTCCTTCGTGGTGTCCAGGATCAATCTCATTGCTTCATTTTTAATTCTTTCTAATTTGAGAAGATTGTTGTTGGACAGTGTTGTAATCCCTAATCCATAATCAATCACACTGAGTACAGGTGCGTGATACAGTCGGTAGAAATGACGCTGTTCTATGCCTTTAGCTGCCATTGCTTTCATGGCAGATAGGCCCTTTTTTTTGCATTTAAGAACAACATTCTCAACATGCTTTCTAAAGGTTAGCAATCTGTTAAAGCCCGCACCTAAATAGCGTAGGCTGTTAGTTGATTCAATTGGTATTCCATAGAAGGAAACTGGTGAGGGTACTTGTCCTGATGTCTTGTTGTTGAGAGTGCAGACTAATGTCTGGGCTTTTGTAGGGTTGATGGGCGATCTAGTTTCTTGACACCACTGAGCAATGTTGTTAAACAGCATGTCACAAAAATTTGTCAGTTAGCCTACATGGAACTTAAACGAATTGCTGCTATTCGACCCTATCTCACTGAAGACGCCACACAAACTCTCGTTTCATCATACATCCTTTCAAGGCTAGATTACTGCAACTGTGTTCTCCTTGGCTGTCCCTCAACTGTCGTCCAACCCCTCCAATGTGTACAGAACTCTGCAGCCCGTCTCATTTGCAAATCTCCTAGGACCCAACCCTGCAGCCCTCTCCTGAAAAAGTTGCACTGGCTCCCCGTTGAAGAAAGAATTAAATACAAATGTTGTTGTCTCTGCTTCAAGATTTTCACTGGCGATGCCCTGCCTATCTATCCGATCTCCTTCAAGTATATGTCCCATCACGTACGCTCCGCTCCTCCACCGACACTAGGACCTTCCGCTTTCCCAGTTACCGCCCCCATCGTAAACAGCATGGCGAACGAGCTTTCTCATACGCAGCTCCCAAACTCTGGAATAAACTCCCCTATGACTTAAGACATTCTCAAACCTTTTCTTCCTTCAAAACCTCCCTGAAAACCTACCTTTTCAAACAATACTAAAAAGACAGTCATTACCAGATAGTTGATTGACTTTTGTTATTTTGTGGATTGCTTAGTAGTTTGTGCTTGTTGCGGCTGTTGTGGTTTGTTGTGTCTGTGCGTGAGAGTGTGTGTGCGCGTGGGAGAGAATGAGAGAGAGCCTTTGTTTTTCATTTCTGAGCCGTTTTTTTTCAATGCATTTTCTTTACATTTAGCAATTGCATTTTTTCTGCCTTTGTAAAGCGCCTTGTGCCGTGGAAGGCGCTATATAAATCCCCATTATTATTATTATTATTATTAACTGTTGCTGAACTGCTTTTGTTCTTTCTTAAGCATTCTTTGATGTTTTGTAGATCAGACCGCCATCTGCTAGTGTCAACACTCGAGCAATTCCGTTTCTGTTGAGGACTGCAAGGCCTTTAGTGTAAACATTGTACAAAAAAGGGGAGAGAGGAGAACTTTGAGGTAATCCTGTAGAAAGTTTGAGGCTTAGACATTCAACCTCCAAATCGTAGGTTGACGGTTCGCTCCTGAGGTGCCGCTGCTATCCATCATGGAAGCGTCTTGCTGACTCCATAGACAAGGAGTAGTTTCATGAGAAGCGAGAACTGGACTTTGTTGTATCCGTCTTCCAGATCTAATGCAACAGCCAGTGTTTCTTCCTTTTTTCTTTTGGAATCCTTCGTATACTTCATAGGCAAAAGCGGCTGCATTTTCCCCATGTAGTTTTACCTGTTCTGTAGCCTCCTTGATTTGATGGCTAGGTGTTGGTTTAACTTGGTCAAATATTTCTTCTTTTCCTCCAAATTTCTTTGATCACTCTGTTCGTGAAACGTTGAAGTAGAGCCGACCCTTTCTCCAAATTTGTTTTGAGTTTTGTGATCCCATCAGCGTCTAAGATATCTGGGGTTCCGTTTGTTTTTTGTTTTTTTCCCATGCGATTATAAAAGTGTCGGAACTGAGTCAGTGTTACGCCATAATGAAGTGACAGACAAAATTGTTGCCATTTGGTTTCTTTTGCTTCTTCAGCTACTCTTTCGAATTGTTCAGTTTTCTGATTCGTGTCTGTTTTAATCGCAAGATCAGGGCAAGGTTGTCTTCTTTCTCGCTGCCAAATTCTTACAGTCTTGCATTTCTCTTTCCAGGCTGTTTCCGTATCTACATTCCACCAAAGGGGCTGGACGATTTGTTTGGTTGTAGCATTGTTTCTTTTGCATCTTGTACTCCTTAACGTTCCTATGATATCCCCTTCATTGTTGTTGTATTGAAAGGGGTCCTTTTGTTTCGTTTGTGTAACTTTTGATAGTTTCTGTAAACTGAATACAACAGGGAAATGGTCACTTCCATGATGAAGAAGTGTTCCACACACACGTCTGCTGTGAATGTTGGTCCAGTGGGTGCAACAGTGCACTAAGAAGTACTTCATCCAACATCACTTCCAGCGCAATTCCTTGAAGATTGATACCATGTTGATCCCACAATTTTGAGCATGCATTAAGATCTCCACATAGTATAATAACAGTCTCCAAATTCATGTTCTATTTACTCCAGTCCGTTTTTGATGTGTGGGTACCTGGATGCATGTATGATGAGTACAAGGCTTTTCTGATTACCATCCAATCTTTCTAGCCTCACACCCATTAGTTCACGTGTGCTGCTACACCATTTTTTTTCCAAGTCTATCCTGGACAGTTTGTTTTTCAAGTTTTTTTTATTATCATAGCTAGTCCTCGTCCATCATGCTTTTGAAGGATTATAAAATCATCCAATTGTAATGGTCTGCGGGTGGCACTTCTAGTTTCTTGCAGACAAAGAACATCAAAGTCACATGCTAGTTTTTCAATTGTTGAGATCCTCTTTCTGGCACTGCAGCAGTTCCAAATACAAATCCGGAAATATTCCCTGGACAGTCTTTCAGCTTTTGTTATATTCCTACCTACCTTTCCTCTTCTCCCGTCTCTTTAACTACGCCGACTATTGTTTTGAGGGGATCCAGTTTTAAGTCCCAAAGCCCGCACCCGAAGATCCCCAAGGTGCAAGCGAGACAAAGTATTTTGAGAACCCATAAGAAGGTGTTCTTGGTGTTGAGGGGTCATAGGCGGTCGCCCTGACAGAGCTTCGTATCAGGGAAGGGCAATGGATGTCCATACATGTAGGGAACGCCTGCACATATGAAGTCCGTTAGGCTGGTGTCGCCCTAGGGCCAGACTGCATACAGTTCGAGACTGTTTAACCCAACAGCCATTCATCCCTCGGTACTGTATGAAAGCCTTCGGATTGGGGGAGGTCGACTCCAAGAAAAAAAAAAAGGGGGAGGGGGAAGGTGACACCAGGGGGACAGCTGGGAACATAACAGTGAAAAAGAGTGCGCCATTAAGTTAGTTGTGTTTGTGTTTGCTTCTCTTTTGCTGTTTAGATTTTCCTATGTAATAAAGCTCCAGACATTATTTCTTTCATTTGAAAATTACCAAAGTGTTACCATTTTTTGTATGACTTTTAGCAATTTTGGGTAGAATCATGTGTTATAAAGTGCATTGTCATCCTTGAGTTGTTGTCCCTTTTTTCTTTTTTATTTCCCCTTTTTTTTCTTTTTCTTTTCGAACTTAGAGATGATGTTTTAAACTACACGTGAGACAAACCGGCCAAAAAAAGACAAAGAAGCTTTGAGATTTTGTTGTGTAAAGCTATCTGTGAGATAATCCGGGCAAATAAGGCCAAAGGAGCAATGAGGTTTTGTTGCTTTAAGCTATCTGTGAGACAATCCGGGCAAATAAAGACAAAGGAGCTTTGAGATGATGTTGGTCTAAGCTATCTGTGCGAAAAACCGGATAAATAAAGACAACGAACATGCCAAACTTTCAAATTACATACCTGTCTCCCATTTCTTTGTGTGACTTTCTTCAAACCGGTCTACGCAGGCTAGCTGATTACTACAGATTCTGATTCAAATCATGATCAACAAGTCGAATGCGTGGCTATCATTCCCTGTGGCAAGCTCTAGGCAGAAATCTGAAATCAATCTCCAAATACATGACCTTTCCCTCAGTTGACACACGTTTCGCGCTCATCCTTGACCCAATCTTTACGCCAGCTTCAAGAGCTCAAAATAATCCCATTCGTTTGACTTTAATTCTGTCTGCTTGGAACTACCTGGCTTGTACCTTGATGGCCATATGTAAGAAAACGAGGAGAATCAACCGTCAGACACAATCAACATTCTCAAAACAATCCAGTTGCGCCAGTCTATATAAATACTCGACTCCTTAGCAAGGCTTTGGCGCATTTGGTGTGCAGCCCGACAAAACAGGTCTTACACCCTGCGTATCACCCCCACCCCCTTACCCCTCCTCTCCAATTTCAGTTTTGCCTACGTCCCATCCACCTCCCGCTTACCCTGCCCTCCCTTCCCCCTCCTTCCTCACGACGTCACCACGACCACCCTTTACGACATCTCTTTCCACCTTTTCTAGCCCCCTTAACGCCCTCTTCCCTGCCACCTCCGACGGAGCACGTGTGTGTGTGTGTGTGTGTGTGTGTGTGTGTGTGTGTGTGTGTGAGTGATGTGTGTGTGTGTGTGATGTGTGTGTGTGTGTGTGAGTGATGTGTGTGTGTGTGTGTGTGTGTGTGTGTGTGTGTGTGTGTGTGTGTGAGTGATGTGTGTGTGTGTGTGTGTGTGTGTGTGTGTGTGTGTGTGTGAGAGTGATGTGTGTGTGTGTGTGTGTGTGTGTGTGTGTGTGTGTGTGTGTGTGTGTGGTGATGTGTGTGTGTGTGGTGTGTGTGTGTGTGTGTGTGTGTGTGAGTGATGTGTGTGTGTGTGTGTGTGTGTGTGTGTGTGTGAGTGATATGTGTGTGTGTGGTGTGTGTGTGTGTGTGTGTGTGTGAAAGCTTTTCAAGGACAGTATTCCTTTTTCATTAAAAATTTCTTTTTAATAAAAAAAACCGCAAAGTCGTGTCGGCACAGTGGTTAGCGCTGGCTGCGGACTGGTAAGTCGTAGGGTCGATTCTCACCAGTGCGCATTTATATGATGAGGTTTTCAGCCTTTTGGGTTCCTTCCTAGCGTTCAATGAGCTACTGACTCCAATGCCGGGGAAGATTGATTAAAACCACACAACATCTTATCTCGTGAATGCACCCGTGGGAGCATTGCTGAAACTTCCTGACCATCCGCGGCAGGCCTGTGTATCCTTTGGCTGGCACCGAGATAGCTGATGAAAGGAAGTACATGCTGTACTCATCATGACATCTCGGACATGAGTGGATCTCCTATATCACACAACCCTCGTCACTATGACATTGATATTTATTCTTTTGTGTGTGTGTGTGTGTGTGTGTGTGTGTGTGTGTGTGTGTGTGAGAGGGTAGGATGGGAAAAAAATCTGTAAAGCGTATTCTTTTAACCCCTCAATAAAGATAACTTTTGACTTAACTGTTCTGGGTGACGGCCGTTTAAACACATTAAACAAAAAACAAAAACAAAACAAACAAAAAAAAAAGAAAGAAAAAGAAATTCTGCAACCCTTCATGCCCTGCTCGCCCGTGACAACCTCAGGTTCGATTTCCTTTCCATGGTCACGCTTGAAATGAGTTCCTGTCCAACTCTGTCGTTGTCGGCACATCCACGAGGACCATCGCTTGATGGACTTGGGGACGCCCACTGAAGACGTTGGTTAACTCACGGTGCTGGCTTGGCCACTAGCCAGCGTGGTCATTTGGGGGTTAAGCAGGTAACGGGCAGCACTGAACACCAGGGACGCAATGCAGAAGTAGTGGGGTTTCTCCTCCGGTAGGTTGCCTTGTGGCGATCCGCTATTAATTGTAGGAGGAGCCAATACACACGGCGTGGGAGAAAAAAACAACAAAAAACCCAACCACTGACAGGGTACGGACACCAGCGTATGCAGAGATTCCACCAGGCAAGCAACCCACTGAATTCTTCATGTCGATACGCGCTGTTGAAGACATTCACAGCTTTTTGCATACTGTGTAGATTTAATAATAATATGTTGATCATGCTCAATTTTTTTTTTTTTTTTTAAAAGAAACTTGAAACCGCTGTGAATTCTTGGAACGATTTGCTAAGTTGAGTACGTCACGCAACCTGCCCAACAACGACGACTCGCGACTGCGCTGCACTGAAAGAAAGGAAAAAAAATATGAAAGAAAAAGGTAAAAGGTAAAGAAAAAGAAAAAAGAAAGAAAAAAAGGTTCGTTTTCACCGTCAAATTTAGAGACCGTTAGTGAGAAAAGAAGCAGTCAATACGTAAATACCGCCCTCAAAATTCTCTACAGATATTTTTCACTATCCATCCATTAAAGAAAGAGAGAAGGATCATTGTGCACATTTCTACCACGGTAGGATACTGTTGGAATGTGAAGTATTCTGTGCAACATGTGGGTTGCCCATGAACACCCTTCCCATGTTAGGGTTCCTGAATTCACTGTGATTTTGATTGTGTTCACAGCAATCACTGAGGTTTTAGACAACACAAAAACAAAACAAAAAAAACAAAAAACAAAAAAACCACCAAACAACAACAACAACAACAACAACAACAAAAAACAAAGAAAGGAAAGAAAAACCAAAGTCGTAGAAGATAAAAACATCTGAAACACGAAGGAACACTTTGGCAACAGATCTGAAAAATCAGTCCCAGACAGGGTGAAGGCCTTTCATGGGAGATAATTTCGGGTGTTCAGTGATTATGAACAGAAATTTCACTTAGACTGACACTTTATAACACAACATGTAACAGATACACATTATACGTTAGTTGAAAAAGTTCACGTTTATTTTATAGTGCATGAAAGATAGAATAATCAAAATAGCCAGTCGTGTATTTTTTGGCCCCGGTACACATAGAAATAGAAACCACATGTGGCCTTCTCGTTAAAAACAAAATCAATATTGTCATTTAAAAAAAAAAAAACAGAAAAAAACAGCATGCTAAAAATTACTGACACGGGGAAATTTGTTGAGTGGAAGACTCTCTCCAAAAATGAAGGGAGAGAAAACGAAAAATGATGTTTCAAAATGGAGTGACTGATGGCGGCGAACGAAGCAAAATTTAGAAATAGAGTTTGTTTCTTACCGCCAATGACATTGACAAACAAAGCACATGACAAGACACGATGCATTTCAACCACTTGGGTCTTCTTCAGGCGAAAAAATAAATCACATATAACATTTGGGACAGTACAAACAAAGAACGAAAAACGAAAAAAAGAACGAAAAATGACTCATCCGTTGTCCATGTGGTGGGGAGAATAGCCGGTAGGCGGAAATGACATGGGGGATTATGGGAGAGGAAAAGGAGGGGGGGGGGGGGGGGTTGTGTTGGGGGAGGTGTGTGTGTGTGATATGATAGGGTTGTGTGTCTAGTTTATTGGGATGGTGTGATATCTTTGTGACGGTTGTGGTAATGGTGGATTGATAATAATGGTAAGGGGGAAAAGTGGGGGGGGGGGGGGGGGGGGGACTGAGGGGAAAAAAAAAAGGGTTTAGGTGAATAAAATAAATGATTTCGTTGGGTGATGAAAGAGGTAGTGGTAGTTATGCGTGGGTAGTTGTGAAGGTGTGTGGGTAATGTTAGGGAGGGAAGGGGATGGAAGATAAATGGGTGATAAGGTATGATCGGGGGGGGGGGGGGGGGGGGGGGGGGGGTTGAGGTGGAAAAAAAGGGGGGGGGAATGGGGGGAGGAGGGTAATGTGTTTGTGGGGGAGGGGGGAGGGAAGGGGGGCAAGAGAAGGAGAGCTCATATCTCTTCATCCACTAGGGGTGGGTGGTGGGGGTGGGAGGGTTCATATAAATGGTGTTGTTTAAAAAAGTGATGTGATGTGACAACGCTCACGACTGGCCACTGTTGTTTCTTTCACGGGAGTTCAGTCCCTTTTACTTTCTTATTAACATAATGTCTTAGTACCGTAACTTTACAAGATCTCAACCCAACACGCCCAATTGATCGCAATAATAGTTACGAATTCAATTTTAACTCTTAACATGGCAATTCAATGCAGTTTACCAAATGTTAATCCGAACGTAACTGTTCTGTATGCTGGTAACTTCAGGTATTGAGTGCATCAATAAACTCAATTTCCCCAACCGCCGTGGCGAAGTGGTTAGCGTCGCGAACTCCCGGCTGGGAGGTCGTGGGTTCGAATCCCATCAGTCATGTGGGTTTTTCTGCCCCGACTGGCTCCTACCCAGAGTTGAGTTGCTGCGGACTCAGTTGGGAAGACTGGAACCACACAGCCGAGTTTCATCCACTTAATGGATGCGTTTCTGAGAGTGTTGCTCAAATTTCCTGACCAACACTGCAGGTGCCTGTATCTCTCGGGCCTGGTTGACGCCGGGATATATTATGAAAGGAAGCGTAGAGTACAGCCCTGTCATGTAGTCTCAGACCGAAATGGAAATCTGTAGCATCATCTTAATCATCCTCATTCTCATCGATCAGCATTAAATAAAAAAGTCTCAAATTCTGTGGCCCTTCATGCCCTGCTTTCATGGTGACCTCAATTTCGATGTCCTCTCCACGTCTGTGGCCTTGATTTGATTCCGTCAGGGTCACCGGTATCGGCGAGTCCATGGGGGCTGTCGTTGGACGGACGTGGTGGCGCCCTCTGGAGGGAGAGATCACTCACGCCGGCTCCGCGACTAAGAAATTATTGTCGTTAGTAGGGGGCTTAGTAGGTGGTGTCCTGCGTATGTTAGATCAGAACAGGCGCCACTGAACACCACCGAAGTGACTCGGCAGCAGTGCAGTGTCTCCTCAGGTGGTTGCCTCTTGACGACTTGACATTGACTGCTCCCTGTGGATTGCCGGTGCCAGGGCTGCGGCGGGGCCGACCGGGCTGTGGCTGTGGACGGGGTGTCGGAATGAGCGGCGTGGGTGCACTGCCTATGAGGTGGTGCAGAGGTTGGGACAGAAAAAAACAAAACAACAACTCAATTTCACATTATCATATTTACATAAGCATGACAGTACAAGTGATTCATTAACCATAGCATTCACAATGTGTGTGTGTGTGGGGGGGGGGGGGGGGGAGGGGGGGGAGGAGGGGGGGGGGAGAGAGAGAGAGAGGGGGGGGGGGGGGGGCGGAGCTTATTTGTCAGGTGAAATGCATGAGATCCCGGACGCAGCGTTTCACGATTCCTTCAGCTCTTTCGCGGTCGTATCCATGTCGCTACTGTAAATAAATCGTGTGCGCATTCGTATTGCGCGCTGGTGACCTACTCGTTTTTGAGTGAACCGGTGTTTTAGGAAGAAGAAGTATGTGATTCCTCCCACAAGTGTACGCAAGAAGTGAAAGGCCCGATTTGAAGGCCCCCCGGTGGGAAGAAATCTTGTGGTCCAAGGACTGATCTCTTTCATTTTGGCACGGTTCTGAATAATACGGACGATTCAAGGTTGAGATTGTGTGTGTGTGTG
>CM031624.1:21285697-21323197 GCA_018398815.1 Conus ventricosus
GCCATAGAAGAAGTGAAAGTACTCGGCGTGGTCCTACCAGCTATAGCATGGAATAATAGAAGTTACCAAGATCGAAGTACTGGTATAAATGTAGGGACTACAGTAACATTTGATACCCTTCTTCTTCGACGCCCGCGTCGCCATACCACCAGCACGGAGTTGCCATGACAACTATATCCTACAGTTATCAATACAGGGAAAGACAATTCCACTTGTAAACAAATATTTTAGGGGTGTGTGTATTGTGTGTATGTGTGTGTGTGCGGGGCGGACAAGTTCCGGCTGCTCCCACTCTGGCAACACCGCGCTCTACAACACGAGCAACAGTGCGGTGGGGCTCACCGAAAAAAAAAAAAAAAAAAACCTATGTCCGGCTGCCCCCACTCTGGCAACACCGCGCTCCACAGCACGAGCAACAGTGCGGTGGGGCTGGCCGAAAAAAAAAAAAAACAAACTGGCAGACGGAATCCGGAGAGAGGATAAAACAAAGGGACACTAACGTCCGATACAACCCCCTGTACTCAATAACCCGGTAGAGAAAAAAAAAGAACTGGCTAAATACAAAACAGGAATGGAAGACTGAGCGGCAACAGAAAGGCAAGACTTACGGCCGTACCTGCGTGTGGTACCCGGCGGAAGGAGGTCTGGACGCGATCGACTCCCCTCGTCTCACCTCGACTCCCGAGTCACACCGGATGTTCCCTCAGGCCACAAAAAGACTCCCTTCACGCTAGAGTCACCCAGCCAACCACCCACGAACAAACACGACAAACTGACTAAACATATACAAAACAGACAAAACTAAACAGGTACTCTGCGAACGAGAGAGAGACAGCCAGAGCCCTTCACATCCCGGACAGCCCCCACAACTGTCACGACCGACCCCTGGAGGTCTGCCCTGACAGGATCGGTCTAGGTGGGAGTGAAGGAGTGACTGACCTCACACGCCCCGCAAGAGACCACACAATAAAGATTACGATACAACACCCCATTATTCACAACACACACAATAATAAATAAGCATTCCAACACGCACAACATGCACAATCACAATCACGCATTCCAACGCAAAACAACATGCACAATCACAATCAAGCACTCCAACACACACAACATGCACGATTATAAATAAACATTTCACCATACGACGTACACAATCACAATTACAGCATTTCAGCACGTATGACATATACACAATTATAAAGAAACATTTCCAGCATCGATCCCTTCTAACACATGGAGTGCGTCCACACCCCTGCCCCTGTCAAGTCTACTGGGAGCACCCTGTCGCACTAGGTGCTCCGACCCGGGGTCGGTTCCCCGCAGGGAGTCGCTCAAAGCCGACGCCCTCGACTCACAAGCAGGCAGTGAAGAGCGTGTCCCGGGGGGGGGGGGGGGGGAGAAAAAAGGAAAACGAGGCGCTGTTACTGGAGGTCCTGGACGGGGTCAGGGCCGGCCAGTCAAACGGCGGGCTCCTCTACCAGTCCGTGGTCCCGACCAGGGCGTGGGCCTCGACCAGCGCGTGGCACCATACCAGTCCGCGGTCTCAGCCAGAGCGTGGCCTCAACCAGCACGTGGCACCATCCAGTCCGTGGTCTCAGCCAGAGCGTGGCCTCAACCAGCACGTGCACCATCCAGTCCGTGGTCCGGGTGAAGCCCCCGGGAGGGGGGAGGGGAAACGTAGCTGGGAGGAGAGAAGAAAGGAGGGAAGGCAGAAGGGTACTGGAACCCCGCCGTCAGTACAGTCTGACCCATGCTGTCAAATCTTAACAGCCACTCGCATGATGGGCGAGGGGAAGTCTACTAAACGCACACAGTAAACCCATCGAATCGGGAATGTTCACTAGGGTCTTCTCACACGATGCAGGTAAAAGACTGCATTAAACCAACAGTTTAAAACAAATATGAATTATGTTCACCCTTCTCTCACTCACATTTAACATTTGCCTTTCTTAGAAATAACCAACACAGCGACCATCGCTTTATACCTGCCACCACATTTGCAAATAATAATTCAATGGCATAATTGTCACATTTTATAAACACATTCAAAATAACACAAATCTCCAACCACGCATCCGAACGACAAATCATGCGTACGCACGCTCGCGAACATAAAACTCGCTCTCCTTGCACACACAAACAGACGGTGGCCGAAGGATAAGAGTCCGGCGAATGTGACAGGGGCGGACGAGCGAGACCAAGCAAGTTCCAGCCCTGAATCACCAGGTTCTCTCCCATCCCCACCGACTACCGCATCACCAGATGCATAAACAGGAGAAAAGAATTTTGGAAATAATTTAGAATGGCCAGGTTAAAGATTGAATTAACCAAGAAAAGGTCTCAAACAATATTTCTCTTACAATTTCGAAAACACAAGAAAATTGCGCAAAAGAGGAGACTAAGCCGACTAACAACAACAAACCAAAACAAACAAACCACGAACTGATGCTTACCAGCTACCCGTGGGTGACCCAGAAGAGGCGGGTCAAACGACTCTCTCTGCCCTCTGTCCAGTCGAGAGGACAAGGCACAGGTGCGGAGAAAGAAGAAGTGATGTCCCCCTCCTACAGGCCGACTGCAGGAATTGAAAGTACCGACTGTACTTTCGATGATACGGTGAAGAACCAAGACCGGAGCAGGCGCTCCCAGAGACATCTTCCGCTCGAGTGAAGAGCTAACCTCCCTCAGCAATGGCGGCCAACATGCCATGCTGCGTCCAGAGTGAGCATACTTCAAACTAAAGAAACGAAGCACGTGCGACAGGTTAAAAAGACAGGCGAGAGGCCGATAGACAGCAAGTTCGAGAGAAAGGTACCAGCCACCCGTGAACCTACAGGATAAATAGCACGGGCAGTGGAATAAGAGAGAGAGAGAGAGAAAACAAACCGAAGTTGAGCTGAACTACACCAAGGTGCAACCGCACCACAAGCCACATCAAGGACGGATACACAACAACAGCAACGACAATAAACAAATGAATAATTCCGCCCACCCTAGATGGGTCAAACGTCGTAGCCTCGTGACAAACTCGTGACAAACCCCCCTTCTAAAAGCATCTGTTTCTCCGAGATACAGTGCTCCTTTGAACCTTGACGCATGTGCAAATTCACAACAATGGGACCGAACCCAACTCTCTGTGATCGACAGAGTACGAGGAATCCAATACAAACATTCTACGATAGAATCACACAGGGAAATACATAAATACTACATTTTTCAAACAACTAAGCAAACCTTCCAACCATGAAAGTAACAATCCGAACCATTGGTGATTCACTACCGTTAACATCACTGAAGTGAAAACTGTCACTACACCTGATACAGAGACCAAAAGGGGATATAACCCTGGTTGAGGGGAAGGTCCCTCTGACCGATTTTCCAATGCGCTGACTACGGAGCTCGGCTAAGATAGTCAGCATCCGTATTACAGGAACCCTTGATAGACGGAAAGTGAACGCAGACTCTGCAGCTCCACTGCCTAACTCATGAGTCGACGACTGACTGGCCGGGTCCGGTCCAGGCACTGGAGAGGATGATGATCGCTCTCCAGTACAAACTTCCGGCCGTGCTTCTTCCTGGCACGCCAGTGTGCGTCCAAATCTGCCGGAGAGCCTCAGCAATAGTAGGGTATCGATAGTCCTAAGCGGGGCAGCCTCTGGGTACCGACTCGCAGATTCTACCACTACCGAAGTGTAGCGGTGACCGCGATCGGATGGAGGATTAATGGGTCTCACCAGGTCGACACCGACCTTGCTAAATGGCTCCCCAACCAGAGGCACTGACCCTAAGGGAACACGCTTCAAGCGACCCTTAGGAGTTGTCCGTTGGCAGACATCGCAACTGCGGCAGTACTGCCTAACCTGCGAGTTCATCCCTGGCCAGAAGAAGTCCTGTCTTACTCGCTCGAGAGTCCGCTTGGAGCCCATATGACCTGCCATGGGGGAATCGTGGGCCTGCCGGAGAACAGACTCTCTCAAGCTTTGGGGAACAACAAGCTGTTTGGCCACACGATCTGCCTGAGTGAAAACCCTAAAGAGGATCCCCTTGTGGAGCTTGAAGCTCACCTTGGCGTGTTGGGCAGACTGAGCGGAACGATCTACCAGTTGTCGCAGGCGTTGGACATCCAAGTCCCTGGCCTGAAGACGAACAATGGAAGCAGGATCGGCCCTAGCAAGAACCTCGTCAGAGATCGGCTGAAGAACGGGACGCAATTCCTGTTCCTGCTTACTAGCTTTGGCGCGTGTGGTGACTCCCAACACACGCACTGTAAACGGGCCAGAATCCGTAAGACACGGACTGACTGCGTCCATCAGCAAAGGTGATAGTATTCCCTATGATAAGGGATATCAGAGGTCGCTCCACGCGATGGCCCATACTTCGCCACAGAAGTAGGGGTGAGATAGGAATAAGTACATGAAGTGAACGGGTGGAGGAAAAACCAGCGCATCCAACCCGCGACACATCATAACTGGCGCCCCGCCCGCCTCAGGGAAACCAAATACTTATCCACAAAGATAGTTGATGCTCCCGAATCCTGATGGTGGTCGGACCAAGGAGGAACCCAACAACAGAGAGAACACTGGGCACTCTGAATCACCAGAAGCTGGATGGATCCCACGTTATCCGAGCACAGGACGTGGGGAAAGTAACCTCAGCCCCACGACTACCAGTGGCTTTAGGACAATCTTTCCGTAATGTGGGCAGGACGACCACAAAGAAAACAACAGTCGGGGCGCTGAAATCCCCGATGAACTGCCTGCCTTGTTTCACCCCGCTAGCAGAATGTCCGACGCCTATTTGCCACTAAATACCTGTGGAGGGCTTCCTATCCGTATCTGAGCGAATGCCCATAAGCCCTGCGAGCTTCAGCCAACCCCCCCTCAGCGGTGTGAAATCGTAGCCGCGAAATCCTGAGGTCTGTCTCGCTAATCCGGAATCCACAACTCTGGACACAGTGTTGTGACTGATCAAAGAGGATCGAACCTCCAGCACCATCTTAGCCAACTGAACGCCAGTACCCCTAGCGTTTTGGCGCAGCTATCACCAACAGTCACGAAGTCTCGTCGTTATTCTTCTTCATGATCTGAACATCCTCCTGTACGTCCCTCTGGGGTAAGGAGGAAACGCTTACGCAGAGCAACTGCATGTCTGCTTTAATACGCACCAACATAAGGTGAGCACACACTCCCTTGCAGTCACCAGATAACCCGACAAAAGGTCATAGCCTTTTGTTCCTCAGACCATTGGTAAGACCTTAGCCACCTTGTCAAAATGCTCTAGGAACTATCAAATGTCCTCACTAGGTCCTGAACTCTGGAAGCTTTAACTTTGGGCCCTAACTCTATCACCAGCCCTGTTGATTAACCCCCTGACCTTACAGATGCGGGAGACCGCGAAATGAAGTTGTTCCATCTCCTCCCTACGCAGAGCCTCCAACCTGTCTAGCTCTTCCTACGGAGGGCTTCCGCCTGGCAACCTCCTCTCTCGCACTTCCCTACGCTGAGCCCTCCTTCCTGACAGGTCTCCTCCCAACGCTGAGCAGCCTCATCCCTACAAGAATATGCCTCATCTCTATGCAGAAACTCCTGTCCGTCAAGTCACCTCACTCGTAGAGCCTCTAGCCTAAACCAACCCTCCCTACGCAAGCATCCTCTTCTTACGAAGGGTCCAGCCTAACCGCCTCTTCTCTACGCTGAGCAGCCTCATCTTACGAAGGGAAGCATGGAGAATAGAGGGCTTTGTTTCTGAGAGGAAGGGACTCCACAGAAAGCCCCAAAGGGGGGGGTGGGGGGGGGGGGGGGATATATAGGGGGGGGGTCTATCGCTATACCCTGACGCTTCCGAGCGAAGTGCCAGTCGGGGGGTCTCATAGCAGGAAAATCCCCTAGCGAAGAAGAAAGTGAAAGTACTCGCTGGACTACCTAGCTATAGCACTGAATAAGTAGAAGTACCGTAGTCGAAGTACTGGTACTAATAGTAGGGACTACAGTAACATATTGAATACCCCATCTTCTTCGACGCCCGCTCGCCATACCACCAGCACCGGACTTGCCATGACAACGAATATCCTACAGTTTATCAGAATACAGGGGAAAGACAATTCGACTTGAAAAACAAATATTGTAGGGGTGTGAGTCATGTGTGTATGTGTGTTGTGTGCGTGTTGTGCGGTACAATTTCCTGCTGGCTCCCACTCTGAGCAACACCGCGCTCTACAACACGAGCAACAGTGCTGGTGGGCACACCTAAAAAAAAAAAAAAAAAACAATGTCCGGCTGCCCCCACTCTGGCAACACCGCGCGCCACAGCACGAGCACCAGTGCTGTGGGGCCTGCAAAAAAAAACAAACAAACTGGCAGACGGAATCCGAGAGAGAATAAAACAAAGGGACACTAACGTCCGATACAACCCCCTGTACTCAATAACCCGGTAGAGAAAAAAAAAGAACTGGCTAAATACAAAACAGGAATGGAAGACTGAGCGGCACAGAAAGGCAAGACTTTACGGTCCGTACCTCGTTTGGTACCCGGCGGAAGGAGTCTGGAACGCGTCCGACTCCCCTCGGTCTTCACCTCGACACCCTAGTCACACCGGGGATGATCCCTCATGCCACAAAAAGACTCCCTTCACGCGAGAGTCACCCATCCACCACCCCGAACAAAACACGACAAACTAGACTAAACCATATACAAAACAGACAAAACAAACAGGTACATCTGCGAAACGAGAGAGTAGACAGCCAGAGTCACTTCACATCCCGGACGAGCCCCCACAACTGTCCACGACCGACCCCTGGAGGCAGGCCCTGACAGGAACGGTCTAGGTGGGGAGTGAAGGGAGTGACTGGACCTCACCACGCCCCGCAAGAGACCACACAAAAAAGATTACGATACAACACCCCATTTATTCACACACATCACAATAATAAATAGAGCATACCCACCACGCACAACATGCACAATCACATCAAGCATTCCAACGCACACAACATTCACAATCACCATCAAGCACTCCAACACACACAACATGCACGATTAATAAATACACATTTCACCATACACTTACACAATCACAATTAACAGCATTTCAGCACGTATGAACATATACACAATTAATAAAGAAACCTTTCCATCATCGATCCCTTATACCACCAGTGCTGCGTCCACACCCCTGCCCCTGACAGGAGTCTACTGGGAGCACCCTGTCGCACTAGGAGCACCGAGCCGGGTCGTTTCTCGCAGGAGTCGCTCAAAGCCGACGCCCTCGACTCACAAGGAGGCAGTGAGCTCGCGTCCCTGAGGGGGGGGGGGGGGGGGGGAGAAAAAAGGAAAACGAGGCGCTGTTACTGGAGGTCCTGGACGGGGGTCAGGCCGGCCAGTCAAGACGGCGGGCTCCTCTACCAGTCCGCGGTCCCGACCAGGGCGTGGCCTCGACCAGCGCGTGGCACCATCCAGTCCGCGGTCTCAGCCAGAGCGTGGCCTCAACCAGCACGTGGCACCATCCAGTCCGTGGTCTCAGCCAGCGTGGCCTCACCAGCACGTGGCACCATCCAGTCCGTGGTCCAGGTGAAGCCCCCGGGAGGGGGGAGGGGAAACGTAGCTGGGAGGAGAGAAGAAAGGGAGGGAAGGCAGAAGGGTACTGAACCCCGCCGTCAGTACAGTCTGACCCATGCTGTCAAATCTTAACAGCCATCTCGCATGATGGGCGAGGGGAAGTCTACTAAACGCACACAGTAAACCCATCGAATCGGGAATGTTCACTAGGGTCTTCTCACACGATGCAGGTAAAAGACTGCATTAAACCAACAGGTTATAAAACAAATATGAATTATGTTCACCCTTCTCACTCACATTTAACATTTGCCTTTCTTAGGAAATAACCAACACAGCGACCATCGCTTTATACCTGCCACACATTTGCAAATAATAATTCATGGCATAAATTGTCACATTTTATAAACACATTTCAAAATAACACAAATCTCCAACCACGCATCCGAACGACAAATCATGCGTACGCACGCTCGCGAACATAAAACTCGCTCTCCTTGCACACACAAACAGACGGTGGCCGAAGGATAAGAGTCCGGCGAATGTGACAGGGGCGGACGAGCGAGACCAAGCAAGTTCCAGCCCTGAATCACCAGGTTCTCTCCCATCCCCACCGACTACCGCATCACCAAGATGCATAAACAGGAGAAAGAATTTTGGAAATAATTTAGAATGGCCAGGTTAAAGATTGAATTAACCAGAGAAAAGGTCTCAAACAATATTTCTCTTACAATTTCGAAAACACAAGAAATTGCGCAAAAGAGGAGACTAAGCCGACTAACAACAACAAACCAAAACAAACAAACCACGAAACTGATGCTTACCAGCTACCCGTGGTTGACCCAGAAGAGGCGGGTCAAACGACTCTCTCTGCCCTCTGTCCAGTCGAGAGGACAGAGGCACAGGTGCGGAGAAAGAAGAAGTGATGTCCCCCTCCTACAGGCCGACTGCAGGAATTGAAAGTACCGACTGTACTTTCGATGATACGGTGAAGAACCAAGACCGTAGCAGGCGCTCCCAGAGACATCTTCCGCTCGAGTGAAGAGCTAACCTCCCTCAGCAATGGCGGCCAACATGCCATGCTGCGTCACAGAGTGAGCATACTTCAAACTAAAAGAAACGAAGCACGTGCGACAGGTAAAAAGACAGGCGAGAGGCCGATAGACAGCAAGTTCGAGTGAAAGGTACCAGCCACCCGTGAACCTACAGGATAAATAGCACGGGCAGTGGAATAAGAGAGAGAGAGAGAGAAAACAAACCGAAGTTGAGCTGAACTACACCAAGGTGCAACCGCACCACAAGCCACATCAAGGGACGGATACACAACAACAGCAACGACAATAAACAAATGAATAATTCCGCCACCCTAGATGGGTCAAACGTCGTAGGCCTCGTGACAAACCGTGCACACAAAGTTTTTCTTTTTTAAACTATGTCTCTTTCTGCTGGAACGTCATCTATAATAAATAGCGTCTGCGTTCCCTCAAACAATATAAAAAAGCGTTCTAAACATTCACTTAGTTTATTGCTGGGATCAACTAAAAATATGTTATCATCTATCCAATAAACCTTCTATCATGATATGCTTTGTTCCATTTAAGTGTTGGACAGAAAATCACAATATGATCAAAATTATAACGATAAACTGTTTTGTAAGGGGTCGAGGATAAATATTGTTTTTCCACAACCAGTTTGTCCACAAATTAATGAACAATGAGGGGTTTTTGTCATAAAGTTTAACTGCTCCATAGTTTTATAACAGAACTTAATCTAATCCAGTTATTGTTTTTTATCATGCCCTCTGTTAAAACTTGTTCAGTATAATAAAATCCTATAAGGTCTAAATGTGTAAGATTAATCCAATTTAGTTCTGTAAGATTGTTTCTATTTAGACTAATATTGATTTTGTTGCTTGTTGTTATGACCTTAATATCCTCACCATTGTTAAGAACGACGACAGTAACCTTAAGACTGTCAACGTCTAAGTTTTTGCCAGCTAATTAGAATTCCTTTTAGAAGGACGTCACTAACACCCACAACCCCATCCCTCTTCACATCTTTTAAGACAGAAATTTCAAATATCATTGTGAACGTGTCTCCTAATTTCATTTGCGGAATGAACTGTAATTTTGTAGAAGCTTCCTTTAAAAACTGATTCTCTTCTGTGGAGGATGTACTGTTTATTCCCATACGGCTTTAATTTCAATTTCTTTCCGACTATTGTCCTCTGGCATAAGACTACATGTAAAGGACCTGAGTTGAATGCTTTTCTGAAACTTTTTTGACGACTAAAAAATGTAAATGGGCTTATGAATTCAAATTTTATTTCCATTCTAAATATGGTTCTAAGTGCCATTTGCTGTCAGGTTTTCGGACTATTTTATATTCATACTGGCCAGCATTATTTGCTTCTACATTGCGCAGTTGCTCTAGTTTAGGAAACTTTTTGTTGTCGCCAACCTCTTTGCGTTTATAATCACCATCTTTAGTGTACTCAAACCCATACAAAGTGCCTATCTCACCATTTGTTCAAAGTCTGCAACGTCTGCAAGGTCTTTTAATTCTAAAGTTATACACCTTACAGGCGCTAATGTAACTCCTGATTCTTCTGGCCCCCGCGACATTTTTTAGTACAACTTATTATTTTATTTCCGAAACAATGTGCAGGTTATCACATTTTACGACTTTCCCCGTTTTGTCTGTGATCTTTATATTAAATGACCCAACCCTCCCACAAACTAATCTTTTAAACTGTAAATTAGGGAATTGTATGATTTCATAATCGCAATATGCAGCTTTCCCTGATGGAAGAGCCCTTAAAACAGTTGAGGGCCTTCCATCATATAAGTTTTCATCAGTGCTTAGCTCATCCAAATGAACATAGAGTAATGAATGTACTGCAAGATCGAGCGGATTTTCTCCCACATAAGTAGTTTTGTGCAACTATAAATCTATGATTCTCAGCTGCAAAGCCTAACATTTTAGCTAGCTCTACATCAAAAAGGTAACCTACATCTTCAGGTATGAATGTTAACATTGTTTTTAGATTTGCATTGTTAAGTTTGAGAGTAATGTCGAAGTAGCTCATTGCTTCTTTTAGTGAGCAAAATCCGTATAACCATCAGGTATGATTAACTGGCTAACTTTGCCCCCTGATTTGTCAAATTTTTGAATCTTATTATTCTCCTTGGATTTACTTATATTAAACCATACGACTTGTAGAATATTTCATGAAGCACGACCGTTTTGGTTCCAAAATCGTATCAATAGCATGTTCTAAAAACGGAGGACGGTCTTGATTTTGTTATTGTTACAAACATTTTTTTAAAACAAAATAAAAATGAGCGCGTTCAAATATACTAAAAGATGCAAAATATTCTGTTGGGCCGCACTACAATCTTAAAAATATAGCAACTGATACTCTTGACATTGCTGTGACCCAGACTGTCACTTTTCATAAAAAGTGAGAAACTCCATTAAGCAGATATCTTAACCCTCCTATTAAAAAAGACTACATCGCAAAAGTGTGGTTCAGTCATCCAATGCAGTTTTATCAGAACCAGTTTAAACTTTGCCGTGTTTTGTGCATCAACTGGTGTGGAGTGTCGTATGCTAATCATTTAAATCATCCTGATCCTTTGGTGAGGTCATGTACAGATTTCATTTCTATTACACCTTCAGACGTATTTTGACTGAACTGCGAGCGCCATTACCAAATGACAAACCGTTTAATCCATTCAGCAACCGAATAGACATGAAGGCTTTTGAAAGGATTTGTAACGAATTCAATATTAATGTTAAGACAGACTTTAGACAAAAGTCAGATCTTAATCATGGCTTAGGCACTCATTGTGGGGCGTGCACAGAAAGTATAACTATGACTGGAATCCTCCTTACACATCTTTCTTTTCAGCACAGGCGTTCACCTCGGTCCATAGAGCAAGAGCATAAAACAGCATGGACAACATTTATCTTAGACACTTCTAAGGGCCTAACTAAAGCAGGAATAGAACGAATAAACGACTTCGTACTTATGTTTGGTGTTTGCTAGGATCGCAAGCACAGGCGAGATCGAGCATACTGATCCTTCTACTGGCTTTGACGAGCAAAAACAATACTTAGCAAATTTAGAAGACGCCATTAATTCTACAGTTGATTTACCTTCAAGTATAAAAAGGTACCAAAATTTTTTTACAATTTGCAAGATCGAAAGTAGACTTTGCTGTTGGCACTGGTTTATACATGCTGCCTTCTGACCTCAGACTCCAGATAGTACAATAATAAACTACAATAATGAAATTCTATTAGCAGGCAATGAACAGAAGGTGTGGGAAAACGACATAATTCTGGGCCATATACTACAAACAATAAAAAACACCCAAGATTAAGCATACCAATCCCCGAAGTCCAAGCCCAATGACTGTTGAAGAGTGGCTCTGTTCGCGATGACCAGAATATGAAAAGACAGCACTAGTTGTTGATTAACTGCCCTAGGATTACTTGGTCTTTATCTTACTAAATAGTAACCCAACTATTAAGAGAACTAATGCCATAAGTGCTTGGCCATAAAGCCAACTACTTTGCTTGCGGTAGACAAAAGCCAGCTAACAATACTCCAAATATACCAGGTAAAGAGTCTATAGCTTTACCAGCTAATTTTTTTAATAAACTCGCAAGATGATCAAGTTGTTTTTTTACCCATGATTTATCAGGCGATGGCGATGGGGGCACTGAACTTGCCCTCCGCCACCGCCTGTAATAGCCATCACCAGTGTACTTATTGCAATCCTAAGGCAGTTATAACGCTTGCTAATGTGACGCCTTGCTCTCTAAACAGCGTTCGTATTCGTTCTGCTAGCGTTGTGTCTTCATATAAAATTTTCCGGATAGTTTCTCTTTTTCTATTCACTGAGTTCGTAATTGGTCTCGTTAGTAGTCAGCGCTTCTAGTCTTGCTGATCTTCGTTCTTTCAAGATTTTTTAGTCTTTGTCTTATTCTTTCTTAATCTCACGCCCTAAGTTGGCGTCGTCAGCCTCAACAAAGTTTTTCTTTTTCCTCTTTTATACTTATCTAGTACACCTAGTTTGCTAAATTGTTTTTTAATTCCCCTGGATGTTCTTAAAGTACGATCAAGGGATCTAAATCTCTCTCAGGTAGCCGTGGTTCGTGTATAGTATTTAATGCTGTTTCTTCTCTTCAGTGAGTTCTGCTCCTACTGTATTTATTACTTTGACTGCTGTTTGATTTAAATCTTCAAGTTCCATGGTTTGCATTTGGTTATCTGTCGGAGTTTCTTGTAGTGTGTTTTGAAGTTTAGCAACTGCCTCCCTATCTAATTCTGGTTTAGTAAGGCCAAGGCGATTTCGAACTTCCACCTGAAGGTGTTTTTGATTGTACCCATGCCTACAAACTTTGATGAGTCTCGTTATGTGCAAGCTGAAAAGGTTGTCCTTGCTTGTTTTTTACATAAATATGGTCATCTTTTACTTAAAATCATCAGGGTATATAGTTTCGGGAGGTTCTAGTCCTAAACTTTGGTATAATGATCTGACCTTACTTTCTGTTAATTCACGCCTTTGCGCCCCCTCTAATTCATCCCGCATGAGAACGTCGAGCGATGCTGTGTCAAAGGAGTCCTTTCATCCATGTCGGCGTCTCTAAGATCACTAATATCATAATCTCTTCACCTCCAATTCCCGCCATGTTTTTAAATAATTAACTTTTTATTTTGTTTATAAAAATGTCACAAGGATATGGCTCGATTCTTGACCCGCATAGAAGTCTGAAAAAACCCCATGGCGTGAAGGGAAATAAACGAAATAATTATTACTGTTCCAAATAATCCATCTACTATTGATGCAGATCAAATTCTTACTGTTAGATTTCCAGACTTAGGAGCGGATGATTTGATTGTGCCAGGCTCTGCACGGCTTACTTTTAAAATAGAACTCGCTTCAACAACAGACCCAAAGAGATCAGTTGTCCAAAATTTGGGGCGGGCAATCGTTAAGAAAATTTCTGTAAAACTTGAGGGGAAGGAAGTATTTTCTTTAAACAATGCAGACATATTTTTAACCTATTCTGATCTATGGCTAACCGCGAATGAAAGGGAAGATCTTGCGTTTCAAGGAATTGGCAATGAAGAAGCACTAAAACTTAGAATAGACGCCGAACTCGCCCCAGATGCTAAAAGCAGCAAAAAGGCTTTAGCTGTAAATTTTGCGTATGGAAATCGCTTTTCTATTCCCTTAGATTTTGAGTTGTTAAAAGCGCATGCTCCATATTTACAAGGAGCATTAAAAGACAGATTGTCATACGAACTAACTTTTAATGACTACAAACGTGTTATCAATCAACAGACACCGAAGCAAAGTACAGCATTTCTGACATCTCGTTAGAGTTTGATGTTAGCAAAGATAATTTAGAAAGGCTGATTGAGCAACAATATGAGTCACAATTAGTAATATATTACGAAAACGTGCGTCATCATTCAACATAACCCTAAAAGCAGGGCAGACGCTATAGGGAAATTTTTTAATCTTAGCGTCGCAGTAAAATCGCTTAAAAGTATTTTATTGCTGTGTGAAGATGAACCATTCGCAAGAGCAAGTGAAAAGTTTTTTAATCCAAAAATAACGAAAGTGCAATGTACAATTGATGGTAGTCCTAACCAAATCTACGCTAGCGGGATTAGACCTTATCATTTTGACGAAATAAGAAAATTGTTTGGGGGAGGGAGGGGCCGAAGTCCAACAGCAGACCTTGCGTCTAAAGATCTACACCTTCACAGTGTTGGGCTTGATGATTATTTAACATCAAAATACGGTTTATGGTTTGACCTAAGGTCAACAGAGATAATGAGTTGCATGGAATGGGAGAACGGTTAAAGACGTAAACATTCAAATTGAGAAAGAAAAAGAAGCCGATAAACCGCTTAATGTACATTGTTTTTATTAATTGATGCACAGCTGAATATTGAAAAGAAAAGATTAGGCCATACAGAATACTAAATTATTTTTATTTAAAAAAGCATGTCTGTTCAAGTTTATCCAAATGTGCCTACAGCGCCAGAGTCGCCAAGAGAAGAGATAGTAGAAAAACCCCCGGCATAAAAACCTTTAGATTAACCAACATTACACAAATGCTACAAAAACTAGAGCAGGACCTTTCAAAATACAGAAAACCAAACGAAGGTATTCTGCTGCCTTTAATGCTGTTACCTATGTTAATACTGGAGCATCAACTATAAGCGCCGCATCAGCAGGAACGAGTGTTGGCCTCTTAGCAACGGGCATAGGCGTACCCGCAGCTTTAACCTCTAGGGGGTTTGTCTTTAGCTCTCGGCCTGTGTTCGTTAGCTGTAAGTGCTGCTGGCAAAAAATTAAAAACTAAACTCCAAAAGCACACAGCTATGGTTCAATTAATAACAGCTAAACTTAGTTCCTTTTAAACTGATTATAAATAAAGCACTAGCTGACTCAAACATCACGGATGAAGAATTTAATCGTTTACAGGCCGATTTTGATGACTACAAAGACAAAAGTTTGATCTTCAAAGAAAGGCGAGGACAAGTTTTTCTCAACAGCCAGACCCCGAGCAAATAAAAAAGAATGCTTAAAAAAAGTAAACGAAACATTAAACTCTGTTCTAAACAGCTCACATTAACAACGCCAAAGGGTGTTTTATACTTTAGTTTATGAGTCTAAACACAAAAAGACTATCGATATTGATTAATTTATTTTTTTGATTTAAATAAATATTTTGAGTTAGAAAAGAAACTCAGCATGGATAAGATATATGAAGGTCCAGACGAATTGTTTGAAGCAATGCAAGAAGATTTATCAAGAGCACTGAATGATATGATTTAGAAGTCATTAATCCAGCAAACGTACAGGCAAGTGTTGCTCATGCTATTTCTCAAGTTCCAGGTAAACTAACAATAGACCCGCCAGTTAAAGTAATGTTAGCTGTTTTAATCGACTATAAACAATAAATGAAGAAAACCTAGAAGTCTGGGTCTCAACTAAACAACAGACTATTCTTTCTCATGACTTAACACCCGGTTGGGCAGACCAGCTGCTACAGTTTGATGTGGCCGCTGAAGAAGCCAAAATGAGAGCTCTGGGTTTGGGCAGAGGGCGAAGTCTTAGAGATTAGATTAAAACAGGCTAAGTATGCGCCGATTGTAGGCAGGGCTTACATTCCACTACCTCCAGCATTAGTTGCAAAAAGAGCAGTTTTAAACATAAAGAATACAGACGACAAATTTTTTCATGTGGTGTGTTCTCGCAAGGCTTTCATCACGTCGGCAAAAACGCAGAGAGAGTGTCTAACTATTGGGATTACATCAATGATCTTAACTTTAGTGGAATATCCTTTCCCGTTAGCGTGGATTCCATTGATCAGTTTGAAGAACAAAACAAACCGATAACTGTTAATGTCTACACATGGGATGAGGAAACAAATTGGCGCCAATTAAAGTGTCCAAGAACAGTCCAACAATAGGCAATCCAGACAAAAATCATGTTGACTTACTACTGATGCTTTCACCAGCGGGGCTACCGCATTACACATTGATTCGAACAATAGTAAACTAATGCAGCATGCTTCAAAGAATGGGCATAAACAAGAATTCTGCAGAAAAAAGTTTAACAAGAATTCCATCCGCTCAAGCCGCAAGCGAACATAAGAAACATTGTATCGGCCCAGTTGACTGCAATACGGAACTAATTACGCCCCCAGAAGGGAGTAAAGTTAGTTTTAAGAACTGGAAACGGCTGCAAAATTCCCCATATGTTGTTTACGCAGACTTCGAATCGCTCATTGTTCCTTATGAAGGGCCAGCGCCACAAAACTTCGAAAAACAGTCTTAATGAGTAATCAGATTTGTTTCATTTGCCTTCATTATTGTTAGGTCGGATGGCGCTCATTCAACGCCAGAATTATACAGAGGACCAGATGCGGCTAGAAGATTTTTACAGCGCATGCAGCAAGTGCGTAATGATTGTTCTAATAATCTGAATTTATCTGAAATCATAATGACCCTCGAAGATCAACAACAGTATGACTCAGCCACACATTGTTGGATTTGCGGTTTAGGCCTCTCATCAGACGAAGCCAATCCGACAGTAAGAGACCATGATCACATTAGCGGAAAGTTCAGAGGAGCAGCGCACAGTAAATGCAATCTTCAACTAAAGTTTGATCCTAAGACATGGAAGCTGCCCGTATTCTTTCATAACTTGCGAGGTTACGACTCTCATCTTATAATGAAAGCAGTGGACGATGCCTTCAGGGTGTCATGCATTGCACAGTCATCAGAAAAGTACATGTTGTTTCACTTAAATAACATGTCTTTTATGACTCTATGCAGCACATGAGGGTTCATTAGAGTCACTAGCTATGTCCTTAAAGTCTTGCCCAATAACGGAAGAATATTTTGACCCAATGCTTGTTAGAAAGGGTGTTTACCCTTATGAGTACATGAACAGTTGGGAAAGGTTTGATGAAGACACACTTCCTCCTAAAGGGCGCGTTCTTTTCTAGTCTTGGAGGAAAGGACAAACAGTGATTCTGATTACCAGCATGCTCAAGATGCGTGGCAGAAGTTAGAGTGTAAAACGATGGGAGACTATCATGATTCATACTTGATGGCCGATGTATGTTTGTTGGCGGACGTCTTTGAAAATTAAAAGAAAGACCTGCATGAAACATAGCCTGGATCCCGCGCATTATATTTCTGCGCCCGGATGAGCTGGGACGCTTTCTTAAAGTTTACTGGAGTACAGATTGATTTATTGTCTGATTTACCAATGATTCAGATGATTGAAAACGGATTGCGTGGAGGAATTAGTATGGCGTCGCATCATTACTGTAAAGCAAACAACAAATACCTAGACGACTATGATCCGAGTAAAAGGTCTAACTATCTCATGTATTTAGATGCAAACAATCTGTATGGATGGGCTATGGCGCAATCACTTCCATTACGTAACTTTAAAATGTACACAGGCGGCAATCCGAAAAATATTCAAAAGGCATTAAAGTGGTTGAGCAGTTTAACGCCTGATCAGCAGCGTGGTTTCATTCTAAAAGTTGACTTAGAATATCCTCATGAACTCCATGACCTGCATAATGACTACCCATTAGCTGCAGAAAGTCTAAAGATGAATCCAAGAGAACCGCCTAAAACTTGTGCCTAATCTTCGCGGCAAAAACAATTATGTCTGTCATTACAGACTTCTGCAATTTTATTTAAGACATGGTTTGAAGTTAACAGCAGTTCATCGTATAATTGCTTTTGATCAAGAACAGTTCATGAAACCATACATCATGAAGAACACTGATCTTAGAACTAAATCCACAGATGCTTCAGAAAAGACTTTCAAGCTGATGAACAACAGCTGTTTTGGAAAGACTATGGAGAATCCGCACAAGCGCAAAGATGTTAGATTGGTCACCAAAGAGAACGAAGCAATTAAGCTGACTTCTAAAAACCCAATTATCAGGACTTCAGATTTCATGATCAGCTTTTTGGCATAATGATGAAAAAAAAGAAAGTCAAATTGGACAAACCTTATTTATTGGATTTACTGTTTTAGAATTATCAAAACTTTTGTTGTTAGAATTTCTTTATGACTACTTTAAGCCCTCGTATCCTGAGTCCAGAGTACTTTACACAGATACAGATAGTTTTGTTATAGATATCCCTACTGAAGACATCTATAAAGACATGGAAATAGAAGTAGCTAAAGGAGCAAGTGGATGGTACGACACGTCCGATTACCCTAAGATTCGCCTTTGCATTCAATTACTAACAAGAAGGTTTTAGGAAAGATGAAGGATGAATTATCTGGAAAGGTGATCAGGAGTATGTGGGGTTAAGGTCAAAAATGTACAGTATTTCGAGCCAGGTGAAAACCATTAAGAAAGCAAAGGGAATATCTCGCAGTGTTGTGCAGTCGAGCATATCACATGACAACTACAAAGAAGCATTGTTTGACAATAAGACTTTTCATCATGACAACGTAAAACTACGATCTAATCTACATGAGATCAACACAACTGTTGTAACAAAGAAGTCATTAGATAGAACAAACACAAAACGTGTGTTTGTTAATCCAGAGTTTCATATGCAACCGGGCACTACAGAACCGTAAAATAATTAAAGCGGAACTGTGTCTGGTGGGATTATCTGCAGTTCTTTTACAAAAGATCTTTGAGGAGCTGGCTGTTTCGTTGTGTCAGTTTCTCGTAAATAATACACGGCGGATTCATTTTTACAATTCTTTTTATTTCATATGGATCAACACTCCAAACCGGATCTGTTGCCCTGATGCGAGTGTCCCCTTCTGCTTCCCCCCGGTAAATAAAGGTTTCCTTACTTTCAATCCAAATGGTAATAGTTTGCCGGATGAAGACTCTCCTTCAACAACATCTATTGTTTTGTTTTTTGATTGCTTGTACTGGTTTTAGCCCTTTAAATTCTTCATTATTCATTGCGCGCAAAACTGAGGGCAGTCTTCTAACCCATTCTGCGTTGCGAGAATTGTCAATCAGCTCTGATACTGGTAGGAAAAAAGTCTTTCGGATAACTGTTTGTTAAAGTTTTCAACTAAAGCCTGTGATCTGTGAACTCCTGGAATGCCTCTTTTAATGGTAACTCTATGTTTTAACAATAATTGATTCACTTGGCCTTTAAATTCTTTTCCATCATTGACTTGAATCATGCGAGGATAAGTTAGGCGGGCCTCGTTGGTATATCAGTTGTATGGCAACAGCAACAGCAAAGCACTCTTTTGTGTTAATGGTTCCGCATCTTTGTATCTTGAAGCTATGTCAATGACTGTGAGTGCGTACTTAAATCTTTTTCGTCTAATCGTATCATGGGGTAAATATAGAAGATCCATTTGATGGGTGTCGTTCGGTATTGTGTTCACAAAGTGTGGTCTCTGTATTCGTCTAGGTGCAGGTAAATAAATTTGCCAGATCGCTTGTTTAGATAACCATTCCTTTGCTGTTTGTTCACTAAACTCCCGCTGCTTGGCTTAGCTTTTTTATTGCCGTGGTTCCCTTCCAATATCCTTTTGGCGAATAATAGATTTTGTTCATTTTTTATTCAGCCGATATTATGCGCAACAAAATACACAACAGTCATACCAACGACAATAAACGCGATTTTCTTGCATCTTTTGTTTTCTGATGGTTGATAAAAGTCGCTGAATTTTGGTGGGGGCAATGGCTCGATTGGTTTGCCTGTTACTAGATAATATTCTTTTATTGCCTGGTCAACATTTTTTAAATGTGTAAGCTGCATGTCCCTGTTTTTTCAGTGTGTTATTAATAAAATCTAACTGCTCAATTCTCTGCTTTTCATAGTGATCTTGCGCTGCAGCTAGTTGCTCCATAGCTTTGTTATGTCTTTTTCTCTCGCCGTCATCCCGTAGTTTACTAAATGCGTAATTACTTCCGCTAAAAGCAAGCGCATTAACCACAGCGCCGCCTATCATCATTACGAGTGAAGCCATTTTTTATAAATGTATTTTTTTACATATTTATATTCTCTGGAATTATTCCTTGCTTAACTAGAAAATCTTTCGTAGCAAATGAAGCTGCTATAACAGCAATCAGTTTTGCTAAATCCTCAAAGTCTAGTTTGCCAAGATCTGCTGGTTTAATTTTAACAGCTTTTACCAAGCATTGAGTATCCTACACTTAGACCTCCAATAACGGCAGAATGGTATACAAGGTTGGCAATAGTTTTTTTCGGTGCTCATTTTAAAAAATAAAATAATTATAATTAATAAAAAACATGAACAGCGATGATCTGCTAGAGCTACAGAGCGGACTAAACTGTCTTGGACTTACAAATGAAGCTGTTATGCCCAAAAAGGAAAGGCTGTATTCTTTGCGGCGTGTGGAAAAACAAAACAGTTCCTCGGCAATGAATTCAGCATTGAACAGATTCAACAAATGTCGCCACAAGACATTATAAAGTATCACAACAGGTATGAGGCGCAGCTGGGGTCGAGAATGGTAAAAAGTGTGGGGCAAACGGTTCTTAGTTTGTACACTAAACTAGTCAGTAGATTTGCCCCCATTGATTCTGAACAAGATCTTACGTATGATTTAACGCAAGATCCAGTTTTAACAAAGTCATTAGAGTCTCTAAGCTGTGATCTATATTACAGATTTGGAACATTGTTTATCGCCGTTAATCATGGGATTAATTACTTTTAATCATATAGATTTTATTTCCCTTCAAAATGAACGAGTCGGAAAATCAGCAGAATCAAAAACACTGAATCAGGTAGAGATAGTGACGAGTGAAAAGCTAAAGCATCCTGGGCGTGTTGCAGCAGGAAAAAGAGTAGCAGAGTTAAACAGACAAAGAAAATTAAAGTTACAATCACAGAATATAACTCATAATGAAAACATAACACCGCCAACGCCAACAGTTGATTCAATGCCAGCTCCAGAACAAGAGCAAGTTAATTCAAGGTCTACAGCACCAAAGTCTTCATGGAATATTGAACTTAAAACAGTTGTCATTTTTGGCGCCATTGCTGCTGCTGGGGGCGGTTATTACGGTTATAAAATATATAAACAATGGCAACAAAAACAAAAGCAGTCAAAAAAATCTGAACCACTAAATACAGAAGACAACAGCACGCCAGCACCGCCAACACAAAAGATCGTTTTGATCCATTTCAGATGAATAATATTTTAAATTTTTTGATAATAGATCATGGCGGATTATTATTTGTTTAAAATGATGAAGTCAATAAAAAAGACATGGAGTCTATAAAAAACATTTCCATAGACCAGAATTGTAATCAATGCGGTTGCTTAGGATGCAAGAACTTCATTAAGATCTATGCTGACCGATCTCACACCAAGGGCGTTAAGCAAGACATCCTCACGATGACGCGTTTTTGAGGCGTGTGTGTACTATATTAGACATCTACTATTTAAGATAAAAACATAGATTGTATTTTTTTGATAATTATAAGATAACTTGAATAAGAACTTGGTTGTACTTAAAGGATGACTTAGTTATGATCTTAGGCTAACTTGAGTTAGAACTTGAGGATAACTTAAATAAGAACTTGGTTTGTACTTAGAGGATGACTTAGTTATGATCTCAGGTTGACTTGAGTAAGAACGTGGGGATGACTTGAGGACAACTTAAGGATGACTTAAGGACAACTTGAGTAAGAACTTAAAAGTAACTTAGGGTAACTTAAGTTATAAACTTAGAAGGAACTTGAGTGTATGCATGCGTGGGGTGGGGGGGTGGGTGGCGGGTGGAGGGGGGTGGGGGTGTGTGCATGCGTGGGGTAGGACAAAACACACACAAACAAACAACAAACACAAACAAACACAAACAAACGACAAACAAACAAACAACAAACAAACAAACAACAAACAACAAACAACAAACACCCAATAGACAGGACAGTGCTTGTAGGAAAGTGAAGGGGAAATGCCACTAGACCACACTGCGCCGACCACGTCAGCGGTAGGCCTGCTGTGGTCTTACAGTCGCACGTTAGAGAGGGCTTTGTTGGTCAATCGGCAGAGTCTGCCGATTGGCCTAGTTTTGCAAAACCGTTACTATTTTTAAGTCCACGTCATGTGTTTGTGGCGTTCACTGAGAGCCTTGCAGAGCAGTTGTCGGAGGACAGTTAGCGAACAGTGCTACGCCCACTATAATTAGCCAGTAACACCAGCCCTGTCTGGGCCCAGCCCGAGTCATGTTCCGCGTCGTCTGCTTTGCCGTTGTCACAAACACCACAAGGTGGAGAAGTTTTCTGAACTACTAGGTAGTACACCGGTCACTGAACATTTGGAGCTTTTTGAATAGAATCATTTCTTCAAAAGTTAAAAGCTTTTCAAAGTTAACAACATCTCTTTCAAATATATCGGCTAAATCTGTCTTGAATTAACAAGCTTTCAAGGTGCTTGTGTAGTTCATCAATAGTAGGTTCTCGTTTTTTTCTTTCTCCTCACCTTCCAAAAAAGCAATACTTCTCTTTAGCTTAGGAAGTAAAGAACTGGGCACGCCTGATTTTCTTTTGTTTAGATACTCCGTCATACACTTGTAATAAAACATATGTTCATATATGGCAAAAGCTGTTCCTCTGTAAACACAAACACGACCACCTGCATTGAACACCGTGGCTAAACTGAGAGGCGTTGGTTGGAAATCGTCATGTCCGGTCACGTGGTAAGTGATCGGGTGTCAACCTAATGACGGGTCTCTGCAGTAATCTAATAGTGCAGAGTCCTTAGGTAAGCCAGCAATTAGCAATTAAAGGCTTACCTGCCCCACCGTTTGTATATGGGGTGCGTTCAGCGGCTGCTGCTTTTCCCCTACGTTACACTATGGGGTATGTTCAGACACTGCTGCTTTCCCCTACGTTACTCTCTTTGTAGGGCCGTTATTTTTTGGTTATTAAAGTCTTACTTGTCAGAGAACTATAAAATGCCAATCCTAGGTCACTTTCGCCCGAAAACTGGTTGAGGGCGAAAGTGAGTTAGGATTGGCATTTTATAGTTCTCTAACACGCATAAGGCAGGGACGGACAATAGAACTTAAACAACCCATACCGCAAGGCCAAACAGCTAAATTCTACCGGCGACTGACGTAAACACGGAAGCGCACGTGCACCCACACGATCACTGGGGCACCAGGACAGAACCGACTCTATCAAAACAGTGGCCCGATGAGCGCGCCGAAATTCCCGTGCAACACGATCTAGTCCAGACGGGAACCACGTGCTAAAATCACTGCTCTGTAACGGAATGGGAAACGGATGAAAGGGGGAGGGGGCGACAGCAAAAAGGAACAAGTGGCTCTTTGGAAAGACTGTGTATCCACAGACACTACACTCCCACTCTCAACACACGACTGACAAATTTATTATTCCAATCACCACAGTCACACAAATTAGTGTTGAACAATTAAGAAGGCCCTAACATCAGCAGCTAGATAGAAAAGCAAATAAACTGCTTGTATGTGCGCTAGACAGAAGAGGAAAGCCTATCAACTTAGGGATAATCCCCTTAGACTAAACAACACAGATCCTACAACCTAGTGTGTAATAACAAAATAACACACCACCAGAATAGTCTTTCCTTGTTTTGGGGACTGAAGTAGATAGACTTACGTAAGACCGAGTTTCGCGCAAACACGGTATCGGAACTAAGTGTCAAAGTTTGCCTTGTAAACAAAGCACCAAATGCTTGGCAAGCCTGCCTACACTTACCTTACTAACAGTCGGCGTCTTGGGTACAGGCAAATGCAGCACTGACATTGACGACTCTGCACAAGCAAGACCTATTAATCTAGAGTTCAAAACCCCCTTCTTTCTCCACCCAAGTAACTTACTTAGGTAATGAGAAAAGGAGAACGGAATTCTAGAACCAATAGCCGGCGGTACTACACAAAACAAAACACAGGAGACGAACGCGGAACGGAAGTGCCGAAGGTCCGACCACGGAGCACGGAACTCTATTGCCGACAGCACCCCAAAACCGGTCCGTTCCAATGGGTTCCCTACCAACTCTAGAACCCACCCAACCAACCACCCGTCAAATACACGTAAAGAAAGATACAGGTCTCTCAAGGGTCGGGCGGTAGCGAGTTCAGAGTGTCGCTTTTACACAACCACATACACATACACATTCCTGTACCCGCATCTCCACCATAATTGTCACGTGCGAATACACCCGACAGGGGGGGGTTCTTATACAGATAATGTGCAGTGGCAGAAACGGAGCGATCACTCAATCCCTCACACCACCAGACCACAAGAGGAAGAAGTTTCAACAATACTTTTATTCACATTACAATCATTCACTCACACTAGCACTCCAGATGGGGTATGGGTCATAACAAAGAGAAAAGATAGCCAAGAGAGGAAAAGAAAGAAAAATAAATGGGGTATAGAAGAGAAAGGTGGTGTTCAGAACTGACTTAGGGGACAAAGTAAATTGAATAGACCACAAAACCCTCCAATATCCCGGGATCCCACTACCGTCCCAACTTAACCCACTAAACCACTACAAGGACATTCAGCAGAATAACAGAAGAAAGACAGTATCAGAAACAATGCAACATCCAACGGGACCTAATCAACTAGAGTTAAACAAAACAAAACACAACAACAAAACGAATCAGTGACCGGCTTTAGACCCACACACACGCACGCCAGAACCACACCCACACCACACAAGTTTGAACACTCAACTCAGTCCATGCACCGAGGAGGTTCGCCGAGAGAGGTGGATCCTGTAGAGGGGTGACGTTCGTGGTGGGCTGGTCTTCCAGTCCGAGGTGAAGCAGGTGTCCCAGCAAAGGAGATGAGGCCCACCTCCACCAGTCCGCAGGCCCGAAAAACGACCGGTGCCTGGGCGCAGGATGATGACCGCAGCGTCCGTGTACGCTGGTCGTCCAGCCAGCCAAAGACCGGAACTGCAGCTGAAAGAAAGGGCGAAAAAATCCCGCCCTATGGCGGAGATCAGTCTCCAGATGAGAAGTCATCACCCTATAGTCCCTGTTGTCAGTGTGTGGCGGCATAGTGGGTCCGGCAGTGCGTCACAGTGTAAAGGGTCACAATGCCGTACTAGGGTCAACAATGTCTTTGTCACTACAAAAGGGCAAATAAACTAGAATAACTTCTTTCCCTTTTTCTGTTGCTTTTATTTGACCTGTACTAAGGATAATTTCCTTAGTCAAAAGCTTCAATTAATAAAACTAGAAATCATCCACACGTCTGTCACACAAACACATAAGACTAGGACACAACGAGAACGGAACCACATGTGGGGCGATACGGCAGGAATTCCACTGTGGTCTAAATGTTTATCAGTTCGAACGCTTATGCGTTCCCCGATCCGTCTCGTGTCTATAAAGCATGCTAGCAACAAGGAAAATGAAACTAGCATTTCTGATATCCTTCCGGCCCAAATCACATATTGAGTAAGATAAGCATTGACTCAACCTGTGTAATCAGTAAACAACACACACAGCTTCCATTGACCGAAATGAAGGGATATCAAAAAGTAAGATTTTCAACTTAGTCCAAAGCGACAGAATCCCTAGCTGCTAAGGACCGAAAACGCAATTAAAGATAATGCATTTCTACAATTCTACAACAAGACGCATATCTCGATACCATTTCCATACCTGCTCCCCTTCTTTGGAGCAGTTACACACAGAAAATGTGTGCCCGAGCCAACGGCACATGAAGGCAGAAGCAAAACCTCTCAACCGCTGAAAGGTTAGAAAACCCAAATAAAACTGTCCAAAACAGACCATATAAGTTACCAAAATGGCGGGTGGGCGAGGTGAGAAACGGTTCGCTCCCCAGTCAATGAAGGATGGCAGCCGTAACCGTGCCGGTCCACACCGAAGGGACTCCAGGTCAGGGACGACCCAAGGTCCGTCAGTGAGTGCCACACCACTAGCCTAACCAAGATGGCAACAGGCAAAAACACAGCTCACCTGTGGCACCTGACACAGCTGATGAACCACGTGGAAAACGATAAAAGAACAGAAAAGAAAGCTTTAAAGAAAAAAAAAGGAAGAGAAATATTGGACGTAGGGCACCCGGGATGACACAAATAGCACACTGGTCAACACCCGGCCAATGTAGTAAAGATGCCACTGGTAACACTCCACTTTATACTGGGTTTGAGAAGAAATGATTTATCTTCTAAACCAAAAGTATGTACGTCCGTGACACTGGACAAAAACCTGTTCGTGACAACACCCCCTGACGAAAAAGTCTAGTGCCACTGAGGCATAGACTATCCCAGCCTATGACAGAAACAGTGAACACTACAATAATGTGAAGAGCGAACCGAGAGGAAAACAGGATGCAACACCAAGTCGCGAACTATTGGTTACCCATTCAACCATAGCACGTGAAAGCAGCAATCAAGAACTGGGCTCGGGAATTGATCACTCCAGCCGACTCAAGTAATCTGCCTCTACATTGTCCCTTCCCGGAATGTGACGGAACTGAAAAGCTAAACTCTGAAGCTCCATGGCCCAACCCATGAGCCTCTTGCTAACAGGGCGGATTCTGTGGAGATACTGGAGGGGATGGTGATCTGACTCCAGGATAAACTCCTTCCCATACAAATATGGATAGAACCGTCTGGTAGCCCAGACCACAGCAAGGCACTCTTGCTCAATAGTGTGGTAATTTTTCTCAGCGCCCATCAATTTCTTGCTGGCATAAGCCACTGGGAGAAGACCGTTGCCTTGGTCTTGTAACAGCACAGCTCCAAGACCTACGTTGGAAGCATCAGTCCGCAAAACGAAGGGCTTACTCAGGTCTGTGAGCTGCAGAACTGGATGGCTGGTAACTGCCCTTTTCAGACTGTTGAAGGCTTCAGTGTTCGTGTCACTCCACAAAAGGGTTTCCAGCTTCCAGGCTGAGGTCTTGTCGGTCAGGGGCTTGGCGATATCCGCGAAATGAGGGATGAACTTCCGGTAATAACCGACAAGGCCCAGGAAGGAACAAAGCTCCTTTTTCGTTTGGGGAGGTTTTGCACTCTCTACACGGTCGACCTCGTCTCGTTCCGGTTGGAGGTAGCCTCTCCCGACAACGTGTCCTAAGAACTCAATCTCGGCCTCCCCTAGCTGGCACTTGGTTGGCCTTGCAGCTAGCTGACACTGTCGGAGACGGGCAAACACGAGCTGGATAACCTCCACATGTCGATGCCAATGTTCTGTTGCAGAAGGTCATCGATGTAGTTGTGAGCATCAGGCAGGTTGAGGGGTTGCAGCATCGTCCTCATGATCCTGCTGAAGACAGCTCCTGCTGTCTTGAGTCCGAAAGGCATGACCTTAAACTGGTACTGTCCCTCTGGAGTGGTAAACGCAGTTTTTTCGCGATCTGAAGGCTCCATAGGAATTTGCCAATAGCCTTTGGCGAGGTCAATCTTGGAGAAGTACCGAGCCTGAGCTAACTGTGCAAAGATCTTGTCGATCTCAGGCAACGGTTCTGCATCGAATCTCAAGATCTTGTTCAGCCTCCTGAAGTCTACACAGAACCTCATCCTGCCGTCGGTCTTGCTTATCAGAAGTATGGGGGATGAATAGGGAGAACTGCACCGTTCTATGACGTCCATCTGCAACATGGAGTGTATCTCTTTCTTAATCACATCCATTTGAGAATGAGGTAGAGGATATTGTTTGACCCTGACGGGATCTTCCTGGGTTAGATCAAGTGCACAAGTTCCTAAGTTGCACTTCAGTGGAACGTCCGTTAGGATGTCTTGCTATTCCTTACAGATCCAGCACTTGACTTCGTTGACTCTCCGAAAGGTGGTTGGAGATCTTGACGTTCTCCCATGTCTCTTCTTGTTGAAGTGCCAAACACGGAATGTCAAACTCCAAGGGTGGCACCTCTGCAGTCTCCTCAATCACCATAGGGGTGAAACCAGCTCACGGCGCTCATACTTTTCGAGTAGGTTGGCGTGCACCAACTTGTCCTTCCGCGCACGCATATCACATAATCCCAGTCCCTCACGCGCTTGAGAACTGGGAAGGGACGCAGTACCTTTGCCACCACTAACTGCATGGCTGTCAGAGTAGAAGTGACGCAACGGCGATGTACTAGCCCTTACGGACGAACTCCACGGTGTTCTCCCCTGTCGCCTTAGGCCCTTTCCCCACAAGCAGTCGACCTTGTTTAGGGTGTGATCCTTTGCCTGGAGTGACTTGATGGTATCCTGCTCCAGGGTGACCGTCTGCTTCTGAGAAAGGGGTTTTAGTAACGGCCGTAAAGCTTCTTTCTCCTTGGCCTGAGAACGTGTGGTTACGGCCGCAATCACGTCTGGAGGGAGCTCAGGTGAGATCCGTCGGGGTTCTCCACTCTCAAAACGAACGGAATTCCCAATGAGAATATGCTGGTTTCTTGAGAGCTACGGCCCAAACTTTGCCTTCAAAGTAGGGGGTGGAGATATCAACAAGGACCTGATCTCGCGATGCTTGGAAGTTCTCTTCCACCCCGGCTATGTGGCACAGTGGTCCTCGGATGGCGTCCTCGGGCACCAATTCCTCGTCCACGAAGATGGCGGTCGCACCTGTATCGCGGATCGCCTCGACTATCTTCTGGCCCACGACGGAAGGGAAAGTTGGGCACTCTGGGTAGTCACCTCATCCTCCCCGTAGGAGACAGTGACTCGAAGACCACCGGACTTGCCCCCTTGTTTCCTCTGCGGACAGTCACGGACGACATGTCCGCGCTTCCCACAGAGGAAGCAAGCCCAAGGTTCCGGACCAGACACTCCTCGGGAAGAGGGTTTTCCTGCCACGGCGGAGGAGGCTCCTTTTATATCCCCTGTTTGCGTTCCTTCTCCCTTGGTCCAGACAGGGACTGACGAAAGTGATGCTTGGCGTCCGCGAAGGCTTCGGCGATCCTGATGGCCTGGGCGAAGGTCTTCGGTTGCGTCTCTCCCAGCTTGAATTGCAGATCCGATGATACGGAATTGGAGAGCTGCTCGAGTAGAAGACAGTCCGTGTCCATTTCCGAAGCCTCGATCCAATATTCGAAGGTGCGTCTCAAGCGTTTGCTAAACTGTTAGAAAGTCTCATCGGAATCCTTCCTCATGGTGCGGAATTTCTTCCGGTAAGATTCGGCAGTCAGATGTAGGCGAGATCTTAGAGCAGCTTTCAGGTCCTGGTAAGAAGTACCTGGCGGAATGTCCACGAAAGCTTCTTTTGCCTTCCCAGTCAGGCTTGCAATCAGGTACAGTGCCTTCTTTTCGTCTAAAAGATTATATACAGCGGCCATCACTTCAAAGTGCTCGATGTACGTATCGATGTTGTCGGCCGAGCTGAAGGTAGGCATCCGGAGTTTCGGTGGTGCCAAAGGGAACTCCTCTCCCCCGGCTAGGATGTCTCTTATCCCGGATGGGGGCGACACTGATCCGTCAACAGGGCGTAGATGACCAAGGAGTTCTTCCTTCAGCCTTTGACGTTCTTCCAGATCCTTCCTTTCTCGAGCTTCTCTTTCTCTTCTTTCTTCTCTCTCTAGTCTCTTCTCCATCTCCTCTCTCCATCGCCGTTCCTTCTCCTCCCTTCCAATCTCTTCTCTTCTCTTTCCAACCTCCTCTCCTCCATCTCCAACTTCTTTTCCTCCATTTCCATTTTCCACCGTCTCTTCTTTGGCTTCTCTCTTCCTTTTCCAGTCTCCTCTCCTCCAGCTCTCTTTTCGCTTCTCTCTTCCTTTTCCATTTTCCAGGCGAGGAAGGGGTCCAAGGGAGGACGCGGGGAAATGGGGTAACGGGGAGGAAGGACTTCCTAGGACGGCTGGAAAGGACCTCTTGGTCTCTCTTCAGTCATACGTCGGCTTGGGGTCCTGGAAGTGAAGTCTGGAGCTCTTATAGGAGAGTGCATGCCTAGGGGAGTCTTTGCCAATCCAGATTCCGCCGTGACGGTGACAGGGAGAATGGCAGCACCAGATGAATAAACCATTTGAGCGGTAGTACTCATAGTCGCCTGCACTACAGGACTGTCTAAGCCTGGAACGATATTAATCTTATACATAGAGCGAGTAATAGGGCGGGTATCAGAAGGATCCATGGTGTGGTGTCACTTGACGTGGAATCAAACGCCAATAGAAAAAAGGTGCCCGAAAGGTGGACAACAGTCGAGCCGTGGGGAAGAATATAGGTTCCACTGTATGTGAAGCAATACAACACCCAGCTTGGAGAACTGTCACTACTAAGTGACCACCAAACTTAGAAAACCAGGAGGGAAATATCATGCAGTGCTCCCACACAGGCAAACACAAGGCTGAAAGATCACACGTACTGTGACCAAGAAACGCAACTGCTATGGGACGGCGCAATGTGGGGATATCTACCCAACAATAGTTCTCTTACGACTCCAAGAATTCCCACTAAGTCTCAGATTAGTCGGGTGGTATTTTCCAACAATAAAAGTTAGATATCAACCCAAGTACCCAAAAATCACCGAAGTACGTTTCCCCAAAACAAGGTAGCAAATCCCTCTAAGTCAAACTTATCTAACAAAGAGTCGTCTTCCTTTAAGGAACCATATAGCCCGACACAGGCTTCTCGCCCACTCTAAAAGTGTGACTGAAACAGACAACTGCACACCGATTGGAGAACGACGACTCATAGAACAGATGAAATCCTGTCCATTATCCAATTCACATCGATCAGTCAAGACCTATCTTGCTTAGGCGACTGACTCAACTAACCAACAAAAGCTGTTTAACACACACCGTTTTCCACGAACTGGGAAAAAGTTTCAAACGATCAAAAGGTGTTACAAAAAGTGGCCACAAATAGCAACTCCCCAGGAAAAGAACAATGAGTATTCACGCGTCCCACTTCTAAACAAGGAACCCATACAAAAAACGAAAGGTCATGTAAATCCTTCCACCTATAACGAGGAATAGGGCGTAACGGATTTTAAACACCCAAGGGTTAGAATAACAATCGCAAAAATCCTGCAAACACACACAAAATAACGCTAGTATTTCCCGCAGCAAATCAATGGTTATTTTTTTTTTTAATTGACACAACACGGCGAGGAGAGCAGCGGTATGCATAAGGCAGTAAGAGGGGTGAGGGACACTCGACCCCACTCCCCTCTCCCCACTACTCCTCCCCCAAAGGGCTTCCTACACTCTAAAGCCCTACCCTGCCAACCTCCCACTTAAACACAATCACAAAACGAGACAAAGGGATCCTGCGCCCGTAGTAAGGTGGCAGACTACCCAACTAAACCACTCTCCCCGGCATCTCCACCAAAATGTCAGGTACTGGGGGTCCCGACGGTCCGAACCACAGGGAGAGTGGAGTCAGGCACCCATACCACCCTCACCACAAAACACAAGGACCCAGGACATGCACTCAAAGACAATATTTATTGCACATTACAACTCACACTGCGCACACACTAAGTGGGGGTGGAAACACTGGCAGAAGAGGACAGACAGACAGGAGAAAGGGGGGAAAAGAAAGCGAGATACAGAGAGATTAACTACTAGATAGGGGCCAAATAAAATAATAAAAGAAAGAAATGTTAAGCCCCCCGTCCCGGGATGCCCAAATTACCTCTATTTTCCCTTAGAAAGAAAAGAATAGAGACAATCTAAATATGTTCACATCACAGGGCCTGAATTTTCAGGAAAGGGGAAAAAAATAAAGAAAAAAATGCAGAGGAGACAGAGGGGCCTGGACCACTACCACACCACCCAGACACTTCCAACTAACACTCATCTGGTGTCATCCAAGTCCAATGATGTCTTGATGGAAGTCAGGACTTCCACCCGGCAGTGGAAGCACACAGCACCCCTCCTGCCGTGCCTCAGCAGCTCTCCCCAGCACCGCGGCCAAGGAGGAGGTAGGCCTGGGAGTTCCGAGGATACAGCCAGACCGCGAACCACCCGAGAAACAACCAAGCAAGCAAACAAGCCCTTAGGCTGGGGTCAGTACCATGCTGGGAATATGATTCCAGTTTGGTCAGTGTCAGAGGGTTGTGGTCGGTTGGTCGAGGCCAAAGAAAAGAAGAGTGTAAGAGGGATATAAGAGGGAGGAAAGCAGCAGATAGAAGAATGAAAAGCAGAAAAACGAGGTCCGTCCAATAAGAAAGAGTAGGCGTCCATCAAAAAATAAAATACTGAGGTAAGGAAAAGAGGGCTTGTATTGGTCAAGTCATGTCACACATGATACAGGCCCTAATCTCAATTAACTAAATGTTAATGCAAACCTGATAAATTTGCCACGAGTCAACCTTCCTTAATATTTATCCATCTATTTCAATCCAAAACCAACATAGGTAGGAACATTTTAGAAAGAATTATGCATTGAATCGACAGGTAATTGAGCAACCACTGGCAGACTTTCCTTTAAATTAGAAATAAAATAAATATTTCGAACCATCACCCGTAGGCATTTTTGCTCTTTTATACATAAAATGGATTATGCTATAATGAACGCTCACCCGCAAACATGCACACAAGTATTTATGCATTAAACGAAGAACGAAAACATGGGGAGGAGAAAACAATGACTGGAAGAGAGGGTGGATGAGTGTCCCACACCCACCCCCGGTAAATTTTGCCTCAACCAAACACACCGCGGTTCACCTCACGAGTCAAAATTTACTCTCCCAACAAAATAAAACAGGCTCTTCATCTCCACCAAAAAGCAAATATTGTAAAATTATGAAAGTACGACGGACACTAAATTTCAATGAAAACTTCTTTTGCTCTATGCGCGAGCCATACTCGACCGGCAATATCTCGCACTCACAAGATTTTTAGCAGGACAACTAAAACAAACCCTGCACAAGAAGCAGACGAAAACCAGCAGAACACGCAACACTTTTAGAGAGAAACTAACGATAGAAAGAATTATGACCACCTTAGAATTTGAATAAGTGATTTACTTTACATTAACCTGGGAAAAGTACGCAAAGAAGCCTATCTCAAGGAACAAAACGTCACTTACCAACAGGCTTGTGAAAAGCTAGCCGTGTGCTACGCTCTGCTCACTGAAGAACCAGCGTCTCCAACACCGGCCTCCCAACTCTCCGGACGAGGAAAAGAATGGTCGTGAGACCACAGCCCCAGCCCTGGTCAGCAGGAAGAGAGCTCCCAAGTCGTCAACCACCAAAACCCCTATGCCCAATCCAATGAAGGATAGCACTCCGGGGTGAGGTGAAGATTCCAATGAAGAAATCAAAACAGCAATGAAGCTGAACCCGAAAACGCTACCAGGGAGAAGATGTGTCTTCGACTGGAGGCTGGACTTTCGCAAAGTACCAAAGGACGACACAGCGACAAAAACGTCAGCTTCGATTCTAGGGTGAGTAAACACGAGAATCTCCGAGAAAAACTGAGGCATGCGTGTCAGACCTGACACAGCGAGGCCTCGCGGAAACCCGTGGACAGTTACAGGTAGGAGGGAGGATGATGAAAACAGATTATATAGAGGGGGAAGGATGGAGGAAAGGCTACACTGGAAACAAGAAATAACGAAAACAGGACCCAAAACATATTGCTAGGGTTTCTGTCGTCGGATGGGAAATAAAAACGAACAGGAAAGATCTCCCCACCTGAATATTACCCCTGGACAAAAACCTGTTCGTGACACAGTGGAACATTATATAGAATATGCAGTGGAACATATGGGATATGCAGTGGAACATTATACAGAATATGCAGTGGAACATATAGGATATGCAGTGGAACATTATATAGAATATGCAGTGGAACATATAGGATATGCAGTGGAACATAAAATAGGATTTGCAGTGGAACATAAAGGATATGCAGTGGAACATATAGGATATGCAGTGGAACATATAGGATATGCAGTGGAACATAATACAGGATATGCAGTGGAACATAATACAGGATACGCAGTGGAACATAATACAGAATATGCAGTGGAACATATAGGATATGCAGTGGAACATAATACAGGATATGCAGTGGAACATAATACAGGATATGCAGTGAAACATTATAAAGAATATGCAGTGGAACATATAGGATATGCAGTGGAACATAATACAGGATATGCAGTGGAACATATAGAATATGCAGTGGAACATAATACAGAATATGCAGTGGAACATATAGGATATGCAGTGGAACATACAGGATATGCAGTGGAACACAATACAGGATATGCAGTGGACCATATAGGATATGCAGTGGAACATATAGGATATGCAGTGGAACATATAGGATATGCAGTGGAACATACAGGATATGCAGTGGAACATAATACAGAATATGCAGTGGAACATATAGGATATGCAGTGGAACATATAGGATAGGCAGTGGAACATAATACATGATATGCAGTGGAACATATAGGATATGCAGTGGAACATATAGGATATGCAGTGGAACATAATACAGGATATGCAGTGGAACATATAGGATATGCAGTGCAACATATAGGATATGCAGTGGAACATATAGGATATGCAGTCGAACATATAGGATATGCAGTGGAACATTATAGGATAGGCAGTGGAACATAATACAGGATATGCAGTGGAACACAAATACAGGATATGCAGTGGAACATATAGGATATGCAGTGGAACATATAGGATATGCAGTGGAACATATAGGATATGCAGTGGAACATAATATAGGATATGCAGTGGAACATAATATAGGATATGCAGTGGAACATACAGGATATGCAGTGGAACATAATACAGGATAGGCAGTGGAACATATAGGATATGCAGTGGAACATATAGGATATGCAGTGGAACATAATACAGGATATGCAGTGGAACATACAGGAGCTGCAGTGGAACATAATATAGGATATGCAGTGGAACATATAGGATATGCAGTGGAACATATAGGATAGGCAGTGGAACATAATACAGGATATGCAGTGGAACATATAGGATAGGCAGTGGAACATAATACAGGATATGCAGTGGAACATATAGGATAGGCAGTGGAACATAGTACAGGATATGCAGTGGAACATAATACAGGATATGCAGTGGAACATATAGGATAGGCAGTAGACACAATACAGGATATGCAGTGGAACATAATACAGGATATGCAGTGGAACATATAGGATATGCTGTGGAACATAAAGGATATGCAGTGGAACATAATACAGGATATGCAGTGGAACATAATACAGGATATGCAGTGGAACATATAGGATAGGCAGTGGAACATAATACAGGATATGCAGTGGAACATAATACAGGATATGCAGTGGAACATATAGGATATGCAGTGGAACATAATACAGGATATGCAGTGGAACATAATATAGGATATGCAGTGCAACATATAGGATAGGCAGTGGAACATATAGGATAGGCAGTGGAACATAATACAGGATATGCAGTGGAACATAATACAGGATATGCAGCGGAACATATAGGATATGCAGCAGAACATAGAGGATATATGCAGCGGAAACATGTTATAGGATGTGCAGTGGAACATAATATAGGATATTCAGTGGAACATAGAGGATGTATGTAGTGGAACATAACATAAGATATGCAGCAGAACATAGAGGATATATGTAGCGGAACATATATTAGGATATGCAGCAGAACATAGAGGATATATGTAACGGAACATACTATAGGATATGCAGCAGAACATAGAGGATATATGTAACGGAACATATTAGGATATGCAGCAGAACATAGAGGAATATGTAACGGAACATGTTATAGGATATGCAGCAGAACATAGAGGATATATGTAGTGGAATATATTATAAGATATGCAGCAGAACATAGGGATATATGTAACGGAACATATTATAGGATATGCAGCAGAACATAGAGGATATATGTAGTGGAATATATTATAAGATATGCAGCAGAACATAGAGGATATATGTAACGGAACATATTATAGGATATGCAGCAGAACATAGAGGATATATGTAACGGAACATATTATAGGATATGCAGCAGAACATAGAGAATATATGTAACGGAACATATCATAAGATATGCAGCAGAACATAGAGGATATATGTGACGGAACATATTATAAGATATGCAGCAGAACATAGAGGATATATGTAACGGAACATACCATAGGATATGCAGCAGAACATAGAAAATATATGTAACGGAACATATTATAGGATATGCAACAGAACATAGAGGATATGTGTAACGGAACATATTATAGGACATGCAGCAGAACATAGAGGATATATGTAGCGGAAGATACTATAGGATATGCAGCAGAACATAGAAGATATATGTAACGGAACATATTATAGGATATGCAGCAGAACATAGAGGATATATGTAACGGAACATACTATAGGATATGCAGCAGAACATAGAAGATATATTAACGGAACATATTATAGGATATGCAGCAGAACATAGAAGATATATGTAACGGAACATATTATAGGATATGCAGCAGAACATAGAGGATATATGTAACGGAACATATTATAAGATATGCAGCAGAACATAGAGGATATATGAAGCGGAACATACAATAGGATATGCAGCAGAACATAGAAAATATATGTAACGGAACATATTATAGGATATGCAACAGAACATAGAGGATATATGTAACGGAACATATTATAGGATATGCAGCAGAACATAGAGGATATATGTAACGGAACATATTATAGGATATGCAGCAGAACATAGAGGATATATGTAGCGCAACATACTATAGGATATGCAGCAGAACATAGAAGATATATGTAACGGAACATATTATAGGATATGCAGCAGAACATAGAGGATATATGAAGCGGAACATACTATAGGATATGCAGCAGAACATAGAAAATATATGTAACGGAACATATTATAGGATATGCAGCAGAACATAGAGGATATATGAAGCGGAACATATTATAGGATGTGCAGCAGAACATAGAAGATATATGTAACGGAACATACTATAGGATATGCAGCAGACCATAGAGGATATATGTAACGGAACATATTATAGGATATGCAGCAGAACATAGAGGATATATGAAGCGGAACATATTATAGGATATGCAGCAGAACATAGAGAATATATGTAGCGGAACATATTATAGGATATGCAGCAGAACATAGAGAATATATGTAACGGAACATACTATAGGATATGCAGCAGAACATAGAGAATATATGTAACGGAACATATTATAAGATATGCAGCAGAACATAGAGGATATATGTAACGGAACATATTATAGGATATGCAGCAGAACATAGAGGATATATGTAACGGAACAATATTATAGGACATGCAGCAGAACATAGAGGATATATGTAACGGAACATATTATAGGATATGCAGCAGAACATAGAGGATATATGTAACGGAACATACTATAGGATATGCAGCAGAGCATAGAGGATATATGTAACGGAACATACTATAGGATATGCAGCAGA
>CM031624.1:21335697-21338197 GCA_018398815.1 Conus ventricosus
CATACATGCATAATATATATATATATATATAGAGAGAGAGAGAGAGGGGGGGATAGAGAGAGAGATGTGATGGAGAATAAAAGAGGGAGAAAAATAGATCAATAGAAGATTGGAGAAGGTATGCACAGCTTGGGATGGAAGAGGAATCGGGGAAGATAGGGGTTACAAACTAAACACTGTCTACAAGCTAGGTAAAACCTGTCGCGCGCCACATTGGTAAATGTAATTAACATGTTTTATTAAAATCCCTTTGCTTTAAAGCAAGCTCCATAACATGGCAATCTGAAATGAAACAAAATAGTAGTTAAGACATCGTAAAACTAAGAAAATGTAATATAAGTTTTGCAAATGGCCTCAGCCCAAACCCCTACCATGTCCATCAGAAACCCGTCAGTAATACACACACAGATGTTCTTTGAGCACCATCATCATCAATAGACACACTCCACTTCCCACAAAACTCCCTTGCCTCCCCCCCCCCCCCCCCCCACCCCCCCCACCCCCCCCCTCGCCATCTTCCCACCGTCCTCTACTGGCACGATGACTTTCGTCATACAGCGCGGTGCTATAAAAATGTCCACATAGTCACGCTTGTGACAATGTTGACGTTTCGATGGCAGAATTAGGCGAATCCCTGGTAAAGTATTGTCCAGTTGCCCTTATTTTATCCTCACTAATCATCTACTCCTGCTGTCCCTTCTTAGGGACAGTAAATAAAACCCACGCCCCACAGTTACTGTACGGTACTGTATTGTTCAGATTTTTGTTTTTAAATGAACAAAGGAAGTATCTGTTCTCGCGGACAAGCAGTTGTTTTCAGTGAATGCTCTTGCCATTTTTGACTGGAGGCTGACATTTGTATGGCATGAGGTGCTTTTTCTTGCAGCAATGAGCCAAACAATCGAGGTAAGCATACAGTTTTCTTATTATAAAAGTTTTTATACACCTTTATGAAGAGAAGGCGTTTGTTTATAGCATGATACAGAAACGTATTTTTGTTTTTTGTCAGAAAATGAGTATTGTTTATTTTATACTTGTATAAACATGCGTCCCTATTTAGGGACAGCCGGATCAAGTGTGTGTGTGGGGGGGGGGGGGGGTTCCCTTACTTCCATCAATGTGTTACAATATTGTTTGATAGTTTGGGATTCTCCTGTGGGTTTTGTTTTTCAGACAGTGCACAGTTCATGAGGTCATTAGCATGCTTGAAGATGATGCTGACTTTCAAGAAGCAACAACTGGCATTGATCCACCCGAGGAGGGAGGGTTCGATACAGACGAGGACAGTGGCGAGGAAGACGGGGGAGGCACCAAGTACCATTGACATCAGCAGGACCCTTTGTTCCAAGTCAACACTCATCAAAACCACAGAAAAGGAAGAAGCCCCCTGCTGCAACACCAACTTCCAAAAAGAAAACCAGAAACATGCCTGAAAGAGACTGGAGAAGAGTAGACCTTTCTAAAAGGCAGAGAGAACGCTTCCTCTGGAATGACACAACTCAAGGCCCCTCCGGTCTGCCGACTTCACCAGTTCAACTTTTTGAACTTTTCTTTGATGACGCTGTTATTGATCTTATTGTTGAAAATGTCATAAGAGTATGCAAGGTCAAAGGGGAACACCACCTTCTCCACCTGTGCTTCAGAGGTGAAGGTTTTCTTGGCTGTACTTCGTGTTTCAGGTCACAGCCCTGTTCCCAGAAGGATGTTCTGGAGCTGTGATGATGATGTTTGCAATGCAGCCGTCAAAGCAGCGATGACAAGAAACCGATTTGATGAGATGATGAGATGCCTTCATGTGTGTGACAACAGCGAGCTGGATCCCAAAGACAAAAATGAGCAAAGTCCGACACCTGCTGACAATGTTGAACGAAAGATTCTTGCTCTACTTCAAGAAGCTGGAGACTTAAAACCTCGGCGTAGATGAGTCCATGATTCCGTATTATGGACAGCATGGGGCTAACCAGTTCATTCGCGGAAAGTCCATTCGTTTTGGCTACAAGATGTGGTCACTGACAACACCGATGGGCTACCTCCTGCAGACAGAGCCATACGAAGGTGCCAGAGGACGACGAACCCAAGTTCCAGGTTTTGGCATGGGCGGGTCGGTGGTTGTCGATTTGATAGCCGAACTTCAGCAGGAGGAAGGTCGTTGCTTCCATCTTACCTTTGACAACTTGTTTACGAGCCTCCAGTGAGTCGACCTCCTCACCAAGAAAACCATTGCCTGCACAGGAACGATCCGTGCTGACAGACTGCAAGAGTGCCCACTGCAGCCTGTAAAGGAGATGGAGAAGACCAAGCGAGGATCCTTTGACTACGCCATGGATACCAAGGCAGGTTTGGTTGTTGTGCTTTGGCACAACAATGTAGTCAACACAGTCTCCAACAAGGTGGGAGTTGAACAAGTCCAAACAGCCAAGCGCTGGTCTAGAGCTGAACGACAGGAGTGCACATAACGCAGCCATTTTTGGTCAAACACTCCAACCAGACCATGGGCGCT
>CM031624.1:21340697-21345697 GCA_018398815.1 Conus ventricosus
TCTTCAAGGGACTCAATAACACGACGGGCCTGTGTGCGCTGCAGTAAAGTGGAAACCGAGAACAACATCCACGGACCAGCAGTAGTGAAATTAGAGAAAAGATGAAAATCGACTGGTTTTTCCTGTGTGGATAATTAAAATCTCCCCACCTCTCTCTCTCTCTCTCTCTCTCTCTCTCTCTCTCTCTCTCTCTCTCTCTTCTTCTTCTTCTTCTTCTTCATCAACTTACCCAAATTTTGTCCCCATTTTATGATAAAAGACATTGACGGAGATTTTTTGTTTGTTTGTTTGTTTTTGATATAGTGTTTAAGCCCTGGGATGGTTTTGTGGTCGGTAGGCCCTAAAGCCACATGATTTGTGTGTGCAGGGCACCGCGTAATGCAACAATGAGGCCACCCCTCTCCCTCCACCGCCTTCACCCTTCCCTACACTGCATCAGGCGCCAGTGTACTGCTGGGACGACAGAGAAGGTTTGCAAGTGAAAATCCGGCCCCACGAGTGGTTCGAACTCCTGACTTTAATCTCCGCAAAATTTAGAAGAAGAGGGGGTTAGTTACCGCCAAGGACACAGACAAACAGAGCACAGGACAAGACACAATGCATTTCGACCTCTTGGGTCTTCTTCAGGCGAAAACAAATAACATTTCGGACAGTGAAAACGAAGAACGAGAAACCATTTATCTTGTCATGTTCGCAGCTAGGAATGGATGTGAAGCAAAATGGAATGAGGGACAATGAAAATCAAAATCAAAATCTGAGTCAAATGAAGGGTAATGGGAATGAGAAGTGGCTCACAGGGTAATGAGAATGAGAAGTGGCTCACAGGGTAATTAGAATGAGAAGTGGCTCACAGGGTAATGAGAATAAGAAGTGGCTTACAGCGTTCACGAGTACACATAGAGCAAAGACGTGACGTGAAATACAACACGACAAAGGGTATTATCAGTCAATATCAGTAGAAGTTTAGTTTCAAAACGGAGTGACTGAGGGCGGAAATGAAGAAAAAAAATTGAAAAAGAGGGAGTTACTTACCGCCAAGCCACTTCTCATTCTCATTACCCTGTGAGCCACTTCTCATTCTCATTACCCCTTCATTTGATTCAGATATTGATTTTGATTTTCATTGTCCCTCATTCCATTTTGCTTCACATCCATTCCTAGCTGCGAACATGGCAAGTGGTTTCTCGTTCTTCGTTTTCACTGTCCTAAATGTTATTTGTTAAGGTAGGAAGGAGCTAAGCCATTCAAAGATTTAAAGCAGAGAAAGGACAGTTTGTAGTCTATTCGTTTTTCGACCGGCAGCCAGTGAAGAGAAAGAAGTAAGGGAGTGACATGAGAAGATCTGAGTTGTCCAAGAATCAAACGAGCAGCATTGTTTTGTACTTGCTGGAGACGACAAAGAAGATTCTGGGGACAGACAGCTAGAAGAGAATAACAGTAATCACGTCTAGATAGAATGAAGGCAGAAACAAGGGTTTTCGTAGCATCAACAGAGATGTGACACAGAACCAATGCGGTGAAGCTCGAAGTAACAGACACGGCCAGACTGTGGAAACATGTTGCTTGAAGGAAAGTGCTGAGTCAAGGGTGAACACTAAATTCCGTGCAGATGATGTCTGAATAAGGCAATTTTCCAGTTTGATAGAGTTTGGGAAACAGTGAGATAAAAGAAGTCTTTGGGGTGCAAAAATTAATGATTTCCGTTTTTTCATTGTTGAGCTGAAGTTTGTTAACAGTCATCAAAGATTTTATGTCCATGATACATGGTTGTGTGCGTTGGATTGCAGATGGCAGCTGAGAGATGTCGCTAGACATGTAAATTTGACTGTCGTCTGAAAAGCAGTGATGAAACAGGCTATGATGGGCAACAATGTCGGAGATTGGATGGGTGTAGAGCACGAAAAGGAGGGGGCCCAAGACGGATCCCTGGGGAACTCCGTACTGGATGATAGTTGGTTGAGAGGAGAAACAATTTACAGAGACAAGCTGAGTTCGATCAGATAGATAAGACTGAAACCATGACAGTGCTTTATCAGAAATAACCGGAAGTGTCGTGCAGACGAGACAACAGAACTGAGTGATCAATGGTGTCAAAAGCAGCAGATAAGTCAAGAAGAGAGAGCAGAGATACTTGATTATCATCAAGGGCCAATAAGAGATCTTCACAATTTTCACGAGGGCAGCTTCTGTACTGTGGCCGGAGCGGTAACCAGACTGTCAAGGGTAAAGGAGGTTTTTGCAATGTAGGTGATTGCGAAGCTGAAGAAAGACAATCTTTTCAATGAGTTTAAAAAGACAGGATACAAACAATGGCTGAACATCCTTTGAGAACGATTCCTCGTGGACCGTCAACCCTGTGGGATATTGTTCCTTGCCCATGTCGAAGATGAAAAGATGTTTAAACAAAAGGAAGCAGAATTAGACTCTGGATTATTCAAACTTCTTTGTTTTCGATCTCCATCTTTAAATCGTGAATTAAAACCTCTTCTTGTTTTCCATTTGTGTCTATGATTTCATGAATATCAGCATATGTGTCGGGCTGTATGATTCGTCTCATGCTATCAACTTCTTTGGGGCCGGAATAGTTCAGCTGGTAGAGCGCCGGACTCGTGATCCTGGGGTTGGTTCTGACTCCATTCCCCATACAGTCCTTCGAATGAGACTATAAACCGAGGTTCCGTGTGTGAACGCACGCACATCTTGCACACACGTAAAATCCCATCACCAACTTTCGGAAGAGAAGGCCAGTTTGGCCGTTGGTATGGATGACACGCTACACATAGCATGCACCTTCCCCAAAGATGGAGTATGGCTGCCTTAACGGGGGGATAAAAATTTAAAAAAAACGGTCATACACACAAAACTCCACTGCCTGTCTATACAGGCAGTGTCCGCAGGAGTATCAGCCTGCATACGCAGAAAGAACGAAAAAATCAACTTCTTTCTGGCCCCCCTAAAAAAGAACTTCCCCTCCCCCTGTTGCAGAATGATACATGTTTTATGTTGTGGCTCATTCTTTTCTCTGTTGAGCCGTCACTGGAGGCAAGAACCACATGTTTGCTTCTTAGCACGTCGGGTGACCGTTATCAGCGAATATCTGATGTTCTGCTGACCAGTACTACGGCGCCGTTCGTCCATAAGATGACACAAAGGATGACACAAAAACAAAGGTAGAAAGACACATTTTGAAACGGCTATTTACAGTGTCTGTTTTATATGCTTCAGTTGCAGGCAAATCAAGAAGCGCTTTTTTTTTTTAATGTGGTGCAAACCACTCTATTTTACCCCGTTTCTTTTCTTCCTTTTAATTCTTTTTCTCCTTTTCTTTCTTTTCTCCATTTTCCTTTTCTTCCATGCTCTTTTCCTCCCTTTTTTGTTGTTGTTCGTATTTTCCATTATTTTGTCACCACTTTCTTTTCAGTACATTTGTGCATCGAACCATATTTCATTTGTATTTGTAACATTTTTCAAGTACAATGAGTGGCTGGGATTTGTGCTGCTGGAGCGTCTGTGGTTTAGTGCTTGCTAGTGCTTGCATGTGTATGGGTTTCTGCTTAGTCTGTTACTTCTTGTCAGAGGTTGAATTCTGTGTGTGTGTGTGTGTGTGTGTGTGTGTGTGCGTGCGTGCGTGCGTGCGTGCGTGCGTGCGTGCGTGCGTGCGTGTGTGTGTGTGTGTGTGTGTGTGTGTGACCCAGTGGATGTGGTTTTGTTCATGACGTAAAGGAAGCATTTGTCTTATAGTGTCACGACCGACCCCTGGAGGTCTGCCCTGACAGGATCGGTCTAGATGGGAGTGAAGGGAGTGACTGACCTCACACGCCTCGCAAGAGACCACACAAGAAAGATTACAATACAATACACCATTTATTCACACCAGCACACACATAGTCACAAATAAGCATTCCAACACACACAACATGCACAATCACAATTAAGCATTCCAAAACACACACCATACACATAGTCACAAACAAGCATTCCAACACACACAACATGCACAATCACAATTAATCATTTCAACACACACATTCCTTTCCGTGCTTCATGTGGTTCCCCCACACCTCTGTCTCTCCAAAGTCCTCCGAGAGTATCGGGTCGACTCAGGTGCCCCAAACCGGGTCTGTTCCTGAATAGAGTCTTTCAAGGCCGACACCCTTGACACACACACACACCCTCCACACTTCTGTCTCTCCCAAGTCCTCTGAGAGTATTGGGTCGACTCAGGTGCCCCAAACCGGGCCTGTTCCTGAATAGAGTCTTTCAAGGCCGACACCCTTGACACACACACACACCCAAATGGCACGAGACAGAGCTAACTACACCGGTCGCATGTGCTGTAGGAGGTCCGTGGACAGTGGAGAACGCCTCCCGTGGGACGAGGCGTTGTTGCGGAAAGTCCTGGACAGGGTTAGGACCATCCAGCAAGGTCCACGTGCTCCTCTCACTGCGTGGCACCAACAGCGCCAGCTTCGGGTGAAGCCCCCGGGAGGAGAGAACACGGAAGGAACTGGAAGGAAAGAAGAGAAGGGTACTAGAACCCCGCAGTCAGTACGGTCTGATATTTGCTGCTTAATCCTAACAGCCACTCGCATGATGGGCGAGGGGAGGTGTTTGCTGAATACATTAACACCAGCTCAACACAGACCTGAGCATCACACAGTAAACAAACCAAATGAGGAATGTTCGCTAAAGGTCTCCTCACACGAAGCAGGTAAGAGATTACATTAACAGGCTAAACAAACGAATAGCAATTTATATTTTCATCCTTCCCTCACTCCCGTTCAACATTTTCCTTTCTTAGGAACTGAACTAATACAGCAACCATTGCTTTTATAACTGCCACCACATTTGCAAATAATAATAATTCAATGGCACAATTATTCTCACATTTTATAGCAACATCATAAAATGACACAATTCTCCAACCACGCATCCAAACGACTAATCATGCGTACGCACGCTCGCAAACATAAAACACTCTTTCCCCTTGCAAACACAAA
>CM031624.1:21348197-21385697 GCA_018398815.1 Conus ventricosus
CGTTACACACAGCATGCACCCTGCGTGAGAAATGGAAAGAATGAAGGAAGTAAGGAAACTGAGTGAACGATATTGAACGATGTTGACTGGAAGACACGGGAAACGACTGAATAAGCGCCAGCTGGCAGCTCTTCAGTTGGCACTACCCAGGTAGGCAGCCCGTTGTATAAACGAGTGTGGATTGTAAAGGGCTTAGAGCTTGGTCTCTAGCCGAAAATAGGCGCTATATAAGTATTTATTATAAGAATAATAAACGGTAGAAGTGGGACGAGGGTTGACAACCAGAACCCAGTATCTCTCTTATATAATATGTGCATGAGATAGGCTACTGGGTTCTGGCAGTCAACCCTCGGTTGAACTATCCTGCTTGCTAAACCATTTGATGAATAAGGCTTTTAAAGTGAATTCCAGACACAGGGTTTCTCAACCAGATGCCCCCGTCTATCTGCATGGTCATTTAAAAAAATAAAAAAACAGCACAAAAAACAAACACTGAAAGAACAAAAATTCAGTTGGAAATCTCAAACAAACCTCAAACTGTAGTGTGGTCAGTTGGAAATCTCAAACAAACCTCAAACTGTAGTGTGGTCTGAACTGTGAAGAAATAGGAGCTAAAATTATCAAGTCAAAGTAACTTGATAAATGTGAACTCCCATTTTGGAGACAAATATGCCGTGATTTTCCTTTCATTGATGACAATTACAGTCCATATTTTCCTTGCACCAATGCTGTCGTGGCACTGACCTTTCTACGAATCATTCACTTTCTTCTGGAGATAAAAAGTTTATAATGTTCTTCTAGTACTTTGTCCTTGTTCCGTGAAGTTGTAATCAACATGAAAATACAAGAAAATGTCAGCATCTTTCTAAATTCCTACAACTGCAAATACAGCACGAAGCCGCTCACAATGAAGTCGGATATAACGAATGCTGGATATAACGAAGCAAAGAGGTTGGCCCCGGCAAAAATCCTTCTTTACATGACTAAAAATACGTCGGATGTAACGAAGTCGGATGTAACAAATGCCGCTTATAACAAAATAGTTCTGGGGTCCCCAGCGAGCGATCACGCCGGTTATAACGATTCAGCTGACTGTAGTGAATCATATGTTCGGCCCTGTGAAGAGTTTAATCCGGATATAACGCGTGGCTGCTTTTGTGTTTGGGAACCATTTCTCGGAAATGGTTGGTTAGTTCGCTGCGATGTATATTGCTTCATACTGTAGCTTGATATTTCAGGACATGCTCTACTGCTTCATACTGTAGCTTGATATTTCTAGACATGCTCATTTTCTACTTAATGACTCGCGCTTTAACCACTGAGCCACAGGGACACCTGATATTTGTAGGGAAATTAAGCCTTATGAAGTTCACTTTTGTTCCTCCTTGACCAGATCCAGCTTGAACACCTCTCTGCCGCTTCTGCCATTGCTTTCAGGGCTCTGGTTTTTTCCTTCCCTGCAACTGAGAGCTGTTTCATGAGGCTGTATGCAGACGTTCCTACAAATCCCCTAGCTCCAATTTCTGCAGTGAGGACTTTGACCTGCTTCTCTCCTCAGGCTGTTTGCCAGATCAGCATACTTTTCAGTCTGGGCTAGTACCAACACCACAAAAGGGAGAATCAGGACTCCAAAAGCACCCGCAACATTCTTCACGGCAGGAGGCAGCAAATCATGGCCAAGAACAACAGTGCCACTCGAAACATGCAGGCAGAGTCTGCTGGATGGGGCAGATGACTGGGAGTGCACTGCAGACCTCCCAGAATGGAAGAGTCACCCAGAGATCATCAGCAAGAGTGGCATGAGACCAGACATAGTAGTCCACTCTAAGTCAACCAAACAGCTGATCATGATCGAGCTCACGGTGCCATATGAGAACAGAATGGAGGCAGCTCAAATCTACAAGACTGAAAAGTATGCTGATCTGGCAAACAGCCTGAGGAGAGAAGGCTATCAGGTCAAAGTCCTCACTGCAGAAATTGGAGCTAGGGGATTTGTAGGAACGTCTGCATACAGCCTCATGAAACAGCTCTCAGTTGCAGGGAAGGAAAAAACCAGAGCCCTGAAAGCAATGGCAGAAGCGGCAGAGAGGTGTTCAAGCTGGATCTGGTCAAGGAGGAACAAAAGTGAACTTCATAAGGCTTAATTTCCCTACAAATATCAGGTGTCCCTGTGGCTCAGTGGTTAAAGCGCGAGTCATTAAGTAGAAAATGAGCATGTCCAGAGGGTCATGGGTTCGAATCCCAGCCATGGCTCGTCCCAAGATGGGGGGAAAAAAAAAGGGGGCAGCAGAGGGACATCCGGAGTCATGAACCGGGTGTGGCCCAACCCCCCTAGAGTGTCAGGAGATAAGGGCCGAAACACTTGCTTGAAGGGGGCTTCTCTTCTGAGGACTCTCTGCTGCCACGCTCTCCACGAGTTTCTTTCTACTGCTTCATACTGTAGCTTGATATTTCAGGGAGATTGGGGGGGGGGGGGGGGGGGGGGGGGGGAGTGTCCGCATAGCACATGAAATGTAGAGCTGTCTATGCGGTGCTCTAAATAGAAATCACACGTTTATACATGTGTTTGACTAGCTGCATAACCTAAACTTGTTTCATTTTATTACACAGCTTCACATAGGTAAATTGAAAGTACACAGTATTTTTCCTGCATGTTTGTTGTATGGTAAACGTCACCTCTGATAATAAAATTGTCCTTTAATATCCTGTAATGCGAGTGCCTGTGATTGTCGAAGTAGAGCAGTCGACTCATGTGGGTCAAGTTCAGGGACTGTAGATGGAGGACAGATGCTACCCTAACAGCAAGGGTACTAGGGTCCACCTAGGTTCTAGCTAGCTCCAGCTTGGACAAACTGAATCTAGCCAGAACCTAGGTGGGCCCTAGGTTGGTCCTTGGACCTTTGCTGTCTGGGTAGAGGGATGAGGGTGGGGTGAAAGGAAGGCGGGTGTCCGTGTGTCAGGCTTTGATTTAATAGGCCATTTCATCATGGCGTCTGCAACTCGTACAGTTTTTTTTTTTTTCCCCAAGCAATCTTTAACCAGTTTACTGGAGAGTTGACAGGCGCGCAAAAAGAGGACAGTGCGCAAAGACATTGACATATAACAGCACTTCTCTGAGTCACTCTTGTAAACTTCTCCTTTCTCAAGACTCTAGCAAATTAAACTAGTGCACGGCCGTATTTGATAAAGAATGAAGACATAAAGTAAACCAAGAGAAAAGACTGTAGCATTATTTTTTCAACCTTTTGTCCCCATCTCTTATATATATATATATATATATATATATATATATATATATATATATATATATATATATATATATATCTTACAAGAAGTATACACTTTCTTTTTCGAATGACTAACAACAATATCAATTCAATATAAAAAGCAAATAACAGCGCGCGCACGCGCGCACACACACACACACACACACAAGAAAATGGGATAAAAGAGCTGAGCTGAAACCGGGAAAGATGTAGGTGCCGCCCTAGATTGCATAGTCTATCCAGTGAAAAGTTTCCAAACACAGGTGTAGCGATGAATGTAAACAGATACTGTTAGCATAAAGTTATGTTTGATGCTGAAGTTTTTCTTTAATCTGTAATAATAAAAGGTATATACGATTCCCACCTTTTTTCAAATTGTGTCAGGCAATTAATTTTGGCTATATATATTCGTCAATTTTAAACTGTCCTAATAGTCGTTTCCTAAATACACTGCACATTGGAACGCATTTGTTTTGTTTACATTGAAAAATAAACCATTTCGCAAACAGAACTATTCTTTCAAATGCTTCGTCATTTTCAATCTGTTTATCAGTACCTAAAATTACAAAGTTTTCGGTCAAATTTAACGTCGTTTTGCATTTTTCATTAATTTCTTTGATGAGTTTAGTCCAGAATGATTTGATCATATTACATCCCCAAAATAAGTGTCTTATAGATTCCTTTTCTGTATGGCAAAACGTGCAAGAGTTATCGCCAACCACACCCTTTTCCTTCAATATAATATTTGTACCATGAATTCGATGTAAGATCCTCATTTGCGATAATAAAAGTTCATACCTGTCCAAATCGACAAAATATATTAGGGCGCAGGGAAAGTCAGACCTGCTAACTTTTCTAAAGCGATATTATGTTTCGTCATATATTGTCGAATACATGATAGATAACCACCATATGTCAAAAAGTCAATGCTGACCTAGAAACGACGGTTGAATTCTGCTAAAGACAAAAATCTTCCGTCTACATTCACAAAATCTGCAATGCAGTGAGCGCCATAATCTGTCCAGTTCCTTGATTGAATAACTTCGTTTCCAAGTTTAAAGCGTTCATTGTACAGAAATGGTTCGGCTAGTAAATCTGTACTTGTTTTAGGTTTTACTTTCTTCCAGAACAGTTGACATGCATTGAAAACATGTTTCCAAAATAGGTTATCCGTTTTTTTATGATTAACACACAATGGACCGTACATAGCTGGGTAGCCTATAAATGCTTTTCCAGTTATGCTTAGAATAATACAATTTTCGTATCCATTATTTTTATAAATTTTAGCTGACAGTAAATATGTTTTAACTTCAGGAACATTTAAACCACCATCTTTTACACTTTTAACTGTTGTCTTCCAATTAATTTTGTCTTGTTTTCCATTCCACACAAATCTGAAATACGCTTTCTGGAGATCTACCATGAAATCATCAGGTGGATTAGGCAACAGAATACACAGGTGTATTAGTTTTGAAAGAATCGAAGATTTTAGAACAGCCATCCTTCCCAGCAGAGTAATATATTCCTCTTGGACCAAATTTTAAACAATGCGACCACTTCTTCAAATTTGTCGTTGTAATCAATTGCCTGGCAATGCTTTAGATCGCTTGTTGGCCAAATTCCGAGTATCTTAAATCTGTCTGGGTTCCAGTTTATTTTCAGATGTGGTAAATACCTTTTGGTTGATTTTCTCATGGATCCTAGCCATCTTGCTCGAGTTTTATCTACATTGATGTGTAATCCAGAGTACTGTCCAACTATTTCCACCGTTTCCATACCTTGTTCAAAAGATGTCTCCTATGTTCATTAACTGAGTGTCATCAGCGAACTGAGAAATTTCATGTTCTGTTTCATTAATAAGGATTCCCTTTTTTTCTTTGTTTTCACGAAACGTTGTTCGGTCTGTCACTAAAGCAAAAAATTGAAATTATTTAGGAAGTTGAAGGAAATCCAGCTACACAGATGAAGAAAAAATGGAAGAATATGAAACTGCGCTTTCGACACTGGCAACCATTCTGGCTTCCAAAGAGAAGTGTAACAGTCAGTATTTTGGAAGTGAGGACACCACAGCACGCCAGAACTCGTTTTTAAGTACCTGTCGGAGAGAATCAAACGAGAAGTTTGACAGAACTGCTGCACGTACATGTGCTTGGGTGCCTTCGTGCACTCGTGTGGACTGCTGTGTTACGAGGATGAAAAACAAAAGTTAGTTTCCTTTTGAGATATTTCTCTTCTCTGTTCATAACTGAGTTTTGATTGCTTGGTTGTTGTTGTTGTTTTTTTCCGTCCATCTGTGGCAACAATCAACCTTATCTGTTCCTTCAAAGAATGTAACATTTTAGGGATTTTTTTTCCCCATTCTGTGTGGCAACAAACATCCTTTTCTGTGTGTTTCACAGAATGTGAGAATTTGAGGAATTTCTTATTCGTTCAGTGTGACAACAATCATCCTGATTTGATGTTTCACAGAATGTGAGAATTTGAGGAATTTCTTATTCGTTCAGTGTGACAACAATCATCCTGATTTGATGTTTCACAGAATGTGAGAATTTGAGGAATTTCTTCTTATTTTTTCATCCACCTGTGACAACAATCATCCTTTTCAGTCGTTTCATAGAATCTGAACATTAACAGGCCCATATCAGACATTATAACTGCCATTCCATTAACTGTACATGAGTGACCTAATATGTACTGCTGATGATAAAGAACTCTTGATTGTATACTGATATATTCTCCCGTCGTGTCTGACGGAGAGCAGCAGGCAGGTCATCTGCTGATGTGGGTCCTCATGTGCGATTGAAGACCAATTCCTGAGGCACAAAGTCGTCCACAGAGGCTGCATGGAATGGAGTCCTGCAAGGATGGGGCCCGTTTTCTTCGATCCCTCTTTTCCTGGATGGCAGCTGGTCTGTTGCGCTCGAATGTCACTGAGCCCTGGGTACACCATTACTTCCACTGTGTTCTGTCAAGGGCAACATCTTCCCAGGAAACGGTGTTAATATTGCAGCTTCTGAGGTTGGCCTTCAAGGTGTCTTTGTATCTCTTGAGAGGCCTTCCTTGCTCACATTTACTTCCTTCAGTTGTCCATAGAGCAGCATCTTTGGAGTTCTGCTGTTCTCCATACGGATGTGAGTGAGAGAGAAAGAGAGAGAGAGAGAGAGGTCATGCCAGATATAACGAACCAACCAGTTAGAAATTCATTATAACCGGCACGTCAGTTGTAACAAAGCCGGACAAAATGAAGCAATTTGAATGTCCCCGGCGATTTGTCATAAGCGGCTTCGACTGTATGTAAAAGTTTATTACTGGGTTTAAAATTCCATACATTCTTATTATTGTACCATGCCTATAAGAAAGACAGTACAGCGTAACTCTTAACTGTGGTTTGGCTGGGATTGGGACAACATCCATCCAGACTTTAAATCAGAAGGACCTTGAAGATATGGAACCTGCCATTAGCGAACACTGTACAATTCGTAAATATCGAAAGAAACCCATTCAATGTGACAATGGTATGACATAACAGTACCACAGCATTTAAAACCAAACAATCCTCACCTCCACCTACTTCAAATTATCAACCAAATGATTCAATCCATACATGACATACGACACATACTCAAACCACTGATGAACTCTGCTACTTATGGCTGGAACAGGACCATTAGAGAAGCATCCTGAATCGCCAACTCGGACTAATGCAACACAGAAAGGTGGCCAGCAGCAGCAGCAGCAACACAGAAAGGTGGCCAGCAGCAGCAGCAGCAGCAACACAGAAAGGTGGCCAGCAGCAGCAGCAGCAACACAGAAAGGTGGCCAGCAGCAGCAGCAGCAACACAGAAAGGTGGCCAGCAGCAGCAGCAGCAACACAGAAAGGTGGCCAGCAGCAGCAGCAGCAACACAGAAAGGTGGCCAGCAGCAGCAGCAGCAACACAGAAAGGTGGCCAGCAGCAGCAGCAGCAGCAGCAACACAGAAAGGTGGCCAGCAGCAGCAGCAGCAGCAACACAGAAAGGTGGCCAGCAGCAGCAGCAGCAACACAGAAAGGTGGCCAGCAGCAGCAGCAGCAGCAACACAGAAAGGTGGCCAGCAGCAGCAGCAGCAGCAACACAGAAAGGTGGCCAGCAGCAGCAGCAGCAGCAACAAAGGCCCGTGGATACAGCTGCCTTCTGATATCATTATCACTGGGGCAGGGATTTCTGCTGATAATGGCACCAGCACAGGTAGGGACACTCTTGCTGATAGAGACACCTGCAATGATAGGAACACTGTTGCTGAAGGGAGCACCTGCACTGAGAGGGACACTGTCGCTGATGGGGGCACCTGCACTGATAGGAACACTGTCGCTGATGGGGGCACCCGCACTGATAAAAGACTGATGCTGATGGGGACACCTGCACTGATAGGAACTGTTGCTGATTGGAACACTGACATGATAAGGACACCCCAGCTGACAAGGGTAGCCTGCACGATAAGGAGATTGTCATTGACAGGGACACATGCATAATCAGAACACTGTCGCAAGCAGAGACACCTGCATAAGGAGGTGGTCTCCTTCTGCGGTCGACTTTAATTGGCTGTGTCAGATCCTCAATCCTGTCGCCATGATGACTTCCACAGTCAGGATATGGTCAATAATACAGACATCTTCATGAACAGACACCAGTATCAACAGAGTCACGGTCACAGATAGGGGCATCTGCGTCAATAGGGACAATCGCTGACCGAGATCCCCCCTGCATGGATATAGGGATACTTGCTGACAGTGACACCTGCACTGACAGGGACATTGTCACCAACAGGGACGCTAGCACTGATTGGGACGCTGCAGCTCTTTTACAGACATTTGCTGACAAGAACACTTAATCTGTCGCTTCAGGTACACCTGCACTGGTGGGCAGACACTGACCGGTACGTCTGCACTGATAGGGATAGCTACTGACACCTGCACTAAGGATTGTTTCATTCTGCAACACCTACACTGATTGGGCCAACGTCACAGAGCGCCGTGTCACAGGACAACTGTAAAACATTTTGTGCCAAAATGCATACATCTCCACACCGAACACATCAGAAACCACAATCTCATATTTTGCAACAGTGAAAAAAAAAAAAAGTCAAGTCAGCTGATGTCGATGACACACTTCTGAGATTTGGGTAGGTTTGGATCACACATTCACTGTTTTCTTTTTTTTTTCTTTTTTCTTTCTTATGGAAATGAAATGCAGATTCTTCACAATCACCATTATTGGGATATATCTATTCACCACTTCACTATCCAGCTCCCTTCTTTCATGCTGTACACGAAAAACAGTTAAAGTCCTAATGCACAGGCCCCATTTGTGTCAACATCATTGATTGTTCTCACAGACAGACTCTGGGAGGGGAGTTGGCAGGAGGAGGAGGGAGGATGGGGGTGGACAGCACACACCAGTGAAATCTACCTGAAAAGGGGGCTCTGCATTAGGACATTGCACAACGCTTTATTTCTCGCACTAGTCTTTAAATAGATAATCAAATGATGTTGGTTCTTCTTCTTTAAGAAGGTGCCTGAAAACTTCACAGATACCACCCCCCCCCCCCCCAAAAAAAAAAAAAAAAAAAAAAAACTTTGGAGAGAGGGTAGTTTCTTTAAAAACGCATTTGACTGTGTCGGCCACACCAATTCATCAGCAAAGGGTATATAGATCTCTGTGTGTACACAGCTCTACAATGCCCCCGCTGAACTTGCTTGTGATGACACCGACACTGACTGTCAGGACAGTTGCCAACAATTCACCCCCGTGGCCTTGTACAGTGACAGAATGTCTACAGCAAGAAACTACTTATCCTCCTTTTCACGGGTAAGCCTGCCATGAGAGCTTCTTAATTAAGCGTTGGTCTCTTTCGACAGCGATTTGAAACTGATGTCCTCTGTGGTGAGGAGTTTAACAAACTTCCTCTGGGTGACCGTTCATTGGTTTACTCTTGCCTGAACTATTGCTGAAATTGCCAGATGCATTTCTGTGATCGCTGGTGCGATGGTGAAGGAAATCAATTCTTTGATGGTGATTACGCTGGATCTGTGCATTCAGGTTTTGTTGTTGTAGAATGCTGGTGCGAGTGATACACCTGTCCCTCACCCCCCGAGTGGACGGAGCACAGCTACTGTGTGCCAGCATTTTTTTCTTTCCTTCAAATTCCGATTGTTTCCCCCTGACACATCTCTTGAGTATCAAGGGTTCGTAAAAACGAGCGTCCTTCAAGGACATTCTGCATTCTATTTTGTACTGGGTCAATAATCTAGCAGTCACAAACGATACGGAACATACATCCCACTTCCAACAACACTGCAGCCTTGGCACTGGGCTTTTAGCCTCGTTCCAAAAGCCTCAGAGGTCAACGGTTTAAGCTTGACCTAATGTCGCTTTTGACCACATTCCTGACCAGCCGGGTCACCCATGACCCATACAGTCTACACAGGCTTTACTAGGTGTGTTTACTGTGTTAATCCCTCTCCAGGTGATGCAGTTTTACCAGATCCATACTCGCCAGAGTCCTCAAGAGTTTTTTCTAAATCAGTGATGCAGATCGCCCACGACCCATTCTAAACATACTGCTGTAACCGATTACCTCCCGCTACGGCATGGATCCTCCACGATCAACATTATCAGAAGTGTACAATTCACATGATGCAAACGATTACACCTTCCCCTTTTCACACACATACATACACCAAAATCGGTGATACAACCTAGTAACTGGGTTTTGACAAATACCGCATATGTTCAATGACAAAATTGTAAACAGTCCAAGAGATACACTTGATTGTATTTCTGGGCTGTATGCAACCCATAAACCCTGCAAAGGTTAGCAGACCATGCTTTCCACGTGAAACAACACCTCTGTCCAAAATGGGTCCTGAAGGCGTTTCGTCTTCTCACACTACATGTCCTACACCAGGATCCCCCGTTACAATTTTGTACCCCAAGCAAATTCACCCAGCTCGTCTGGTTAGTTGTGTTAAAAACACAATCCTTCCTCCTCTCCTAAGAAAGGGACCTATTCGGCCTGGGTAAATCAAACAAGAACTAGTGATCATGAAAATAATGTAACTTTGCAAACACGGTCACACCTATCAAGAAATATGTGTCCGCAAATGACAGAAAACCAGAACCAATGTGACTGCTCACCTCTGATTCCCATCTAGATATGTGTAAGTAACGTACTGTTCAGAAAAAATCTGTATCTGCTTTAAGTTTTGATAAAGCTTTTTTTCTCAAGTAGAAGCCAGGTTATGTAAAAGATTCTTGTATTAGTCATTGATCTTTACAATTATAACTTTGTTTTTAGTTGTATTAAGGGCATTATGATAAGCTGACAAATTTTTGGTGGGCGAAATTGCATGGCATGACAAAATGTACTTTACGCAAATTCGCCCGTACACTCAAAGCCATAGATGAGACAGTCTAAGCGTTGATTCATATTTTCATTGATTTAAAGTAACTAGCAGCATTTACATGCATGTATATGTGTGTTACTGTGTGTTTGAGTGAGTGTCTGAGTGCGTGTACATCCAATGACATGAGCATGTGTATGTGTACAATCTGTGTACTCTATTTCTATCTTTACTCCCTTTATATAGTCTTTATCGCCTTCCTTTGTTTCTTTGAGGCTTAAAATACATCGCAGATGACAAAAATCTGCCAGAAATAAAACACCCACTTTCATGCGTTTGCTGCTCTTTGCCTTTGGACAAAATTGCATTTTCACCATGGTCGAAATTGTATGGGGTTGGATGAGATAAGATAAGATAATGTTGCTTATAGCCCAGCAGACCGCAAAGGGCCACATCAGGGCTGTGGGGTTGGATGAAATTGTCACAACACATACACTGGTTTTAGGTCATTATCTAATGAATATTCATGAGCTTGTACCACATAATAATCTAATCTTCTCAGTGATTGGTCACTTGTATCAGAGCTTTGAAAACTAGGCTGGCTGGCTGTGTCTGCTGGCCGGGAAAAGGTTGTAAAGTACATACTCTGATTTGGATGACATTGTAACAGGGGACCCTAGTGAAATCTATTTTGAGGAACTGGCATCATGAGGCAATGAACAGCGCTGCTCCAAGGAAAAGTAGAGGAGAACTGTACAGGCCTGCTTCAAAATCTGCACACACAAAAAAGGTAGAACTAAAAGTCTCATTTCTGATCTATTCCCAAGACAGCTGACCTCTAGTCAGGAGACTGGAAGAAGTAGGGAACAAAACAAAGCAAATGCATCTCTCGCTGATAACTGAACAATCTGTATCAGTCAGGCATAGACTACCACTCATCAAAAGCTGTCGTCCACATTCCCATTTCTCTCAGCAGGTTGTGCCTCTCTGGAACGGAGTTTCAGCTGGAAACATTGTTGTGTGACATGAGCTGTACAGGTACACCTGCACTGCTGAGGACACTCGCACTCACAGGAACATCCACATAATTTGGGGCATTATCACTGACAGGGACACCTACACAATTAAGGACTTTTTCATTAACAGGGACACTATATACAAGTGGGGACATTCTCGATCACAGGGACACCAACACAGTTAGAGACTTTTTCGCTGACAGGGACGCCTACACTGTTAAGAACTCTCTCGCCGCCAGGGACACCCATACCATCAGGGGCTGCTTGCTTATGGGCCGGGACAGTCCACGATCCTCCAGCACAGAATGGTGCGTTGTCACTGACATACACAGTGGAATGGCCGACAGGAACACAAGAAGTGGGAGGCACAGCTACGGCAAGCGAGGCGCCCGAAGAAATGCCTGCACTGACGAGGACGCTAGCAGTAGCACTGATGGGGGCTCCACTCGGCACAGTAGACGCAGTAACAGAAACACCAGCACCATCAAGAGAACCAAATGTTACAGAAGAAGCTTCAGCGCTCATATGGACACCATCGACATGAAGAGATTCACCGAAGGCAGAACCGCCACCGTGGACAAGGGCAGACGCATCCACAGAACTCGTGTCACCAACATGAACATTCGCTGTTTGGTCTGGAAAAGGACAGACAGGGGCGGGAGTATGGACTCTGGCAAAAAGATGAGACACAGTCTGAAGATCTGCGTTGGAGTTCACGGCTTCAGGTTTGATCCCGCTCGAATCGCACACACGATCAGGATGAGCAACATCCGTCTCCACTTTGAAGCTGTCGTCGTTCAGGCCTGGCTCCACCACAAACAGTTTGCGGGTCATCCTGTTTGGCACTTGAGGCTGCAGGCCATGAACTTTCCGCCTGTGAGCGGCCAAATTCCCGGAGCTTGAGAACTGCCGCCCGCACACTTGACAGCTGTACGGCTTCTCCCCAGTGTGCACACGCATGTGGTCGTTCAGTCCCCGGGGGCGCGTGAAGGCGGCCTCACACTGCTTGCACTTGTAGGGTTTGCTGCCTGTGTGGGTGCGAATGTGGGCGTTCAGGCGTGTTTTCTCTCGGTAGCGCATCCCACAGATTTCGCAGCAGTAGGGCCGTTCGTTGTTGTGATACAGCATGTGCTGTTCCAGGTAGTTCTGGAAGAGAAAGCTTTTCGGGCAGTGAGGGCACGGGAAGCGTCGAGCCGACGTGTGCCGCTTGAGGTGCATTTCCAGCTGTTTGACCGACTTGCCGCACAGGTGGCACACTTTGGACACGCAGAGGCGGCGGTGGGTGTACATCTGTCTCTTGTGGGTGAACTGCACGCCGCAGGTTGCGCACTTCAACGATTCCAGCTCTGCTTTGCGTAACTGTTTTAGGGCTTCACTCACCGCAGGCTTGCTGCTCTGTCTGTCTTCCGCTTCGCTGTCCCCCGTTCTTTCATTGTCTCTTTCTTTTATCATCCTTCTCTGGGCGAGTCCTTTCCTGGGCTTGGAGGCTGCTGATGCAGGGGGGTAAAGTTCTAGGAAGTTTGTTTCTGGGTGTTTCTTCTTCATGTGGTTGACCACACTGGCTCTTGTGGACAATTTCCTATCACACACACTGCACTCCAAAGGAATGTTGGGATATTTTCTAGGTCGGCCACGACCGGAGCGGGGGATGGGAGACAGTGCGAGGGTAACGTTATTTTCTTCAGACTTCGCAGTTCCTGCTCCGTCCTGCTGTTCACAGTCCAGCAATTTGTCGTCATCTTCGAACGACAAGCTTTTCTCACCCAACACTTTGACCGTCTCCACCTTCACTTCAGAGATTTCTGCTACTGCACGGAAATTTTCATCTGGACAATGGTTCACCAGTGAAGAGGATCTGGTCTGAACGGTGCTCATGCTCGGTTCACCACAGCCATTCACTTGCTCCGATGTTTGCTTCTTATGGTCTGACCCTCGCCTTTGTTTGACTGTCACGCGGCTGGTTCTCCGCCTGGAGCGAAGACTCATTCTGTGTTCCTTGCCCGTTCCTTTCACCTCCTGCAACAAAGAACAAACCATTAATGACGCACACCCTGCACATGTTCTTCAAACAGTGTGGTTCTCTGCTTCACAGTACCATTAATGACACACACCCTGCACGTGTTCTTCAAACAGTGTGGTTCTCTGCTTCACAGTACCATTAATGACGCACACCCTGCACATGTTCTTCAAACAGTGTGGTTCTCTGCTTCACAGTACCATTAATGACGCACACCCTGCACATGTTCTTCAAACAGTGTGGTTCTCTGCTTCACAGTACCATTAATGACGCACACCCTGCACGTGTTCTTCACACAGTGTGGTTCTCTGCTTCACAGTACCATTAATGACGCACACCCTGCACATGTTCTTCACACAGTGTGGTTCTCTGCTTCACAGTACCATTAATGACGCACACCCTGCACGTGTTCTTCAAACAGTGTGGTTCTCTGCTTCACAGTACCATTAATGACGCACACCCTGCACGTGTTCTTCACACAGTGTGGTTCTCTGCTTCACAGTACCATTAATGACGCACACCCTGCACGTGTTCTTCAAACAGTGTGGTTCTCTGCTTCACAGTACCATTAATGACGCACACCCTGCACGTGTTCTTCACACAGTGTGGTTCTCTGCTTCACAGTACCATTAATGACACACACCCTGCACGTGTTCTTCACACAGTGTGGTTCTCTGCTTCACAGTACCATTAATGACGCACACCCTGCACGTGTTCTTCACACAGTGTGGTTCTCTGCTTCACAGTACCATTAATGACGCACACCCTGCACGTGTTCTTCACACAGTGTGGTTCTCTGCTTCACAGTACCACTCTGAAGATAAATCTTCTGCGTACTTTTTTTTTTTTAACCATGCAGCCTCCATCTTTTCACGTGGCCGACTGTCTTTGAGCAACTCAAGAGGAAGTTCCACAATATCTCTCTTTTCGCTGTGCCATCTTCCACACCCGCTCATTCTGGTTTTCCCGAACACAGCCACACCCATGCTCATTCTGTCGCAGCCTCAGCAACAGCAGCGCACATGGAGCAATCAATGTCAGGTCATCAACAGGTACACTGCTGCAGGGTTCCTACAGACTCCCAAGAACAAAATTCAAGGAGTTTCCAAGGAGCGTTTATTTTATTTCAAGGCAAGAAGTGGCACGAAAATTAAACCATTGTTCTTTTAAAACTTCATTTTTTTTCTATTGTTTATGTTAAAAAAAAAAGGAAAAAACATATTTGGGCGATTTCAAAGCTCTTGTGTGATTTGGAGACCACAAATGATGGCAAAATTATGAAAATTGAAAAAAAAAAAAAAAAAAAAGGTTCATGACAAGAACTGTATTTGTATCATAGCAGACATAAGGCACTTGAAACATGACTTTTCCCAGTTTCTCCATCTTCAAACTCCCCCCCCCCCCCCCCCCCCCCCCTCCTTAATTCCAAATCTTTGCCAAGTCATTACTATGAAGACAGTTCAGTTGTTGGCCTGCGCTTGTTTTTTCCCCCACTATTAGATTGTTCGTCTATGTATTTGTCTGACTTTATTCAAGTTTAAAAGGCTGTGCCAGTCTTGATTTTTCTATACTGTTTTGCTGAGCTAAATTAATGCAATTACAAAAGGATTTTCATATATCTAAACTGCTTTTTTTTTTCAATAATTTTTTTCCATATGGGGGCCATCAGGCTTCACGTTTCATTGCTTTCGAATTATTTGAATAGAAATAGCAAATGATATGTGCTGTTTTGACTTATAAATGAAATATAATTGCATGCAGAATCATTTCTGATCAAAAGAAAAAAACTACCAAGCTAGCTAGTCTGGATCCAGAGATATTGTACTCCTAACACATCAACCATTGTTGAAAAAAGTGATTTTGAGAAAACGGCGTTTGAAAGTAAAAAAGTTAAGCAATTTTCACACACACCTCCTTCAAATAAAGTCCTTTTTTTTCTAAGAAAAATGTGAAAATAGACAAAATGAACACCACAGATGGTTTCAACAGACTTTCTTGAGCACAAAAACACATAAAACCCAAAACACAATTTTTGAAAGAAAATGGTCAAATTTTCGTGCCACCTCTCTACACTACTTACATAAAAATTGAAAAAAGAAATGGCAGTTTGATTTTTCTGCGTTTAGGTTGATGGAAAAATCATTTTAAAACATTTTTACAAACATCGTTGCTATCCTGGAATCGTTGCTATCCTGGATTGCCGTCGGCCATTCAACCAAGGGAGATAATTTGTAACTTGATCAGTTTGATGAACAGTAAACACACAGACGGACAGAAACAAATACAAATAACCTCAATTTAATTTGTTTCTGTCCGTCTGTGTGTTTGTCTTTTGATCTCCCTTGCATCTTTGGGTGGATCCTCAGGCGTAGGCTCAAAGACTGTCCCCTACATTTTATATTATTTGCATAATGTCTTTAGTTTTACAGCAACTTTTTTTTCCTCCCCACACTTTCGTTTGGTTGCCTTACTACTCTTCGCTGGCTGCTTTGGGGGTGCTATTGGATTCTTTTTTGCACCCATGGTGGTGAGAACACCACAGTATTATGGACTGTGGTGTGTCTCTATTTGACGCCGGGAGCGCAGACACAACCAGCCGTGTCTCCCTGATGAGTCCCGACCCAGCGGGCGAAAGGCCTCGGAGCAGGCAATACAAATATATCTGCCTTCAAAACGGATTGCGATGGTTCCCTTATACAGCTAGTGAAGTGTTTTCATATCTGTAACATATATATATATTTTATTTTATTTTATTTTTTTTAATTTCATGTTCCCAGTTTCTCCATCTTCAAACTCCCCTCTCCCGTCCCCTCAAGTCCAAATCTTTGCCAGGTCATTACTATGAAGACAGTTCAGTTGTTGGCCTGTGCCTGTTTTTCCCCCACTACTAGATTGTTCGTCTATGTATTTGTCTGACTTTATTCAAGTTTAAAAGGCTGTGCCAGTCTTGAATAAAAGTTACCGTGTTAGGTTTCCTTATGGGAGCAAAACATACCCCACTTGTTTACTGTTTATCGTTTACTGTTCCCTACCTCATTTCATTTCCGATTTCAGTTTGATGAAGCTACAAATTATCTCCCTTGGTAAAATCGCTGACGATCCAGGATCACGACGGTGTTTGTAAAAATTTGTTTTAAAATAGTTTTTCATTAACCTGAACGCATAAAAATCAAACTGACATTTCTTTTTGCCACATTAAAGTTTTTTGGAGCTGATGGCTTGATTTTCAAAGGTTTTCAAGGAGGTTTGGTCAACAGAACCACATTTTATTGATTTTCAAACGTTTTCAAGGTCTTGAAATGCCCTGTCAGAATTCAAGGAGTTTCAAGGAGCGTACGAACCCTGCTGCTGAGTCTCATCGGTGGCTTTGAGCAATGCTTCTTAGTATCCAACATTCACAGGACACCATCTGCTGGGCCCCGTGTAGACATCAGTGACTGCTGCTCAGTCGTGGAGCCAGCATGACTGTCTGCCTCTGAAGAACACCACTGTATCGACCAGTAGGCAGTCTCCACAAACCTGCTGAGGCTGAAGACCTTGTCATAACTGCATGCATGGACAAGGTCTCAGACGAACTTCACAATTAAGTCAGCGCAAGATTACAGCAAAGGAGGGCCACAGAATTCCTTACATTGATTATGACGATTGTGAAAATGATGCAAAGACATTTTTAAAAAGTCTCAAATCGTGTGGCCCTGCATGCCCTGCTGTCATGGAAACCTACGTTTCATTTTGGAAAAGGTTGACTTATCCATATCTTGGAGTCAACCCTCTGGTAAGTCGACTTTTTAGGAAGGTGCCCACAAGGTGCACTTATCCAAGGAGGACTGTATATCCACTACTACATTCCTTATGCAAATTCTTGCTGTGATTTGGACTTCATGTTTTTCATTTGTGTTTTTTAACCCTTACTCTGGTTATTTAACAACATACTATTAACCAGTTGAGCGCCTTTAGTCGGTCAGCTGACGCGGAAATAAAAGTGCTTTCCATGTGCCTATGGGTATTCCACTGACGTCATGCATTTTTTCTTGAATTTTCATTCGTTACTATTTCTATCAACGGACTCAAATAGAGTTTGCGTAGACAGCCTTATATGTCTGTAGTCTTAAAATAATATGTAAATGACCACACGTGAGGGGAAAGCCAATTTATTCTCATCACTGACTGGATGACCACCCAGCACACTTCGTCTCGCTTGCAAAGATGGCGGCACAACCTTCGACAAGCCCAGCGACCAAATCAACGTATTTACACAGCTGAGCAGGCTCTTCTGATGATTTTTGACAAAGACAATAATCTTTTATTCAACGACTCACTCGAGCATGAAGGTAAGATAATGATAGTGGTGGAATTGCCGACCATATTCGTCAGTTATTGAGTAGGGCTCTGTGACCTCAGTGTGTGTTCAGCTGACAGCGTCAGTCAAACGAGCCAACCAAGTGTGTACTCTGCACCGCGTGCTAGTGTCCAGTGATGTGAAAGTCGGCGTGAGAGGGCAGCGTGGCTTGCTCGCGGCGTGACAAGGTGAAGACGGAAAGGTAGGGGAAGATGAGGGGTGAAAGAGAGGGTTGAAGTTGAGCAAGGGGGTGTGGTGGGGAGAGGGGGGGCGGGGTCGTGGACTGGTCAGTCTGCATCGAGTGTGAGCGTCTTGATAGACTTCCAAACTGTTTTACTTTCATTTACAGGTGTAGTGTGACAATACAAACTTTATTTTCAACTTTTTTGCTGTGTGTTCTTGTTTGGATGTGAAGATGTCGTGGTAAATACATGTGTTTTTGATCGTGCAAAAAAATCTATCCAAATCTAAATGCCTAAATACTTTTTTTATTATCAAAATTAAAACAAAAGAAGCACAGATTCAAAATCTTCATTCAATTTCCTTCAAAAATGATATAGATTTCATTTTTCTATCTTTTGTAGTTTCTGAGCTAGAATTTTTTGTTAATTATGACCCCCAAATCATGAGATTTCCCTGGCACATGAGGAACACCTTTGTTTGTACTATTTTTAGGCACTGAACGGGTTAAGTATGTTGTCTGGTGACTTAGCAGAAGGAAACTGAAAAAAATAGTTATGTTTGTATAATATAGTATGCATAACATTTCAACAGTTAGTGTTTGAACATGACATGCAGAATAAAAATTGTTAGCAATTGAATAAAGAATAATATAAAACAGAACTAGCATGCTTGTGAGTGTTTGATTAGGTGTTTACCTGTCTTGAATGTGAAAATAACAGGTGAAAACAGGTGGCACACCCTGCTTGTCATTCTCAAAAGCTTGTTCACAAATAATCCAGTCAATGACGCTCCACAGTATCCGGAAATAAGTTACAGCCTTTTTCAAAGGAAAGTCAGTGTGGATTATACCCGTCTTCCATGCAGGTAATCCGGGTAAGAATGAAAAAGGTGCAGTTCAGTTTTCACATTGAAACCATGTGCTGATAACACACAAAAAAAAAACCAAAAATGGTCACTACCAACAAATGTAATTGTCAGCCCACACTATCGTCATTTACGTTTGAAAGGTTTAGGATCATCTGAAAGCACTACACTGAGTTTTTCTTCCCCACTGAATGGCATGTTGAGATTCTTCCCAACTGAATGGCATGTTGAGATTCCCCTCACCCTTAGGCACTCATCCAGTCATTTTCCGTCTCAATATCAAAATTGAGATTACATGGTGCTTGATCTAAATCAAAACTATCACCCACCACACCCAGTTAATTCAAAATGTCCATAATTTCTTCACCTGCTTTTTCCACAACAGCATCAGCAAAAACATCTTCAAACAAGTTCTCAATTCTATCACATTCTCCTTTGGGTGCCGCCATCGTTGTTTGCCAGATGAGTCGGGTTGCGCTATGTATTACAAGCTGCTACTGACTATAAACTAAGCTAAAACACTGACAATCCATGTTCCGGGGCTTGCTCAGTCATTCATGCAGATTAGCTTGTCACTGAGCCATAGTTTCGGATCTGTGTGCATCGGTGAAACTTGGCTCGCAAGGCTCACCCTACAGCCCGACTTTTGTCGCGACAATCAGTGACAGTCATGACGCAATGGCGCGATTTATGTCGCGACAATCAGTGACAGTCATGATGCAATGGAGCGATTTATGTCGCGACAACCAGCGTAAGGGTTAAGAGTACCTAAGTTTGTGCAGAAAATATCTTTTGGCAGTTTGGTATGCTTTACATTCGAAGAAAGATTGTGCTATTTGGTTTGCTTGACATAATAAAAATAAATAAATAAAATAAAAAAACAAAGAAGACAACAACAAAAACATGACAATTAAAAGGTTAGACCTCATCCTCAACTGTAAAAGAATAGAACAAAACAAACTATTACAAGAATAAAACTAAACAAACTATTACAAGAATAAAACTAAACAAACTTTCAAACAATTCTCTGATTCAGTGTTAGACTTACGACTTGTTAATTCCATTCATCGGGCAGGTCAGTGGCCTGCTTTCATTCTCTAAATTCTTCAACGCACGAAAGCTCGATACTACCATGAATAACCCCTTTAGGATCAGTACACGCACACATACCAAACCACCAATAAACATCACTTGTACCTGAAAACCAACTTCGTGATTGTCTGCAACATCATCATCACTGGACGCCGATGGCTTTGTGTTTGGGGACGCTGGCGTAGGATCAACAGAAGCCACTGGACTTGGTTCCAAATTCGTGGTCGCATCGACCTTGCCACAGGTCAGACAGGAGAGCTTAAGGAGCGACCGGCACGTGGTGCATACACCACTTCTCGAGGCAACGTCAGTCCTGCTGTCGTACCTGTAACGTAGGAGACATCACGCGGTCATTCAGTCCAGTAGATTTAATGGACGTTTCCTGATCGTGGATGATATCACACGACAAACAGCTATAATATCACAATCTCAGTCATTCTGACATACAGTGGAAAGAAACTCGTGGACAGCGTGGCAGCAGAGAGTCCTCAGAAGAGAAGCCCCCCTCTTCTGAGGACTCTCTGCTGCCACGCCCTCCACGAGTTTCTTTTGAAGTTTTGAGTTATTTTGACATACACCATAATTATAATGCGATCTAATTGGACACAACCTTTCAGGCCTCCATGATAATCTGTCTGTCTGAGCAATTATGATGTTAGCAATTCATGGACTGTACAAACTACTGCATGCATATGGACAGAACTTTTTTCATTAGTGAGACTGTTTCTTGACAGCTATTTGCTTTTGTCTGACAATCTAATGACAAATGATGCACAGAAATATGCCCTTTCCAGACCATACATGCAACAGGAAAACAGACTTTCATGTTCCACAAATTTTACCTCAATTATTTTCTCCCCTAAATGTGTTGGGCAGACAGGAAATGTATCAGTGTCCAAATGTTCCGATATTAGTCTTTTGATGGAATATTGGGTTACAACAATTTAGTGATCATCAGAGCAAAGCCTATGAATGAAAATATATCATATTATGTGGTAAAATGTAGGCAAATGTCTAGATTTTGGATTTGTAAAGAAATTGGCAGAATGGGACTAGAGAGAAATATTTATAATAAAACACTAGCAGTGGGGGGGGGGGGGGGGGGGGGGGAACTTACCACATGGCACTGAATGAAGACATTTAATACCCTAAGGGAACAAACTGGTGAATTAAACCATTATGTGAAATGGGTTTAAAATCAAGGCGAAAATAACAGATTCAAGTCATGCAGATGTTGGCCTACACACTACACACACATGCATGCACATGAAAAGCATTCACAGCCCAGATGCAACGTCGTTTAGATATTATCATACATCGTTACACGTCCAAAAGAAAAAAAAAAAAAAAAAAAAGAATTCAGTGCTGCCTAGAAAAAAACAACAAGAAAAAGAGTTCAGCCCTGCCTTTAAAAAAAAAAAAAAAAAAAAAAAAAATGAAAAGAATTCAGTGCTGCCTAGAAAAAAAAAAAAAACAAGAAAAAGAGTTCAGCCCTGCCTTTAAAAAATTTTTTTTTTAAAAGAAAAGAAATGAAAAGAATTCAGTGCTGCCTAGAAAAAAAGAAAAAAAACACGAAAAAGAATTCAGCCCTGCCTTTAAAAAAAAAAAAGAAAAGAAAAGAAAAGAAATGAGAAGAATTCAGCGCTGCCTTAGAGAAAAGAAAAGAGGGAGGATAGGGGTGGGGAGTCTTCCGAGAAGATTATTATCTGCCAGCAGAAGAGGTTCTACTCCTAGCTCCCTTCTTCATTTCTGACCACAGTGCGGTACACTTGTCTGTTTGCTGTTTGTCAATTATACTATTTCCCCGGCCTGTATGAAACACAGCACACACTCATCATCAAGTCTACAATGAGCCTGTAACAGCATATTTTTATATCTAGCTAACTGGTAGAGCACTGGCATTTGTTGCGCTGACTTTCTATGGCTGTGTGTAGAACTTTATTGTGGAGAGAATGAACCAGCAGGACCTGGTTTTCTTTCACACATTTCCTTGGAGCTGTGGAAGTTGCGGCATGAGCAAGCTTCTTTCTGGATGACTCCCAGTCACCCATTGTGCTGATTAATCAAAGTGAAGGAAGAAAAAAAAATGTAGTCGGCATCGCAGGGGTATGCCTTGTCTTTGATTATTCATCTTGACAACAATGGTGACTGGCTAGTTGTTCAGCATGTTTCCAAAGCTACAACAAAATGGCAGTCCCAATACACTGTGCAAGTTGTCTGTGTTATGGCAGTTCCCTTGCTGGAATATAAACCAAATGATCTTAAATCTGTATGAAGTTCAGTCAAGCTGAAATATAATACTGTACAAAACGCATGGGTTGGCAACTCTGGAACAGAGAAACCAGAACAATAAGAAATCCACTCTGTATATTTGTGGTTGCCTGCTGTGCATGAACAGAAAACTATAACCTAAGCCTCTCTGCTTAAGTGCCATGACATACAGTCTCTCTCTCTCTCTCTCTGTCTCACGACACTCACAAATATGTAAGGCGGTTGAGACAGATAAAACAGAAAGCAAAAAAGCTTTGATCAAATATCCCAGCAAGTTTTGTCCAGATCTGACATTTGGGCTGCTCTCTACAGCAACAGCACGTCATCCTGGCACAGCAAGTCTCCACGCCTCTTCCCTACCACCTTTCTTTTTGTGTACATCTTTTTGCTTACCTACAAAATAAAACGTTTCTGCAGAATTTCGCCAACCCTGGACAATTCCTTCCTTGCCATGGATTCTCTAACGTGCAAACAGCAAATGGAACCCAGGGGTTTGTCATCTCATCTAAATGACTTGCATTCACAGTCGGATTCTCTAACATGCAAACAGCAAATGGAACCCTGGCAGGGGTTTGTCATCTCATCCAAATGACTTGCACTCACAGTCTCAGATTGACCACCAGCCTCGCACAGAAAGGGGGAGGAGGAAACTTTGCCTGGTGCAAGACTTCAACCAGAAACAGGGCAAGGTATGTCAACTGTAATAAAACAAATGGAAATCCCTACTCAAATGCAGTCAGTCGAGGTGACTACAATCCATACACTCCAAATTTCAACAGTTCATGACCCACCATTCCAGCAGAAAACGAGCGATCGCTTCATCTGTTATAAGACACTGTTCAGCACCGATGCTGCTCCACTTGAGGTAAGTCGACTTCTGGGTTAGCATCACACAATACTTGAAATCAACCCCATCCTCTTCGTTTTTCTTCTCTGACACTTGCACTGCTGAAGCCTTGGCCATCCTGGAATCCTGTAAAGACAATGCAATACAATCAAGGGATGGAAATTGTTTGCCCTGATCTCCCATTCAAAAACAAGGGAAAAAAACAACAAAGCTTTCAGTTCATTTAAGTAAGCACAATTCAGGACGTTGTTGCAGCAGTAAGCTTTCAGCATGTTTGAAATGCTACACAGCAAAGACCCTCCAAAAGATTTGTGCATGTTAATAACCTTGTTTCTCTGGAACAGCAAACTTAAAGAAATCACCCAAGCACAGGCACAGGGTATGAAAGACTGAAGAGATCAAAGGATTTTCAGTGTTTCGGGGTGCAAAAGGAGAGGAGGAGGGAGTGAGGGGCGACTATGGACATATGGATAAAGATAAGGGAGCTCTGAATTCTTTTTCTGACTCAAATTATAGCAATAACTCATCAGGAAGTATCTATTTTCTGGCACTTCACAACACCCACATGAAAGAACTGACACAATCCCCCACCCCGCAACCTTTACCCCTCTGCAAATACAGCCTGAAAACAGGAAATTCTCCACATTTTGCAGATTTAAGATAAGCTTGACGAAAATAAAGATCTTCTGATTTAATGAGGGAAAATATTTTGTACCGAGAGAGAGAAAGTACAGAGGGAAGGGAGGGGGAGGGGGTGGCTGGGTCAGGTGCCAAGCACTGTAATGACATGCCAAAGTTCGGAACTCAGAGCCGACAGTTACAATACATTAAACAAGCAAGTGTGACAAAGATTTCAGAAAATGTAAGTCAAGTCAAAAGGACAAGTGCTACATAAATCAATCAATAACATTCCCATGTTATATCATGAGGAAGTCTGCAACTTTTCAGCATACCAAAATATGCAGAAACGCTTCATGATCATTCATCAACATCTCGCGTTAACTGCTTGCACTGAAAGTTCTCAGAGTCACAATACTACTGCTTCAGGTCAGTGACAGTTAGAATTGTACGAGACAGAAAATCCAAATACTAAGTCAAAAAAACTAAACACTGCTAGAATCCCTGTAATTTTTTTTTTTTTTTTTTTTTTTTTTTAACATCCACCGACATTGAATTTTATGGTAAAAAAAGGTCAGTGTTTTTAAGATGCAGATGAGCATCATGTAACTGTGGCCTTTCCCTGAATTTATTTCCTTTGTAAGCAGATGTTGATTGGTTTTTCCTTAATTTCACTTTTTTTAACTGGAAAAAAAAAGCTATTTCTTTCATGCTTACATTAAAAACCAGACCATGTCACAAAGAAAGAAAACCAGTCCATTTGGAGCAATTTAGTAGTCCTGCCACAATCTCAAGCCACATTTAAGGATGGAGATGAGACTGAGAGTTCTGGTTCTGACACACATCAGTACTACCCTCTCTCCCACATACATACACACATGTGTATAGGCATGCACGCATGTAGTAGATGTACACACAAAGACAAACAAGGGGGCAAAATTCATTCACACAAACATCCTAAAAATACAATTACAAGCAAGTTGAGCCTGAAATACTGTGGCGCAAGTATACATCAGCTCAATGTAATAATAGCCAATCGCGGGTGTATCCACGTCGATGTATCTACTGTATAGCATATGTTAATCTTTATGAAATCATATAAAAGACAAATGGGACACGCTCATCTAGTTTTTCTTGGTCAAATCTTAGATCAGTGGCGTAAAGATGCCTCCATCATTCCACAGGCCAAGAGAAGATAATCTGCTAACGGTGAGAAGCGCGATTCAATGGGCGTCTTTCCGTGGGGGGAGGTTTACGCCATTGATCTAAGAGTTTAAAAAAATGAAAGAAAAAATTCCGATTTTAGCTCAAGCATTACTACTTTCAGAATTGTCCACCTTTCCATGTGCTCCAAACTTCCTTGAAGTTATTCCTTGATGTTCAAATTCATCACCAAGATACTTAAGCTATTGCACCCAGGGATGTATTAACTGGCTTGATCGCCTTCATGTCTCCTAAAGGGTAACAGTGCGCTGTTTCGGTTACATAACGCAACAAGAGTTAACGTATTTACATATAAATGGTCAACTTCATTCCATGTTATGTTTCTTAACACCGTTCGATTCGAAACTTCACACAATATTGAAAAAGAACTTCCTATTTCCTTTGCGTCTTTCTAAGAAAAACTGTACGAATAACATACATGGAAGCGAAACTAATAGGAGTAGTTAGGACTGTTGTAAGAATAAGCTTACATTTAAGTCGGGCATAGAGGTAAGCGCCGTGCTCAAACCACTGATCATGAATGCTTATGATATACCCCTTCTGTTGTGTCCCATCATAATTTTTCTCTCTCCTTTAAACAAATAAAGTTAAATCATTAAAATATAATGAAATGAATCCGCCAAACATGAACAAACGAATCACAAGACTAAATACGACGCGTTTTGACCTCTAATGTCTTCTTCCGGCAAGATAAACAATAATCAGGAAAACGAAGAAAGAGCAATTAGACTAGATAAGTGATTACTCTTTCTTTATTTTCGTTGTCCTAAGTGTTGTTTGTCTTGCCTGAAGAAGACATAAAAGGTCGAAACGCGTCATGTTTTGTCTTGTGACTCGTTTGTTCATGTATGGCGGATTGATTATCTAGATTTGTTTAAATTTCCGCCTGCAGTCGCTTCACTTTGCGGCAAAACACAAGATAGTCTGACGTTTTATTGATGTTCAGGTCCGCAAGTACGTTTAATAGTTCAGCTGTTTTAGAGTAGTTTGTGCAATCTCTTGGCATTTTCCAATGTTTAGCTTTAAAATAGAATGGTGTTTCCGTGTGTTGGTATAGTAGTGCTTTCAACTTGTTTACTTTCCTTGTTTTTTCAGCGATAAAACATCCCTTTTTTCCATTCTCAAGATTAAATCCTTTGATGCAAAATTTCAATGTGATTTTATTTTTGTCAGTTTCCGTTTAAAATGTCCGTACTTCAATAGTTTACAGAATGAACCATTTTCTTAAACCATCTATCTTCTTGTAGTCTAAATCCTGGGAGTTGACATTGGTTCTGGTTCTATTTCCCTAAAAGTACTTTGAATAAGACAACGGGATCAGGATCAGGATATACGTTGCTGGAACCTTCGTAGGTTATAGTTGATATCCAGGTCCACAAGTACTACTGAGGTTCCATGTGCCAAACGCGCATAAGATCTTGCGCACACGTTAAATTCCATCACTTTCTCTCAAAAGGGTAGGCCCCATATGACGATGGTGATGGATGACACACATAGCTACATAGAATGCATCACGTGTGGTAATAATGGTCCTGACCACACGTGCGCGGGCCAGGATAACCTCCCGAACTGCAAGGAGAGGAAAATAAATACGTTCAGTAAGTATAGGAAAGAGGCAATGGTTTTGAGCAGCCGCCATGATCATGCTTTGATCCCTTTCTTGTCGTTTTAAACAAGGGAAAATTAGCGAAAATATTATAGTCTAACGAACGATTACCTTTTTTGTGCTCTAAAGTAAGAATCCTCCCCCATATGTTCACCATCCCACCTCTTCCTCCATCCCCACCCCACCACCTGTTTCCTCCTCCATCCCCACTCACTTGGATGCCGGCCTATTGAAAGCTGAACATTGCAGTAAAAAGATAAAAACAAAATTAAATCACTACGTTAGCGTAAGAAGTCAAATCAAAAGGGAGGGAGGGGGGGTGTATATTTTGCAGTGCGTTAGTTTCGATTTCGTGTAAATCCTTTTATATTTTTTAGGCGCTGAAGCTGACAAATACAGAGTATGACAAGCATAATTATCACAGATCTACCAAGAACATTTGTTTAAGAAATGATTACAAATTATCACATTTTAAGACTTAAATGCGAGTAGCTTTGCTTAATTGTTCTTGGTACAATCATAACGTGACAATGTTATATATCATGAGAAAATAAGGTTTTGGGGTGCATAATTAGTAAGTAGTTCTATACTAGTATCAGATAACAGGAAGCTGAAAGTTAACGAGAGTTTTTGTTTATCCACAGGAAGTTCGTACATTAACAGATTGCTAGCACACTATATAGCGTATGGTCAATGTCTTTTGTACCTGTTACAAAAGCTACCATTATTTCTGTGGCTTGAGATTATGCACATAGCAACCGAGTTTATTTTGGATGCTGAGTGACAGGCACATAATTGTTGATGGAGCATCAGAAATGCAAGCTAAAATTCATTGTCAGTGTGATGTTTTATTAAAACAATTCGCATAAACCCAATCCTAGGTCATATCCAGAGAGTGATGAATAAAGCAAACAACCTGTTGTGTTTGAAGAGAAGTTTTACATATTTAGACAAAGGTAAGTTTCTTAAGTTGTATAAATCTTTTGTCATACCCTGCTTAGAATAAGTAATGATGGTGTCTAATTTTGAAACATCAGTCAATACAAATCAAAAGGGTACAAACATGTGCTACTTGAATGTTGAAGGAATGCAAAGGTTTTGTGTATCCAGAACGATGAAAATACTTGCATCTTCAGTTTCTGAAAGGAAGGAAGATCATAGGAGATTATCCAGGCATACACAATTTCTAATGTTATTGATAAAACTTAACTGGAATCATATTTTGCAGTTTAATACTTTAATAGCACACAAAATTAAGAAAGCAAAATTTACATAAAACACTATCAGTTTCTCCAAAGAAAATTTTCTTTTTTTCTAACAGAGTTGCAAATCACTAGAATGAACTTACTGTTAATATCAGATTTGCACAAGATGTTAACTGTTTCAAGAATCTTTTTTTTTTTTGGGGGGGGGGGGGGACCAATATTTGAAGACTTTTTTTTAATGATTTTGATAATCAGTGATGGATATATATTATTCATGTGACCAGACTCCCATTTCGTTTCAAGATAGTTTGTTAATCATGGTACCTTTAGTTTGTTAATCATGGTACCTTTGTTCTTTACAGGTAACGAGACCTAGGCTAATGGAAGCCAGTCCCCACAACTTTCACTACTGCTGCTGCTGCTGCTGCTGCTACAACTACTAAGTCAGCATTGTAAACCTCCCTTACATGGATAGGTATGTCAGGGAAAGAAGTTCTGTGGATCTGAATTTAACCAACCCATTGAATAAGCTCTTACCAGTGATACTAAATGTTATCATTTGATCAAATTTAACAAAGATTGCTCTGTGTGTGTGTGTGTGTGTGTGTGTGTGTGTGTGTGTTTGTGTGTTTGTGTGTGTGTGTGTGTGTGTGTTTGTGTGTATGTGTGTGTGTGTTTGTGTGTGTGTGTGTGTGTGTGTGTGATTAAATTTTCACAACGGACAAATAACAGGAACATTGTGACTGCAAGGGAATGAACTACAGCTCTGTCATAACCAAGTAGCTTCCTTGGACAATTGTTCATTCTTTACACGACCGTGGGAGACCATGTTGGAGCAGGCATGGTAACACACTTTCTAGAGTGGAAATTGACACAGCAAGTGCTGAAGAACTTACCTCAGTCAAAGTTTTGCACAGTGTTAGAAAAATGATTCGTGCATATAGCTTTTTATTAGAATAAGACAACAACAATCTTTTATTAGAGAATATTGATGGTAGTAAGTGTGAATGTTTAAAACACACTGTTTTCTTTCTAAAAATTTCTGAACATTGTTAAGTTCCCAGATACTGCCGAGGTAATGGCAAAACATTTTCACACAAATGATAGATAAAATGTGAATGTCATCAAAGTATCTGATAACCTCTTTTGAACAAGCACAGAGCAGTGGCAATGGTGCATCGACAGGTGGTATCAAACATCCGGCAAAACTCTTGAACTATGGCAGAGAAACAAACATCCCGGCAGAACTCTTGAACTATGGCAGAGAAACAAACATCCCGGCAGAACTCTTGAACTATGGCAGAGAAACAAGCATCCCGGCAGAACTCTTGAACTATGGCAGAGAAACAAACATCCCGGCAGAACTCTTGAACTGTGGTAGAGAAACAAACATCCGGCAGAACTCTTGAACTGTGGCAGAGAAACAAACATCCCGGCAGAACTCTTGAACTATGGCAGCGAAACAAACATCCGGCAGAACTCTTGAACTATGGCAGAGAGGCAGTTTCTCTCGCCAAACTGCCAGCTGCAACACAATTCGGCATGCAAAGAAGTGGCCCATGCAGTGGACTCAGTCTCCGTTCATTGCCCTCCACAAGCAAAGGAAATATCCATCTCTGCACTGTTCTTAAAGAAAAAAAAAAGAAGAAAAAAAAAGGTTTAGAACGGTCAGCAAATGTGGGCAGAGAGGGAGAGGTCAAACCGACTCTTCAGGCCGCTGTCATCTGCCTCCATGAGAATGAAAACATCATTGTTCTAACTGTGGCGCTGCATGGTGTGGAAGAAAACTGCTTGCTTTGTTGAACTCTGGACATTTATCATTGATTTCGTCACCTGCTACCAGTACGTACAAATGTGGCAATACATTTCAAATATTGGGCTAGTGGAAATTTTGGAGGGCTGGAGACATTTTTCATCCTGTGGCCCGGCTGGCTAGTGAAAAGATCGAAACTTCTTCAGCTCTTCCTTGATAAAGCAGTCCTCCATGGAACCTTTAAAGGAGGTAGATGGAGAGGAAGATGGGGGGAAAAAAATGATGGGCTGACAACATTGGAGTATAGATAGGGAAGATATTTGCAGTCCTCACCAGCCGCCGTGGCGAAGTGGTTAGCGTCGCGGACTCCCGGCTGGGAGGTCGTGGGTTCGAATCCCATCGGAGTCATGTGGGTTTTTCTGCCCCGACCGGCTCCTACCCAGAGTTGAATATGCTGCGGACTCGGTTGGGAAGACTGGCACCACACAGTCAAGTTTCATCCACTTAATGGATGCGTTTCTGAGAGTGTTGCTCAAATTTCCTGACCAACACTGCAGGTGCCTGTATCTCTCGGGCCTGGTTGACGCCGGGATATATTATGAAAGGAAGCGTAGAGTACAGCCCTGTCATGTAGTCTTAGATGGAAATGGAAATCCATAGCATCATCTTAATCATCCTCATTCTTATCGATCAGCATAAAAAAAAGTCTCAAATTCTGTGGCCCTACATGCCCTGCGCTCATGGTGACCTCAATTTCGATGTCCTCTCCACGTCTTTGGTCTTGGTTTGGTTGCATCAGGGTCACCAGTATCGGCAAGTCCATGGGGGCTGTCATTGGACGGACATGGTGGCGCCATCCGGAGGGAGAGCTCATTCACGCCAGCTCCGCGACTAAGCAGTTATTGTCATCAGTAGGGGGCTTAGTAGGTGGTGTCCTGCGTATGTTAGAATAGGTGCCACTGAACACCACTGAAGTGACTCGGCAGCAGTGCAGTGTCTCCTCCAGTGGGTTGCCTCTTGACGACTTGACATCGACTGCTCCCTGTGGATCGCCGGTGCCGGGGCTGCGGCGGGGCCGACCGGGCTGTGGCTGTGGATGGGGTGTCGGAATGAGCGGCATGGGTGCACTGCCTCTGAGGTGGCGCAGAGGTTCGGACAGAAAAAAAAAAAAGAAGATATTTGCAGTCCTCCATGGAACCTTTAAAGGAGGTAGATGGAGAGGAAGACAGGGGGGGGGAAATGATGGGCTGACAACATTGGAGTATGGACAGAAAAGATATTTGCAGATACCCCAAGTTTGGAGCACAGCCAACAGAACTAGATGAACCTGGTGAACTGTTCTTCGGTGCGTTGGCCCTGAGACTCTCCATGAAGTGAAGGGAGAAGAGAAGAGCGCACCAACTATGCATTGTTGGTCGTTACAATTCCAAGCCAACTCAGCAAGCATGTGACAGCCTCCACCCTCTCTCTGCCCCCAAGAAAAAAAGAGCCTACAGTGAAACTAGATAGACACTCTTCCAACTTCCCAACCCCACCCTCTCTCTCTTCTTTCCCCTGGACATTCTTCTCAAAAGATATTTCATCATGGAGGTACTCGTCAGGCAACTGGCGTTGTTACTGAGCAGAGTTATTGCCGTAGATCTAAAGCACAGTTTGTTTGATCAAATCATTTGCAAATTTTAAAAAGCATTTATAAGGCTTCGGAGCCTCATATTTATAAATACTTTTTGCAATTTGTTTAGATTTCTGCCTGCAATCACCTCGCTTTGCAACCAGATTATTCCCCGCAATATTTCCTTCTTTTCGTCAGTTATATTCTTTTATTGGAAATTGAAAGAAGGCTTCATAAATTTGCCCAAGATGGATATTGTACATGTTATTTTGTCGTTGTTTCAGGTCTCTGATTCAGGCACAGCCAGGAACTGAGCGATGACCTGAAACAAGGGAAGTCATCGATGGTAGTTGCGGCAGCTTAAGGCAATGGAAAGGGCCGCAACAACGTCGCAGGCAGCGCAGGTGGCGGCCGTGCCAGGGGAAGGTTTCCGCTCCAGCATGGTGATGTTTTCGCCCTCGTTCGCCCAGACTGCGGCGTACCGTCGGTGGCGGAACATCGGTGGTCGTCACCAGCTGTACGCAGATGAGGAGATAGCCTGTTTCCTGATGAACTGGTAAGGAGGTCACGGCTCCGTTGTGTGCGTTGTGTGTCCATGCTTTGTCAAGAGTTGGTGAGCACAGTTAAGATTCATCTTTTGAATGATTTGTTTTTCTCCTTTTTGCTCTGTTGTGTGTGTTGTGTGTCTGTGCTTTGTCAAGAGCTGGTGAGCACTGTAAACTGTGTTCACTCTCGAGTGGTTTGTTTTTCTCCTTTTGCTTATTTGTGTGTGTTGTGTGCCTGCGATTTGTCAAGAATTGGTGAGCACTGTGAACTGGGTTAATCTTTGGAGTGATTTGTTTTCCTCCGTATGTTTGTGTGTGTGTGTGTGTGTGTGTGTGTGTGTGTGTGTGTGTGTGTGTGTGTGTGTGTGTGTGAGATTAGTGAATGAATTGTTTCAGTTCTGTTGTATTATGTACAACATAGTTGGTTTCTTGGTGAAGAGGAAAACTCTGTAAGATAGAGAATAATTTGCATGTTTTATGTTTTAAATGGGTTTTCATCTGAACTCTGGATTGATCATTAACCTTTCCCGTACTCCGTGGGTGTGAAATCACCCAGACACGTGTTTTTTGCTCTGTAACTCTAGTAATTTTGAAGCCACTTCCACTTAATTTCATGAGTTTGTCCCTAATATATTATACTACATATCAACTGAAAATTATTTTGTTTTATACATAAACAAAGAAATAATTAAACAATTAATGTCCCAGTACGTCGTGGGTGTGAGAACACCCATACTACCAAAGAATAAACCTTGCACGCCGTACGCCGTGGGTGTGGGGCCACCCATACTTACAAAGCTTGCGCGCCACACGCTATGGATGTGACGTCACGCGTGCTTGCTACAGAGAGATAAGAGTAGCGTTGGTAAGAAATTCCTTCCTGCCCACGATTTGGTGCCACCGAGTTCCGTCTGCTTTGTCTTTTGCGGGGCGCGTACTGCCAAGTGTGAGCAATGTACGTCATAATCAAAATGATGCAAAGTAACATTACGTATTTAAAAAAAAATAAAAATAAAAAAACCACGTAGGCCTTGGTATGTTGCACATTCTAGGAAACGTCATACTGACAGAGGATCAAGTATTTCTAATGTTTTACCAATTACACACACACACGCGCGGGCCCGTGCGCGTGTACTATATAGCATAGCTCATATATATATATATATACCCTGAGGAGAGCGCTTTTAGCTTGAAACAAGCTTGTAGGTTTTAACCTCTTCATTTTAAAATCCTATTTTATACTGGTATATATATATATATATGTCTTTCCATGCATGCACATACACACACACACTTTCTCTCTCTCTCTCTCTCTCTCTCTCTCTCTCTCTCTCTCTCTCTCTCTCTCTCTCTCTGTTTCTCTTTCTCTCTCGCACAAACATGCAATAATGCTCACATGCACACACACAGATAAACGCACATTCATGCGGCCGCCTGTGCACAGTTATTCACTGAGAAACAACAACAACGAACAACCGTTTGACGCAAGTAGCAAGACTCATCTCATAGAAGTCAAATTTGCATGACGTACGGCAAGGTCTTGCTTCCTCGAAAAAAAACCATGGGTTACTGTACACCCACGGCGTACGGCGAGGGATTAGTTCCTACACAAAAACCATGGGTTACTGTACACCCACGGCGTACGGCGAGGGGTTAGTTCCTACACAAAAACCATGGGTTACTGTACACCCACGGCGTACGGCGAGGGGTTAGCTCCTATACAAAAACCATGGGTTACTGTACACCCACGGCGTACGGCGAGGGGTTATTCCTTCTTAGAAAGCATGGGTTTCTGCACACCCACGAAGTACAGCGCGCAAAATTTTAGGCGACGTACGGGAAAGGTTAAACTAGCTGTGTTACCTGTTCATGTTTGGGTTTCTTAAATTTGTGAGATGTGTGAGTTGAAGCCAGTTTTATTGTTGTTGTTGTTTTTTTTTAATGAATTGGCAAGCTTTGTTATGTGTTTATCATTTCATGTCTGCTGGGATTTGTTGTTGGATTTTCAAGCTCTGTTACGTGTTAATGTCTGTGCTTCTAACAGTATTTAATTTATTATATGTTATATTACATTATATTATACCATATCATATTGTATCGTATCATATTGTATTGTATCGTATCATATTGTATTGTATCATATCATATATCATATCGTATCATATCATATCATATATATCATATCATATCATATCATATCATATCATATCATATCATACTATAGTCTATTATATTATTAAGTATAATGTGCTTAATTACTGTGTTCCTCTGTGAGATTTTTCTTTTCTAAGGGAGTCACAGACCTGTGTTACATGTTCATGTCTTCCAAGTGCGTTCGGTTAATGCGTAGGTCAGCCGTCTGCTAAGTTGTGTCCCTGAAGCCCTCTTCACAGGTCTTTTCCTATTTGATTATTCACTTAATTATCTGTCAGCCTAAAGTCCCTGTGCACCGTGCTCCTATGGCAAAAGAGATGCGGTGTAGTGTGTACGGACTAGTCTGCACTCAGTGGCGCCCCCTTTGGGATACTGCAGCTCTTATCAGTTCGTTCATGTTTATGTTTCTTGATGAATCGCAGAGCTCTATAATGTGTCTTTATCCGCTTCTCTTGATGAATTGGTGAGCTATGTAAGTGTGTTGACGTCTGTAGGTGTTGTTATTTTTTTTAATATGAATGCCTTGATAGATTGGTGAGCTGTCTGTCATGTATTCATGCTTGTGTTTCTTGATCATTTAGAAAGGTCTGTTATGTGTCACTTATCTGTGTTTCTTAACTTAATGAATTGGTGAGCTCTCTGTCATGTATTCATGCTTGTGTTTCTTGATCATTTAGAAAGGTCTGTTATGTGTCACTTATCTGTGTTTCTTAACTTAATAAATTGGTGAGATCTCTGTCATGCATTCATGCGTCTGTGTTTCGTAATAAATTGGTGAGATCTCTGTCATGCATTCATGCGTCTGTGTTTCTTGATAAATTGGTGTGTTTTCAGTTATGTGTTCATGTCTCCGTTTCTTCACAGATTAGACGGTCCAGGATTAAAACTCTGATCTGTTTATGAGCTCCCTACTGTTTTTACATGTGTGTGTTCTGTGATGAGTTGGTGAGCGCTTTGTTAACTCTTTCATCCCTACAACCCGGTTTTCCGGTTTGCAGAAATCCTACCCTTCCTTCCTGCAGCCCAGAAAACCGGGCAGCACAAAATCCCTCCTTTCCTTCCTGCAGCCCGGAAAATCGGTTCTCGCGGTAAGCGCTTTGAACTTCACGCGAGTCGCGTCATCGGTACACGTCATGACCGGATCGCTCGCGCGGCAGTGTTTATGAATAGAATGGATGCCAGACAGCCCCTACAGAGTGGGAAAGTTGTTGCCGCTCTATTCTGGCCGGTTTGCCACTCCACACGTGGCAGTTCTCACTTTACACTTCTTTTTCTTTTCTCTAAATCCAGGAATGAAGGGAATACTCATATTATAAGAATCTAGGAACAAGAGGAAGAAATGATTCATAGAAAAGTAGGAATGAAAGAGTTAAAGTGTTCATGTCTGTGTTTCTGGATGACCTGATGAGCTGTGCATGTTCTGTCAGAGTTTCTTGGTAACCTGATGAGAACTGTTTCAAGTGAGGTTAATTAACTGTGGGCGGAAACTGAAACCAACCTAAAATTACTATTCCACTGAACGAAAGAGACAGTCAAACGTTCTGTTTGTATGGCATAATTATAAGCTTTTGATTGAGAACTGAGATTTGTGTGCGCGTGCTTGCATGAGCGCGTTTATGTATGTGTGTAGTCTTGAACAAAGCCTAGGATTTTCTCATGTTGGGTGAACTTGAAGGGCGATCATTATACATAATTTCGAGCTAGAGCATGGCAGCTAAAATTCAACCGTCGTTTCTTTGGATAAGTAATTTATTTGTACAGTTGATGTCGATTCCTATGCTTCTGTATGAAAATTTTAGGAATCTAGGGTTGTTTCTCTTTCTCTCTCTCTCTCTCTCTCTCTCTCTCTCTCTCTCTCTCTCTCTCTCTCTCTCTCTCTTTCTTTGATTATTGATTCAGAGAAAAAGGACAACACTCCAAAACAGTGAGAAGGTGAATGTGTGACACTGACAGTGTAGACACACTGTTGTGCTTGGTTTGTACTATATATGTGTGAGATAGGATTTGCTGTTCATTTTGTAAAATTACTGCGCTTTGTAAGTTGTTCATGTAAGATAAGATCTACTGTCCTTTTTTGTTGTTTGTAGTATTGTTCTCTGTTCATGTTTTCCGTTTGTACATTTCTCTACAAGTAAATAAAAGTGTTTGCCCTTGAAAAGAAAAATGTATTGTCTTATGATTTGTTTGTCTCTTTCGTTTCTGCAGAATAGTAACTTTTCTGTTAAGTTTGATGAGGTCTGTTCATAGTGTTATGTATTCATGTTTGTAGTCTGCTGGGCTATAAGCAACATTATCTTATCTTATCTTGTGATGAAGTGGTGAGGTCTGCTACATGTTTATGTCCGTGTTTCTCAATAATTTGGTCAGCTGTGTTGTTGTTTTTTTTGTTTCTTTTTTTTAAATACAGATCTGTCAAGTTAATACCGGTCCCTGGGGTTTTGAACTCTGTCCTGTGTTTGTCTTTTTGCTTCTCAACAAACTTTATTTTGTGTGGTTAGCTTTGTGTGTTTGTGGGCGGGGAAGTTGGGGGGTACTATTCCCATCAGACACATGGTATTTTTCAGTCCTGGCCCGCTCTCCAGAGTTCAGTATGCTGCTGGTTCAGTTGGGAAGACTGAACCGTACAGATGAGTTTGATTCACTCAGCTGATGTGGTTCAGAGAGTGTTGCTCAAATTTTCTGTTGAACACTGAACCATACAGATGAGTTTGATTCATTCAGCTGATGTGGTTCAGAGAGTGTTGCTCAAATTTTCTGTTGAATACTGCAAGTGCCTGTAAATCTTGGGCCTGGTTGATGCGGGGGGATATACCGTGAAAGAAAGCACAGAGCAAAGCCCTTTTCATGTTTCTCTTGGACTAACATGGAACTCCTAGCATAACTGGCTATCATCCTCGTCATCCATGGTCATCGTAGGAAAGAACGTCTGAAATGTAGTGGCCTTTCATGCCCAGTTCTTAAAGTTACTTCAGTTTCTGTTTCCTGTTGATGCTCATGCTTGTGATGGTTTGGTGTCAAAGCCATCAGTACCGGCAGACTCAGAGGGAATGTCTTTGGTTGGATTTGATGGCGCACTCTGAAGAAAAGTGCTTCCTCACACTTGCTCTGCTTCCATGCCGTTACTCACTATCATCACAGGGAGCTTAGCCGGTGGTGTCCCGCCAACTTTGCTTGAGAACAGGCTCTGCTGAACGCCACCTAAGTGACACGGCCGCGGTGCAGTGTCTCCTCTAGTGGGTCACCTCCCGGTGCATTGATAACTGCTTGCTCCATGTGGACTGTCCATGTTGGTGCTGTGACCAGACAAGTTTGGAGTGTGGCTGTGCACAGAGAGCCAGTATGTGAACCATGAGATTAAAACCACTGGTAAAGCATGCAGAGGAAGGAGGTGGCCAAGTGCTGCTCTGGCACGTGTGGCCAAACAGGATTCCAGCAAAGAATCCCCTTCACTCAAAGCAGCGCGTCACCTCACGAATGTGCACCGAACTTCCTTCCTCAAAGGCACACTA
>CM031624.1:21393197-21405697 GCA_018398815.1 Conus ventricosus
CAAGAGCGTGTACTTGGTGGTGAGGCGGGGGGAGCAAGAGGAGTACCTGTGCAAGGTCTGCAGCCAGGCGTTCAGCACCGTCACCCAGGTGAAGCAGCACCGGCGGCAGCACAAGGAACGGGAGATGTGCCACCTGTGCGGCAAGACCATCAACGTGCGAGGCTTCCGCGACCACATGCTGCGTCACCGCGGGAGCGTCAGCACTCCTGCCCGCTCTGTCCCAAGACGTTCATCAGCGCCGCCCTCCTCAGGGACCACGCCATCGTCCACACCAGCGAGAAACCCTACTGCTGCGAGGTCTGCGGCGCCTGCTTCCGCCATCGCCACACCTTGAAGTTCCACCTGCGCACGCACTCCGGTCTCAAAGCGTATCGCTGCGACCAGTGCGAGGCTGCCTTCACGCGACCTCGGGGTCTCAGCGACCACATGCGTGTGCACACCGGGGAGAAGCCCTACGGCTGTCACGCCTGTGGACGCTATTTCTCCAGCTCCGGCAACTTGGCGGCGCATCGTCGCAAGGTGCACAAGATGGCGCCGCTGCTTCCTAATGTGCCCTGTCGTCTGCTGATTTCTTGATGACCAAATGAGCTCACAGGTGGATGCTTTCTTACCTGTGAGGAGCTTTCACACACACACACACACATGCAAAAAAAAAACACGCACACACACATAAACACATAAATTTTGGTGCATGCAGGCAGAGGGATGTTCTTTGCATGTACTGTGATTATCTATGCACGAGAGCCGGGCCTTACCTTCTGTGTGTGTGTGTGATCGCGTGCCAGGCACAGAGGTGTGTGTGCATTCCATGGTGAACCATCACATGTACAAATACAGACTAACACAGGCATAGCTCCAGCACTCAGTCTAGTCTTGTCCAGGTCACAGTGCTGCTCCTGTTTAAGATTGTAGTGACTGGCACTACAGCTGTTCAAACAGGTGTTGTTGACAAACACTGACTGATTGATTTTATTTTGAATGGACATTCACGTGGTCTTGTTCTGTAACAACTCAATAGCTGTCATCAGTTGTGGTGGTAGTTTTTGTGGGGTTTTTGTTTGTTTTGGGGGGGGATGGTGGTGGTTGAGGGGGGTATAAAGATAAATTGTGAGAATTCTGTGCCAGTGATTTCTTCTTTTTCTGTTATTCTCTGACTCCATTTCTTTTTTGGTTCATCTCGAGTCTTTACCAACATTACTGTTTTTTCTGCCTGTGGCTTGTCTACCTTCTTTTGTTCTGTGAGGTCATTACACTTTTTTTTCTGGATTAAGTCGTTACTCTTTTTTTTACTATGAAGTTATTACTCTTTTGTCCTATGAAGTCATCACACTCTTGTCCTATGAAGTCACCACATTTTTGTTCTATGGAGTCATTACACTTTTGTTCTCGTTTTTCATATATCAAATGCCAACTTTTCACTTGTAATCTGGTGACTAGTTGTGCCGAAGAAATGGTCGAGGAGAATAAATGGAGGCGAAACCATTCTGCAGGGGTGGGACTCTCCATAAAGGAAAAAAGAGGAAACAGTCAAGGGGGGTCCGGGGCATGCCCCCCGGAAAATTTTGGGTTGCTACATTCAATTCTGTGCAATCTGGTGCATTTTGAGACTGAAATTAACACATTTTAAAGGAAAAAGCCAATATTGGTTTTTTTTTCTAAATTGGAAATGAAATGAGGCAGGGAACAGTAAACAATAAACAGTAAACAAGTAGGGTAACGTTTGCTCCCATAAGAAAACCTGACACAGAGTAACTTTTATTCAAGACTGGCACAGCCTTTTAAACTTGAATAAAGTCAGACAAATACATAGACGAACAATCTAATAGTGGGGGAAAATAACAAGTGCAGGCCAACAACTGAACTGTCCTCACAATAATGACTTGGCAAAGATTTGGACTTAAGGAGGGGGGGGGGGGGGGGGGGGGGGGGGGGGGGGGGAGTTCGAAGATGGATAAACTGGGAACATGAAATTAAGAAAATATTACAGATATGAAACTATTCACTAGCTGCACAAGGGAACCATTGCAATCCCTTTTGAAGGCAGATATATTTGTATAAAAAAGGCAAATATATCTGCCTTCAAAAGGGATTGCGATGGTTCCCTTGTACAGCTAGTGAAGAGTTTTCATATCTGTAATATATTTTCTTAATTTCATGTTACCAGTTTCTCCATCTTCAAACTGCCCCCTCCTTAAGTCCAAATCTTTGACAAGTCATTATTATGAGGACAGTTCAGTTGTTGGCCTGCGCTTGGTTTTTTTCCCCACTATTAGATTATTTGTCTATGTATTTGTCTGACTTTATTCAAGTTTAAAAGGCTGTGCCAGTCTTGAATAAAAGTTACTCTGTGTCAGGTTTTCTTATAGGAGCAAACGTTACCCCACTTGTTTACCTTTTTTTTTTTAACACAAAAAGCTATAAAAATCAACTATACTAATACTTACTATCTTTCACAACTTGGACCAAGTGTAGACGAGAGGAGTTCCTTTTCAACCTAATGGCACACAAAATTAATGCAAGATGTCCAGCTCCCAAGTGTGGAGCTAGACATCTTGCATTAATTTTGTCCGCTGATCCAGAGCTGTCTTGTGCTTGTTGCTTTTAATGTGATCCACCAAAGCAACTTTTCCGCGTGAACTGTAATTTATTTGCACTCGGCAAAGATTGCAGTAAGCAAGGCCACAGGCATTAAATTTGGCTAATAACTGGCCTATCACTTCATCATCATCCACCTTACTCTCCAACCAGTCCCACTTCCACTTGTTCTTCAAAGAACTGTCGCAGGAAACATTTTCTCCGCGTGAAACGACGTCTCTTCGACATGTCGCCATTTTGAAGATCGCAAAACCGGAAGGAGAAAGTTACCAAGTTAACTGCGAATCGAAGCCGTTTAAGAATGTCGAACAGTTTGTGGATAAATGACACCCGATGTTTTTGAAGACATGAATGAGAATCACAGATCGCTTCCGCGGAACTGACACGCTGTTACGCGGAACGAACAAGGATCTACCGCGGAAATCCGCGGATCCGCGGAAAAATCCCACCCCTGATTCTGACATCATTGTAGCTGTGAATTAGCAGAGATGGTTTCGTATACTAGGAAGACAACATAGGACAAAGAAGAGGGCGTTATATTGTTGATATTGAGCCCTGCACAACCACATTATAGGAGACCATTGAATTCTACCCCGTGGGATGAATGGGTTTGTTATTCCTAGGCCCCCAAAATAGTAATGGCCATTGCATCCCTACTGACTTTTTTTTCTGCTAACCTTGAATGTTTTTCTCAATAGTTAAAGAAAAGAAAAAAAAAAGATCCAAACATTTTACAGAAAACACATTGCATGCCAGCTGATCGCCCACATGTAATGCATCAAATCTTGAGAGGGGAGGTAGTTTTGATGCGATCTCCGATGGCTTCTTTTTGTGAGTGATACCAAAAGATGGTGTCCTTTTTTTCAGTCCTTTTGTAGTGAGCTAATTATGCACTTCTTCGTCCTTTTTTTTAAAAAATGACTTGCAAGTTGGACTTTAACTCGGTGACAGCCCAGATATGGCCCTTTCCTGGTCGGCTGGGCTGTAGGCAACGTTACATTACCTTACTTCTTCTTTTATGCTCAGGGTGATAAATGAAATGGCGTGGCTGGCGCCACCTTCAGCACAGCCAGCCTGGATGCATCTGCTTTAAAGATGTCACTAGTTCGCTATCATGTTATGTACTGGTGAGGATAATTGTATGAATATGATGATGCAGTGTATCTGTGTATATCCCGCAAATAGGGTTTTCTTTTCGTTAGGGCGACTTGTTTGAGAGAGTCCACTGGATGAAACTGATAATGAAATGCAATGTAAACTAATCATGAAATAGGATTTAAGAATACATCTGTATCATGTTTTACTGGTCAGGTTATTTTCATATCGGTTGATCCTTTTTTTTTCTTTTTTTTTTTTAATGCGTTGATCCTTTTTCTGTCTTCCTTTTCCTTCTCTCCTTCCAAAGCAAAAATGAATATGTGATTATAAAAAAAAAAGTCAGTGTAATTTCTCGTTTGCAGGTCTTTTTTTTTTCCCCCATGTTATTCTCTCCCTCTGTCTGTCGGTCTGTCTCTCTCTCTCTCTGTCTCTCGCTCTCATTTTCTCTCTCTCTGCAGTACTCTCTGTTCGACTCTCTCTCCCTCTGTTATTGTTGAGTTTGCTACATTTGTTTGATAGCCTCTTTTCTATGTTACTGTTGAGTGATCAATACGTGTTACACACTCAGGTATCTGATAAAGAGACAATTAAATTATCAGTGAAATTTGCGACATTTGATTCGTTAGGTGTGCTGAAGCAATTTCTTTGTTTATCAGTTTATCATGCTTTCTCTTTCTCTTTTTCCATCAGGTTTGTGGTGTTAGTTGCTCATCTTTCTCAAGTGTGTGTGTGCGAGTGCATGTGTGTGTGTGTGTGTGTGTGTGTGTGTGTGTGTGTGCGCGCGCATGTGTGTGTGTGTGTGTGTGTGTGTGTGTGTGTGTGTGTGTGTGAAGTAGAAGACTACGTTTGCCATAGTAGATATGAAGACTTAGTTATTTGACAATTTGAAACAAACACAGAAGAGTGACAAATTGTACTGAAAATTGCATTAAAGAAACAAGCATTTCTAATTCATCTGTTTCAAATTCATCAGTACCCCATATATATATAGAAATATCTTTAGCCAGAAGTCTAGGCAGAAGAAACCTCTCTCTGTCACACACACACACACACACACACACACACAAACACTCACTCACTCACTCTCTCACTCACTCTCTCTCTCTCTCTCTCTCTCTCTCTCTCTCTTCTCATACACACACACACACATCCACACACACAGAGTTGTACATTCAATCATACTCTATCACCACAGTCAGAGTTCTCTGGCAGAAAAGGGCACTTTATAAACACTTGACACCGTTCCACACAAAAGAACACAAGATAAAAACTGTTCCCATATGAATTGTTTCAAACAAACACACTCACAAAAAGTAAGCATCCTTAAACCTTCTTAAATATCAATCCTAAGTTGATATAAAACTTTTTTCAGTATGTTATGTTTAATCTTCATTGAGCCTGTGGAAGAAAAAAAACCTTCTGCATGAATTTTTTTTATAGCAAAGAAAACACATAAATACAAAACAAAAAGAAAAAAAAAGTACATTTATTTTATTAGAAAAGCCCCTTTCCGATGTTTGACCACATGGCAAATCCATTAAGAGTAAGCTCACATGCAAGCATGCATGTTTGAACACACACGCGCGTGCGCACACACACACACGCACACGGACACACACAGTGGGTTAGTTGATTTTTAAAATGCATTTCATGATCACTATCTAGGAAAGAAGTTTTCATGTGCAATTTTGAGAAGTGAAAAACAAACTTTTATGTAAGTGGTAGTGGGGAATATGCTTCAACGACTTTGTTATTTTTTCTTGACATCTTAATATGTATTTTCTTATGTACACACACACGCACACACACACACACACATATGTATATACATACATACATATATATTTTCACAGGTAAAATTCTCACTAAAACTCACACCGCGCCTCAACGAAACGACGTCAACAGGTAGATTTGAATAAAATGAATACTAAAACAAGTTGAACGTCTTTTCCCACAGGGACAACTTTAATTTTCTAGCTTTCACCACTAAGGCTTCTTCAGGATACATATATATATATATATAAATATGTATTATATGTGTTTGTGTATGGTTGCGAAATGTTGATTTTCATTTTACAAATTAATTATTCAGAAGATATTCAAATGCGTGATGATCATTGTATTATTGCCAGAATGTCGAAAGAAGGTGGCTTTAGGGAGGAGGGGGGGGGGGGGGGGGGGGGGGGGGGGGGGGGGCGAGTATCTAAAGGAAAAAGAAAGAAAAAAAGTTCCAGGTTTTTAATCCGTTTGTAAATCCATGTTAAAGGTTACACACACACGCGCACGCATGCACACGCGCGCGCGCACACACTCACCAAAAAGAAAAAGTATTGATACAAAAGAGCCCCAAAAAGTGCATTTGTGAAAGAAAAGAACAGCACGAGTATGGAAAGAACGACACAAAGAATCGAACATACAGACAAGTGATGATTTGGTTGGAAAGCTGAACACTGCCATTACCAATATTCTTCCACGATCTGTTTGGCATTGTCGATGCAAAGTGGGTGTACTGTGCACCAAATTCTTCAGAACAGCCCGGGTATGTAGAGTTTCCGGAACATGGATGAGCTCGAAACCGCACCTTATTCACTTAGTGTTTCATTTTAAAAATCATCTCCCAATTATGAAGCTCTTTGTCAAAATAATCAAACCCCCAAATTCACACGACAATCTTTGTTTCGCTGGAGGACGCGCGATTTGACGCAATCTCGTGACGTCATAATGATGTCATGGTTGGCGTCCTGGGATCGTCAGCTAGGCTTGCACGTTCTTGGCTTCGAAGAAACAGTACCTAAGAAGAGAGTCAAGGATCTTAGAATTTTTTTGTTATCTTTTCAATTTTTTCTCTCTTTCGTTTGCAAGTGAAGAGAAACAAAATGACCATCACAATATGGTAGCTGGATTAATTAAAGGGAAGGGAAACGGCCCTAGACGGATGCAAGTTAGAATGAATCTATCATTCTAAAACCTCTTAAAGATCTATTGTTTAATGTCCGCCATCGAGTGGGCTGATGGTCAGTCTAAACGACTGTGGGAATATTTCATGAATTCTCATGCGCACACACACAAATACACACGTCACACCACACCACACACATGCACATAGCACGCACGCATTCACACGCAAACACACAGACACACGCACATGCATGGACTCTCTCTCTCTCTCTCTCTCTCTCTCTGTGTGATTCAGGCAATTAACCTGAGATGTACAGAAAGAACAAAGAACGGACAAAATGGAGACGGGAAGGAAGGAACCAAACACAGAAAGGATACATCTCACGGAAGGAGGGCACGTGTCGATCATATCGCTGAAATGGCACCCCGATCTGCTGGAACTCTTTTTCAATCTTCTCCACGTAAGGCATAGCGCTGAGACAGTTGCCCTGCGAAAAAAAAAAACCCAAAAAAACAAACAGAGACGATCTGACCAACTGATGACGTGGGCATCTGGTCAAAATGAAAGGGTTTTTTTTTTTTTCTTTAAGGGTAGTATCACATGTATCAAGTCAGTTATCTTTTGTGAAAGAGCACAGGTGTGTTGAGTCAAATTTGTATTTCGTAAGAGTTACTTTCTGAGCAAAATGACTGAAGGCGGAAAGTGATTGCTCATTCTTTGTTTTCATTGTGTTGAATGTGGTCTGGTTTACCTGAAGAGGACCTAAGAGGTCGAAATGCATTGTGTTTCGTCCTGTAATCTGTTTTTTTCTGGATTGTCTTGCAGAATCAGTAACATTTCCTTTTTTTAATTTCGTAAGGAAATCACGTCTCACAAGTCAAACTTATCTTTGGTGAGGGTCACGTGTGCTAGATCAAGTCAAATTGTTCCTTTCAAGGATTCAGTGAATGTCCAGTCTGATATTTACTGAGGGTAGCACATGTCAAGTTTAAAAAAAAAAAAAAAGTTGGTATTGAGGGAAGGGTGTGTGTATCCTAACAAAACTATCTGAGCTAAGAATACTATGTCTGTCAAGTCGAAATCAGTCAAAATCACACACACACACACACACACACACACACACACACACAGGCACTTACATACACACACAGGCACACACACACACACACACACGCACTGGCACACTTTATACTTACAAGAATACACCCTCTACCCACCCCTTCCGTTTGAACCCTCTGCCTTTACCCCAATACTCCTTCCTCCATTCATTTTAGTGTGTGAGCTGGCGGTTAGGTGAGTGGGTGGGTGTGGATGTGTAAGATCACACCATGCGGAGAGACATTCAACTAGAATGAGAGAGAGAGAGAGAGAGAGAACTGACAAGTTGTTATTAACATAATAGCCTAACTGGCCTTCATGCCAAGGGGGGCAATTAACAGAGTTCTTGCAAAGAGCACACAAAAATAACACACACACATACATCATTAATAACACACACACATACATCATTACGAAAGAGAGAAAGGGCTCAATAAGGAAATTGTACTATACCATTCCATCTGCAGTCAAAATAATCTAACTTAATGCACTGCACAGAGAGAGAGAGAGAGAGAGAGAGAGAGACGCAGACAGACAGACAGAGACTGACCCTGGCCAGGTATTTTCCACCCTCCTTCAGACACTTGAAACTGAGCTCCATCACCACATTGTTGGTCTGGAAGTCGTAGCTAAACCCTGCAATGACAGTACGCAGTCAATAAAAAACAAGAAAGGTAACTCTGGCTTATACACAGAGAAGGCAACATGTGCCAAACAGTAAATGATAAACAAGAGAGGTAACTTTCTCCAAAACTGCAAATAATAACGATGACAGCAGCTTTTGCTATGCAGTGAACGATAAACGGGGACTGCAGCTTCTGCTGAACACTGAACGAAGAGGATGGGGTGTTCTGCTGTTGTTGTTGTTCAACAGTGAATAAAATGCAGGGAAGGTAACTTTTGTTTAAGACAGTGAATGATATGCTGGGAAGGTAACTTGTTAAATAGTAAATGATATGCAGACAAGGTAACATGATGTTAAAGAGTAAATGATATGCAGGAGAGGTAACTTTTGCTAAACAGTAAATTATACGCAGGAAAGGTCATATTTGTTAAACAGTAAATGATATGTAGGGAAGATAACTTTTGTTAAACAGTAAGTAATGAATAGGGACAGTAACTTTTGTTAAATAGCAAATTATAAAAGACGGGTAATTTTTGCTAAACAATGAATACTGTCAAACGAAATGTTGCTAAACGAGAAAAGTAATCTTTGCTAAACAATTAATACAGCAAACAGGAACGGTAACATTTACATAACAGTAAGTAACCAGGATGTAAATTTTTGCCTACCAGATAACTGGTAACTTTCGTCGCCCAGTGAATAACAAACAGGAAAGTAACTTTTGCCAAAGAAATAACGATAAAAAGGAAGGTAGCTTTTTCCGAACAGTAAACAATAGATGGGGAAGGCAACTTCTGCCAAAGAGAAAACAACGAACGGGGGAGTTAAGTTTGCCAAGCAGCAAATAACCTACTTTGAAGGTAACTATTGTCAAACAATAAACAGGGAAGGTAAATTCATTTATACAAGAAACATGGAAGGTGGACCTTTATTTTTGCTGACTGGAAAATAAACAAGGAGAAAAGTAAATTTCGCCGTGCAACGATTCAGAAACAGTCACTGGTTTCTATTTACTGAACAGTAAATAATTGACAAGGGAGTTAACTTTCGCTTATCAGTGAATAACAAACAAGAAAGACACTTTCTCATGAACAAGAAATGATTAAGGATAAAGGTGACTTTTATTAAACAGTAAATAGTAAACAAAGACGAGATCATTTCTGCATTTCAGACGATAATGTACACGGGACGCAGCTCTAGCTAAACCGAAAAACAAGGGACGCAACTTCTGTTACATTGTAAGAGATAAACAAGGGACGTAGCTTCTGCTGAACAGTCAAGATCAAATAAGGGAGGTAACCTTTGCTCAACTATAAATGACAGTTTCGAAGTGTCATGACAGAAGGAAGAAGCCAAATTTGAAAATACATGTTCGAACAAGCCGCCAAGTAAACGTTGCAAACACTAGAGAAACGAACCTCGACCTACAAGGCGTTTTTCTTTTTTTCTTTTCTTTTTTTCTTTTTTTCTTTTTTTCTTTTCAAACAGGACTAGAAACAAACAATGACACAGCTAAGCAATATAAAAATACATAACGAAAAGAGGAGAAATGCAGGCAAACGAGTTATCATGCATTTACTATGAACATGACTTAACAATAGTTTTCGGTGATGGATATAACGAGAAGGATGAGAAGAGGAGGAAGAGGAACCAGATGAAAAAAACAACAACCCTTGAGGTGTAAAAATCAAATCCTTCATCAACAACAAACAGGAACTGTTAAATCATGTGTTGTAAACATAACCATTTGTTTTTTGCCCGTGTACTGTCGACCGTCGTTTTCTGGATGGTTTAGGAGCCTTGACTGCTGCGGAGTTCTCATTCAGAAGACGAAAGTCGATTCTGGATGAGCATAAGCAAATGGTTCTGATTACAACGCAGTACTTAACAGTTTCGCTTTACATTCAGTGAAGGATTTCATATTTACACTTAACCATCTCCTTTTTTTCCTCCTGTCTCTCCTCATATAAATGATGAACAAAGTAGCTTAGGTTGTACATTTTCAATAAACAAGGGAGGTAATATTTCCCAAATAATAAATAATTGACAAATGAGTAAACTTTGACGAGAAAACTCTCTCTCTTACGAAAACTCCTTCTTCATTTGATTCTGTACACGTTCGTGTACGTTTGTTTCACTTGAGGATGATACAAACGATTCGGTACACTTCGCGTTCCATCACTGACCATATTTTCCTTTTTCCACGGAGAACTCCGTCAGGTCGTTGATGACGTAGTCATACTTTACTCCGTTGTCCACACTCTCCTTCAACACCTCCACACAATCCCTCACGTCGACCTGAACAGACAACAGAGACAGGTGCTCTTACATCTATATATGGTGTCCAGTGATTATTTTTTGTTGAAAATCTATGGCTCAAATGGTCCACTGTGACCAACTTCTATGGGCCATTTCCAAATTTTATGGGTCATTCTGTCAGGAATTAATAACTTCCTCTTTTTAGGAGGCATGGTGTTTTCTTCTTCAGACAGAAAACCGGCGATGCGCGCACAACTTTTCGTGTGTGAAAAGCGCTCCAAAACGAGGCTCTGGGGTAGACGAAAGATTGCTTCTGATTGGGCAGACCACACCGCCTGATTGTAGTCTCATCCAATGACATTTTACGTCACATTAGCTGTCGCTGGGTAGCAGACGAATTTTGTTGGGGAGTCTACAGACTGTGAGCGCACAGCACTCTGTGTTGAAACTTTATAACGATGCGCCGATCGGCGCACAGCTTAAGATTTTTATGGGTCATTTTTTTTATTTATGCACCAATGGCGCAAGGCGCGGACATAAAATGATCACTGGGTGTCTGACAGTCTGAACAGAAAGCACACACAAATAAGCTGCATCTGCACCATCCATCTCAACCTGAACAGACAGTACACACACAGGTACATGTACATCTCTACATGGTCGCTCACCTCAGTTTGAACATACAATGCACACATGTACATCCACATCTACACAGTCCTTTCATATTAGTTTGAACAGACAATACACACGGATACATCTGCACCCACATATTATCTATACAGTCCGTCATCTCAGTCTGAGCAGACAATATACACAGGCAATCTACATCTAGACAATTCCTCACCTCAGTCTGAACAGACAGTAAAGCATGTACATTTACACAGTCCTTTAAGCTCAGTCTGAACACACAATACACAGGTGCATATACATCTACATGACCACTCACCTCAGTTTGAACACACAATGCATACATGTTCATTTACACCTACACAGTCCATCACCTAAGACAATGCACACAGGTCTGTCTCCCCATCTACACAGTCCCTCACCTAAGACAATGCACACAGGTTTCTCTCTATCTACAGTCCCTCACCTAAGACAATGCACACAGGTCTGTCTCCATCTACACAGTCCCTAACCTAAGACAATGCACACAGGTCTGTCTCCCCATCTACATAGTCCCTCACCTAAGACAATGCACACAGGTCTGTCTCCCCATCTACACAGTCCCTCACCTAAGACAATGCACACAGGTTTGTCTCCCCATCTACACAGTCCCTCACCTAAGACAATGCACACAGGTTTGTCTCCCCATCTACATAGTCCCTCACCTAAGACAATGCACACAGGTCTGTCTCCCCATCTACACAGTCTCTCACCTAAGACAATGCACACAGGTTTGTCTCCATCTACACAGTCCCTCACCTAAGACAATGCACACAGGTTTGTCTCCCCATCTACACAGTCCCTCACCTAAGACAATGCACACAGGTTTGTCTCCCCAACTACACAGTCCCTCACCTAAGACAATGCACACAGGTTTGTCTCCCCATCTACACAGTCCCTCACCTAAGACAATGCACACAGGTTTGTCTCCCCATCTACAAAGTCCCTCACCTAAGACAATGCACACAGGTTTGTCTCCCCAACTATACAGTCCCTCACAACACACAGGTTTGTCTCCCCAACTATACAGTCCCTCACCTAAGACAATGCACACAGGTCTGTCTCCATCTACACAGTCCCTCACCTAAGACAAAGCACACAGGTTTGTCTCCCCATCTACATAGTCCCTCACCTAAGACAATGCACACAGGTTTGTCTCCATCTACACAGTCCCTCACCTAAGACAATGCACACAGGTTTGTCTCCCCATCTACACAGTCCCTCACCTAAGACAATGCACACAGGTACACAGTCCCTCAC
>CM031624.1:21410697-21418197 GCA_018398815.1 Conus ventricosus
CACCCCCACTATTCTCTGATAAAAGACACCACCCCACCCCCACTATTCTCTGATAAAAGACACCACCCCACCCCCACTATTCTCTGAGAAAAGACACCACCCCACCCCACTATTCTCTGAGAAAAGACACCACCCCACCCCCACTATTCTCTGATAAAAGACACCACCCCACCCCCACTATTCTCTGAGAAAAGACACCACCCCCCCCACTATTCTCTGAGAAAAGACACCACCCCACCCCCACTATTCTCTGAGAAAAGACACCACCCCACCCCCACTATTCTCTGATAAAAGACACCACCCCACCCCCACTATTCTCTGATAAAAGACACCATCCCACCCCCACTATTCTCTGATAAAAGACACCACCCCACCCCCACTATTCTCTGATAAAAGACACCACCCCAACCCCACTATTCTCTGATAAAAGACACCATCCCACCCCCACTATTCTCTGATAAAAGACACCACCCCACCCCACTATTCTCTGATAAAAGACACCACCCCACCCCCACTATTCTCTGATAAAAGACACCACCCACCCCCACTATTCTCTGATAAAAGACACCATCCCACCCCCACTATTCTCTGATAAAAGACACCATCCCACCCCCACTATTCTCTGATAAAAGACACCACCCCACCCTCACTATTCTCTGAGAAAAGACACCACACCACCCCTACTATTCTCTGATAAAAGACACCACCCACCCCCACTATTCTCTGAGAAAAGACACCACCCCACCCCCACTATTCTCTGAGAAAAGACACCCCCCCCCCCCCCCCCCCACTATTCTCTGAGAAAAGACACCACACCACCCCTACTATTCTCTGATAAAAGACACCACCCCACCCCCACTATTCTCTGAGAAAAGACACCACCCCACCCCCACTATTCTCTGAGAAAAGACACACCCCCCCCCCCCCCCCACTATTCTCTGAGAAAAGACACCACACCACCCCTACTATTCTCTGATAAAAGACACCACCCCACCCCCACTATTCTCTGATAAAAGACACCACCCCACCCCCACTATTCTCTGATAAAAGACACCACACCACCCCCACTATTCTCTGATAAAAGACACCACCCCACCCCCACTGTTCTCTGATAAAAGACACCACCCCACCCCCACTATTCTCTGATAAAAGACACCACCCCACCCCACTATTCTCTGATAAAAGACACCACCCCACCCCCACTATTCTCTGATAAAAGACACCACCCCACCCTCACTATTCTCTGATAAAAGACACCATCCCACCCCCACTATTCTCTGATAAAAGACACCACCCCACCCCCACTATTCTCTGATAAAAGACACCACCCCACCCCCACTATTCTCTGATAAAAGACACCCCCCACCCCCACTATTCTCTGATAAAAGACACCACCCCACCCCCACTATTCTCTGATAAAAGACACCACCCCACCCTCACTATTCTCTGATAAAAGACACCATCCCACCCCCACTATTCTCTGATAAAAGACACCACCCCACCCCACTATTCTCTGATAAAAGACACCACCCCACCCCCACTATTCTCTGATAAAAGACACACCCCCCACCCCCACTATTCTCTGATAAAAGACACCACCCCACCCCCACTATTCTCTGATAAAAGACACCACCCCACCCCCACTATTCTCTGATAAAAGACACCACCCCACCCCCACTATTCTCTGATAAAAGACACCACCCCACCCCCACTATTCTCTGATAAAAGACACCACCCCACCCCCACTATTCTCTGATAAAAGACACCACCCCACCCCCACTATTCTCTGATAAAAGACACCACCCCACCCCCACTATTCTCTGATAAAAGACACCACCCCACCCCCACTATTCTCTGATAAAAGACACCACCCCACCCCCACTATTCTCTGATAAAAGACACCACCCCACCCCCACTATTCTCTGATAAAAGACACCACCCCACCCTCACTATTCTCTGATAAAAGACACCATCCCACCCCCACTATTCTCTGATAAAAGACACCACCCCACCCCCACTATTCTCTGATAAAAGACACCACCCCACCCCCACTATTCTCTGATAAAAGACACCACCCCACCCCCACTATTCTCTGATAAAAGACACCACCCCACCCCCACTATTCTCTGATAAAAGACACCACCCCACCCCCACTATTCTCTGATAAAAGACACCACCCCACCCCCACTATTCTCTGATAAAAGACACCACCCCACCCCCACTATTCTCTGATAAAAGACACCACCCCACCCCCACTATTCTCTGATAAAAGACACCACCCCACCCCCACTATTCTCTGATAAAAGACACCACCCCACCCCCACTATTCTCTGATAAAAGACACCACCCCACCCCCACTATTCTCTGATAAAAGACACCACCCCACCCCACTATTCTCTGAGAAAAGACACCACCCCACCCCCACTATTCTCTGAGAAAAGACACCACCCCACCCCCACTATTCTCTGATAAAAGACACCACCCCACCCCCACTATTCTCTGATAAAAGACACCACCCCACCCCCACTATTCTCTGATAAAAGACACCACCCCACCCCCACTATTCTCTGATAAAAGACACCACCCCACCCCCACTATTCTCTGATAAAAGACACCACCCCACCCCCACTATTCTCTGATAAAAGACACCACCCCACCCCCACTATTCTCTGATAAAAGACACCACCCCCACCACAGGTCTGTCTCCATCTACACAGTCCCTCACCTAAGACAGTGCACACAGGTTTGTCTCTCCATCTACACAGTCCCTAACCTAAGACAGTGCACACAGGTTTGTCTCCCCATCTACACAGTCCCTCACCTAAGACAATGCACACAGGTCTGTCTCCCCATCTACACAGTCCCTCACCTAAGACAATGCACACAGGTCTGTCTCCCCCTACACAGTCCCTCACCTAAGACAATGCACACAGGTCTGTCTCCCCCTACACAGTCCCTCACCTAAGACAATGCACACAGGTCTGTCTCCCCCTACACAGTCCCTCACCTAAGACAATGCACACAGGTTTGTCTCCCCCTACACAGTCCCTCACCACCCCACCCCACTATTCTCTGATAAAAGACACCACCCCACCCCACTATTCTCTGATAAAAGACACCACCCCACCCCCACTATTCTCTGATAAAAGACACCACCCCACCCCCACTATTCTCTGATAAAAGACACCACCCCACCCCCACTATTCTCTGATAAAAGACACCACCCCACCCCACTATTCTCTGAGAAAAGACACCACCCCACCCCCACTATTCTCTGATAAAAGACACCACCCCACCCCCACTATTCTCTGATAAAAGACACCACCCCACCCCCACTATTCTCTGAGAAAAGACACCACCCCACCCCCACTATTCTCTGATAAAAGACACCACCCCACCCCCACTATTCTCTGATAAAAGACACCACCCCACCCCCACTGTTCTCTGATAAAAGACAAACTTAGGAGACAAAGAAAAAAACAACAACTTAAGAGTAGGATTCCACCAGTTGAGTTATGCCCACTCTAGCACCGATATTGGATGGCAAAACGTAGTTCAAGAACAGTTGATAAATATGACTAACAAATTGTAAGCGCGCGCGCAAAACACGCACGCACACACACACGTTTGCTCGCTCGCTCGCACGCACGCACGCACACACGCGCGCACACACACACACACACACACACACACACACACACAAAACACCACCACCACCACCACCACTAAAACAATCCCAACCCAAACCATCCTGACCAGCACTCGCTTTTGGAGGGGTGGGCGGGTGTGGTTGGGGGCGGAGGTGGGGAGAGGGGGGTTGAAGTGTCGGGTCAGTATGCTAGTATCTTCACGTCACTGATCTTCGAGGCTCGTTTGCCTGATCGCTCACCTGATAGTTGTCCGTCTTGTAGGTGTCTAGGACGTGCCCGCACACAGACCTCATGTATTTCCGACAAGCCTTCATCACTTCGTCGTCTATCTGACAGAAGTTCAGGATCGGACTCCGAGAGCACAGCCGACCGCAAAGGGTCACATCAGGGCTGTCACCGCGTTGAAGTCAACTCACAAGTCATTCATTCACACAACCCTTTGAAATGCACCTTCTTAAAACACACTCGAAATTGTGTTTAAAAAAAATCTTTCTACTGTAAAAATCTCAGATCAGATGAAAAATGTTGATCTCTTTCAGAAATCCAGAGATCACATCAGGTGGGACATCTCTGAACAAGGTTGTCATGGAGTCTGCTGTGAAAAGTTTATGTCTCACATCTTGCAAGTCCCAGCACTTTAAAAGACTATGTTTCACTGTGAGTGGTACATGACATGGAATGCACCACGGAGCTTCTTCATTCTTTAAAATGGTGTGAATGAGATAAAAACGAGTGGCCAGTGTGCAGCGGGCATAAAACCATTTCTTCTTTGCAACCACCAGAGCTAGATGAGAGGAACTCTTTTAGGTTTGGACGGATCTGAAACAGTTTGTTATCGGTCTGTGTATTCCAGTCCTCCTGCCAGAGGTCTCTGACATAATCATTCACTTTTGGTTTCAAATCTGAATTGGGGATTGATATGTTAGTTTCCTGTGTGTGACCTGTGTGCCAGGTGTGTGAGTGGTATATGTCAGTTTCCTGTGTGTGACCTGTGTGCCAGGTGTGTGAGTGGTATATGTCAGTTTCCTGTGTGTGACCTGTGTGCCAGGTGTGTGAGTGGTATATGTCAGTTTCCTGTGTGTGACCTGTGTGCCAGGTGTGTGAGTGGTATATGTGACAGTTTCCTGTGTGTGACCTGTGTGCCAGGTGTGTGAGTGGTACATGTCAGTTTCCTGTGTGTGACCTGTGTGCCAGGTGTGTGAGTGGTATATGTCAGACAGTTTCCTGTTTGCGAGCTGTGTGCCAGGTGTGTGAGTGGTATATGTAAGACAGTTTCCTGTGTGTGACCTCTGTGCCAGGTGTGTGAGTGGTATATGTCAGACAGTTTCCTGTGTGTGACCTGTGTGCCAGGTGTGTGAGTGGTGACTTCAATAACTGACTGATTGCCTGATTGTTTGGTGTGGTGTTATCGTTGTATTGTTGTTGTTGTTGTTATTGTTGTCGTCATTGTGGTAGTGATGTGGTGGAGGTGGAGGTGGTAGAGGTGAGTGCTGGCATGTGTGAGCATTCTGAGCTCAGCAAGATGGGGCGCTCATAAATCCTTGTTGTTGTTGTTGCTGTTGTTGTTGTTGTCATGATTGTTGTTGTTTTCATCGTCGTTGTTATTGTTGTTGTTGTAATTGCTATCGCCTAAAGTTACTTCTGCCATTTCCATTCGAGTCTGCTGCTGCCATGGCTTTCTGATTGTGTGTTTGTTTGTCTGTTTGTTTGTCTGTTTGTGTGTTTATTTGTTTGTTTGTGTGTTTGTTTGTCTGTCTGTCTGTCAGCTGGATTAAGCAAAAAGCACCGCACCGATCGTAACCAAACTTGATGAAAAGATTTCACGTGGGCCGAAAATGAACCTTGTGATCTCGGCAGAGGTCTTTGATTTCCCTAGTGGCCCTAGAGGCCTTCACCTTACTTTTGATGCTGGAGGAATTCGAACTGACAAACACAGGAGCTCTGATTTACAAGCAGATAGCGGATGATGATTCTTTTTTAAATTTATTCATGTATATTTGTGTGTTTGCTGATTTGTGTGTGCATTTATTTATTTCTTTCTCTCTTTCTTTATCTAGGTTCTTATTTTACACTGGATAACAAGACGATGTTTCTTTTTTTTTTTTTTATTCATTTATATATTTGTGTAGTTGTTTATTTATGCGTGTATTTCTTTATCTTGTTATTCATTTATTTATTTGTTTCTCTGTCGATTCATTTATTTATCTATTTTCGTGCTCCAATTTTACAACAACGGATGACGGATGACGTTTCATTTCTATCTATTCATGTATTCGTTGATTTGTGCTGGTATTTTTCATTCCTTCAGTTTTTTTATTTATTCATTTACCTATTTATTCATTTATCCACTTCTTTCTTTCCAAAGGATACTTCCGCCATGCGCACGTGACGTGGGGGCTGCGGAAGGGAGACGAGCGTGTACAGGAGACCCCCGTCCCCTCCTCCCAGGATGAGCACAGTGGCGCCCCGAAGGTGTTGCCTCTGTCAAGGCCCAGAACTGTGGTGACGTACACGTCATCGTTTTCCCCGAACACTGAGAGACCCAGCAAACGAGCGATCAGAGAAGAAAAGCGTACGAATGAATGAATGAACGACATGAATGAACATAGAAAGAAAGAAGCAGAAAAATGAATGAATGAATAAAGAAAGAAAGAAAGAAAGAAAGAAACAGAAAAACGTAAAAACATAAATGAGCAAAACTGTTTCTCATGCGAAGAGAAACAACTACAAAAACTATGAAGAAACAAGAAAAACTAAATAAAGGTAATCCAGAAAAATAAGAGGAGCAGTCATACACAGTCAAGAGCAGAGGAACCGCATCAACGAAGAAATGAATCAGAACAAAGCACGTGATCGATCAACTGGTCAGTCCGTACCCCAACCCACTAACCCCTCAACTAACCATTCAAATTTTAAATGTAATCAGCAGCGAACCGCCAAGAAAACGTAGACAAACGAATCACGAAACAAAACACTTATGAAGTAGAGTTAAAAGGTCAAGAGTGCCGAATTACGATCGCACGTACACAGCTAAAAACGGGCGTGAAATGAAAAAAAAAAAGGATCAAAGAAAAATAGCGTACAATGATCGAAAGAAGTGTACAGAATCACAAGTGCACACGCTGATGACGTAAACAGAAATACAAAGCAACGAAGGGTAGGAGTCAGTATGAATCAAAGTTAATCTGGCTGCAAAGGGAGGCGACTGCAGGCAGAAATCTAAACATAGTTTAATTGTAATTAATAGCGAACAGCCAACCAGCCGCCGTGGCGAAGTGGTTAGCGTAACAGACCCCAGCTGGGAGGTCGATTCCCATCAGAGTCATGTGGGATTTTTCTGTCCCGACCCGGCTCCTACACAGAGTTGAGTTTGCTGCGGGCTCAGTTGGGAAGACTGGGACCACACAGTCGAGTTTCACCCACTTAATGGATGCGTCTTTGAGAGTGTTGGTCAAATTCCCTGACCAACACCGCAGGTGTGTGTATCTCTCGGGCCTGGTCGACGCCGGAATATATTATGAAAGGAAGCGTAGAGTACAGCCCTGTCATGTAGTCTCAGACCAAAATGGAAATCCATAGTATCATCTTAATCATCCTCATTCTCATCAGTCAGCATTTTAAAAAAAACACACACAAAAAACATAGTGAACAGCCAAGAACACACAGACAAATGAATCACAAGACAAAACACTATTTAAATCAAGCAGTCAACCTGACCGACCAGCTAAATCCAATCCAATCCACGCCATCCATCCATCCGTACAATGTTCAATCCACCAAGCTCCTCTCCACTTCTAACCCAGGTTTTCTGCTGCAAACACTTATAACTCAAGGCCCAGAGCTTGCCACA
>CM031624.1:21430697-21433197 GCA_018398815.1 Conus ventricosus
TTCCGGAAAGCGAAGGATGGTGAATCTGTCTGGCACTTGACGATATTCCCACACTAATAACCTTCGCAGAAAAATAGCTCCACAGGGTGCTGTGGACGAGACGATTCCGCTTTTCTCGGTTAAGCTCTCCAAGTCAAGGAAACTCCTGTGTGTAGTCGTTGTGTAAACATTGGTCAGCTGTAGGCGCGATACGACAGCAAAGCATGTGTGGTTCGCTATTCTCCACGCTTACGATACAAGACCGCTCACAGACCCGGGCTTGTTGGCTGCGCACAATGTGTTTCTTTGCTTTTCCGTCTCACGTTTTGAAGACTTTGACTCAAGCGACTCAATGCAGCAGTAAGAACTGCTGTGCAGAAGATAACATTTTTGACACTGTCACCCTCACATCCACAGCTCACGGCGACAGAAGATAATATTTTTGACACTGTCACCCCTCACATTCAGAGCTCACGGCAACAGAAGTAATTTTTTATGACACTGTCACCCCTCACATTCAGGCTCACGGCGACAGGAAGATAACATTTATGACACTGTCACCCCTCACATTCAGCAACGTTTCTATGGATTTTCAGGCTGACCATACAACTAGGCAGCCCCCCCAAACAATGGTCATTGGAGGTCTGCTGAGTCATCGCTTACTGTGTTCTTAAAGACCCATAGGATTTAAAAACAACACATTGGCAATCATGGATTTAAAACAACACTTGTGGCAACATTTGGATTTAAAACAACACAAAGTGGCAATCATGGGTTTAAAAAAAAAATCTGTGGCAATCATTTATGGATAGTCATGGTTTGGAACCCCATTTATTCTTTCTTCAATGTTATGAATTTCACAAACCCTCATTTTCCCATGGGAACATCAACATTGAAGGGGGGTTTTGGGGGGGTGCTCATTTTGGGCAACATTTTCGATCAGGTTATTAACATTAACTATTCATAATATGCTTTCCCTCTTTTGTCCCCAACAAAGTGTAAGTTTTCATTACGCTTGGCATGTCTATGCAATGGCCATTGTATCCTTCAAACTCTTTCCTGTTTTAACTAATTTATGGAAGAGATCCAGTCATTGAATGTCATAAAATCTATGCCAAACATCAGGGTCGTTAACAATCCTTCCTGTCTCATAAAATCGCTTCTTTTCTTTGACAAAATGCGTTTTTTTTACATTTCCCTGTTTCCCCTTAGTTGTCATCTTCAGTCCTTTCATTCCTTCTTTAATATTTTCTCAGTAGGAAACGGGTTCTTTAAAGAAGCTTAGTTGTACTTCGAAGTGTGGTGATACAATGACAGTCCTTCAAATGAGACTATAAACCGAGGTTCCGTGTGTGAACGCACGCATAGCATCTTGCACACACGTAAAATCCCCTCACCAACTTTCGGAAGAGAAGGCCAGTTTGGCCGTTGGTATGGATGACACATTACACATAGCATGCACTCTGCCTGAAAATCAAAAGAATGAAAGAGTTGTTAGACTGAATGAATTATATTGATGAATGACAGGAGAACGATTGGTTTAAACGCTAACAGGCAGCTCTTCAGTTGGCTTACCCAGGTAGGCAGCCGTTGTGTAAAAGAGAATGCAGACTGTAAAGCGTTTAAAAGCTTGGGTCTCTGGCCGTGGATATGTGCTATTTTAAGTACTCTCTTTAAAAAAAAAAAATTTGTATATATTGAATTATAAACAAAAACTTGCTCTAATGTCTTAGATTGAAGAATAGGGGGAGATACGCATTATATCTTCAGTGGTAGATGATTCTGCCTAACTAACAGTATGTGCTTGAGTGGGTGAATGGGGAAAAAACAAAAAAAATGCTTCTCAAAATGAGCCTTCAGCAAGCTTATATTCTCCAAGGGGGAGACATCCTCCAATAGGGAGGAAAACTCACTAACATATAACTCCTGGTCATATACCGATATTTCGAAACTTGGTGGTTTCTCCTCAGTGACCGCGGGAAAATGGTAATTTGACTCCTCTGCCTTTTCAGTTTTAAGAAGAATGCAATCCCAGAAAAGGTTGGTGTGCAATACCGTAGTATGTTTGTTGAGTTTTCAAAAAACCAACCAAAGGTGCCATCTAAGAAGCAAAAGAAAATCATAAAACTGAAAAGGCAGAGGAGTCAAATTACCACTTTTTCCGCGGTCACTGAGGAGAAACCACCAAGTTTCGAAATATCGGTATATGACCAGGAGTTATATGTTAGTGAGTTTTCCTCCCTATTGGAGGATGTCTCCCCCTTGAAGAATATAAGCTTGCTGAAGGCTCATTTTGAGAAGCATTTATTTTGTTTTTTCCCCATTCACCCACTCAAGCACATACTGTTAGTTAGGCAGAATCATCTACCACTGAAGATATGAATGTGTATCTCCCCCTATTTCTTCAATCTAAGACATAAGAGCAAGTTTTGTTTATAATTCAATATTTCTTGCAGTCATTGCAACACCAAGCTGCTCTGTAAGTTGCTGGAACGGTGCGGTACTTATCATTGGAATTTAT
>CM031624.1:21435697-21465697 GCA_018398815.1 Conus ventricosus
TGTAGATTTAGTGAAACCAACTATACATGACATCAAGGAACAATATGCTGCATCACCGTATGATAGACGGAACTTAAGTAGGATACCCAACAATGAATTACGATTCATGGTAAGTGACAGGTTATTTTTCAGAAGTTCAGATCATGGAAATATGATCAAAAACGGTTACATTTAGTTTTGATAAGAAAAGAGAACAAACGAACACCGAAAACTGCTTAGAAAAGGAAATACAAGACTTGGAAAGAGAAAAACCCACGCATATCAATGTTATTAATCTACAAAGAAAGAAAGATGAGCTTGCTCAGTTACGAAAAACAAAGTAGATGGGATCATTCTTAGATCCAGAGCAAGATGGGCTTCACTGGGTGAAAAGATAACCAAGTAATCTGGAAAAAAAGACACTTTGTTAGCAAGCTGATGTTGAAATTAGTGAGCGATCGAGATGTTTTGCTAGAAACAGATGAAATGTTAGCAGAGACCAGATCATACTACCAGTATTTGTGCAAGATAAGAGAAGTAAAGGATATATATATCAAATCTGCCACAACTAAATGAAGACGAAACAGAACATTTAGAAGGCATGATTACCATCCAAGAAGCATCAGAAGCCCTGAAAAACATGCAGAATGACAAAAGTCCTGGTACTGATGGGATGACAGTTAATTTCTTTAAGTTCTTTTGGAAACAAATTGGAAAGTTTCTAGTAATTTCATTAAATGAAGGCTGTATATAAACAAAGCCTCGCGCTGTCCGAGCGACCTATCGGGCACGGAACTCAAGAACAGATTTTTTTTTGTTGAAACATACACTAATACCCATTGCATGCACTCACTAAATTTCAAGTGCCTGTCTGCTCATTTATAATTATGATAATTTTTTTCCTACCTTATACAAACCCCGGGGTTTTCAGGGTTTAGCAAGGGGAAAAAACTCATGGCACGGAGTGAGTTAAAAAGAAAGATGTGAACATTGCAGCAGAATGGAGTTTAATATGGAGCTGCTTTTGTTTGGAAATGATGAACATACATAAACTGAAGAAGTTTTCGAACACACTGTTTTGTGGGCTAAACATTATACATACAGACGTAGAATAAATAAAATAAAACTACTGTCAAACACTTTTTGAGAGAACTTAATAACATATACAGGGTTGAGAGATATAGGCACTGTTTAGAAATGAAACACATGCAATTTAATAGGAAATGGCATCCCTATATGAAAAACTAATTTATATGTCTAATGGAATGATACAGACGAGGATGGAAAAAGAACAAGAATGAGCAACAAGTGGTTGATGGTAATAAGCAGCTAATGAAATTTAAGAAAATATGTCTATGCATATGTAAAAATTCTACCAAACCACTGTACCCTACATGGCCAGTCATACTGGATGTATGAATTCCGCGAGTGCCTCGTGAACGAAAAAAGATTGTCCGTTTGTTACTTTTTCCTTTTCCTCCATTCTTCGTAGATTTTTTATGTGTGTGTGTGTGGTTTTTTTTTTTTTTTTTTTTTTTTTTTTTTTTTTTTTTTTTTTTTTTTTTTTTTTTTTTTTTTTTTATGCGTTTATATCTTTGTTTCCTCTCTTCTTCCCCCCTCCCTGATTTAGTGTACTCATTTGTATGATGTTATGTTGATTCTGCCTTTTGTTATCAATGTTGGGGGGGGGGGGGGACCAAAAAAGAATCATGAAAATTTTAATTGGAACGGGGGCCGGAATAGCTCAGTTGGTAGAGCGCCGGACTCGTGATCCTGGGGTTGCGGGTTCGAATTTCGGTATAGGGGGATTTTTCCCTCGGAGTTAACATTGGTTCTGACTCCATTTCCCATACAGTCCTTCGAATGAGACTATAAACGAGGTTCCGTGTGTGAACGCATGCACAACATCTTGCACACACGTAAAATCCCATCACCAACTTTCGGAAGAGAAGGCTAGTTTGGCCGTTGGTATGGATGACACGTGACACATAGCATGCACCTTCCCGAAGATGGAGTATGGCTGCCTTAATGGCGGGATAGAAAAGGGTCATACACACAAAACTCCACTGCCTGGCTATACAGGGAGTGTCCGCAGGAGTATCAGCCTGCGTACGCAGAAAGAAAAAAAAATTGGAACAATTAAATTATGTTGATGAAATGCCATGAAATTAAAAAAAGGGAAAAAAAGCACACATTTAAAAAAACAAAACAGGTCGATTGATTTCACTGGAAACAAATAGAACCTTTTTTTATTTGTTGTTTGTTTCTTTCTTTCTTTGTTTCATTTCTTAAAAATAAAATTTCTTTTTTCCATTTTTCACTTTTTTTTCAATGGCAATAATCAAACCCACATGCACATACACACACACACACACACACACACACACACACACACACCACACACACCGCCTTGGCTTAAGGCTGTGTCAGGCCAATTGATGTAGGCTAGAACACCAAGGCTACATCAAAATGTTGTTATGCTCTGCATAGTTATGCAGGGAATGTCTTCAGTTGTGACAAGCTCCTAGCATAACATTATCAGTCTCCAAAATCCCCGAAGTCGGAGTGTGGCTGCCTATGTGGTGGGGTAATCAAAAACGGTCACACACGTAATGTTCTCATCCCAGCTGATGCATTTGTACCATAGTGTTCAAGTACTTCGGCTGTTTGGATGATCCCTGGAGTCTTTTAGCCAGGGTACGACAACAACAACAACAACAACACACACAGAGTCACACACACAGAGTAACACACACAGAGTCACACACACAACACACACACACACCACACACACACACACACACACACACACACACACACACACGCGCGCGCACACGCAAGCGCACTCACACACACACACTAACACACACATACAAAACTAAAAACACATGCTCGTATATTTACATACACACACACATGAACGCACGGACGTGCACGCACACACACACACACACACACACACACACACACCACACACACACACACACACAAAACACACATGCGTCAGCACTTTCAGGAAGGCAATCATTTTTTTCTGGTCTTTGATTGGTCAAGGTTTCTTTTCTTTAGATATTTTCCTCCCGTCCTCTCCCTCTCTTTCATGGTCGCAACAACACAGAATTACCATCAGCACCACAACCACGACGTAAACATCATCATAGAAACTATGAACATGAACATCATCATCATCACCATCATTACAAACATCATCATTGCAACCACCAGTTCAGATAACGACTGCCGTCGCCCTTTAACATAACCAACGCCAACTTCATCACTGTTCTAATCAGCATAATACTCATCATCCCCTTCATCCATATGCTCATGAAAGATTACCATAGTAATCATAGTCATTACCATCATCACACCACCGCCCTAACCATCATAACCATTGTTGTCTGCTGTTGTCATCGTCGATATCATTAGCATGATTAGACTATAAAGTTCTGAATGTCGTTTATGTCATTGTCATTTCCGCCATCAGTATCGCTACTGCCACAACCATTACCACCATCATCATCAGCGTCGTTATCGTCATCATCATCATCACTACTATCATCATCATCATCGTCGTTGTCGTCATCACTACTACTACTATCATCATCATCATCATCATCATCATCGCCATCACACCACAGTCGTCATCGTCATCATCATCCTTACCGCTACTATCATCATACTCATCATCATCATCGTTGTCATCATCATCATCGTCGTCATCATCATCACCGTTGTCATCATCATCACCATTGTCATCATCATCACCGTTGTCATCATCATCATCGTTGTCATCATCATCATCGTTGTCATCATCATCATCGTTGTCATCATCATCATCGCTGTCATCATCATCATCGTTGTCATCATCATCATCATCGTTGTCATCATCATCATCGTTGTCATCATCATCATCATCGTTGTCATCATCATCATCGTTGTCATCATCATCACCGTTGTTATCATCATCATCGTTGTCATCATCATCACCGTTGTCATCATCATCATCATCGTTGTCATCATCATCACCGTTGTCATCATCATCATCGTTGTCATCAGTATCACGTTGTCATCATCATCATCGTTGTCATCATCATCATCGTTGTCATCATCATCATCATCGTTGTCATCATCATCATCGTTGTCATCATCATCATCATCGTTGTCATCATCATCACCGTTGTCATCATCATCACTGTTGTCATCATCATCATCACCGTTGTCATCATCATCATCATTGTCATCATCATCATCGTTGTCATCATCATCACCGTTGTCATCATCATCATCGTTGTCATCATCATCATCATCATCGTTGTCATCATCATCATCATCGTTGTCATCATCATCATCGTTGTCATCATCATCATCATCATCATCATCATCGTTGTCATCATCATCATCACCGTTGTCATCATCATCATCGTTGTCATCATCATCATCATCATCGTTGTCATCATCATCATCACCGTCGTTACACCCAGCACTCGGCGTCACCTCACCACCATCTTCTTTGTCATCAACAATAGCATCATGGAATCTTCTTCTTTTCCCTCCTTTCTTCCCTCCCCCTCTTCCCCCCCCCCCCCCCCCCACCCCACCTCCCCCCTCCTTTTCATCCTCCTGCTCTTCTTCCTCTTCCTCTCACCTTCTCTCTTCACGCCATCTTTCAGTTGAAAAGCCAGGAGGATTGTACAGGTTCCCATGGTGAGTGGTGAAGGTGTGTGAGAGTGACGTCCCTGTGGGTGGAGTAGTAGCAGACGACACGCGGTGCTTCAGGGAATCGGTGAACACAGGCGAGGCGTCAGTGCAGAGGACAGGTGCGATCAGGAACAAGCTGGAAACAGGTCAGGGGGTCGTTTAGTGTCTGGTGAGGGTGAAAGCATTGTGTGACCTCATAAAAAAGGTTGTCGTCATCGTCATCATCATCATCATCATCATCATCATCATTGTTGTTGTCATCATCGTCGTCATCGTCATCATCATCGTCATCGTCATCATCATCGTCATCGTCATCATCATCATCATCATCATCGTCATCGTCATCATGATCATCGTCGCTGTTGCCGTCATCATCATCATCATCATCATCATCATCATCATCATCAATAATAACAAGAAGAAGAAAAACAACGACAACAACACAGACTGAAACATGAAAATCAGCCATTTACCATATACTATGTAAACAATGAAACAGAGAGAGAGAGAGAGAGGGAGGGGGGGGAGGGAGGGAGGGAGAGGGGGGGGACAAGATCAGAATGGGGGAGGAGAAGAGTAAGGGAGAAAGAAAGGGAAACACTTTGTATGCATAGTTCATTGTTCCCATCTGTCCTTGCCAACACGCTTCTTGACAATGAGCTACGACAAAATAAGGAAAATATTTAAACAAAGAAAAAGAAAAGTACAGACTCTTATGGAAGTCAGTTGTACAAACAGAGACCTGCATGGATACGTCTGAGAATAAAACTGTATGCTTCCAAAGTAGGTTTGACAGTCAATATTCATGTTTACGAAATAATAAGCTTAACACACACACACACACAACACACACACACACACACACACACACACACACACACACACACACACACACTCACTCACACACACACGCACATTGTAATATTGATATTACTGCTACACCAGAATTTCCTGCAGTACCTCCTCCAGTGCCTCCTTGGGAGCACCTAAATGCTTTTTTTAATTTTTATTACAAATACACTATGTTAAAGAAAAGTGATAATGTAAATATTTCAACAACTGAAGTTCATGAACATTTAGAAAACAGCTATCCAAATCATCTAAAAGTGTTTACAGATGGGTCGGTAATGGAATCCTCTGACAGTGGTTCTGGCTTTATAATACCAACTTTAAATGTCAGGAAATCATATCATTTAAGAAAGAGTTTTCAATTTATACTTCAGAATTATATACAGTACTGAAGGCTTTGATATATACATGTATACATAATACACCAATTGTTTTATATAAAATCTTACTGTGTGTTGATTCCAAATCTGTTAAACAATCACTAGAGCCTTAGGACTGCAAAGCTAGAAAAGATTTGCTTTTTGAAATAAAACATTTACTGCATTGATTAATAACTCTAGTTATAAGAACTGATTTTTGTTGGGTCCCATCTCACTGTGGTATAAAGTGGAATGAAATAGTAGATAGTCTTGCAAAAGAAGGAGCAAATAGAAACGCTGAAAATTTATCAAAAAATCCCTTAGATTTGTCCTCTTGTGAGTTAATCCACATTATGGAAAAGTATATATACAAGCAGAATTTTAGTCAAAACATGGCTACTTTACCATTGTGCCCAAGGCACATTGTTAGATTAATTCATAAATTAAGGCTGAATACTTGGAACACTAACTATTCTCATGGTGTTACTTGTGTCTGCAGAGAAAACATTTCCATACGTCATCTTTTGTTTGAATGCTCAGTGTTGACCTCGCTCTATCAGGAGAAAGGTATTGAGATGAATAACTTTGATAATGTTAGTACTGTCTTATATGGTTCATGTGTTGCTGAAATTACCATGGTTGTTTCGCAATCACAGGATGCAAAATTGTTGTAAAGATCACAACTTTGTGTCCCACTAGGGTATTTCACTTTATGTAAACATGCACATATCAGATGTGGCTTTGCAAGTACTAGATAAGTTGAGTGTGAAGGTTTTTTTTAAAATTTTTTTTTTAACAAGTGTCTAATATCATCTGGCGATGAAAAGACATTAAATAAACCACTGAACTGAACTGAACTGAACTGAACTCACACACACACATACATACACACACACACACACACACACACACATACACACATTCATACACACACACACACACACACACACACACACACACACACACACACACACACACTCACACACACACACACACACACACTCATACACACACACACACACACACACTCACACATGCACGCACGCACACACACACGCACGCACACACACACACACTCACACACACACACACTGGGAGAGGGAGAGACAGACAGACAGACAGAGAGTTTGTAGCGTTACATGTTTGTTGTTGTTTTTGTTGGTCATGATGGCACTATATGACAACAACCATGGCAACAATGATGATGGTGGTGGTGGTGGTGGTGATGGTGATGGTGGTGATGATAGCTAGTCTGTAAGTATGTTTTCTGAAGCAGTTGTCCTCCCTGAAGAAACAAAAAAAAACCCAGCAATTGATAGGTTACCTATTACCATCCTATTACTGCTAACAATCTATACTGTTGCAGTGGAATAATGCAACCTCTCCATGTGTACATCTACCAAACAGTAGACTAGTCTACATTAAAACCCTCTTGTACTCAGTTTCTCTGACTGCAAACTTTCCCTTGATTTCAGATTCTTTCACAGGTTTCCGCCAGAAAATGGGTATGTGTGATCAATAACTTATGGGGAATGTGTGTGAACCTCTAAGAGAAAAAAAAAAAAATTGGCAGGCAGTTTCACAAGATCATGCTCTGTAATTTGTACTATCTTTTGTCTGTCTTAAGAGACACAGGTCATGTCACCGTCACAAAATTTTCACCAGACACGTGACATTTTATGATGACAATCAATTTTACAGCATGCAAACATGCGCAATCACCATGCTGATCATTGCAAGTTGTTAGTGTAAGACGAAATCTGAGGCCTACCTGACGAGATCCATCCGCTGCCTGGCAGTACAGGTCCCACTGGTTGTCCCACCAATGTCATACAAAACCTGTCACTTGTCACACACAATACTGAACTCAGTCAATGCCCAATACTCTATATGTTGTAGTGTTTTCATCAGCCTTTGCAGAACTTAATACGAACTACAGCTGAATACAAACATCCACAGTCTTCAGTTGTACAGCGCAGTGTCACTGTACACACTCACTACTCACAACTAAACGTCGGTCACAGCTGTCACCAAAAAGCACAGGTATGCAGAACAAAAATAAACATCACAGCTGCTTTACTGTTGGGCTGTGTTTTGGTCGTGATTGTCACGAAAACACACCATTCTTAGGCCAGCAAAGGGGTACTTGACAGAAAGAACACTTATGGGTATGTTAGATCAGAGCAGGTGCCACTGAACACCACCGAAGTGACTCGGCAGCAGTGCAGTGTCTCCTCTGGTGGGTTGCCTCTTAACGACTTGACACTGACTGCTCCCTGTGGATTGCTGGTGCCGGGGCTGCGGCGGGGCCGACCGGGCTGTGGCTGTGGACGGGGTGTCGGAATAAGCGGCTTGGGTGCAATGCCTCTGAGGTAGCGCAGAGGTTGGGACAGCCAAAAAAAAAAAAAAAGAAATAAAAAAGAGAAAGAACACTTATACGACGTTTCCATTTGATATCCCTTTGGTGTCAAATGGCCAATTTTGACACGTTGACGACACACCTTAGGCCTGCCCTCAATCTTCTCCACTCTGTGGTGATCAATGGAGTCTTTGGCGACTGAGAGTTCCAGCACTGCCTTGCTTCCACCAGCTTTGCATTTTCTGGAAGTAAATCCAGCACGAATCCATTTAGCGACGTCAACACCAAACCACAGGTGATCATGGGTCTTCTCTGGGGGCTGAGCATGTGGTGACTTTTCCCAGGTGAGATAAGATAATGTTGCTTATAGCCCAGCAAAGGGCCACATCAGGGCTGTTCCCAGGTGAGAAAGGCTTGAACAATACACAGATTGATCAACGAGTGGAAGACGTACCGCCACCATTTTTGGTTTTGATGACCGACAGGATAGTAGGCACGGTACTGATCTGACTTGTCAGCACCACCCATGTACTTGTTGTACGCAGCGATGACAGCTGGTAAAACCTTTTCGTCCTTTGTTGTCATACCTGGAGGCTGACTGCTGCTCAGGAGGTAAATCTGACGGTTGTCTTTGTAGACTGTAGCCATCAGTGAGCCTTTCTGCATTTGCATCAGCTCTCCCTTTTCCTTCAGTTTGGCCGTCTTGGCTTCCTGTGGCAGTCCCCTGCGGTTACGGTTGACTGTCGCACAGGCATATGTCCCATTCGCGGCCAGGTGTGTCATCAAAGGGACACTTGTGAAAAAGCGGTCAAAATACAAGTGCCTGTTCTGGTTGACGCTAGTTTGTCTACCACTTCATACCCCAGACTGATGTTTGTATTTTCATGGCAAGCACGACCAGTGTAAATGTCAAATTTGACACAATAGCCGTAGTAGCGTCACACATTTTCCACACCTTGATGCCCCATTTTGTTGACATGGCTGGCATATACTGTTTGAAAAAAAAATGCGACCCTTGAAGCCTGTCATCGCTTCATCAATGCTCATTTCATGGCCAGGACAATAATTGGCTTTGAACACCACCCCCAACCCTCCCCCCTTACCATCCTCCTGACCACTATTCCCTACAATACCCCCCTCCCCCCCCCCCCCCCCCTGCCATCCTTCACAGTCACTTTTCTACTCCTGCCCCCCCCCCCCCTCCCCCTACTACTTATTCACCATCACGCACCCCCCCCCCTATTTTTTGTTTCCCAAATCCTCACAACAGTGCAATCTTCGGCAGTCTCCCCAAACTACGACAACACCATCAGCAAAATGATGTTGGTCGTACAAAGGAAGAAGAAGAAAGGGAGAATGAGATCGATAAATGTTCTCACCTCGTACAGGGTGATCACGCCCAGGTGTGCTGGACGAATCCCGAAGGTGGAAATGCTGATTCAGCTTGACAAAGCGATTTTTAGACATGACACTACTGATCCAGGAATCACTGAAACATGGGTCACTAGACCAGTAGCACCTCAAACATGGCTGACGCTTTACCCCCAACATAATCAACAGAGAAAGATAGGCTCGCATTTCTAATGGTGTGGTATCGAAACAAAGAGGGTCAGGTGCCATATCTGTTTGTTTCATCGGCAGCAATACTAAGAAAACAAAGAGGTACAAATAAAAAGGCCTTTGCTGGAATATTCGGCATCCGTCTGGGACCCCTATGAGAAACAGCACAAGGAGAAGTTAGAAAAAATCCAGAGTAGGGCAGCCCGCTTTGTGCTTAACCGTTACCAACATGCTGCAGACTCTAGGTTGGATGTCCCTTGAGAACAGAAGGAAGAAAGCAATGCTCGCCATGTTCTATAAAATCAAGAACAACTTAGCTGCCCGAGGTTGAAACAGCAGCTCCATCCTCCCAAGAAGAGAGAGCGTCGAAGTCATGATCAGCAGTTTAATCAAGTAGCTGCAGACACCGACTACCGGCTGATGTCGTTCCTCCCACGAACAATTGTGGACTGGAACTCCCTCCCCCAGGATACTGTTGATGCCAAAACCCCTGACACATTTGTGTCACTGGTCAACAGGCACCTTCATTAGATTTCTACATAAAGCTGTCTTGTTGTGTGCATGGATGAGTGGAAGGATGTTGAGGGCCTGAGCTGCCTACTGCAGCCTGGGGCCAGCTAGTCCATAGTAATGGATGAAAAGCGACCGTGGTAACCTGCTGGCAGCTCCGCACTTAGCTTTTACCTTTTTTTTTTGTTATGCTTTTTTGTGTAGGCTAGTGAGTAGGCAAGACAGGGGTGGGGGGTGTCACTTTGTGGTATGAATGTGTGTAAGATAAGATAATGTTGCTTATAGCCCAGCCGACCACAAAGGGCCACATCAGGGCTGGTGAATGTGTGTAATTTCGTGTTAATGAAATAGGAATTAGAATAGGTTGGGTTTTTTTTTGTTGTTTGTTTTTTTGTTGTTGCTTTTTCCCCAGCAGATCCCCCGTTCACAGTCTATTATATCAGCCTGTTGATTGTGGAGACTCTACGGGAAAAGAAGAAAAGGAAAAGAAATCAAGTGGTGTAGCAGTGTCGCGTAAAGGTCCAGTGGGTTTCTGAAATTTCCTCACTTCTGCAAGTCCACGTGTCGCGGGACGCCATTATGTCTGCAGCGAGGCGAGCGGAACATCATACAAAATCCCCGAAGTCGGAGTGTGGTTGCCCATGTGGCGGGTAACTAAAAAAAAAACGGTCACACACGTAATGTTCTCATTCCCAGCTGATGCATTTTTACCATAGTGCTCAAGTACTTCAGCTGTTCGGATGATCCCTGGAGTCTTTTAGCCGGGGTACGACAACAACAACAACATACTCATGGTCACTTTCCCCACTGTCTTCTTCATCACCACTACCTACATCTACATCACTTTCATTTTCCAACTCTCTTTCAAACTTCTCCACTTCGACAATAATCTGATCTAACTCCACTTGTGAATAGTCGATCATTTCTTCGTTGTTTGTAGCAGACACGAATGCAGCCATTGTGAAAGTAGGTCAGTTTCGTTCACAAAGTTACTTAGGGGCCTAGTCTGTCTGTTCCCTTCCTATTCTCGATGAAAACGCGCGGTTCCAGCACCCAAAATTAGTGCCAAGACACGATTGGACCATGCCTGAGTCTTCCTAGTTGCTGTCTGCGACTGCGCGTGAGTTAAGCGATGATCAGTGGGGGGCCGATAGCTCAGTTGGTAGAGCGCCGGACTCGTGATCCTGGGGTTGCGGGTTCGAATTTCGGTATAGGGGGATTTTTCCCTCGGAGTTAACATTGGTTCTGACTCCATCCCCCCTATAGTCGTTCGGATGGGACTATAAACCGAGGTCTAGTCTGTGTCACATGCACTAAAGACCATACACGGACTCAGATCCCGATGCTCATGTCCTAAGACGGGTGAGTACCGGCTACACGAAAATACACAATGCATACACAATGATGTTAATAATGGTCAACCTGATGACCGCTGAACATTACTGGAAGAAGAAGAAGATCAGTGCGTGATGGACAATTCCTACCAACGAATCCGGATAGCTCCCCGAATGGAAACTATAGGCGCCTGCTGTTATTAATCAGTGCAATAATTTCGAAGGTTTTTTTTTTTTTTTTTTTTTTTTTTATTATCAAGTGGAAGATGAAGGGCAAAATTTTCTCTGTGTGGAAGAAATTTCCACGTGGACGAACGTTGACAGCGCAAAAATACTGGCAGTCCCAAGTCCCTCCCCCTTTCCCATGGCCTAAACATCTCCGTGGGTGTAAAAGAGGCAGCAAACTACGACGACGAGCATCTTCAAGAAAACGAAAAGTGCGGAAACAGCCGAAAATCGACCTTTGGTATTATCACTCAACAGTCAGACATCTTTCTTAGCGAGTACTATCAGCTTGTTATTGAACAGTGTTATGGGTGTATTCCCAGGAACGGTGTCAACAACTACGACTAGGAGCGACATCACCAGGTCATCGTACAAACGAGCATCAGAACTGTTAAAAAATTTGCCTCCTTTTGTGTGCTGAAGAACCTTTCTCTCTGGATTCATAGAAGCGCTCGAGTCCAAGACAAACTGCAGTCTAGACAGTGACTTGTGCAAGTTACACTAACACAGTGTCAGTATGATGTGAGCATTTCAGCTTGTCCACCACTACTGTGACACCAAACCCAAACTAGTTCAAGTGCCATTACTGCCAATGCGGGTACCCACCGTGGCGTATAGTACCAGGCCCCCAAGAAAGAACCGTTGGCTGCCAGAGAGTACTGTACTGGCCACACTCATCATGTTTCTACTCGTGAACGTTGTACTGTTCCTACCTTATGCTTAAAGCATCCAGACTTTTATTCCATGGCTAAATTCAAGATCCATAGTACGTTTTATTGATGTTGCTTCCCAAACGTCGCCTGAAACTTTACCCTCCCAGCTATCTGACGCTCACCATCATGATGATGAAGGAGATAGACGCCAGTCTATGTCAAGGTACCCATGCGGCACATGTGACCGCCCAGTGACTTGGGACCAGCAAGGCGTAGCCTGTGAGGGTTGTGGACAGTGGTTCCACACATCATGTCAAAGCATAAACTCAGCTTCCTATGATGAACTGTGTGACCCAGAAAACAGGAACGTTGTGTGGAAATGCGTTATCTGTGACTGTGCTAATTACAGCTCCATCACATGTGACTTGTTCGGCATCGAACAATCAGCCCGAGCATCAGCCCTACAAGACAAGTCCGACATCGAGTCTTTCTTTTCCCTCCATACTTCTACCTCTACCAGAGCAAACAGACAAAAACAACCAAATCGCCCCTTGCGGTTCCTGAACATTAACTGCCAGTCCATTGCTGGTGAGGTCCCTGCACTTCAAATCTCCTCCTCAGCACAAAACATGACGTTGTCATAGCTACCGAGACCTGACTACACGAGGAAGTGAAAGACAGTGAACTGTTCCCTCAAAACTATGAAGTTTTCAGAGCTGATCATAATAGAGACAGAGGAGATGTGCTGATAGCAAGTCAGCAAAAATCCTAACCTGCCATGAGGTCTCTGAATTAGCAGTCCCTTAGTGCGAAATCATCTGTGTTGAAATCAAACTCAAGGGCGCAAGACAGCTCATCGTCGCATCCTGTTACAAACATGATACCAGCGACGCAGACAGCCAAGACAGATTTGAGATATCTGCCCGACGAACTGTGGCCATTGGAGCTCATATTGTCATCGGTGGGGATTTTAACTTCCCAGCCATGGACTGGGTCAATGTCAGACTGAAGTTCACCTCTAGGTACCAAACCCTCCACCACAAGTTCATAGACACCATCCAAGACCTCGGCCTGGACTAGATGGTGACCGTTCCCACAACAGGAGAAAACACCCTTGATCTGTTCCTCACAAATCATCCCTCACTAGTTCCCGGGGTTGAAAGCATGCCAGGACTCTCAGACCATGGCATCCCATACATGGAACTCCAAACCCACCCTGTCCACCAAAGGCAGACCCGGCGGCCCGTCCCACAGTACCACAAGGCTGACTGGCCAAATCTACGACAAGCTACCAAACAGCTGTCCGATGACATTACGTCAAAGTACAATGAAAAAAGTGACCCAGAGGAAGTCTGGACAGAGCTGAAGGAAAAGCTCCACTCGGCTGTCGAGGCACACATCCCAGTCACCACTCTCCGAGCAAAGAACAACAAGCCATGAGTGGATTACAACACCAAGAAGTGAACCATGAGGAGAGACAGGCTTTATAAAATGGAAAAAGACTGGCGATGAAAAAATCAGCTCCAAAGTCAGAGTTCTCAAACGCTAAGTTCAGCGCAGACTCCGAAGAGCCTACTGGTTCTACACTGAAAACCTGACCCCTACAAGACAGTCACACAGGGAGACGTATCTTCTTCATGCCTGTAGGACCAACTACAGGAAGTAGGCCCCTATTCCTTCCTCCCGAGGACTGTCAGGGACTGGAACAGCCTGCCTCCCGAGGTTATCTCCTCAACCTCGGTGGAGTGCTTCAAGTCCCGAATCTAACCAGCCGGTGCCCCCCCCCCCCCTCCCCCACCTCCCCCCTCCTCTACCACCACCACCCCACCCTACAAGTCCCCCTACTGCCAGTTCTACATACCAACAACCAAGTTAATGGAAACCCCCAGTTCTATACACACCAGAACCATCAAAATGATGATGGGGGATGTTCAAAGAAAGAAGGACTTTGTAAATGCAAAACCGGTTTTGAGCATGTCTATTTAGAGTACGTGTTAGAATAAAGTTAGCAGAGCCATATATAAAAACGAGACCCAAGAGTTCTTTTTTTTTCTTTTCTTTTTTAAGGTTGTGTGAAGCGGGATCATTGTCAGTTTTTTTTTTGTTTTTTTTTTTGTTTTGTTTTAAAGGGACAGCTTTGTGAAAGTCTAGTGTATGTGGCAGTTTAAGCCTGTCTTGCTTCTCTGAGATTGGTAATAAAAAATCTTGTAGAATTATCTGAGGTGCTCATCTGTAGATGGAATCTAATTTTTTAAGGGAGAGAGGAGGGGGAGGGAGGGAGAGAGGGGGAAGGAGAGAGAGGTAGGTAGGGAGAGAGAGAGAGCGGGAGGGAGGGAGGCAGAGAGAGACAGAGAGAAAGAGGGAGAGAGAGACAGAGAGAGGGGGGGAGGGAGGTGGGTGGAGAGAGACACAGAGAGAGGGGGGGGGGAGGAGGGAGGGAGAGAGACACAGAGAGAGGTGGGGAGGGAGAGAGAGAGACAGAGAAGACAGAGAGACAGAGAGAGAGAGAGAGAGAGAGAGAGACTCAGAGAGATTTGGAGAGAGAGAGAGACAGACAGACAGACAGACAGACAGACAGACAGACAGACAGAAAGCGACATGATGAGCGACAGAAAAGAGAGGAAGGATAGATGGCCAGAAAGATAGAAAACGAAAGAAAGAAGACAAAAGAGGATAGCAGGAAGACTGAGCAGAAGACAGAAACGGAGAGAAGGAAGATGTGAAGATGTTGTTGTTGTTGTTTTCAAGTAGACTGCAAATGAAGGAAGGGGAAAGGGAAATATAACAGGAAAGGTAGAGAGGAAGACAGAAAGGGGAAGAAGAGAGGAAAGCAAGCAGAACAGGAAGACAGACGCGAAAGGAGACAGAAAGGGAGGAAGGACAGAAGAAAGCATTGAAGGACGTTTTAATGTTGCGCTGTCTACACTGGTCTGACGGAGAGGAAAGAAGGAATAGACCGGTACACCCACCAGCCACACAACACGGGACTGCTGCTGCTGCTGCTAGTAGTGCTGCTGCTGCTGCTGCTGCTGCTGCTGCTGCTGCTTGTACAGCAACTATCACTATAGCTGCCACTGCTGCTGCTACTGCTACTGCTACTAGTGCTGCTGCTGTTGCTGCTGCTACTATTTGTGCTGCTGCTGTTGCTGCTACTACCACTATTACAACTAGTTCTGCTGCTGCTGTTGTGCTGCTGCTGCTGCTGCTACTACTACTACTACTACTACTACTACTACTACTACTACTACTACTACTACTACTACTGCTGCTGCTGCTGCTGCTGCTGCTGTTGCTGCTGCTACTACTACTAGTGCTGCTACTGCTACTACTAGTGCTGCTGCTGTTTGCGCTGCTACTAGTGCTGCTGCTGTTGTTGCTACTACTACAACTAGTTCTGTTGTTGTTGCTGCTGCTGCTACTACTACTACTACCACTACTACTACCACTACTACTACACTACTACTACTACTACTACTATTAATACTACTACCAGTGCTGCTGCTGTTGCTACCACTTCTACTACCACTACTACTGCTGCTGCTACTAGAATAAATATTGCTGCTGCTGCTCCTACTACGTTGCTGTTGCTGCTGCTGCTACTACTACTACTATTATACTATTCCTGCTGCTGCTGCTACTATTACTACTGCTGCTGCTACTATTACTACTGCTGCTGCTGCTACTATTACTACTGCTGCTGCTGCTACTATTACTACTGCTGCTACTACTATTACTACCGCTGCTGCTACTATTACTACTGCTGCTGCTACTGCTGCTGCTGCTACTATTACTACTGCTGCTACTACTATTACTACTGCTGCTGCTACTGCTGCTGCTGCTGCTACTATTACTACTGCTGCTGCTGCTACCATCTTTACCACCATTATTACTACTGCTACTACTATTACTACTACCACTTCTACCACTGCTGCTGCTGCATTTACTATTATTACTATTGCTGCTGCTACTACTACTCCTATATACCTTTCTCACTCAGCAGCCTTCTAATTCCCTTTTCTATTAAGACAAACAAACAAACAAACAAAACCCACCTCTGTTGAAGATTATCTGGACAGTTTTCCAAATGTGAAAGATCAAAATCTCAAGATGATAGGAGAAAGGTTATATAATATCCGTGGACCAGAAAGCCAACCAGCCAAACAAACAAAAGTGAAAGGGAGAAAGAAAGGAAAGAAAGAAAGAAAGGAAAGAAGAAAGGAATTAAGAAAAGAAAGAAGAAAGAAAAGAAAGGAAAGATCAGAAAGAAAGAGAGAGAGAGAGAGAAAGAGAGGAAGAACACAGAAAAGAAGAGAAAAGAAAAGCAAGAAAGTAAACAAGAAAAAGACAGACAGACAGACAAAAAAGCGCATCGTCAGTCTTTACCCGTTACGAAGACAAGGAGCTAGGCACAGACACACACACGTACGACAGAGCCACACGCCAGCACAGCCAGTGAAGTCGGGATTCGGAGTACTGTTTGATGAACATCCCACGTGTGACAGAGCCTTTATACCCTGCACGTGACCGCACACAGGGGACAGCACTCCTCGGGCAGTCTCTACCTGCGTGGGAGCTTTAAAAAAAAAAATTTTTAAGAAAAAAAAAAAAAGAACCACCTCGGGTTAATCCTCAACGGTAACAACAGATGTGACTGTAACCGCAGCAGCAGCAGCAGCAGCAGCAGCGGCAAGTGCAGTGGGAGTAGTTGCTGCAGGAACAGAAGCAGCAGTAGTAGTAGTAGTAGTAGTAGTAGTAGTAGTAGTAGTAGTAGTAGTAGCGGCAGCCACAAACACAGTAGTTAAAAGCAGCAGAGGTAGCAGCAGTAGTAGTAGGAGGAGGAGGAGGAGGAGCAGTAGGAGTAGTAGTAAGAGTAGCAGCAGCAGCAGCAGCAATAGTAGAAGCAGTAGTGGAAGCAGCAGCAGTAGAAGTAGTAGTTGTAGCAGCAGCAGTAGTGGTAGTAGTTGTAGCAGCAGCAATATTGGTAGCAGTATAGTAGCAGCAGCAGTAGCAGTAGTAGCGGCAGAAGCAGTAGCAGTAAGAGTGGAAGAAGCAGCAACAGCAGCAGCAGTAGTAGTAGTAGTAGTAGTAACAGTAGAAGCAGTAGAAGCAGCAACAAACGTAACGGCAATTATAATAACGTCAGCAGCAGCAGCAGCAGTGGTAGTAATTGCAGAAGTGGCAGAAAGGAGGAGGAGGAGGGGGCGAATCTGTAGCTTCGTGGCATTAAAAGTGTAAATATTCCTGTTTGTGTTATTGACATTCTTGTTTCACAAAGTCTTAGTGGTAGTAGGAGGAGGAGGAGGAAAAGGAGGTAGAGGAGGAGGAGGAGAGGTAGAGGAGGAGGAGGAGAAAGAGGAGTAAAAGACGACGGGAGGAGGAGCAGCAACAGCAGCAGCAGTAGCCTAGTAGTAGCAGAAGCAGCAACAGCATCAGCAGCGGAGCAGCAGCAAAAGTAGTAGTAGTTGTATAGTAATAGTAGCATTGGCAACAGCAGAAGTAGCAACAATGGCAGCGGCAGTAGAAGAATCAGAAGCAGCAGCAGTAGTAGAAGTAGTGGCAGAGCAGCAGCAGCAGCAGTATGGCAGCAACAGCAACAGTAGTAATAGTAGTGGTAGTGAAAAAGGTGACAGTCGTAGTAGTAGAACTAGTAATAGCAGCAGCAGCAGTGGTAGTAGTAATAGCGGTTGTGGTGGTGGTGATAGTAGTAGTAGTAGCAGTAATAGTAGCAATAGCAGCAGCAGTGGCAGCAGCAGCAGCAGTTGTACCAGTAGTACCAGGAACAGTAGCAGCAGCAGCAGTTGAGGCTGGTGGCAGGTGGAATCCCGGAATAGCTGTGCATTCAGAAGCTAAAACGGATTTGTTTTTTCAGTTGATAGGGCATAATCATAAGATGAGAGTACAAAACAAGATGCAAAGCATATAACGTACTCCCAGTTTATCTTCCAGAGAAAACTAGTTGCAAAGTAAGATGACTTTAGGCGAAAATCTGTACAAATCTTAAATAAACGTCAGCGAACCGCCAAGGAAACGTGGACAAACGAGTCACAAGACAAAACACGACGCGTTTCGACCTCTTAGGTCTTCTTCAGGCAAGACACAAACAAATAGGACAATGAAAATGAGCGAATTGGTCACTTAGTTTAAGTGACCGATTCGTTCATTTCATTTTCATTGTCCTGTTTATTTGTGTCTTGCCTGAAGAAGACCTAAGAGGTCGAAATGCGTCGTGTTTTGTCTTGTGACTCGTTTGTCCACGTTTCTCTTGGCGGTTCGCTTACATTTGTTTAAGATTTTTCCAGAAAAACGTCACAATCAAACATGCGTCATATTGTACTTGAGGTCACAATCAAACAAGCGTCATAATGTATTTCGTCACTGAGATATTCCATAAAGAAGAAAAACCGTTATGGGCCGTTATAACCGTTAGTAACGGCTATTCTGGTAAAATTAAACACCGGGCATCATCCGTGACCTATAATGAACATGCCTACAAATTTTCATAAAGATCGGCCCAGTAGTTTTGTCTGGAGCGACTGGACCACATTTTGACCACACACACACACAGAGCATTTCTTCGTTCCCATTGTTAAGTACTCCCTGTTCTATAAGAACAGGAAGTACAATGAAAAAAAGAATTGAAAAAAAGGAACACATCCATTCACACCCACACATTTTTTCTCTTTTTTTTCTTCTGTTCCTCTTGTCTGTCTGTCTGTCTGTGTGTGTGTGCGCGCGCGCGTGCGTGTTGTTGCTAGTCTGTTTAATAAAAGTGATATTAGACCGTGGGAAAGGATGGGGGAGAGGGAAGGGATAGGGAGAGTGGAAGGAGCTGATTGCACGTAAAAGTTTGATATGAACGTAGCCTACGTGTGTTTGTTGGTATTTGCGTGAGTGTGTACAAGTGTTTAAAGTATAATCATTGCATAGGGAAAACGGGCACAAATGTCGGATAAGTATCAAACAATGAGTATCAAAGCTATGAATATATGAAAATCAATGAGAATCTACCGAACATGAAGGAACAATAACGCATTAATTTTTTAACTTCGAATCAACAAATAACACACTATGAAAGCAACAGCCAACACATGCATGTGCAAGTCAATATATATATGTATGTGGAGATGAAAGTACGATTCGGTTCCTGAGGAAGCCTTTTGACAGGCGAAAGCGTGAATAATAAAATATTGAACTCTTTGGGTGGTGCTGACTTATTATTCATCACCATATATATATATATATTCCAAGGATAAGTACTGAGCACCATTCCAGCAACTTACAGAGCACCTTTGTGTTGCAATGACTGCAAGAAATATTGAATTATAAACAAAGCTTGCTCTTATATCTTAGATTGAAGAAATAGGAGGAGATAAGCATTCATATCTGCAGTGGCAGTTAATACTGCCTAACTAACAGTATGTGCTCAAGTGGGAAAAATAAAATAAAATAAATGCTTCTCAAAATGAGCCTTCAGCAAGCTTATGATCTCCAACAGGGAGAAAACTCACTAACACATAACTCCTAGCCATATAGGCCCTACCGATATTTCGAAACCTTGTTGTTTTTTCCTCAGAGACCGCGGAAAGTGGTAATTCGACTCCTCTGCCTTTTCGGTTTTAAGAAGAATGCTATCCCAGAAAAGGCTGGTGTGCAATACCGTAGTATGTTTGTTGAGGTTTCAAAAAAAAACAACCAAAGGTGCCACCTAAGAAGCAAAAGAAAATCATGAAAGAGCAAAACAAGCTACATTTTCTTGTGAAAAGTAGAAAATATAAAAAGATAACCTCTTAAGACACAAGTGCTGAGGGCCAGTTCTTAGAATGAATCCGCAAGGGACTAAATTACAAAAAAAAACTAATAAATTCCAAGGATAAGTACTGTCTGTGTGTGTGTGTGTGTGTGTGTGTGTGTGTGTGTGCGTGCGCGAGTGTGTGTGTGTGTGGGGGGGGGGGGGGGTGCAGGTGGAGGGCAGAGGAAGGAGAACGTGAGGGTGAGGGAATGGAGGCGAGGGAGTGGGTTCGGGAGGGGAGGAGAGGAAGGGTAGGATGATGGGGGGGGGGGGGGGGGGGAGGGGGGAGAGAAGAGGCGTCAGATGGCGAGATGAAGGGGGGAGGTGGGGGGAGGGGGGATGGTTTCAATCGTTCAGTGACGAGATGAAGGGGGGAGGTGGGGGGAGGGGGGACGGTTTCAATCGTTCAGTGACGACATGAAGGGGGAGGTGGGGGGAGGAGGGACGGTTCAATCGTTCAGTGACGGGATGAAGGGGGGAGGTGGGGGGGGGGGGGGGGGGGGGGGGGGGGAGGGGGGACGGTTTCAATCGTTCAGTGACGAGATGAAGGGGGGACGGTTTCAATCGTTCAGTGACGAGATGAAGGGGGGGACGTGGGGGGAGGGGGATGGTTTCAATCGTTCGGTCGACCTTGCTTGGGTAGAGTCGTTGGCTTTTTTTTCCCAGGGTACCATTTGTTGTTGTTGATTTTTTTGAGGGGGGGGGGTCTTATTTCCACATTTGTCTATGAAGACCAACCAGTCCACCTCTCCACTTCCATCTATACCTATCTCACATGCCTCCCCCCGTCCCCCTAACCCATCCCTCGCGCCCACTGCCATCTGTCCCCTCCTTTTTGAGTTTTGATTCATAATGCTCCTGCCTAATTACACCAGCTGGCATGTGTGGTACGGTGTGCACGTGCGAAGCACGAAGACACTAATTCAAGTAACATGTGGTGCTCGTGCTCTAGCACAGAGAGACGCACACAGACACACACACAGACACACACACACACACACACACACACACACACATGCACGCACGCAAGCACGCACACACACACAATTTAGACGAAGCTTTACACGAAACATTATTCAGTTTCGACGGTTTGCAGCTGTGCTGCGTTGCGAATCTGTCTTTGCTAGGTTATTCATACTCTCATAACATTTTTTCTCAGAACAAAGGATTATTTCTCTTTTGTTTCGTTGTTGCTGTTGCCGTGGTTGTTGATGTTGCTGCTGCTGTTGTTTATTAGCCATAGAGGTTTCAGGTGTTTGCGTTTTTTGCGACGATTATTGTCCTCGCACCATTGCGTACTCCCCCGCTGTCCTTGTTTTTCTGTGTTTTAAGAATCTGTCTGTCTGTCTATCTATCTGTCTATCTATCTGTCTGTCTGTCTGACTGTCTGTCTATCTATCTGTCTATCTGTCTGTCTCACTGTCTGTCTCACTGTCTGTCTGTCTGCCTGCCTGTCTGTCTGTCTGTCTGTCTGTCTGTCTGACTGTCTGTCTGTCTGTCTGTCTGATTGTCTGACTGTCTGTCTGTCTGTCTGTCTCACTCTGTCTGTCTGTCTGTCTGTCTCTCTCTCCCTCTCTCTCTCTCTCTCTCTCTCTCTCGCTCTCTTATTGCCGTGTATGATTACTAGATGTTATTACGTTTGTTTGTTTGTTTTTCTCTCCTTTGCTAGTGTTCTGAATTTTAAATGCATCGTCATAGTTCGATTCATTGCTCGAGTTGTGATTATGTATAATGCTGGTGGTGAAGGAATGATTATAGTGCTCTCTCTCCTCTCTCTCCTCTCTCTCTCTCTCTCTCTCTCTCTCTCTCTGGGTGTCGTGTGTAAGATGTGTGACTCATCTCTCTTCATTCTTCATGAATATTGTGCTGGTTAGACGTTTCTGATCATGAAATTGTTTTGCATGGATGGGTTTATTAAAGGTGTGTGCCGTGCAAAAGGAATTCAGTTCTATTCAACAGTCAAAAGCAAACTTGTAAGTAAAGAATTTGACGCCAGGAGCACAGACACAGTCAGCCGTGTCTCCCTGATGAGTCCGATCCAGCGGATGAAACGCCAAGGAGCAGGCAATACGAATAGATCTGCCTTCAAGAGGGATTACGATGGTTCTCTCAAGCAGCTAGTGAAGAGTTTTCATATTCATAATATATTTTCTTAATTTCATTTTCTTCATCTTCAACCTCCCCCGCCCTCCCCCCCCTCCTCCCCCCCCCCCCCCCCCCCCCCCCCCCCCCCCCCCCCCCGTTAAGTTCAAATCTTTGTCATTACTGTGATGACGGAGGGGTTGTTGGCCTGCGCTTGTTTTTTCCCCCCACTATTATTAGATTGTTCGTCTTTGTATTTGTCTGACTTATTCAAGTTTAAAAGGCTGTGCCAGTCTTGAATAAAAGTTACTCTGTGTTAGGTTTTCTTATGGGAGCAAGAGTTACCCTACTTGTTTACTGTTTATTGTAATTAACGAGGTTTTTTTTTCCAGTGAACATCGTGTAATGAAAGAATTATTTTGCTTTTCGTTATAAACATTATTCCCGAACCACTATTTCTGGCTGCACGTGCAACAGGATTTGACAAGCTGATCCTTCCCTTGTGTCGACGAATAACTGCTCACTGATAAAACGCGTTGTTATGAATGTAGTACTAGTTGGGTCAAATCCAGGAGTTCCGTGACCGTGGAGTGACGAGGTCCGTTTCTCAGCGGTTTTGACTTCCCTAGGTGTTAAATAAGAAATTTAGCCCCCATGACCCTCGCAAAAGTGTGGGCATAACTTTTGAGAGCCCAAAATCAAAAATGGCCACTGGCGGCCATTTAAAAAAATAGCTTTTCCCTAGTTTGGATTAGATTGCCAATTAAAGCATGCTTTCTGGGGTTTTAGGGCACGAGGAATTCATATTTTGAATTATTTTGATGATTTGACCTACTTTTGATGGTTAAATTCAAGATGGCCGCCAATTTTTGGCCATAAACGGTGAAATTTGCAAAGTCGTCATGTGTCCTCTACAGAGTGCTTTCTTGAGGGCTTTGATTGTGCTGAGCTGAGTTATGGAGGTGACACATGTATTACTCACTGTAATGTGCATACCTTCTCCTGTAGAACTGATTTATTGATTGAAATAGTGTGTCTTTATTGATGTTTCAGGTTATTGCATGCGGCGTGGCTCAAAGCGTATCCATCGTCAACTGAAGATTTGGAATAAATATCCAAGACAGAACAGAAAAAAATGTCATATGAATGTGTATTGAAATGTGGAAATCCTTGTGCATCGTCTGATACCATCAGCCAAAGCAAATGGGAGACTCTACAGTCAAAGGCTAAAAACTGGCTAGGACTTGACAGATGCGGTGATGTTTACGACACCACTTCATGGGAAGATGGGCCTGGGTCTTATTACATGCACCAAAGCTGTCACATATCAATTTCATCTTCACGCAAACTTGAACAGTTCCGACAACGCAAAAAAAAAAAAAAAAAGGAAAGTGATATTGCCCCAAATTCGAGCCAAGAACCAAGCTCCAAAAGTCAGGATAGATCTGCTGATGAACCAGAGGGACAGAGGCCCGCCAAACGCCTGCGATCATCTGTGGGTGGGCCACTGTATGAGAAGGAAACGTGTGTTCGGTTGTAAGAAGGGTGCTGTATCCATGAGCAAACTGCATCTCCTTTACAATACAACTTCTTTGTTGTCTAATTTATGGGGTTTTTTTTTTTTAAAGAAGGTATTTGAAATAAACTCCGCCAGTTAACGCGGGCAAACGAAATTTTACAAGACGTAACGCGACGCGTTTCGACCGCTTAGATGGGCGTTCGACGCGCCCTTCTTGCGCCGAATATGAGAAGGGAGAAGTGATTGCTCGTTCTTCATTTTCGTTGTCCTGAGTGTTGTGTATCTTGCCTGAAGAAGACCTAAGAGATTGAAACGCGTCGTGTTTTGTCTTGTGATTTCGTTTGTCTATTTTAATTGGCGGATTTTTTTTTTAAATACGTTTTATAAATTTGTTTCAGTTTTCGCCTGCAGTCACCTCCCTTTGCAGCTGGCTTTCTTTGTTGTCTGATGAAATTCATTCTGACAGTATTTTAGCCAACAAAGCGATAATTTTCCCTCAACCCCAACACTGCCCAAGGAAGTACGTGATGAACAGGTCTAGGGTTTGTCTTCACTTTCCCCGTGTACTGTGAGCAATGTAGGCGATAAACGCAAAATAAAGCCCAACACAAGGACTGAAATCCCCCCCCCCCCCCCCCCCCCCAAACTTCGTTTGAGGAACAAGACGAGAAAGACGACGAGCTCTGTGTCTGACTCCAAAAGGTCAAACGTGTCCTTCGAAACCCCCCTCCCCCCCCTCCCACCCCTTCTCTCTCTCTCTCTCTCTCTCTCTCTCTCTCTCTCTCTCTCTCTCTCTCTCTCTCTCTCTCTCTGTGTGCAAAACTCGTCAGGAGCACTTCCAAAAGGAGCTGGATGAGATTCGTACTATACAAAGAGAATTAGATGACAGTACTGCTATGATCATAGAAGATGCAAGAATATACACGCGCACACACACACACACACACACACACACACACACACACACACACACACACACACACACCATCATCATCATCATCACAAACACCACACACACACACACACACACACACACACACACACACACACACACAACCACACACACGCACGCACACACACATACACAAAACCACACACACACACACACACACACACACACACACCACACACACACACACACACACACACACACAAAGAAGAAAGAAGAAAAAAAAACGAAATTGGCATTCTCTGCAAAGACTTCACTGAAACGATGAACAGCAACATTAAGGAACTCAAATCACAATTAAAAATCAATCGGAAACAGGAAAATAGCCACCTAGCTAGACAGAGAAGCAACCCTCCTGAAGAACTCAGCTAAGGACACTACAATCAGAGAGAAAGCAGCTGAAGAAACCAAAACAAACAGAAAACATTGGAATTCAAAGCTCATCTACAGAATTTCCCTCGTCCCGTAGAAAAAACAAAACAAAACAAAACAAAGGTTTGCGTCGGTCTGATCTTGACGCTTTGTCAGCCCAGTCGATGATAGACTCTCAGGTCAATGTTGAAAATATCCATACAAAATTAGTGACTGATACACAACCCCAGCAGGATTACATCCCTTCTGATTATGATCCAGAGAAAAAGGGGCCGGAATAGCTCATTTGGTAGAGCGGCGGACTCGTAATCCAAGGGTTGCGGGTTCGAATCTCCCCCGGGACGTTTCGGTACACGGGGACTTTTCCCTCGGAGTTAACATTGGTTCTGACTCTATTTCCCAAACAGTCCTTCGAATGAGACTATAAATCGACGTTCCGTGTGTAAACGCACGCATAACATCTTGCACAAACGTAAAATCCCATCACCAACTTTCGGAAGAGAAGGCCAGTTTGGCCGTTGGTATGGATGACACGTTACACATAGCATGCACCTTCCCCGAAGATGGAGTACGGCTGCCTTCATGGCGGGATAAAAAAAAAACGGTCATACACACAAAACTCCACTCCCTTTGTTGGGTAGATGGGATTAATCCTTGCCTGTCTATACAGGGAGTGTCCGCAGGAGTATCAGCCAGCGTACGCAGAAGAAAAAGAAGAAGAAGATCCAGAGGAGAAAAAAAAACAAAAAAACCGAACTACAGGCAAGCGGCGTACTAGGATATGCTAAACTTGTCACAAACACGCATTCTGTGCTGGAAAACTGATAAAACGAATGAAAACATCTGGTCAGCACTATCAATGCCCTCCAAAGAGGAAGAACCCCTCAAACCAACCAACCAACCCGCCCACTTCCCGTGAATGTGTTTGAAAACCTGATCTTTTCCTGAGAGAATAACGATCTTTATTCATTCGTGACTCCGTTTTCCGGTAGTACGGAAATCCAAGAAGACTGGGCCCAAGGAATGGATTTATGTGTAAGATCAGCGCACCATTGATGACAGTATATGACGTGTTTTCCTGGCTGCTGTCACTCCAGTCCTTAAACACACACACACACACACACAAACACAACTAAACCATGCCATTCTTCATATCGGGGTGGATTTCTGTCGCCCAGGTATGATTCCAAAGGAACAGTAGTCGACCCTTGTTTCCCAGTGCTGCGAAACATGCCCATATGCCAAACTAACTTTCAGTTCCATCATCCCTGCCAGAGGTCGGTACCATCTGAACTACATCATCCGACTGGACCGTCCAACCGTAATCTGCAGACGGTGTGACTGTGTGTGTGAACACGTGGGTGCAGCTTACCTTGACCATGATCCCACGTTCACCACTCCAACCGGAGCCCCTCGTCTTGTTTTGTGTTGTTTGTTTGTTTGTTTGTTGTTGTTGTTTTTGTCTCAGCCGCTCATTCCGAGCCCCACCTCTCCTTGTCTTATCTTGCTTTGCCTTGCCTTCCCGTGCCTTGTCCTGTCTTGCCTTCCCTTGCTTGCCTTCCCTTGCCTTGTCCTGTCTTCCCTTGCCTTGCCTTCCCTTTCCTTGTCCTGTCTTCCCTGTCCCTTTTTTTTTTTTTTTTTTTTTCCCCTAAGGCCAAAATCCACCTCTTCATTTTTTGGTGCTTCACACTGTCCTCTTCATCTGCCAAAAAAAACAAAAAGCGAAAAAAAAGCCCAAACAATTTCCACTACTATCTCTTTTTTTTCTTTTTTTTTTTTCCTTTTTTCCCCTCTTTCTCCAATCAATCCCTTATGCACCATGCATTGTCTGTATGTCTTCTCATAAATGGACACATTTAGCTGATTTTAGTGTTTTGACGCTTGGTACAAAATGTCTGGGTTTGTTTGTGTTCTAATGTGTGGTGTACTGGCACTCTCACTCGAATAATGCGCTGCTTATACAAAGAAAATATAAATGAAACAAAAGACTTCATCATTTTCTTTTCTTACAGTTTTTCCAGGAGAGAGAGAGAAGGAAAGAGAGAGAGAGAGAGAGAGATAGGGAAAGGGAGAGAGGGAGAGAGAGAGGGAGAGAAAGAAAGAAAGAGAGCGAGAGAGTGAGAGAAAAGAGATCGACACAGAAAGACAGACAGACAAGTAGAGAGACAGGCAGACAGACAGACAGAGGTGGGCATCGTAGATATGTATGTAAAATGTGTTAAAACCCGGCTCACCACTTAGCTTTTCTCCGAACAGGGCATCCTCCCCCCTCCCTCTCCCCCCCCCCCCCCCCCCCTCCTCTTCTTTTGTCAGCACTTTCCTACCATCCAGATCCGTGTCTTACCTTTACTGATATACATTTGTATGCAAAGTTGGAAGAAAAAGAAAAAAGAAGTAATATAATATTCGACATCCATCGCAGTTAAAACCGGGCTTCCAAACATTCCCGGTAGTCATCCTTGACGAAAAAACGACGAAACCAAATGCAAGGACGACACTAGGAACGAAGATAAAAGCATACAGGAGACACAGAGGATGCTCACTCATAATCTCGGAAATTGGACAATTCCCCAAAGATGCTACCCTTATAGAGAAAAGGAAGTCTACAAGGGAGACATGAGGAAATCCAAGAAGCGAGATGATAAGTATAAATGTAAGTGTGTGTGTGTGTGTGTGTGTGTGTGTGTGTGTGTGTGTGTGTGTGTGTGTGTGAGCGCGTGCGCGCCCGCGAGCGCGCTTGCATGTGTGTGTGCGTGTGTGTGCGAGCAAGCGCACATGTCGGAGTGGATGTGAGTGTGCTATTTGTGAATGTGATCGATATTGTTTTCTACAATTACAGGTTGACCAATGATTAACAACACCGTGCTAGAATGATGAATTGTGCATTATGCGATGGACCCAGTAATATATTTTCTTCTTAATTGTATGTTTTGTTCAAAAATTATTTGTATTGTGGATAATTTTTTGGTTTTTCGAGCAATACTAATTGACATTTTAGCAATTAGTATAATGTGATTTATCTTTGAACAGGTATATCTACTCATCTGGACTGATTGAACACCAAACAGAACGTCAATCAAAGAGAGTTTTATCAACATGCCAACTTCATATGAAATAAGCGTTTCCACATTTTTCCAAAGCTTATTTATAGGAGGGCAATAAAAAAGAAGTGTTCAATAAAATCAATTTCGTTCAGACAGTTGTCGCATTTGCTCGTTTCTGTTACCTTCATTTTGTGTAAAAGTATATTTGTTGGATATATATTATGGATGATTTTCCATTGAAGTTCTCGTAGTCTGACTTCCTTTGAAGCTAACCTTGGTGAAAGCCAAATACTTTCGTCTATTTCAAAGTTCATTTTTGTGTGCCAAAAGTCCTTGCACCGTGGTGTTACATTTGTTTGTTTCCTTTTGTCAAGTATTTGTTTTATGTTTCTGGGTTTGGTATTAAATAGGACCGCGTCACATTCAACAGAACCAATGTCATTCCCATAATTTCTGTTGCTCTCTATCCATTGCAACTGTCTTCCCTGTCCTGTCTTCCCTTGCCCTGTCCTGTCTTCCTTTGCCTTGTCCTGTCTTGCCTTCTCTTTCCTTGTCCTGTCTTGCCTTCTCTTTCCTTGTCCTGTCTTGCCTTGCCTTGTCCTGTCTTGCCTTATGAGCCTGTCCTGTCTTGCCTTCTCTTTCCTTGTCCTGTCTTGCCTTGTCCTGTCCTGTCTTGCCTTCTCTTTCCTTGTCCTGTCTTGCCTTGTCCTGTCCTGTCTTGCCTTCTCTTTCCTTGTCCTGTCTTGCCTTGTCCTGTCCTATCTTGCCTTCTCTTTCCTTGTCCTGTCTTGCCTTGTCCTGTCCTGTCTTGCCTTCTCTTTCCTTGTCCTGTCTTGCCTTGTCCTGTCTTGCCTTCTCTTTCCTTGTCCTGTCTTGCCTTGCCTTGCCTGGCCTTGCCTTGTCCTGTCTTGCCTTGCCTTGTCCTGTCTTGCCTTGCCTTTTCTTGTCCTGTCTTGCCTTGCCTCCCCTCCCCTTCCTTTTCCTTGTCCTATCTTGCCTTGCCTCCCCTTCCCTCCCCTTGCCTTGTCCTGTCTTGCCTTGCCTCCCCCTCCCCTCCCCTTCCTTGTCCTTGTCCTATCTTGCCTTGCCTCCCCTTCCCTTCCCTTGCCTTGTCCTGTCTTGCCTTGCCTTCTCTTCGCTTGTCTGGTCTTGCCTTGCCTTGTCTTCCCTTTCCTTTTCCTGTCTCCACTTTCCTTTTCTTGTCCTGTCTTACCTTGCCCTGTCTTCCCTTTCCTTGTCTTGTCTTGCCCTGCCTTCTCTTGCCTTGTCGTGCCTTGCCTTGCCTTGCCCTATCTTAGCTTGCTTTCTCCTGTCTTGCCTTGTCCTGTCTTGCCTTGCCTTGCCTTGCCCTATCGTAGCTTGCTTTCTCCTGTCTTGCCTTGTCCTGTCTTGCCTTGCCTTGCCTTGCCCTATCTTAGCTTGCTTTCTCCTGTCTTGCCTTGTCCTGTCTTGCCTTGCCTTGCCCTATCGTAGCTTGCTTTCTCCTGTCTTGCCTTGTCCTGCCTTGCCTTGCCTTGCCCTATCTTAGCTTGCTTTCTCCTGTCTTGCCTTGCCTTGCCACGCCTTGCCTTGCCCTATCTTAGCTTGCTTTCTCCTGTCTTGCCTTGCCTTGCTTTTTCCTGTCTTGCCTTGTCCTGTCTTGCCTTGCCTTGTCCTGTCTTGCCTTGCTTTCTCTCGTTTTGCCTTGTCTTGCCCTATCTTAGCTTGCTTTGTCCTGTC
>CM031624.1:21475697-21608197 GCA_018398815.1 Conus ventricosus
TGGGACTATTTGCATGTTTCCAGCTGGCGCAAAGATAGGGTCAAGGGTGAGTGCAAAGGCCTGAAATGTGACTTCAGCTAAGAGGAGGGACACATTATTTGAAGATTGTTTGTTATTTCATCGGTGAAGATCCCCCAAAGCAAGGGAAAAATTGGTGGAGAGTCGCTCTTTTGATCGATTATCAGTTTCACATTAAATGATGGCTGCTCAAAACGTATGGAAGGCCTCAAAACGCTTGGATTAAAATAGTGTTTCAGTGCAAAATCCTAATTGTGGCATGTGGCCTGCTTGGATGTGGCCCGGTGTCGTATAATATTTTGGGAACCGTGAATATCTGGGAACACGTTCCCAGATTTACCGTGATATCTGGGAACGCGTTCCCAGATTTCCTGAACTTCCAATCGTGAAATCTGGGAACTGGTGTGAAATCTGGGAACGTCTCACAGAATAGACTAAAAAAAAAAAAAAAAAAAAAGGTGACAAGAAGGCCAAAGATCTCATTGCACCAAAATAAATTGTTTTCCTACCTTATCTCGAAAATCCATTCTTTTTTCGTCTTCTTTCTGCCCTTCTGAGCTCTGAAAGACCACGTTCCCAGATATCACAGGGCCTTCCAGATATCACAGTACATTTTGGGAACGCATTCCCAAAAAAATCTGTGATAAACTGGAAGCCTTCCCAGATATCACGTTCCCAGATTTCGCGCGGACATCGGCCTCCTTCTAGTGTGAAGAGAACCAGGCCACGTACTTGTCTGAGGTTAATTTTATTTTAAAAAATTTATCCCAAGCCGTCTCCTTATAGATTCAGTTCAGTCCCGTCCCACTCAACCCACCAAAAGCTATACTTGATACTTGATTTTGCAGGTAGATGCCTGTATCGGCCTGTTCACCGTTCGAGGAAAAGAAGTCACTAGACTATTGTGGCATGCGTGGCACAGCCTAGTGGTAACATTCTGAATCAATAGTCTCCAGTGCGCATCCAGTCTGTTTTAAAACGCACTGACAGATGGGGCGGTTACGAAATTGTCCGAAGACTATTCCAGGTGTGCAACACGCTGGGAGAAGTACCGGCTCGCAAAATCAGCCTGCAGTGACCCTTGGCTAACTTAAGACTGTTCCCCCGGGTAGTCCTTGCCTGGAAGAGGGGAGCTTATGGTCGATCTTGTCATACATCCCATGGACGTATTTTTGTACAACGTCGATCACGTCACCTGGTACGGCGATGCTCCAAGCTAGGTAGCTTCAGGCTAGCAAGACGCTCTCTGGGTACGGGAGCTCCTTCAGAGGACCTACAGGCGGGTTGCTCTCCTCTGGACATCTTCCAGGTCTCTGCATAGTGTCTTGTGTCTTGGTTGCCAGACTGAGTGGCCATATTCCAAAGCTGGTCTCACTAGGACTTGTAGAGTGAAACAAAGGTTTCCGGCGTAAGATTGGTCAAAAGTTCTCCTTATAACGCCTAGGGTTCTGTTGGCTTTGCTGTTATGTGTGCCACATGATCTTGAAACTCAAGTCTTTGTCCACCAACACACCGTACCCAGGTCTTTTCGACATCACTCTCCTCTAACCAATGAGTGCACTCCACTCCCTGGGGGTTGCGTCCCTTCATGCAGTAAGTGGCTGCTTCCTTTGGATGCCCAGTCTCAAGACCTGCACTTCTCTGGATGAAAGCGTAGTTGCCAGTCCGTGGACCACTGCTGTAGCCGGTCTAGATCCTCTTGAAGAGTAGCCCTAGAGTTGCTGTCGTCGCTATGCGTAAAAACCTTAGTGTCATCCGCAAAGAGCTCAATATGGCTGTGGACATGGCGAGGCAAGTCGTTGATGTACATGACGAAGAGAGTAGGACCTAGGACGCTGCCTTGAGGGATGCCACTTGTCACCCTTGCTTGTTCTGATCTTACGCCATTTACGATGACCTGCTGTGACCTGTCGGCAAGGAAATCCCTTATCCATTCGAGGACCTTTCCACTGATGCCATGAGCTTCCACTTTGGCCAAATCTGCGGTGGGGCACACTATCAAAGGCTTTCATGAAGTCCATGTATACTGCATCCACCCCTCCTCCTGTCGCCATCATCTCAGTCCAGATGTCCAAGGTCTCCAATAGTTGGGTCGTACATGATCGTCCCTGAGTAAAGTCATGCTGTCGCCTGCTGATTAGTCTGTTATCCTGGAGATGTGCTAAGAGCTGTTTATGAACAAGTGCCTCCATAGTCTTGCAGAGTATGCAGGTTACGCTTACTGGCCTGTAATTGCTTGGGCTGAGCCTACTGGCCTTTCTTGAAGATCGGGGTGACATTTGCAGTTTCTCCAGGTATCGGGGATCTTTCCAGCATCCAAGGACTTCCTAAAGATGATGCTAATGGGAGTTGTCAAGGACGTCAGATAACTCTGCCAGCACACGTGGGCTGATCCCATCAGGTCCAGGTGCTTTCCCAGTCTTCAGGCTCGCAAGGTGCTCCTGACAGCTTCTTTTGAGATGGCAAGTCAAGCAGCTCAGAAGCAAATGTATATTTCGGCATCTCTGGTAAGTCTCCTTCTCGCTCAATGGTGAATACACTTTGGAAGAAACTATTTAAGAGGTCCGCCTTCTCTTTATCAGTTGTCGTCTTCGTTCCATCCTCTCTTTGAGGTCTGCAATACCTGTTCTGGCCTTGGTTTTAGATTTAACATACGACCAGAATGACTTCGGGTTTGTCTTTGCCTGGGCTGCAATGGTAGCCTCAAGTTTCTTCTTTGCCTGTCGACACATCTTTTTTGCCCTGTTTTCTTGCTCTGACATATGCCTGGTAATCTTCCCCTGCCTGGTTTGCAACCATCGTCTGTACAGCTTGTGCTTCTTTCGTACTGAAGCCAAAGTCCTCCATCCAACCATTTCCTCCTCTGGTTCCAGATACAGTTGTTTTTGGAACATGTTTTTCTGTGATCTGGTCAAGCTTCTTTCTGAAGGTTGTCCAAGCTTCTTCTATGGGACGACCCTCCAATTGCTCCGGCCAGTTGATCTCACGAATATCTTCTTTCATTCCCTCATAGTCAGCCTTGTCCCAGTTGTAGCGATTCTGCTGGTCTTTCTCTTTATATGCACATGAGAGGTTAATGACGAGTGTCGCGTGATCGCTCTTACCTAGTGCAGAAGTTGTAATAATCTCATTCATCTGTGTCTTCTCTGTTTGTTAGAACTAAGTCATCCAGTGTTGGTGTCTGGCCCGCTCTGATGCGAGTAGGTTGTGTCTGGTGCTGAATCAAGTAAGCATCGTTCACAGTTCTGAAGAAGTGGCTAGCTGGGGTGACTGTTGCTGGCACAACATCTCTCCCTTTCCCATCAATTTCTGGAAAGTTAAAATCACCCAACACCAACAAGTGCGATGGCTTCTCTTCTGTCACTGACATCAGCAACCTATTCAAACTGTCATTATTCTGTTCATGACTGTTTGGACTCCGGTACACCAGGCCTATCGTTATTTCCTCTCCATCTTTCAGCTTGCAGTGAACAAAAACTGTTCCCAAAGTCAGTACTTAAATCTTTACATGCAGGTTTTAGCTCTTCTTCGACATATAGGCAAATACCCTTCCTCTCTTATCTAGGTTATGAAACATTTCAAATCCTGGGATAGCAATTTCACAATCTTGAACTTCGTAGCGCAGATTCTTTGGCTTAATTTCGACAACTCCAATAACAGTGCTTGTGCAGCTCTACCATGGCTTCCAATTCTGACCTTATGTTCAAAAAGACTGTCTGCATTTGTGTACAGACAACAAAAAGAATCGTACTAGAACACTGAACGTATTTACATTTAGTGCATCAGAAGAACACATAAAACTGGTGCTTTTAAAAACTATGTATATTCTCTTGCTTCTTATGTTCTACCGGTCCTCCTTTCAACTCTTCTGGTTGTGGGTTCCGGTAGCCTACTTCCCGATGTTCACAACTATCAGCAAGATTTCCATGTTAAAAACCAGATCTTACAATATAAACACGAGGAGCAACGCTTATTTACATTATTACTTATGTCAAGTCAGAAAACTCCGGAGATAGGCAAAGTACGCAGAACCTGCCGGGGTGTAGCCTTCATGAAAAGAGGGGCGACCTTCTAACATGTTGCACCGGTCGCGGGAACAGATAACTCCGAAAACTTCCGGTTTTCCGTAACTTAGGCATTTGCCGGCAGGATTCGTGTTTTGAGAGTTGTGGTAATCGTCTGGTTTCTGCATTTTCCCCTTTCTTATTAGCAGCTCGAGGAAAGTTTACTGCTTTGTATGCTCAGCTTCTCATTACCAAGCCAGAAGTGACATTGCAAATGAAAGCACAACTGATTATTTTTGTATGATGTGCAGACAACGTCGACTAACAAAGGACTGGCGAAAACCAAAACTCCAAAGGGAAAAGCAAAATGAGAGGTCGCGGAGGTCCTCCCATGGGCAGGGGAATGATGCGTCCCAACTTCAGACCTGGGCCGCCGTAAGTGTGTTAACATATTCTCGGCAATATCTACATTTAACCCCGTGTACTCTTCTGAGTAAGTAATGATCGGTTTTCGATTGATGGTCATCATCGGAAGGAAAAGAAGAGTGAAATACTATTAGGCCTATTGTTTCTACTACTGCTACGGCTACTACCATTACTACCACTACTATTCTTTTTGTTATCAGTAAGAGTACTTACATATAACAATTGAGACCAAGCAGGATAGCTCAGTTGGTAGAGCGCTGGACTCGTGATCCTGGGGTTGCGGGTTCGAATTTCGGTATAGGGGGATTTTTCCCTCGGAGTTAACATTGGTTCTGACTCCATTCCCCATATAGTCGTTCGGATGGGACTATAAACCGAGGTCTAGTCTGTGTCACATGCACTAAGATCATACACGACTCTAAAGATCCCGATGCTCATGTCCTAAGACGGTGAGTACCGGCTACACGAAAATACACAATGCATGCAACCTGTTGCCAGAATAGTCTACGTGAAGACTGTGGGCACGGGGCAGGTTAAACATCCCCATCAGGAAGACACGTTACATTCCATTTCCTTACACAGTTACAGACTTTCGAGACTTTTTGAAGATCTATTGAAGACTGCAGCTCAGAAAGCAACCGTTTTGATCCTATCTCACCAGACCGATCCCCAAAAGAAAACTTGAAATTTTTGTCCTAAGTTTGCATCCACCCCTGATTCTAAAACTGATAAAATCCCAAATCATAAAGTGCAACTGAACCCCAAATCATTAAGAGAAAAGATAAACTTAAATGCATAGTCGTAAATTTTCAATCTCTTATCAAAAAAAAGGAAGAACTCAGTAATTTAGTCACCGAAAAAAAAATTGATGTTGTAATTGGAACAGAAACTTGGCTAGAAACTGGAACATCCAGCAGTGAACTTCTAATGGAGGATTTTGATATTTTATAGAAAGGACAGACTTGAAAAAGAGGTGGGGGAGTCTTGATTGCCATTAGGAAGAACTTAAACAGTGAGTTTTTATATCAAGGCAAAAATAGTGAAAGTTTATTTTGTAGGATTAATTTTAAGAATAAGAGACCTGTCATTGTTGGATCAGCTTACAGACCTCCAGACTCAGATGAAAATGTATGTTCGTCTATCTGCAGAGACATTTCTAACATTGTTTTGGCCAATAGGAAGGCAATATTATGGATTGGTGGAGACTTTAACTTACCAGATATTGATTGGGGTGAAGATGCCATACTTGGTAATCAATACAGTAAAAATATTAATACTCAGTTTTTTAATACCACCAAAGACCTTGGATTAGTGCAGTCAGTTGAAGCACCAACTCGTGGTAAGGCATTCCTGGATTTATTTTTTACCAATTGTCCAGCGCTTTAGGCAATCAGGAATTAATTGCAGGCCTGGGTGATCATGACATAATTCTCTTAGAGAGCAACTTTCAACCCTTTCGAAGAAACCCCCTAAACCTACCATCAGACTCTGGAACCAAGCAGATTTACCAAAATTGCGCAGGGATACTCATGATTTCAGTCGTCTTTTTTTGAGGTCCCATAGTGTTAAAGATAATGTCAGTGACCTTTGGAAGTGTATAAAAACTAACTTGGATTTTTATTGTGGATGACAACATACCTACTAAAATAACTTCAAGCAAGAACCACCAGCCATGGATTACTACAAAAACTAAACGTTTGTTGAGAAGGAAACATCGTTTCTTTAAGAAATTGAAAACTACATCCTAATTCAGAAAGATTACTGGTTAGGTATAAACATATTAAAGAAGGTGTCAGAGAGAATGTAGGCTTGCTCACTCCAATTATGTTAATCGATGATTTCTTCAGGTGATCACCAAAACAAGAAATTATGGTCTTACATAAGGAGTAAGAGACAGGACAACATTGGGATTCCAGACCTGAGAAACAACCAGAATAACCTAAATACAGGACCCTGAAGGGAAAGCAAACTTACTAAACAAGCATTTTGTTCAGTTTTCTCAAATCCCAAACCTTTAATTAATGTTAGACTAAAGGATGATGATAAACTCCCTGAAATGCAAAGCTTCAAAGTAAACAAAGCAGGAGTATTTAAGTTACTGACCAACATCAATGAAAACAAAGCTACTGGTCCCGATGGCGTTCCTGGCAAGCTCTTAAAATTATGTGCCAATAAATTGAGTGAGGTATACCAACTACTTTACCAAGCTTCACTGGACCAGGAGTAATACCTGATGAGTGGCGAGATGCGAGCATTGTTCCCTTATTCAAAAGGGTGACAAAACAAAAGCAGAGAAACTAAACCTGTATCTCTTACATCCATATCAGTTAAACTACTTGAACACATAATATATAGTAGCATAATGGACCATCTTGACAAATATGACTTCTTAAATAACGCCCAGCATGGTTTTAGACAGCGAAGGAGTTGTGAGACTCAACTTATAACAACTCTCAATGATTTTAATAACTGTCTTAACAACAGACAGCAAATAGATGCAATTTTATTAGACTTTTCTAAAGCCTTTGATAAGGTTGACCATGAGGGCCTGCTGCTTAAATTAGAACACATCGGCATTGGCGGTTCTTTGCTAAAATGGGCTAGATCATTTCTCGTTGGGAGAACGCAGAAAGTTGTTGTGGAAGGGTCGTCATCCCATTGTAAACCAGTCTTGTCAGGTGTACCACAGGGAACTGTTCTGGGGCCCTTGTTTTTCTTAATTTATATAAATGACATAAGTAGAAATCTCTCTCCTGGAACTACTATAAGGCTTTTTACAGATGACAGCTTAGTATATAGAACAGTCAGAACCAAGAATGATACACGCATTCTACAAGAAGATCTAAACGCTTTACAAGAGTGGGAAAGAACTTGGAAAATGGAATTTCATCCCCAAAAGTGCCAAGTGTTGCGTATATGTAACAAACGCTCACCAATTAGATCAGATTATTCTATCCATAATACTATTCTTAAAGAAACTAATGCTGCAAAATATTTAGGCGTGATTATAGTTGTCTCAAATGGAAAGAACATTACAATTTAGTATGTAAGAAAGCAAATAACATCTTAGCTTTCTTGTACAGGAATATCAATGACTGCCCCCAAAAGGTTAAAGACGACTGCTACAAAACATTGGTTAGACCAGTACTGGAATATGGTTGCTCAGTGTGGGATCCTTACCATTTAAAGGACATTGATAACCTCGAAAAGATTCAGAAGAGAGCAGCACGGTTCGTAACAGGGAACCACATCAGAGAAAAGGGAATACTAGGAAGAACATGAGGAAATTAGAATGGAAACCCTTAGAAGAGAGAAGAGCTTTTATCAAACTTAACATCTTCTTCAAAGGCAGAGCTAAAGTAATCGATATTCCAATGGAACAACTAGTATTGAATAAAAGTAGCACCAGGAGTGGCGGTCAATGTTATACCATACCTGCATCAAATATTGACAGCCACTTACATTCTTTTTATCCCAGTTCTGTATGGCTGTGGAACTCACTGCCGGGTGCCATCAAGATTGCCACAAATGCAATCTCCAGGGTTGTACATCCTTAGCAGTATCTATAGGACAAATGTCCTGGACCACCCTGAAGTAATAGGACATTTGTCCTCTTCATAACAAAATCAATCGGACATTTTGAACGCAAGCCAGATTGAATGTATATTAAGTTTTATGCACACAAAAATGGTATTACAAAAGCTGACTATATTCCTAGAGTGGGAAGCCATGTTTGGTAAACATACTATTACTAGTCCACACACACACACAGTCACACACACAGAGGCAGTGTCTTTCCTAAATCACTATTCATTGCTAATGCTAGTATTCAAGTACAATATTGATTCATTTGGAGTCGTCTTTTTGGTTGAAGAGCATTCTTTTCCTTTTCTCTCCCACTTTTCTGTCACCCTGAACACCCATTCTGATTCCCCCTTGACATCACTTGGTCCTTCCATTTGCACCCTCATCAGCATGGCCTGGTTTTCTGCTGTCAGTCTGTTCCTTTGACTTGTCAAAATCAAATTCTGAGTGCTGAACCCTCTTTCTACATCAGCTGTATGGACGGGCAGGGTGATGGCAAGCTGGGCCAGTTTCTTGAGGTTGGTGAAATCCAGCTGGTGGTAGCGGGCAATGAGCTGCCAGAGTGTCAAGGTGGTGTCCCTGGGGTACATCTGCTCCTTGACCGTTTTCTTGAGATTCCTTCCAGTCTCTGCTTCAGCAACATGTGCCTACATGGCCTACAACACGTAACAAGTACAAGGCTTATCGCTCTTTAGACGCTTTACGCTAAAAATAACCCTGACACAAGCTGGCTGCCAGCTCTCAGCTGCGAGCCGTGTACCTCGCTAGCTCAGCCTCTGCGAGTCAGGGAGGCAGAGTTGCAAGCCAACGAGCTAAAAATAGACCGCCACGGCTTGCCACTAAGCTTAGTGCCAGTGGCCTAGTGATTCACTGGGCAGTGGGCTTACACTAAAGTTACAGACTGGAGTTCTGTACGACGGTCGGACTCAAATAATTATGCGGGCTTGATATAAACGGCCGGTGCCATGTCCGTGAGCATCGGAAAGCTATCGGACAGTGACCGCGTTTTCGGCAAAGTAATGGGACATTTGTCCTCTTCACTGCCAGTTATATCGGACATTTTGCATGTGCAATCGGTCTATGTCCGATGTCCGACGTGGATGTACAACCCTGAATCTCATTTAAAAAAACAAATTGATTCGACAGTTTTAAGATCTGCATATTGACGATTTTCTATTTTTACTTCCCCAGATATTTTACTATTACCTGGGCCTGAATTTGGCCATTGCTTTTAACTTCTTGAATATCGAGTGCGACCCCTTGTTGCCAAATTTGCTCCAGGGGCCAACAGTCTGAGTCGCACTGTTTTATGTTATTTTATTTTACTTTTTAACATGCGCGCTGGTGACCTACTCGTTTTTTGAGTGAACCAGTAATGTATTTTAGGAAGAAGAAGAAGAAGATTTGGCTGCCGTCATGGGTAGATCGGATGGAAGAGTTGCCCACTGGCTGTCAGTCAATCAGATTTTCACTCGTATTTGATTCTTTCGGTGCTTGCTATGGGTACTCATCTCACCCGTATCAGTGGGCAAGATTTTCACATATATTTTATTCTTTCAGTGCATGCTATGGGTACACATCTCGCCCGTACCAGTGGATGCGCTAGTGACCTACTCGTTTTTGAGTGAACCAGTCTTTGAGGAAGAAGAGAAGAAGAAGAAGGACAAACAGGCCTTTTCATCTGAATGTTGACAATGGGATTTTATGCATGTGCAAGACGTTATTTGTGCATTTGATTATAGCCTTATTCAAAGGCTTTTTGGGGATAGTGGAGTCAGAGCCAATGTAAAATCCAAGGGAAAAATCAAAAGTTTATCTGTGTTGTGAAAAGGAAGCAGGAACACTTTTAGATCCTTTCACCAAAACCACACAGCTATTTTGTACTATTGTAGTGCATACAGTTCAGCAAAAAGCTTCAGGCCATTGACAGTGAAAAATCTGATTAATGGAAAATGTTCAGTGCTGTCTGTTTTGTCACTGTGTTAAAACTCAGAAAACCTCTGGAATTCCTGTCTGCAGATCTGTGCTTGTTGTCAAATGTTAAAGCCTAGCAGTAGCATATTTTCTGTTATTCTGCCCCCCCCCCCCCCCCCCCCCCCCCCCCCCCCCCCACCTCTCTCAGTATGATGTGATGGGATATTTTCTTGTTTAACTTTCAGTTCAGTTTGATCCTTGAAGGAAACAAAACACAGTGAAAAAAGTTATGAATTTATATTATTTGGTAAGAGTGTCGGAACTTGGGACCTCTTAATCCTTGGTTTGCCAAAGTTCTATCCCTTTACTCAGTTCTAAACTTTTACTCAAGTTCATTATATCAATGTAAATGTAAACTCCTGGTTTTCCTAACTTCAGTCCGTTGACTTGTACATTGTACAATACATTGAAATTATATAAAATCCTGGCAGGGAAAAGTTCTATCCGATCACTTCATGTGCTGTACATAACGTCAAGACATGAAAATATGTTTGTATTGAAGTAGTGTAAAGGGATGTGATTTCAGCAAACCAGGAGTTAGGGGCCCCAAACATTCCATATTCATTGACATCTGGTCAAGTATGGTATTGGGATTCGCTTCATCCATCTTTGTTTCTGTCAACTTTAGATTGAAGTTAATGTGATTCAGAAGCAGTCAAAATGTCAAATGCTCTACAAATGGCAAATAAAAACATAATGTTAGTAAGTAATAAAGGATGATCCTAACTGAAAATAAATTGGACTTTGACAAATGCGGTGATCAACTCATATGCTCATGTCTGTTAAACGGTGATGCTGACATTTTACACAGCTACAGACAAGTCACTTAAAAGATTTAATACAGTGCTTTATATCTTATCTAAGTTTAGGTTTATAGTATTCTTTTAATGAAAAATTGGAAAAGATACACCCAAAGGTGGGGGTGGGACCCAGAGAAGTACTGTCCTCAACTGCTGTACAGACCAGCTAGCAGTCTTGCACCATCCTCGGAAGCATGCACTGCGTTCACAAAGGGTACAGGCACACACAGTGCATTTCATGAAGATGTCAAGAGACATAACTGCTGTCTGGTAGATGCCATTGTATAATGGCCACTGGATGTGGTCACTTTTACAGAGTCATTTAACCAGATGGCCTGACAACCAGTTGATCATTTACAAACTTGATAATGAAGAAAGAAGAAAAAAACACGGAAAATTACAAGTTTGTCATTCTTGCAGTTGACTGGTCGTAATAATTTCACACACACAAAAATGAATGAACAACACAGACCTCATGCAAGTCGACATGCCCTCATCAAATTTTGTCAGCTGCTGTGTAAGCCAGTTACATTGCAAGTTTGCATACGAGGAAATAGAGCCAGTTGTCGGCTTTGTGAGGAGAGGAGTTTATTATGTAACTGTCAAACATTGTCAACATGTTGTTGAAGATGATGACCAAAGGGAGAGGGGGAGATGCTCACTCAAGATGTCTGCCTAAGGTGGTAGTTGTCGCCATGACTTGCTTAGCTTGTCGTGCCCAATGTTGGTGTGTACAAGTCAGAGTGGGCCCTCACCGGGCCCTACCAAAGTGAGGCAGCAGCGGTGCAGTGTCACAGTAAACATCTTACTCTGTTACTGTCGATAGCTGTCCGTCGACCTCAAAAAGAATCAGTCTGGGTGTGTGCTCTGTTAATGTTATGTCACTGTTATTTGGGAGCCCAGGGTGATTGTGATCCCTTACATTGGGCCAGCTGAATCACATGACTGCTGGTTTGCCGTCACAAAGAATGCAATCGTTGAAAATCTGTCGGTGACTAGTAACAAGAACAGATGAGTTTATTGATTTGATTTGATTTCAGATTTGACTAGTACTAACAAGAACAGATTAATTTATTGATTTGATTTGATTTCAGATTTGACTAGTAACAAGAACAGATGAATTTATTGATTTGATTTGATTTCAGATTCCGGGCGTTCATCCCTCACATTCCTTTCGACTTGGTTCAGGTGTGGGTTTGTCCTTTGTCGATTGGTTTCAGTGTCTTCCTGTCTGTCTGTCTTTCTCATGTCTGTTCTGGTGTGGGTTTGTCCTTTGTCGATTGGTTCCAGTGTCTTCCTGTCTGTCTGTCTTTCTCACGTCTGTCTCTGCCTGTCTCAGGGTCTGGCTGTCTCAGGGTCTGATTGGCTGTCTTGATGTTGGACTGGCCCACTGGCTGTCTGTCTGTCCGAGTCAGAATCTGGCTTTCTCTGTGTATATCTTAATGTCTGGCTGTCTCTGTGTCTGTCTGGCAGAGTTGGGGTCTGTCTCTGTCTGTCACTAGCGGTCTCAGAGTCTCTATCAATTTGCCTGGCATGCCAGTTTCTTGTCTCTGCCTGCCTGCCTGTCTCTCTCCTCTCTCTCCCTCTCTCTCTCTCTCTCTCTCTTCTCTCTCTCTCTCTCTTTCTCTGTCTCTCTATATCTCTGTCTCTGATCTCTCTTTCTCTGTCTCTTCTCTCTCTCTCCTCTCTCTCTCTCTCTCTCTACTCTCTCTCTCTCTCTCTCTCTCTCTCTCTCAGTCATTTCAGGTGTAATTTACTTATGGCATGTAGAAATGAGAGTGTATTATCTAATGTAGCACTATTCACTTACAAATCTTTAAAACGTTTGTGTACTGCTTCAACATAAAAAAAGTACTATTGATGGACCCGATACCAATCAAATTTTTGTTTTGTTATACTTTACTTTGTTCTGTTTAGTGTATGACAAATACTTCATGACCAGTGTCTAAATTTCATGTTATGTATGTGTGTGTGTGTGTGTGTGTGTGTGTGTGTGTGTGTGTGTGTGTGTGAGAGATTTATGAGTCGGTGAATGACATCCCTTCAGATAGGGGCCTAGGCCTAAATCTGAATAAAACACTTTGTATTCATATTCGTATTCTCTCTTTCTCTCTGTCTCTGTCTGTCCGTCTGTCTGTCTGTCTGTCTGTCTGTCTGTCTCTCTCTCTCTCTCTCTCTCTCTCTCTCTCTCTTCTCTCTCTCTCTCTCTCTCTCTCTCTCTTCTTTATCTCTCCCTCTCTTACAGTTTTATCTTTTTTATTTAATGGTCTTGCACCCAGCTCAGTTAGATTTCATTTGGCCTGCATGTGCACAAAATGTGCTGACAATTGAAGCCTATTCTGTTAGTGTACTGTCAACAAGGCAAAGTGCTTTACTTTAGTCTTTTAATTTGAAAACTAATTTGAAGTAAACTCTGCCAGTTCACTCGAACAAACAAATTACCCGACAAATCACGACATGTTTCGACCTCAGGCAAGACAAACAACATTTAGAACAATGAAAACAAAGAACAAGCGATCACTTCTCAAATCCAGCACCAGATGGGCGTTTATTTTTTAAACCAACAGGACAGTGCTTTGTTTGTCTATTTTTAATGTTCCAAATGCATAACTGCCAAACTTTTTTAAATTGTGACCTAAGATTAACGAGAGTCGTGTGACATCATGACAAAAGAAATAAAGGTCTGCTTGTCCAATTCACATTGAATGTAAAAATCCAGTTGTGGATGTGGTTTGCTGTGCCTATGTCTGTCTGTGTTAGTAATGCTCATTCATTCATAGTGAAACAAGAGGAACCTATTCGTAATGTAGCACCAACTACCCACGTCTTAGTTATCTCACATACTGGCACGGAAGTGATGACAAGTACACCTCAGGAGTCTGCGCAGCTTTTTGACCACTGTCGTTGATTCACCACTCCCTGTGTTCCAAAACTAAATTGTCCACATGTATTGTCAAGTGGACAGCCCACTTTCACTGTCTTGTCATTGTCTGCAATGTCACACTTGATATCAGTTGCAAAGAAAGAAAATATGTTATCTTGAACAAAAACGCTTTTGCAAAAAATGACAGCCCCTTTTGCTAAAGCAGACGCGAACCTAGAAGAAGGAAAAAATGCTCTTCTGCCAGCTGGAAGAGACAAACAAATTACAAGGTGAAACATGATGATTTCCGACCTCTTTGGTCTTCTTCAGGCTAGATATAACACTGGGTATAATGAAAACGAACAAGCAGTCACTAATCTCTTCAAATTGGGTGCATTTTTCATCAAATGACACAGAGGTCTCCTACCCTGAGGAGAAGATATTCCTCAAAACACTCTGCAAGAAGAAATTAGAAACAGCAATGTCAGCCAAATTCCAACCATATATATATATATATATATATATATAGAGAGAGAAGAGAGAGAGAGAGAGAGAGAGAGAGAGAGAGAGAGAGATACACACACACATACAAATATGCACTATTGGAGAGAAAATTATTGCAGGTATGCTTGCTTGTTATTTGTATATTTCTGCATGTATAGTTTGTTAAGTGTCTTTTGGTATGTATATATATGATATTGATGAAGAATTTTACGTAGAGTATTATAGAGTATTTTGTGTTTTGCATACATAAACCACTACTTTTTTTTTTTTACAGCATCTAGGGCAGTTTTCTGGACATTGTGATGTTTAAGTATTTCTTATAATTCATAGTAGTGGGGAAAGGTAACATTAAACTGTAAACAATTTGTGCTTTCCTTTTCAGTGTGAGCCAACATTTCCCCGGGCCAAACCTGCGTCCGACGATAGACCTTTCACAGAGGTACAGGCTTCATGTGTACTGAAAATTAACTGGAAAACCACCCCCCCCCCCCCCCCAAATTTTTGTAGTGTTTCACTGCATTTTGGAACTGTGAAATCACCCTAACACCAGAATTAAACTCTTTATTTAAAGTTCTGAAACAGGTTAAAACATGCTACGCACAGAGTGAGTAGCCTTCTTTAACTGAGTGACCTGTTTAGTCTGGTAGCCATTAGGTTAAAACATGAAATATAACTGTGTTGTTCCTATGGTTGAACATTTACTCGCTCATAACTGCAAACGATTGCTGATCACGGCATTAACTCACTTAGGATAAATGTAGACTCTGAGCACACAAAGCAAGCAAGGAAACATGCATGGTTATCCAACCATGGGAACAAGAATTATCTCTCTTATTCATTGTTGATGGTTGCTGCTGCATGTCTGATTTAAGACTTCTTTGTAGTTTGAAACAAAGTCGATTCATGTCGCGTTGTTTGTGGGGGAGGGTAGGGAGGACTGGGTGAGGGGCAAGTGGATAACGGTGACTGATTCCAGGCGATGTTTCTTTGTTTTAACGCGTTTCACATTGTGGTATGACACCATTAGCTTGGATTATTATGTGCTAGGACACCGACTAGTCACTGACATTGTCAGTTCATGTAGTGTTGTTCCTGGGGGGCGGTGTGAAGGATGGGGTGAGGGCAAGTGAAGGACCATAATCCATTCTCAAGCGATGTTCCCTTTTTCTTTAAAGGTTTTTTTTTTTTTTTTTTTTTTGCGTTTTGTTTTTTCTTCATTACAGTATGGTATGACACCATGAGGTGGGATTATTATTTGCTAGGATATTCACTGGTCTCGTAAATATTTGTGGAAGTAGATCAGATGGGAAAAGCGCTTTTTTTTTTCTTCAATTTTTGAGTTCACTCCCGTTTTTTCACCCCAAAAAGCATTGTTTATCATACATCGGAAAACTTGGTGTACATAATCTTACTGTGGAAAGTGCATACTATGTGAAGCACTGTGGAAAGTGCATACTATGTGAAGCACTGAGGAAGATAAGATAATGTTGCTTATAGCCCAGCCGACCGCAAAGGGCCATATCAGGGCTGTAAGCACTGAGGAAAGTGCATACTATGTGAAGCACTGAGGAAAGTGCATACTATGTGAAGCACTGAGGAAAGTGCATACTATGTGAAGCACTGAGGAAAGTGCATACTATGTGAAGTGTGGAAAGTGCATACTGTGTGAAGCACTGAGGAAAGTGCATACTATGAGAAGCACTATGTGAGCCATCAAGAAAAGGTGACCTCCTCTAGAGAATTTTTGTTTTGTTTATTCTTTAGTGCTTGCATCTGTTTGTTCAAAGTCCAAGAGGCTAATGTAATTCTAATTTGATTGTGAGAGTGATGAGATGTGTAGAAAGGGTGTGTATGAGTGTGTGTATCTGTATAGGCAGGTGTGTGCGTATGTGTGTTCAGTACTGTATGTGTGTGTGTGTGTGTGTGTGTGTGCGCGCGCGCACTTGTACCATTGTGATTTTCATGGTGATATGAAAGCACGAAAATCACTTAAACTAAACATTGAAAAAGAATATGAACTGACAATATGATCACCAGTGCTTTTTACTGTGCATCTGTTGTGGTGTGGATCATGGACATGGACGTGTTTGTTGGGGACATGTTTTCAACAGGCGCTGCTCAAGCGTAACGTCGACCTGACCCCCTCCTCCCAGGAGCAGGCGTCGGTGCTGGCCCTGGTCAGCAAGATCCAGACCATCCTGGACAACCTGGTGGTCACCCCGGGAGCTTTCGAGGCCGCGGTGAGTGCTCGGGCTGCTTGTTGAACTGAATCAAGTTGAGGTGGAGGGTGGCGGGGGGAGGGCTGTAATTCTCCCACAAGTTGCACAGTATTTGCTGACCTGAAATGAAGCCAACAAAAGAAACGAACATATGCGTTTATATAAGATGAAAAAAAAAACATGTTAAGATTAAGTTAATCTTAGTTGTGTTTTGTTTTTGTTTGGATGTAGACTTTCTGGCCTGTTGACCAGTCTTTGTTGTGAGAAAGACATTGACATTCTTTTCTTGCTCCAGTTTTGAAGTTTCTGTGTTGCTGAACGAAAGAGATGCAAAATTAGTAGGTCGTTCTCAGGTCTTTATTCTGCAAACTCCTTTATTTTGCTTTCCTGTCACGGTATATGACATGCCAGCTTATTCATTGTAATCATATGACCAGGTTGTGAAAATTGTACACTTTGTCTGGACTGGATGCTCATTGTCTATTATGCCATGTATATTTGCCTATATGGTTTTTTTGCAAATTTTTTGTTTTGCGGCATTTGAGTGTTTCTCAGTAAGTTTTTGCGGAACATTCAGAGTTTTTAACATAGCCTCATTTTATCTGTCACAATGATGTCAGGTTTAGCTGCCTTGTCATGACTTGCTTGGTAGGGAGGGGGGGGGGGGGGGGGGGGGGCAGGGTAGTGGGTACGGGGAATGGGGGGAGGTACCACGATGACAACCCTGACAGGGCCCCTACGTGGCATGGTGGGTCAGACTGGCGGGGGTGGACTGTGGGTTGCAGCAAATCGAGGAGGTGCGGCAGGTGGGGTCGTTCAAGAAGAGCACCATGATGACGGGGCACAACGTGGCCGACATCGTCGTCCTGCTGAAGACCCTCCCACAAGTGAGTCTCCTGCGCTGGTTGGTTGTACATGTGTTTTCCAAGTGTTTATATGGAAACCGTATCCAATGGGTTAAAGAAGCCAAACGGTCCACACACACAGCAAAATTTGGTCGGCAGAAATCAGCATGACGTGTGGGGGGTGGGGGTGGGGGACTCTCTTTTCTTGCAAGGGTTTTTTTTGGTGTGGGGGGTGGGGGGGGGGGGGGGGGACTCTCTTTTCTTGCAAGGGTTTTTTTTTGGTTTCTTTTTTTCGTTTGTTGTTGTTGTTGGGGTTTTTTTTTGGGGGGGGGAGGGGGGGTGTATCAATAAGTTGTTTTATTTTTGTTGTTCTGATGGTGGCTGATTCCTTGCCGCTTCTTCCAGCTGCCCATACACAGGCACATCAGAGTTGGTCCTGTTGTGGCCAGAGTACTGGTGTCGTCATGTTCAAACAGTGTATACACGTATGAAGATGTGTGTATCATTTGCTTTCATCTTATTCGGAAAGCGTGCTTGGAAATGGGACCATCATCGTCATTTCACTTCAAGCAAAGGACTTGCAGTGATCGAAGAGCGAAGCTGACCCACATTTGCATGAAGGCGATGATGACGTCGGCGCTGAGGTTGATTTGATGAGCTGAGTGCCCTCGGTGCAGATGAGTGACCACAGTTGTCATTCACCAATATCAGCAACGCACAAACGCGCGCATCAAACCTCATTCATAGCTAGACTTCAGTGGAAAGACGATGGGATTCAGACTTGCAGTTGAGCGAAAGGACTGACACAGGAGAAGGGAATGGTCAAAAACAATGCCCTGTTGGTTTCACAGACTACAAAATCAGTCGTGCAGTTAAGGGGAACATTTTGCTCAAAATGACACGTTCCTTTAAAGGTTAAGCAGGGTGTGAACATAACAAGAGTTCGTTGGTTTTAGGGCAGCACTTCCTTCAGCGACTGTGACCAGATGTGAGACCTAAACTGCAGAAAGAAGCAGCAATCCAACTGGCATTGGTCCCAGCGAGCAAGGAACAAAGCGTTTATGTATAAATTTATTAGCAGAATTGTTCGTGTGTGTGTGTGTGTGTGTAGCAGTAGGTGCAAAATTACCCTAATTTTACAAGTGAGAAGGAATATCAAATTTGTTATGTGTTTACCGTTGCAGAAGAAGCTGTTTCGGCGCTTGGTTGCAAAGTGCAGGAGGAACTCAAAGTGATGGAACCAGTGGAAGGTAAGGGCATTCTTTTCATCCTCTGATCTTCCTCAGCGCTATGTCCAACCGAGGTGCCCATCCTGAATGTTTTTGTCATATGATTTTCCTTTGGATAGATGTTTGTACAGGTGTACTGTAGCTCACTTTGTTTTGTGGCGAAGGCACTTGCACGAATGTCAGCCAATTTGAGGCAAATATAGCTGACAACTTGCAGGACTTACTGATACCACTGATTAGCCAAAGCTTTAGAAATGCACCTGTCATCTGGGTTGTTGTTGTCAGTAACTTGTGAGAAGGCAAATATCTGGAAGTTAGCCTTTGATTTTCACTCTGTAAAAAGAAACTTGCTCATACCGAAGCCTCCATCAACTCCGAAGAAGTACATGAACAGAAGGTTTTTTTTTGTTTCTTCTGAACAATACGTGTACCTTCAGCCATCGAAAGCCAGTGCCACATTCATCAGATGCACTTGGAGCTCAGGTTGTTCTTAAAATGACAGCTTCATTCATTGATTTATTCAGATTTTACTTGTCAGTCCTGATGGTAACACCATCATTGCATAATTTCACTGTCCATTCTGTGTTTCTGAATTCATCTGTTCATAGATGGGATTTTTTTTTCTGACATGCTTACATGAAAAGAAACTTTCTTATTTTAATAGCTGTTTTAAGTACTCATTTTGTTGTTGTTGTAGGAACTCATTTTGGGGCTAAGGATGCGTTGAAGGCTTTCAAAGCCAGAATTTTTTTTCTTTTCTTTTAAACAGTCTCCCCTTTGTCTACGTCTGTCTTTTATTCAATCGCACCTACATCCTTTTGTGCTTAGTCTTAGCCGATTTTGCCTTCTCAGATCTACAATTATTCTATTTTCACTATATCTATTTACATTACATTCATTACAGACAGATGCAAAGTGATTTTTGTTTTATGCTCTGACCTGCCACATTAATGCTCATTTGTGTGGTGCGGCAGTGCTGACCATGCTGACCAATGACTCGGGCTTTGAGATCAGCTCTGCCGAAGCCAGCGTGAAGTGCCTTATTACCACAATTCCCCCCAACCTCAAGAAACTGGACCCTGAGCTCCACTGTGAGTACAACACGCGGATGATTCAGAATGTGTGTGTGTGTGTGTGTGCGTGCGCGCGCGTTTCTTTCTTTCTTTTTGTCACTGAAAGGGGACAGGAAGAACAGGTTTACGAGGCAAGGGTAGAGAAGGTTGAGAGCAAGCGTATAGATTGATTATCATGGGTTATGGGTTGTCTCTATGAAACATTTTTCTCTCTCTCTCTCTCTGCGTACGCAGGCTGATACTCCTGCGGACACTCCCTGTATAGCCAGGTAGTGGAGTTTTGTGTGTATGACCCTTTTTTATCCCGCCATTAAGGCAGCCATACTCCATCTTCGGGGAAAAAACATAGAAAAAAAAAAACAACAAAAAAACATTTTTCTATTTGTTCTGCGGAATATCTCCTCAAGGATCGCCATGAAGATTGTTCTCAATTGGACAAACTGTTAGGTAACGAACGAAGATAATCTAGTAACACTATCGTGACGATTTTTGGTCTTTGATCTTTCTATTCACAACTTGAGATTGTAGAGTTGTGCATAACTGACAATTCAAGATTCACAGGGGGGGAATAGGATTATTCAATATGCTCTGGAAACACTAGATTTGTGCCAGGGGAAGTAACCATGTGGGAGCTTTCCTGTGAAGGAAATGAATTTGCTGTCGTTTGTCCTCTATAATTTGCACTCTCAGTTCGTAAGTGAACGTTTCATGCAGTACATATGTGATAATCAAATTCACAGTACTTTGGAAAAATGTGCATGAAAATGTAGACAAAGAGATTCCCTGTTCAAAGCTATTCCAAGCTTTGCTACCCTCATGTTTTATTTCAGTCGAACAGTGCTTTGCTGATATGGGATATATTCCCGCAGATTAAAAAAAAAAACCCAGTGATTTATACAAGGAAAATAGCGGATCATCAAGTTCCATTTAGAAAGAACCAAGGGAATGCCATATGTATACGATGTCGTTGACCTGTTGAAGTGTGTGTGTGGTTTTTTTTTTAAAGGGAAAAAAGCACACACAAAAAGATAAAAAGGAAAGAAAAAGAAAGGTAAAAGAATTGGGGGGGGGGGGGGGGGGGGGGGTGTTCATATTAACCATGATTAGGTTACCTGTCTGTTCTGTGTTTGTTTCCATGCTCTTTGCGACCATGTCCAATATCAGAAAGGTGCGCTCATGTTAAATGTTCCTTTGTGTGTGAACGTTTCTTTTGCTGCTCCTGATGTGAATATGTGTTCGGTCTGGGTATAAGAACATGTTTGGAACTTCCCTTTTTTTTTTCTTCTCTTTTTTCATGTTTTTAAAAATTTCTTTGCTTCATCTGTGTGCCTGTCGTTCGTATTTCAAGCCAAATCAGTTGTTGCTGTTTGGAGTTACATGGTTTTAATTGTTTCACTGTAGGAGAAGGCTAAGACGTTCCTCTTCATTGGCATGGAGTGGGGGTAAAAGGACAAGAAGAAAAGTCAAAGTTGAAGAAAAAAAATTTTGGGAAGAAAAAGCCCAGTGCTTTGAGGTGCTGATAAAAGTGTAGAGAGAGAAGTGGGTTGTGTGAAATGGGGTTGAAACCCAGCATAGGATTTTTCAAATTAGAAATTTTATCATTGGCTCAGTGCACCGTACAAACTGTATTAAAGCTGGCACATGTTTTCTCATGGAAGACTGCTGTTCATGTGTACATTTTTTTTCCCTTTGATATTTATGACAGGTGAAGTGTCGAGTGTGTGTGTCGGTAACATGTAGTGAAGAATTGGTCTGTCTGCATAAGATAAGATAATGTTGCTTATAGCCCAGCCGACCGCAAAGGGCCACATCAGGGCTGTGTCTGTCTGCATGCCAGCGTGATTGTCTGCCTGTCTGTTCTTCTGTCAGTCTGACCTGATTTGTTTGTCTGGCATTTCTTAGTTCTGTGAATTTGTTCATGATGATAATTTGCATTTGACAGTGGTTTACTCCGTGATTTGATCTGCATGTAAACCGTATACAAGTTTAAAGGGTTTTTTTTTGTTGTTGTAACATCACTGGAGGGAACTGGGGGGAAAATATGATACCAGTTGTTGTGGTGTAGTGGTTAGCTTTGTACGCTAGGAGGTTGTGAGTTTGATTCCCGCTAGATGTTTTAATGTGAGGGATTCGTTCAGCCCTGACATGGCTTCTGTCCAGACTTGAGTTTGATACGGACTGAACTTTGAACTCTTGAACCACGCCAGTGAACATGATCCGCTTGCTGGATGCAGTACAGAGTGTGTTGATCATGTCTCCTGACCAGCTCTGCAGATAACTGTGTGTGTGGCCCAGGGTTTGGGCGAAGACCTATCAGGAAAGGAGACAGAGGGGACAGCTCCCTGTCGTCCAGCCTCAGATCAGAACGAATGTAACCTCATAGCGTCGTCATCGTTGTACATCCTCCGCTCCATCCTCGTAGAACGTGTCACAAATTCTGCAGCCCTTCATGCCCTGCTGTGACGGTGGCCTCAGGTTTGATTTCTCTCCCTTGGCGAGTTTGTGTCAAAACTCGTCGGCACCGGTAGGTTCGTGAGGACGTTCTCCGGGATGGACCAGAGGGCGCCCCTCGCGAGAGTGACGCTCGCCCAGCCATGCTCTGTGACTGAGCAGTTATTGTTCTTGGTGGCGTTAGTAGGCGGTTGTCCTGCTGGTGCTAGGTCAGAGCAGGTCCCTGTGGACACCGCTGCAGTGACAGAGCAGAGGTGGGGGTGTCTCCGCGGGGGGTGGGTGGGTTGCCTCACGTCTGCTTGGTGTTGACTGCTCCTTGTGGACTGCCAGTGCTGGGGGCTGTGGCGGGGCATGACTGGACGCGGCTGTGTAAAGAGAGCTAGAACGAGTGGTGTAGAAGTAACGCCAGGGGAGAGGAGAAAGGAGGTCGTGGAACAAGGTATTTAAAGCAGAAAGAAAAAAAAAAAGAAGAAGGGAGAGAAAGAAAAGGACAAGAGAATTGCAGATGGAGCAGAATAACAGGTAATTGAGGCAGACAAAAAGGAGGGGGGGGGGGGGGGGGGGGGGGGGGGGAGGACGAGAGAATTACAGACAAAACAGAATAATAAGTAGCTGAGACTGAAAAAGAAGGCAGATAAAGGAAGGATGAGAGAATTGCAGATAAAACAGATTAATTCATAATTAATTAAGACCAAAATATTTTTTTTTAAAAGAAGAAAAAGGAAGAAAAAAAAAAAGGAAGGGTTGGAAAAAAAAAGGTTGAAAGAATAGCGGATAGAACAGAACAATGTTGCGTTGTATGAGTTGCCATAGAAGAAGAGATTGGCAAGTGCACAGGCTTGTATTGCTTGCAAAACGCTAAGAGATGCAGGGGAAATAACTGATTTCAGTGGATGGCAAGATCATGCAGAGCCACCTGGCGGCCATTCGTCATGCCGGTGGTTTGAGGAGAACGCTCAGCACTCCAGGTACTTTTTCGGGTGTGATTGTTGTCATTGTCTTTATGATGAGTGATAACGGTCCCAGTGATAGCAGCTATGGTGATTTTCAGCGACAGTGATAGAAGTTTAGTTTTGTAAGTGATGTTAAAAGTTGAGTCCTCTCATTTTTTTTTTGTTTGATTATTATTATTGCTCAGGGATTACTATTGTCCTCTTTTTTTTTGGGGGGGGGGGGGGGGGGGGGAGGGTGTATTTATTTATTTATTTTTATTTTTTTTGTTATAGTTTATTGCAGATTTCAAATGGAAAAAAAAATCTGCTTTTTTCTCCAGAAAAAGAAGGGAAAAAGGAACGAACAAAACCATGGGCAAACTTGATCCAGAACAGTTACATTTTTGTTTCTTTGGATCAAAGGAAAAGAAGAGGAAGAATGCCTTTACAATGTTCAGGAAAGTTCCTCTATTGCTACAACAGGTTACAAAATCAGATTGTAAGCAAAAAGATTAATATAGAAAAATAGTAAAGTAATATTGAAAAATAGTAAAGTAATAGAAAAAAAAAACATGCCCCGTCTTCTAAATCAACCCCACTGTTCTAAACTTATCTAGTACATTCAGATCATCACCGATGATCACAAACACGCACAAACTTAACATGGTGTCAGAACGACGAAGAAGCCAAGCCCATGGTCGGTAACACTACTGAATTAACCTTCTATTGACTCGAAGTGGAACAGCAGACTTCGTTAGGATCATCTAGTCAACTGCGTGACGTAGATCATCGATGTCTGCAGCGAACGGTTAACGACAACACCGCCAATATAAAGTATTTATTCCTCTCGTGCTGGATTTATAGACACTCTTGTTGTTGTTCTTTTTATTTATTTATTTTTTTTTTTAAATGAAAGGAAAAAATATATGTGTATATATATCAAACAATCGCTGTCCAGACGAAAACCAAAGAGGTTCTAAACAGCAACGACCCACGAGCCATTTAAGGTTTGACAGTATGGCCACATCACAAAATAACCCAGTAATGAACTGGGATGCCAAAAATTTAAAAGAAGAATGGCAGAACTTTCAACAACATACAAGTTTGATGTTTTAAGGCCCACTCAAGCAAACGATGGCAGAAGCACGAGCAGCCTATCTCCTCATCTGGATCGGCCAAAAAGGCAGAGACATTTTTAATTCATGGGGACTTTCTCAAGACGAAGCAAAGGATGTAACACAATCATCCAAAAATTCAAAGAACACACAGAGCCAAAAACAAAGTATTTGCAAGGTACATCTTTCACGAAAGAATACAGAAAGAAAATGAAACTTTTGCTGAATTTGTCACTGATTTGCGCAACCTCGTACAAAACTGTGGTTATTCCCAGAACTAAAGGACGAAATGGTGCGTGACCGCATTGTTGCAGGCATCCGCTCACAAGAAATTCGTGAAAAACTCTTAACAGAAGGTGACAAGCTCATTATGAGCAGTGCTATAGACATTGGCATTGCACATGAAACTACACAAGAGCGGTTGAAATCAATGTTAGCAGCATCAAACCCACAGCCAGTAGACACAATCAGAAAGCCGTCTACTAGAGATGGTTTCGGACAACACCAACCTCAAAGATCTCCATACATCACCTCATGCAAAAACTGTGGAGGTAAACACAGGAGACAAGACTGCCCAGCTTTTGGTTCCACCTGCAACTACTGCCATAAACAAAATCATTGGGCTAAAGTATGCCTCGCAAAAAGTCGGCATGAAACACAGAAGAAAGGAAGAAATGTACACTCAATTGAAGAGGAACAAGATGATGACAGCAATTTCTATGTAAACACCATATCCAACAAAAATGAAACTCCTAATACTGTGAGTGCTGACATACAAATTGGAACAAGTGATACAATTCGTTTCAAAATCGACACTGGAGCACAAGTCAATGTGATCCCAACCGAAACTTTCAAGAATCTGTCATGCAGACCAAAAATCACTCCGTGCAAAGAAAAACTCATCAGCTACACAGGCCAGCCTTTGAACATCTCTGGCAAAGTAACCCTTCAAGCAAGTTACAAAGGCAACACACTCCAAGGATCATTCTACGTTGCTGATACTTCTTCCCAACCAATCCTTGGACTTCAGGCATCATTACAACTACAGCTCATCCAAATCATCATGTCTGTCGAATCCAGTCCAATGACAAAAGAAGTACTCAAAGAACACAGTGAAGCCTTCACTGGACTAGGATCCCTTGATGGTGAACTCCATATTCACATGAAAGAAGACGCCATACCAGTCGTCCATGCACCCCGCCGGGTTCCGCATGCGATAAAAGAAAGTCTCAAAACAGAACTTGTAAACATGGAAAAAAAAGATGTGATAACCAAAGTGACAGAACCTACTGATTGGGTAAACTCACTTGTGATCACTGGAAAAAAAAAAGAAAAAACTTGGAGACACGAGTGAGCGACAACGAACGCTTCATCTAATCCAGATGTTGTTCTAAACTTATCTAGTACATTCAGATCATCACCGATGATCACAAACACGCACAAACTTAACACCCACCATCTTCTTCATTTATTTTTGTTGATAGGTTTGTTACTCAGTCCTGTTTACCTTCACCGTTTCGCTGTAATTTTCTCAGATCCATATTGTTCATTTCCAGTGTTCCACTTAAAGATAATAGATTCTGGTGAAAATAGGAGGGAAGGAAAAAGAAATGAAGAGGGAGAGAGAGAGCTGGTGCCATTGCACAGCTGTGACGGGGTCATTGTCGAAGGTTCTGGTCAGCTGGTCCATACATACAGTGTGACAAAACCGTGGTCTTGCCGTAAAATTTACTTGCTTTCTAGATAATGATCGATCTGTCACGCTGAGTTTGGTGTGTCGTCGGTCCTTGATTCAAAACTTGAGAAAAGTCGGAGCTGTGTATCATTACTGTTTAGAACATTAGAAGCCTAGTCAGTTGAACGCTAAAGGCATTTGCAGTAAACGAGAACGCACACCAAATTAAGTGCCAAATAGATTGAAAACAAAAGGCAATATACAGAGACGCACCCCTCCGTCACAAGGTCGCTCCGCACTCACGTGTGCCACTGCTCAACCTCGTCCTCTCACACTCCTTCATCATCCTTACCTCTCAGACTTCTTCTTCTGCGTACGCAGACTGATACTCCTGCGGACACTCCCTGTGTAGACAGGCAAGTAGTAAACGCATCTGTCCAACAAAGGGAGTGGAGTTTTGTGTGTGCATGACTGTTTTTTATCCTGCCATTAAGGCAGCCATACTCCATCTTCTCGGGGAAGGTGCATGCTATGTGTAACGTGTCATCCATACCAACGGCCAAATTGGCCTTCTCTTCCGAAAGTTGGTGATGGGGATTTTACATGTGTGCAAGATGTTATGCATGCGTTCACACACGGAACCTCGGTTTAGAGTCTCATTTGAAGGACTGTATGGGAAAGGGAGTCAGAACCAATGTTAACTCCGAGGGAAAAAACCCCTTGTACCGAAACGGCCTGGCGGAGATTCGAGCCCACAGCCCTTGGATTACGAGTCTGGTGCTCTACCAACTGAGCTATTCCGGCCCGTACCTCTCAGACAGAAACAGTTACTATAAGATGAATGAACAAAGGCATCAGTCGGATGGAAAAGAAATACTAAATAGACTTAGTTACAATAAGATGAATGAACAAAGGCATCAGTCGGATGGAAAAGAAATACTAAATAGACTGCTGCACTTTTTGTTTTGTGTTTCGCTTCACGTCATCAGTTTTAACTCGTTTCCATTGTCCGCAATGTTGTTTCTCTTGCCTGAAGAAGACCTAAGAGGTCGAAACGCGTGGTGTATTGTCTTTTGATGTGTTTGTCCCTGTTACCTGGCAGATCAACTTGAACACTTGGTTTCAGTCTCCGCCTGCAGTTGCCTCACTTTGAAACCAACGTTTTCAAGTTTGGTTCAAAAGAAGGCAGAGAGGCAGAGTGTGGAAGCTGATGCGGAGATTGTCCCAGATGAAAGGGGTCTGGGTCTGACGGGCAAAAGAACGCTGACCCAAAGTTTTAGCGTGAACAGAGGGAATGTGGAAGAGATGAGCCTGAGAAGTGTAGAGTTCAGGTGATGTCGTTCACAAGTGCAACACATCAGTCAGACACTGAGGACACAAGGACTCTAAAGATTTACAACTCAGAGGCGCAATGTTGTAGGAGATTCTTTGCTGAACAGGGAGCCAGTGAAGAGAATGCAACGACTGGGAAATATGTTTATTGCCCCAAACAGCTACAGACACATATGAAAATCTGTAACATAGATGATCGGTCGAACGCTGTAGTCATGGATTTTTCATTGATTTCAAATGAATCTCTGGTCTGCAGGTTGTCAACTGAATTGACACAGCTTCATCATAAGCTTCACAGGTCGGAAACTGACAAAATTTTTCGTCTTCGTCAAGTGAGCTTTGTCGATTTTTAGCTCCAAATTAGTTCAGAAGAATACAATCATTTCAGTTTGAAAGTCATGAAGAAACTCATTTGTGATTTCCTCCTTACCCATTTTTCCTAAAGTTATCTGCCTTTTTTCCCCAATACTTGTGCCGTTTCTGCCGAGCCTCATGAACTCACGTGTCTGTGGTGCAGATGCAGAACTCTTCCAGCACACGCACAATCATCCTCTCTGCATGGCTTGCCACTTTCAGCATTGGTTTCGTCTTTAATAAAATGTGTTAGCTTTAGGGCTTCGATTTTCTATCATATCTGTGTCTTTCTTAAGCATGTTGGTGAAAGCGTGATGCCATCAAGATATGTTGCCAGCATCAAGGTGCTCATACGTCTTCTGAAGGACTTGAGGAACCGCTTCGAAGGTCTGCAGCCTCTGACGCCCTGGATCATCGAGCTGCTGGTGAGCTGGCTGTGCTGAGGTTGTTGTGTGATCATTGGAGAAGTTGCCATGTTCTTCTTCGTGCTGTCTCTCTTTTGTTTTGTGTTGTTTGTTAGTTTGTTTTTTTTTTGTTTGTTTTTTGCTGTCCCAACCTCTGCGCCCACCTCAGAGGCAGTGCACCCACGCCGCTCATTCCGACACCCCTTCCACAGCCACAGCCGGTCGGCCCCGCCGCAGCCCGGCACTGGCAATCCACAAGGAGCAGTCAGTGTCAAGTCGTCAAGAGGCAACCCACCGGAGGAGACACTGCACTGCCGCCGAGTCACTTCGGTGGTGTTCAGTGGCGCCTGTTCTGATCTAACATAAGCAGGACACCACCTACTAAGCCCCTACTGACGACAGTAATTGCTTAGTCGCGGAGCCGGCGTGAGTGAGCTCTCTCTCCGGAGGGCGCCACCACGTCCGTCCAATGACAGCCCCCATGGACTCGCCGATACTGGTGACCCCGACGGAACCAAACCAAGACCACAGACGTGGAGAGGAACTCGAAATTGAGGTCACCATGAGAGCAGGGCACAAAGGGCCACAGAATTTGAGACATATATTTATGCTGATGGATGAGAATGAGAATGATTAAGATGATGCTACGGATTTCCATTTCGGTCTGAGACTACATGACAGGGCTGTACTCTACGCTTCCTTTCATAATATATCCCGGCATCAACCAGGCCCGAGAGATACAGACACCTGCAGTGTTGGTCAGGAAATTTGAGCAACACTCTCAGAAACGCATCCATTAAGTGGATGAAACTCAACTGTGTGGTCCCAGTCTTCCCAACTGAGTCCGCAGCAAACTCAACTCTGGGTAGGAGCCGGTCGGGGCAGAAAAACCCACATGACTCTGATGGGATTTGAACCCAAGACCTCCCAGCCGTGAGTCCGCGACGCTAACCACTTCGCCACGGCAGCTGGTGTTTGTTAGTTTTTCCTTGTGTGCCTGCCTGAATTAGGGACAGCTGTACTGACATTTGGATATGAACACCGTAACACCAAGAATATGTAAATATGTATGATGGGAAATAACTCTCTGTGGAGTATTCCTGTATGTTTGCCATTCATTTGATCAGAGACCGTACAGCAAAGGGACTAACAAGAGCCAGATGGGCCGCGCGAAGTACTGCTCGCGAGCAGACGGCCGAACTTGGGCGTAAAGAACTTCCGGTGGCAGCTTCTAGCGAGTAAACAATGTGTGGAACACGCGTGTCGGACGGTTTTCAATCTCGTTTTTCGCATGAACACTCCAATTTCTTGTACCAAAACCACATCGCATCTAATATGGGGGGTGCAAACTGTGCCATTGTTGGCTGTCCCGCCCAGAAATCTAAACACAAAGGGCTTACATTTCACAAATTACCGGCGAAAGATACGAACGATGAGTGGAGAATGCAGCTGATCAACAGTATCAACAGACAAGATAAATAGTTCAACCCCGACAGGGCAACAATTTGCTCCCGTCATTTCAAGGATTCTTGCTTCAAAACTGGTAAGTCTGAGCATAGACTCTATATCGTTCAGTTAATAGCAGTATTTCATCGAATAGGTTTCTGTAATGACAATTAAGTTCGGGCATCCAAAATTCAGTGATGTCCAAGTGTTGGTTGTTTTACAAGGGCCGCTCATTGAAGTAAACAGTTTCCATTCTGTGTGTGTGTGTGTGTGTGTGTGTGTGTGTGTGTGTGTGTGTGTGTGTGGAGAGAGAGAGAGAGAGAGAGAGAGAAAAGAGAGAGAGAGAGAGAGAGAGAGAAAGTATGTTTATGTGTGTGTGTCATGCATGTTTATGTGTGTGCGTGGTAATTTCTGAAGTCACGGTAAAGGCAGAACACATCGTCTTTTTTGTTATACACACAAATAGTAATTGATGTACATGTACTCTTGAACTTGCATGATGTAGTCAAGCCATACGTCACAGGTTTCATCAGTAGACTACAAAGCCTTTTAGACCTCTCTCTCTCTCTCTCTCTCTCTCTCTCTCTCTCTCTCTCTCTAACACACACACACACACACACACATATATATATATATATATATATATATATATATATATATAGATCAATGTGATTAAAATACCTAAAACGATTTTTAGAGTGCTCAACCCCTTGGGGAGCAACATTTGTTAAAATAAGGTATTAAAATGATCATTTTAATACCTTATTTTAACAAATGTTGCTCCCCAAGGGGTTGAGCACTCTAAAAATCGTTTTAGGTATTTTAATCACATGATCTTAATCGCTCCTCACGTTGAGCACTGTGACCTAAAAGATTTTAAAATGGAAGAAATCAATTTTAGACAGTCAACAAAAAACATACCATTTTCCAATCCGCAATCCTACCTAAAAATATTAATAGAACAAACTGAAAAATTCATACACAATATGAGATTGATCATTTTAATACCTTATTTTAACAAATTATATATTATATATATATATATATAATATATATATATATATATATATATATACATATATATATATATAATTATATATATATATATATTATATATATATTATATATACAAACACAGAGGTTAAGGAGTCATTCTTATTTATTTGGTATCAGATGACCAAAGTCCCTTGCTTTGATATGCAAAACAATAATTTTTTATTTACATACAGAAATATTCCGACTGTCTTGTCTCATCCGGAAGGCATTTGTCTGCTTGCATTGAGCTGCACACTTCACTGACAAGGTCTGGTGTAATCTGAAAAGGTTAAAAAACATCATCAACGTTCTGAATTGTGTGTGTGTGTGTGTGTGTGTGTGTGTATGTGTGTGTGTGTGTGTGTGTGTGTATGTGTATGTGTGTGTGTACATAGCTGCCCACTGTCCGGAGTACCCGTATTTCGTCCGGGTTTTGGTAAAAAGTCGGCACCTGTCCGGGAATACTGTTTTTGATAGTGTGTCCCGGGAAATCAAATTTTGGCATCGATCATGCCTTTTTGCGCTGAAAACATTCAAAGCATCTTTGCTGTGAAGACCAAAACCACTATTTTTCCATCCATTTCTCTAAAACAGACTTTATAGCCAACAATACACCGAGTAAAACACGAAAGACGAACGAACATAACAGTAGCAGACAACATCTTGGCTTCGACAAACTCCTGCACTACGCATGCGCGAAGTCGTAACCTGTTCCTTCCTGGTTGCAAAATGGCGTCGAAACGTGCCGCGGAATCGCTACCTGGGCCTTCTAAACCCAAAAAAGGGAAGAGACAGCAACTTTTTATCCCCAAATATAAGGAGACATGGCCGTTCATGAGTCAAGGTAAACTCGACACGTTCGCTTTCTGTGGTATCTGCTCTTGTGATGTAGCGATAGGTTCAGGAGGCGGAGATGATATAAAACGACATGTGGCTACGGACAAACACAAGAAGAACAGTAAGATACGAGACAATGAGAAGGCTAATTTGAAGATGACATCGTTTTTCACGAATTCTGCATCTTCAGAAAAGTTCGATTTAGCTGTGATTCGGGCTGAAATAATGATGCTTGACCTAGCAGTTGAACTTAACCTGTCCATGAATAGCCTGGAAAAGCTCAACAAGGCTGTTAAGGAGATGTTTCCGGACTCTGAAATAGCCAAGAAATTCCAGTGTTCACGTACTAAGGGGACAGCACTGGTGAAGGAGATAGCAGTAGCTTGATAACAACAACAGCAATTTTTTTTTTTTAACAGCAAAGACTTTAATATTATAATACTTTCAAACAGACAGAGACTGAAAATGTTCAGTAAGATTGCTATTTTCAACCAGAAAGTGACTGTGTGCGATGCACTTGTAGGTGGATTACTTTAGTGCTGTTCAGGATCACAGCCTCATGCAAAGAAAGGGAAACTGTAGCAGAAATATATATGTGCCGCATCATGAAACGCTTATGGTGAGAACATGCATGTACCAAAGTTTGTGTTGTACAGTCGTTATTGTGATGTGTGTGTGTAAACGTCCGTGTGTAAACGTCCGTGTAAAATAAGTGTCCCTGGAATTTTTTCAGAATACTGGTTTTGGGCAAGGTTGTCCTGGAAGTTATGGAGGGGGTGGGCAGCTATGTGTGTATGTGTGTGTGTGTGTGTGTGAGAGAGAGAGAGAGAGAGAGAGAGAGAGAGAGAGAGAGAGAGCATCATAATGTGATGCATACCACTATGTAATTATTTTGAGTGTTGTCTTTGTTGATGTTGCCACACTGTTGATGTATTAAAAGTCAGTAAACATGTCATAAACACATTTAGTCTCTCTCTCTCTCTCTCTCTCTCTCTCCTCTCTCTGTCTTTCACACACACACACACACACACAGAGAGAGAGAGAGAGAGAGAGAGTTGAATTAACTTACCAACATTGGCTGTGGTTCGCTGCCTTTTTTTGATGAGTCAGCGACTGGTATCGGTGTTCGTTTCTCTGCCATTGCAACAGGCTGAGCAGTGTTCACTGCAGTCGCTTCTGTTTCCTACAAATGAACCAGCAATACCACTATAATAACCAAAACGAAGACTGAATCTACGAAAGTACTGAAAAATATAGCAACCAGCTGTACATCAATGCATACAAGAAGGGAGACATGAAAGACTAAAGCTGCGCGGAGCACAACTACACACTGACTAGCGCATCTCTCGAGCACAGGCATGGTTTGTTTACACGCTTGTACGCCGAGTAAACTGTGGCCGCGTTATCAGTTATAGGGTAATTACTTGCACATGTCGATAGGTTTCGCACTCAACATTCCTCCACAACACAAAGTCATAAACACATGTCTTATAGTAAACGCATAACAACCGCTGAATTATGGAAAAAGAATGCTTACCTCAACGATGTTTTGGCTGCCAAACTCCATGTTACCACGACACCGAAGTTCTGTACGCACTAGGTGGTGGGGCCCGCCCCTTTCAGTACTTCGTTAGTGACTCAGAGAAGGGGAAGCCGGCCAGTTGCGCATCCCTTTGCTGTACGGTCTCTGATTTGATCGCGTCTGCCAAAACTTCATACTTTGAATTCATTTTTTGTGCTTCCCTGACTTTTTGAAACCTGCTTAGGGTTTTTCTTGATGTGGACGTTTTTTAGCCACAAGTTTCTGGTCATGATGTGGTGACCTCTACCGCCCAGTGTGTGTCTGTTGATGATGTGGTGACCTCTACCTCCCAGTGTGTTTCTGTTGATGATGTGGTGACCTCTACCGCCCAGTGTGTGTCTGTTCATGATGTGGTGACCTCTACCTCCCAGTGTGTTTCTGTTCATGAGTGGTGACCTCTACCTCCCAGTGTGTGTCTGTTGATGATGTGGTGACCTCTACCTCCCAGTGTGTGTCTGTTGATGATGTGGTGACCTCTACCTCCCAGTGTGTTTCTGTTGATGATGTGGTGACCTCTACCTCCCAGTGTGTGTCTGTTCATGATGTGGTGACCTCTACCTCCCAGTGTGTGTCTGTTCATGATGTGGTGACCTCTACCTCCCAGTGTGTGTCTGTTCATGATGTGGTGACCTCTACCTCCCAGTGTGTGTCTGTTGATGATGTGGTGACCTCTACCTCCCAGGGGTTTCTGTTGATGATGTGGTGACCTCTACCTCCCATGTGTTTCTTTTTGTGATGTGGTGACCTCTACCTCCCAGTGTGTGTCTGTTCATGATGTGGTGACCTCTACCTCCATTGTGTGCCTGTTCATGATGTGGGGACCTCTACCTCCCAGTGTGTGTCTGTTCATGATGTGGTGACCTCTACCTCCCAGTTGTTTCTGTTGATGAGTGGTGACCTCTACCTCCGTGTGTGTCCTTTGATGATGTAGTGACCTCTACCTCCCAGTGTGTTTCTGTTCATGATGTGGTGACCTCTACCTCCCAGTGTGTGTCTGTTCATGATGTGGTGACCTCTACCTCCCAGTGCGTGTCTGTTGATGATGTAGTGACCTCTACCTCCCAGTGCGTGTCTGTTGATGATGTAGTGACCTCTACCTCCCTGTGTGTCTGGTTCATGATGTGGTGACCTCTACCTCCCAGTGTGTTTTTTGTCATGATGTGGTGACCTCTACCTCCCAGTGTGTGTCTGTTGATGATGTAGTGACCTCTACCTCCCAGTGTGTGTCTGTTCATGATGTGGTGACCTCTACCTCCCAGTGTGTGTCTGTTCATGAGTGGTGACTCTACCTCCCAGTGTGTGTCTGTTTTATGATGTGGTGACCTCTACCTCCAGTGTGTGTCTGTTGATGATGTGGTACCTCTACCTCCCATGTGTGTCTGTTGATGATGTAGTGACCTCTACCTCCCATGTGTTTCTGTTCATGAGTGGTGACCTCTACCTCCCAGTGTGTGTCTGTTCATGATGTGGTGACCTCTACCTCCCAGTGTGTGTCTGTTCATGATGTGGTGACCTCTACCTCCCAGTGTGTGTCTGTCGATGATGTGGTGACCTCTACCTCCCAGTGTGTGTCTGTTCATGATGTGGTGACCTCTAAACCCCCCAGGGGTGGTCTTTTATATGGGTGACCTCTACCTCCCAGTGTGTGTCTGTTCATGATGTGGTGACCTCTACCCCCAGTGTGGGTCTGTTTTATGATGTGGTGACCTCTCCCTCCCAGGGTGTGTCTGTTCATGATGTGGTGACCTCTACCTCCCAGTGTGTGTCTGTCGATGATGTGGTGACCTCTACCTCCCTGTGTGTCTGTTCATGATGTAGTGACCTCTACCTCCCAGGGTGTGTCTGTTCATGATGGGGGTGACCTCTACCTCCCAGTGTGTTCTGTTGATGATGTGGGGACCTCTACCTCCCAGTGTGTGTCTGTTCATGGGTGTGGTGACCTCTACTCCCAGTGTGTGTCTGTTGATGATGTAGTGACCTCTACCTCCCATGTGTGTCTGTTCATGATGTGGTGACCTCTACCTCCCCCGTGTGTGTCCCGTTGATATGTGGTGACCTCTACCTCCCAGTGGTGTCTGTTGATGATGTGTACCTCTACCCCCCAGTGTGTTTCTGTTCATGATGTAGTGACCTCTACCTCCCAGTGTGTTTCTTCATGATGTGGACCTCTACCTCCCAGCGTGTGTCTGTTGATGATGTAGTGACCCCCTACCTCCCATGTGTGTCCCGTTGATGATGTATCACCTCTACCTCCAGTGTGTGTCTGTTCATGATGTGGTGACTCTACCTCCCAGTGTGTGCCTGTTCATGATGTGGTGACCTCTACCTCCCAGTGTGTGTCTGTTTATGATGTGGTGACCTCTACCCCCCAGTGTGTGTCTGTTGATGATTAGTGACCTCTACCTCCCAGTGTGTTTCTGTTCATGATTGGTGACCTCTACCTCCCAGTGTGTGTCTGTTGATGAGTGGTGACCTCTACCCCCAGGGTGTGTCTGTTCATGATGTGGTGACCTCTACCCCCAGTGTGTGTCTGTCATGATGTGGTGACCTCTACCTCCCAGTTGTGTCTGTTCATGATGTGGTGACCTCTACCTCCCAGTGTGTGTCTGTTCATGATGGGTGACCTCTACCCCCCAGTGTTTTTCCGTTCATGATGTGGTGACCTCTACCTCCCAGTGTGTGTCTGTTGATGATGGTATGACCTCTACCTCCCAGTGTGTGTCCCGTTCATGATGTGGTGACCTCTACCTCCCAGTGTGTGTCTGTTTTATGATGTGGTGACCTCTCCTCCCATGTGTGTCTGTTCATGATGTGGTGACCTCTACCTCCCAGTGTTTTCTGTTCATGATGTGTGACCTCTACCTCCCAGTGTTTTCCCTTCATGATGTGGTGACCTCTACCTCCAGTGTGTGTCTGTTCATGATGTGGTGACCTCTACCTCCCAGTGTGTTTCTGTTGATGATGTGGTGACCTCTACCTCCCAGTGTGTTTCTGTTGATGATGTGGTGGACCTCTACCTCCCAGTGTGTTTCTGTTGATGATGTGGGGACCTCTACCTCCCAGTGTGTGTCTGTTCATGATGTGGTGACCTCTACCTCCCATGTGTGTCTGTTTCATGATGTGGGGACCTCTACCTCCCATGTGTGTCTGTTCATGATGTGGTGACCTTCTACCTAAATAAGATAAGAAAAAAGTTTTCTTATAGCCCAGCCGACCCCAAAAGGCCACATCAGACCTCTACCTCCCCGTGTGTCTGGTTCATGATGTGGTGACCTCTACCTCTCAGTGTGTGTCTGTTGATGATGTGGTGACCTCTACCTCCCAGTGTGTGTCTGTTGATGATGACTGTGATGACCTCTACCTCCCAGTGGGGTTTTCTGTTCATGATGTGGTACCTCTACCTCCCAGTGTGTGTCTGTTCATGATGTGGTGACCTCTACCTCCCCGTGTGTGTCTGTTCAAAGATGTGGGGACCTCTACCCCCCGTGTGTGTCCGTTCATGATGTGGTGACCTCTACCCCCAGCGTGTTTCCGTTCATGATGTGGTGACCTCTACCCCGTGTGTTTCCGCTCATGATGTGGTGACCTCTACCTCCCAGTGTGTGTCTGTTCATGATGTGGTGACCTCTACCTCCCCGTGTGTTTCTGTTGATGATGTGGTGACCTCTACCTCCCCGTGTGTGTCTGTTGTTTAGTGGTGACCTCTACCTCCCAGTGTGTGTCTGTTCATGATGTGGTGGACCTCTACCTCCCAGTGTGTGCCTGTTCATGATGGGTGTCCTCTACCTCCCCGTGTGTGTCTGTTGATGATGTGATGACCTCTACCTCCCATGTGGTGTCTGTCATGAGGTGGTGACCTCTACCTCCCAGTGTGGGTCTGTTTATGATGTGGTGACCTCTATCTCCCAGCATGTGTTCTGTTCATGATGTGGTGACCTCTACCTCCCAGTGTGTGGTCTGTTCATGATGTGGTGACCTCTAAACCCCCCAGTGTGTGTCTGTTTTATGATGTGGTGACCTCTACCTCCCATGTGTGGGCTGTTGATGATGTGGTGACCTCTACCTCCCAGTGTGTGTCTGTTGATGATGTAGTGACCTCACCTCCCAGTGCGTGTCTGTTTATGATGTAGTGACCTCTACCTCCCAGCGTGTGTCTGTTCATGATGTGGTGACCCTACTCCCAGTGTGTTCTGTTCATGATGTGGTGACCTCTACCTCCCCGTGTGTTCCGTTCATGAGGTTGAAACCCCTACCCCCCAGTGTGTTTCCGTTTAGATGTAGTGACCTCTACCTCCCAGTGTGTGTCTGTTCATGATGTGGTGACCTCTACTCCCAGTGTGTTTCTGTTCATGATGTGGTGACCTCTACCTCCCCGTGTGTGTCTGTGATGATGTAGTGACCTCTACCTCCCCGTGTGTGTCTGTTCATGATGTGGTGACCCCCTACCTCCAGTGTGTGTCTGTTATGGTGTGGTACCTCTACCTCCCAGTGTGTGTCTGTTCATGATGTGGTGACCTCACCTCCCAGTTGTTGGTTGATGATGTGGTGACCTCTACCTCCCAGTGTGTGTCTGTTGATGATGTAGTTTACCCTACCTCCCAGTGTGTTTCTGTTCATGATGTGGTGACCTCTACCTCCCAGTGTGTGTCTTTTCATGATGTGGTGACCTCTACCTCCCAGTGTGTGTCTGTTCATGATGTGGTGACCTCTACCTCCCAGTTGTGTCTGTCCCATGATGTGGTGACCTCTACCTCCCGTGTGTGTCTGTTCATGATGTGGTGACCTCTACCTCCCAGTGTGTGTCTGTTGATGATGTGGTGACCTCTACCTCCCAGTGTGTGTCTGTTCATGATGTGGTGACCTCTACCTCCTAGGGGTGTCTGTTGATGATGTGGTGACCTCTCCCTCCCAGGGTGTGTCTGTTCATGATGTGGTGACCTCTACCTCCCAGTGTGTGTCTGTCGATGATGTGGTGACCTCTACCTCCCAGGTGTGGTCTGTTCATGATGTAGTGACCTCTACCTCCCAGGGTGTGGGCTGTTCATGATGTGGTGACCTCTACCTCCAGTGTGTGTCTGTTGATTTATGTGGTGACCTCTACCTCCCAGTGTGTGTCGTTCATGATGTGGTGACCTCTACCTCCCAGTGTGTGTCTGTTTATGATGTAGTGACCTCTACTCCCAGTGTGTGTCTGTTCATGATTTGGTGACCTCTACCTCCCAGTGTGTGTCTGTTGATGATGTGGGGGACCTCTACCTCCCAGTGTGTGTCTGTTGATGATGTGGTGACCTCACCTCCCATGTGTTTCTGTTTATGAGTTTGTGACCCTACCTCCCAGTGTGTTTCTGTTCATGATGTGGTGACCTCTACCTCCCACGTGTGTCTGTTTATGATGTAAATGACCTCTACCTCCCAGTGTGTGTCTGTTGATGATGTAGTCACCTCTACCTCCCATGTGTGTCGTTCATGATGTGGTGACCTCTACCTCCCAGTGTGTTTCCTGTTCATGATGTGGTGACCTCTACCTCCAGTGTGTGTCTGTTGATGATGTGGGGACCTCTACCTCCCCCGTGTGTGTCTGTTGATGATGTATGACCTCCTTACCCCCAGTGTGTTTTCTGTTCATGATGTGGTGACCTCTACCTCCCAGGTGTGTCTGTTGATGAGTTTGGGGACCTCTACCTCCCAGGGTGTGCTTCATGATGTGGGGACCTCTACCTCCCAGTGTGTGTCTGTCGATGATTGGGGACCTCTACCTCCCAGTGTGTGTCTGTTCATGATGTGGTGACCTCTACCTCCCAGTGTGTGCTGTTCATGAAGTGGTGACCTCTACCTCCCATGTTTTTTCCTTTATGATGGGTGACCTCACCCCAGTGTGTGTCTGTTGAAGATGTTATGACCTCACCTCCAGTGTGTGTCTGTTCATATGTGGTGACCTCTACCCCCATGTGTGTCTGTTCATGATGTGGGGACCTCTACCCCCAGTGTGTGTCTGTTCATGATGTGGTACCTCTACCTCCCAGTGTTTTCTGTTCATGATGTGGTGACCTCTACCTCCCAGTGTTTCCGTTCATGATGTGGTGACCTCTACCTCCCAGTGTGGTCTGTTCATGATGTGGTGACCTCTACCTCCCCGTGTGTTTCTGTGTGATGATGTGGTGACCTCTACCTCCCAGTGTGTTTCTGTTGATGATGTGGTGACCTCTACCTCCCAGTGTGTTTCTGTTGATGATGTGGTGACCTCTACCCCCAGTGTGTGTCTGTTCATGATGTGGGGACCTCTACCTCCCAGGTGTGTCCCGTTCATGATGTGGTGACCTCTACCCCAGTGTGGGCTGTTCATGAGTGGTGACCTTACCAAATAAGATAGAAAATTGCTTATAGCCCAGCCGACCGCAAAGCCAATCAACCTACCCCAGTGTGTCTGTTCAGAGTGGTGACCTTACCTCTCAGTGTGTGTCTGTTGATGATGTGGTGACCTCTACCTCCAGGGTGTTGTTGAATAGATGTGATGACCTTACCTCCCAAAATGGTCCAGTTTTCCCTGATGTGGTACCTCTACCCCCCCAGTGGTGTCTGTTCATGATGTGGTGACCTCTACCTCCCAGTGTGTGTCTGTTCATGATGTGGTGACCTCTACCTCCCAGTGTGTGTCCGTTCATGATGTGGTGACCTCTACCTCCCAGCGTGTTTCCGTTCATGATGTGGTGACCTCTACCTCCCCGTGTGTTTCCGCTCATGATGTGGTGACCTCTACCTCCCAGTGTGTGTCTGTTCATGGGTTGGTGACCTCTACCTCCCATGTGTTTCTGGTTGATGATGTGGTGACCTCTACCTCCCAGTGTGTTTTCTGTTGATGATGTGGTGACCTCTACCTCCCAGTGGGGTGTCTGTTCATGATGTGGGGACCTCTACCTCCCAGTGTGTGCCTGTTCATGATGTGGGGTCCTCTTTCCTCCCAGTGTGTGTCTGTTGATGATGTGATGACCTCTACCTCCAGTGTGTGTCGTTATGAGGTGGTGACCTCTACCTCCCGTGTGTGTCTGTTCATGATGTGGTGACCTCTATCTCCCAGCATGTGCTGTTCATGATGTGGTGACCTCTACCTCCCAGTGTGTGTCTGTTCATGATGTGGTGACCTCTACCTCCCAGTGTGTGTCTGTTGATGATGTGGTGACCCCTACCTCCCAGTGTGTGTCTGTTGATGATGTGGTGACCTCTACCTCCCAGTGTGTGTCTGTTGATGAGTAGTGACCTCACCTCCCAGTGGTGTCTGTTGATGAGTAGTGACCTCTACCCCCCAGCGTGTGTTCTGTTCATGATGTGGTGGGCCTCTACCTCCCAGTGTGTTCTGTTATGATGTGGTGACCTCTACCCCCCAGTGTGTTTCCGTTCATGATGTGGTGCCTCTACCTCCCAGTGGTTCCGTTTTTGATGTGGTGACCTCTACCTCCCAGTGTGTGTCTGTTGATGATGTGTGACCTCTACCTCCCAGTGTGTGTCTGTTCATGATGTGGGTGACCTCTACTCCCGTGGGGGTGTTCATGATGTGGGGGACCTCCTTCAGGTGTGTCTGTTCATGATTGGTGACCTCTACCTCCCAGTGTGTCCCGTTTATGATGTGGGGACCTCTACCTCCCAGTGTGTTTCCGTTCATGATGTGGTGACCTCACCCCCCCATGTGGTCCGCTCATGAGGGGGTGACCTCTACCTCCAGTGTGGTCTGTTCATGATGTGGGGACCTCTACCTCCCCGTGTGTTTCTGTTGATGATGTGGTGACCTTTTACCTCCCAGTGTGTTTCTGTTTATGAGTGGTGACCTCTACCTCCCAGTGTGTTGTCGTTCATGATGTGGTGACCTCTACCTCCCAGTGTGTCCTGTTCATGATGTGGTGACCTCTACCTCCCAGTGTGTGTCTATTCATGATGTGGTGCCTCTACCTCCCCGTGTGTGTCTGTTCATGATGTGGTGACCTTTACCTCCCGTGCGTGTCTGTTGATGATGTGATGACCTCTACCCCAGTATGTGCTGTTCATGATGTGGTGACCTCTACCTCCCAGGGTGTCTGTTCATGATGTGGTGACCTCTACCTCCCAGTGTGTGTCTGTCATGTGGGTGCCTCTACCTCCCAGTGTGTTTCCGTTCATGATGTGGTGACCTCTACCTCCCAGTGTGTTCGGTAGATGTGGTGACCCTACCTCCCAGTGTGTGTCTGTTATGATGTGGTGACCTCTACCTCCCAGGGTGTGTCTGTTCATGATGTGGTGACCTTTACCTCCAGTGCGTGTCTGTTTTGATGTGTGACCTCTACCTCCCAGTGTGTTTTTCCCTTCATGATGTGGTGACCTCTACCCCCCAGTGTGGTTCTGTTCATGATGTGGTGACCTCTACCTCCCAGTGTGTCTGTTCATGATGTGGTGACCTCTAACCTCCCAGTGGTGTGTCTGTTCAGAGTGGTGACTTACCCCAGTGTGTGTCTGTTCATGATGTGGTGACCTCACCCAGTGGGTCGTTGATGAGACTGTGATGACCTCTACCTCCCAGTGTTGTTGTTCATGATGTGGTGACCTCTACCTCCCAGTGTGTGTCTGTTGATGATGTGGTGACCTCTACCTCCCAGGGTGTGTCTGTTCATGATGTGGTGACCTTTACCTCCCAGTGCGTGTCTGTTGATGTGTGATGACCTCTAAACCCCCCGTGTGTTTCCGTTCATGATGTGGTGACCTCTACCTCCCCAGTGTGTGTCTGTTCATGATGTGGGGAAACCCCTACCTCCCAGTGGTGTCTGTTCATGATGTGGTGACCTCTACCTCCCAGTGTGTGTCTGTTCAGATGTGGTGACCTCTACCTTTCCCCGTGGTGTCTGTTGATGATGTGGTGTCCTCTACCTCCCATGTGTTTCTGTTCATGATGTGGTGACCCTACTTCCCAGTGTGTTCTGTTGATGATGTGATTTACCTCTACTCCCAGTGTGTCTGTTCATGATGTGGTGACCTCTACCTCCCAGTGTGTGTCTTGATTTATGTGATGACCTCTAAACCCCCCAGTGTGTGTCTGTTCATGATGTGGTGACCTCTACCCCCAGGTGATCTGTTATGAGTGGTGGACCTCTACCTCCCAGGGTGTGTCCCGTTCATGAAAGTGGTGACCTCTACCTCCCAGGGTGTGTCTTTCATGATGTGGTGACCTCTACCTCCCAGGGTGTGTCTGTTCATGATGTGGTGACCTCCCACCTCCCAGGGTGTGTCGTTCATGATGTTTCCTCTACCTCCCAGGGTGTGTCTGTTCATGATGTAGTGACCCTACCTCCCAGTGTGTTCTGTTCATGATGTGGTTTACCTCTACCTCCCTGTGTTCCGTTCATGATGTGGTGACCCCTACCCCCCAGTGTGTTCCGTTCATGATGTGGTGTCCTCTACCTCCCCGGTGGCTGTTTATGAGTATGACCTCTACCTCCCAGGGTGTGTCTGTTTATGATGTGGTGACCTCTACCTCCAGTGTGTTTCTGTTCATGATGTGTGACCTCTACCTCCCATGTGTTTCTGTTGATGATGTGGTGACCTCTACCCCCAGTGTGTGTCTGTTCATGATGTGGTGACCTCTACCTCCCAGTGTGTTTCTGTTCATGATGTGGTGACCTCTACCTCCCCGTGTGTTTCTGTTCATGATGTGGGGACCTTTACCTCCCAGGGGTTTCTGTTCATGATGTGGGTGACCTCTACCTCCCAGGGTGTGTCTGTTCATGATGTGTGACCTCTACCTCCCAGTGTGTTTTTTGTTCATGATGTGGTGACCTCTACCTCCCAGTGTGTGGGCTGTTCATGAGTGGTTTACCTCTACCTCCAGTTGTGTCGTTCATGATGTGGGGACCTCTACCTCCCAGGGTGTGTGTTCAAGATGTGGTGACCTCTTACCTCCCAGGTGTGTCTGTTTATGATGTGGGGTCCTCTACCTCCCAGTGTGTTTCTGTTCATGATGGGTGACCTCTACCTCCCAGTGTGTTTCCTGTTCATGATGGGTGACCTCTACCTCCAGTGTGGGGTCCCGTTGATGTAGTGACCTCTACCCCAGGGTGTGTCTGTTCATGATGTGGTGACTCTGCCTCCAGGGGTGGGTTTTTCATGATTGGGAAACCCCACGTCCCAGTGTGTTTTTGTTCATGATGTGGTGACCTCTACTCCAGTGGGGTCCGTTCATGATGTGGGACCTCTACCTCCCCAGCGTGTTTCTGTGAGGGGTGTGGTGCCTTACCTCCAGTGTGTGTGTTCATGATGTGGTGACCTTACCTCCAGCGTGTTTCGTTGTGGGTGTGGTGACCCTACCTCCCGTGTGTGTCGTTCATGATGTGGTGACCTCTACCTCCCAGCTGTTTCTGTTGATGATGTGGGACCTCTACCTCCCAGTGTGTATTTTGTTTATGATGTGGTGACCCTACCTCCCAGTGTGTGCTGTTCATGATGTGTGACCTCTACCTCCAGTGGGTTTTTTGTTCATGATGTGGTGACCTCTACCTCCCAGCGTGTGTCTGTTCATGATGTGGTGACCTCTACCTCCCAGTGTGTTTCTGTTCATGATGTGGTGACCTCTACCTCCCAGTGTGTTTTTCCCTTCATGATGTGGTAACCTCTACCTCCCAGTGTGTTTTCCCTTTATGATGTGGTGACCTCTACCCCCGTGTGTGTCTGTTCATGATGTGGTGACCTCTACCTCCCAGTGTGTGTCTGTTCATGATGTGGGGACCTCTACCCCCAGTGTGTGTCTGTTCATGATGTGGTGACCTCTACTCCCAGTGTGTGTCTGTTCATTTATGTGGTGACCTACCTCCCCGTGTGTTTCCGTTCAAAGATGTGGTGACCTCTACCTCCCATGTGTTTCCCTTTATGATGTGGTGACCTCTACCTCCCAGTGTGTTCGTTTTATGATGTGGTGACCTCTACCTCCCAGTGTGTGTCTGTTCATGATGTGGTGACCTTTTACCTCCCAGTGTGTTTCTGTTCATGATGTGGTGACCTCTACCTCCCAGTGTGTTCGTTGATGATGTGGTGACCTCTACCTCCCAGCGTGTTTCGTTGATGATGTGGGGACCTCTACCTCCCAGTGTGTGTTCCCTTTCATGATGTGGTGACCTCTACCTCCCAGTGTGTGTTCATGATGTGATGACCTCTACCTCCCTGTGTGTCTGTTCATGATGTGGTGACCTCTACCTCCCAGTTGTGTCTGTTCTGATGTGGTGACCTCTACCTCCCAGTGTGTGTCTGTTCATGAGTGGTGACCTCTACCTCCCAGTGTGTGTCCGTTCATGATGTGGTGACCTCTACCTCCCAGTTTTTTCCGTTCATGATGTGGGGACCTCTACCTCCCAGTGTGTGTCCGCTCATGATGTGGTGACCTCTACCTCCCAGTGTGTGTCTGTTTATGATGTGGTGACCTCTACCTCCCAGTGTGTTTCTGTTGATGATGTGGTGACCTCTACCTCCCAGTGTGTGCTGTTCATGATGGTGGTGACCTCACCTTCCCAGTGTGTTTCTGTTCATGATGTGGTGACCTCTACCTCCCAGTGTGTTCTGTTCATGATGTGGTGACCATCTACCTCCCCCAGGTGTGTCTGTTCATGATTGGTGACCTCTACCTCCCAGTGTGTTTCTGTTCATGATGTGGTGACCTTTACCTCCCAGTGTGTGTCTGTTCAGATGTGGTGACCCTACCTCCCAGTGTGTGTCTGTTATGATGTGGGGACCTCTACTCCCAGTGTGTCTGTTCATGATGTGGGGACCTCTACCTCCCAGGTGTGTCTGTCAGATTGTGACCTCTACCTCCAGTGTGTGTCTGTTCATGATGTGTGACCTCTACCTCCCCCTGTGTGTCTGTTGATATGTGGTGACCCTACCTCCATTGTGTCTGTTATGATGTGGTGACCCTACCTCCAGTGTGTGTCTTTCTGATGTGTGCTCTACTCCTGTGTTTTTTTTTGATGTGTGACCTCTCTACCTCCGTGTGTTTCTTTATGATGTGGTGATTACTCCAGTGTGTGTCTGTTCATGATGGGGGACCTCTACCTCCCAGTGTGTGTCTGTTCAAAGATGTGTGACCTCTACCTCCAGTGTGTTTCTGTTCATGATGGGTGACCTCTACCTCCCAGTGTGTGTCCCGTTGATGATGTGGTGACCTCTACCCCCAGTGTGTGTCTGTTCATGATGTGGTGGGCCCTACCTCCCAGTGGGGTTTCGTTCATGATGTGTACCTCTACCTCCCAGTGTGTGTCTGTTGATGATGTGGTGGGCCTCTACCTCCCCCGTGTGTTTCTGTTATGATGTGGTGCCTTTTACCTCCCAGTGTGTGGTTTTGTTCATTGATGTGGGGACCTCTACCTCCCAGTGTTTCTGTTGAGATGTGGTGCCTCTACCTCCCAGTGTGTTTCTGTTCATGATTGTGGTGCCTCTACCCCCAGTGTGTTTCCGTTCATGATGTGGTGACCTCTAACCCCCAGTGGTGCTGTTGATGATGTGGTGCCTCTACCCCCCAGTGTGTTTCTGTTCATGATGTGGGGACCTCTACCTCCCAGTGTGTGTCGTTCATGATGTGTGACCTCTACCTCCCAGGGTGTTTTGTTTATGATGTGGTGACCCTACCTCCCAGTGGTGTTGTTCATGATGTGGTGACCCTCTACCTCCCAGTGTTCTCGTTGATGATGTGGTGACCTCTACCTCCCAGTGTGTTTCCGTTCATGATGTGGGGACCTCTACCTCCCAGTGTGTCTGTTCATGATGTGGTGACCTCTACCTCCCAGTGTGTGTCTGTTCATGATGTGGTGACCTCTACCTCCCAGTGTTTTCTGTTGATGAGTGGTGACCCTCTACCTCCCAGTGGTGTTCCGTTCATGATGTGGTGACCTCTACCTCCCAGTGTGTCCTGTTCTGATGTGGTGACCTCTACCTCCCAGTGTGTGTCTGTTCTGTGTTGGACCTCTACCTCCCCGTGTGTTCTGTTCATGATGTGGGACCTCTACCTCCCAGTGGTGTCCTGAGAAAAATTTTGGGGACCTCTTCCCAAGTTGGGCTGCTGCTGAGGAGGTACCTCTACCAGGGGCTGCAGATGGGACCCCACCCCTTTCCCAGTGTTTCTTTGAAAGCGTTTCCCCTTCAGTGGTTTTCCGTCAGAGTGTGTACTTACCCCCAAAAATTTTGTCCTGCAGGAAGTGGGATTTGGGGTTCTGGTTCATGTGTTGGTGGCCTCTCCCACCAAGTGTGGTGTCCTGTTAGTAAAAAGTGGTTTTAATTTTATTTTCCCATTTCGTTTTTCCGGGTGAAGTTTGACTGTGGGTGTTGCTGACTTTTTTGCCTTTCCAGTTTCATTTCAACGTTTTACAAGAAAAAAAGGGTGTCCAGGATTTCAGAGTAAGTATGTTTTTGTGTGTGAAAACTTCCTTTCATGCTTTTTTTAGGGGAAAAGGGGTTTCAGAATCAGAGTATGTTTTGTTTTGGGCTGAAGAAAAGCCTGTCGGGGAGTGCTTGCTGTTATTTATGTGGGCAGCGCATTTTCCGTGGTCAACATCCGTCACAGAGGTGCCCCAATGCAGCCTGTCAGGAATCAAACACTTATATACAAAATGTATGGTTTTTTTTGGTGCAATTCTTGGGTCGTCATTGTCAACAACATTTTAACATCCGTTGATGTTTCTTCCCCCCCCCAATTTAACGAAAACAAAACAAAAGCCCTATTCCAATTAAAAGGGCCTTACAAGTTTCTCTTCACTAAAAGTAGTTTGGGTAATGTAGAGAAAATGGGAAAACGATTTTTGAGAAGGTTTCAAAGAAGAGTTTTCGTGTTTTTTTACTAGACTTTAAAAGGTGTGGGGTGAAGTGTGGAGGAAATTTTAAAGAGTGGGCGACAAGCATTCTCTCTCTACTCCTCCATACAACCGATCAATCTATACACGCAGCCTCGTATAAGCTCTAATACAGCAAAATTATGGATTTAATATGTATATTCTTGGGTTATAATACAGCCAATTCGTATCAACTTACACACTATTATTATACTCGAACAACTACTGTTTTCCACATTTATTCACAACAAAGGCAACACTACTGAACACCAACTGATGATCTACTTTACTTTCCCACACAACTACTGTAAAACCATTACTTTGGTTTCACAGCCAACTACTGGTCAACTGCATACACGACAACAGCAAACTATGGACACACGCTACTATATGTTGAACTTCTATAAGCAACACTACTAATAACTTTTACTCTACTTTTATTATAATTCAGGCAATACTTGGAATTCATGCCTACTACATTACTACTACTACACAACAACTACGACTACATGCTACTACTACGACTTTAATCACACAACTACTGCACCTGCAAATACACTTTGACTTACTACTACAGCAACAACTACTGTACTACTACTGCTACCTACTACTTTGGGCTTACACTACACAACACACTGGACACTACTGCTACAATACTTTGACTTAATACAGAACACTACTGGTATACTACTGCTACTACTTTTGACTTAATACTACAGCAACAACTACTGTATATACTGTACACTACATTTGACTTTCTACTACAGCAACAACTTGTACTACAACTGCTACTACTACTTTGACTTACTACTACCAACAACTATGGTACTATACTTAACTCTACTTTGATTTTAAGAAATGGGCATTTCTACTTCTTTACTTCTTAAGCCAACTAAGGCTACTACTGCAACTACTTTTCTACTACGAACAACTACTTTCTATACTCTAACTACTTGACTTACTACTAACAGCAACAACTACTGGACTACTACTCTCACTACTTTGACTACTACTACAGCAACAACTACTGGTACTACTACTGCTACACTACTTTGACTTACTACTACAGCAACAACTACTGGTACTACTACTGCTACTACTACTTTGACTTACTACTACAGCAACAGCTACTGGTACTACTACTGCTACTACTACTTTGACTTACTACTACAGCTACTGGTACTACTACTGCTACTACTACTTTGACTTACTACTACAGCAACAGCTACTGGTACTACTACTGCTACTACTACTTTGACTTACTACTACAGCAACAGCTACTGGTACTACTACTGCTACTGCAGAGTTGCCTACCGTTCCTGAGCAGCCGTATTTGATCCGGATCTAAGTAAAAATATCCCCTTAGTCCGGAAAGTACGGTTATCGAAAGTATGCTCCGGAGAAAAAAAATCGCCGTGGAAAATTTCGTGGGGGGGGGGGGGGATTTTGGCTTGCCTTCACCAAGTGTGAGTTCGAGCATGCGCAATGGGAAACGCTTTGTAAACCAAGTTTTCTGATTGGTTGACCCACTTCACTTCACTTCCCTTCAAGCTCGCTGGCTGGCCTAGGCCTAGTAGGTGCAGGATTCAAGTTTCAAAATGGCCAGCAAGAGGAAGCAAAGCTATCAGTGTGGTTCGTCTGAAGATCGTTCTGAAACTCCACCACGGGATGTGAAAAAACCACGACGAATGCAGGCTTTCAAAACGGATTATTCCGAGAAGTGGCCCTGTTTAAGACCTGGACAGAAGGGGCAAACATTCGGATTTTGCTCTGTGTGCAAGTGTGACTTTTCCGTCGCTCATGGTGGAAAGGACGACTGCCGTCGGCACATCGAATCGAAAAAACATGCCGAGTATGAGAGCAAAGCCAAGGAAGTGGGCAAATGCCTGAAAATATCAGGATTTTTCACTTTGAGTTCTTCATCCAGCCCTGATATGGCTCTTCGTAGTTAAGTTGGCTGGACCATAAGCAACATGAATTGAATTGAATTTGTGTGTTCATTTATTGTATGTGTATTACAGTCTTAACAGGCAGACGCACTTGAACTGTCTGTTCCTGACAAAAATCCTGTGTTCCTGATTTCTGAGACATTTGTTCCTGATGAGCAAATTTTGGGGTAGGCATGTCTGCTACTACTACTTTGACTTACTACTACAGCAACAGCTACTGGTACTACTACTGCTACTACTACTTTGACTTACTACTACAGCAACAGCTACTGGTACTACTACTGCTACTACTACTACTTTGACTTACTACTACAGCAACAACTACTGGTACTACTACTGCTACTACTACTACTTTGACTTACTACTACAGCAACAACTACTGGTACTACTACTGCTACTACTACTACTTTGACTTACTACTACAGCAACAGCTACTGGTACTACTACTGCTACTACTACTACTTTGACATTTACTACTATGACAACAACTACTACTACTACTGCCACTCTTACTACCACTATTACTACTGCTATCACTACCACTACTACTACTACTACTGCTACCACTACCATTACTTCTATCACCACTACAGCAACTACTACCAATACTTCTATCACCACTACCACTACTACTGCTACCACTACTACTACCACTACAACTAGCACTACCACTACTGCTACTTCTACCACTCCTACTATAATAATGATGATGATGATTTATGGCGCTTAATCTTAAATCATAAGCCCTAAGCGCTTACAAATGCAGAAAAAGTTCAAGAAAACATAAATGAAACCAATAAGAAGATGAATATTACAACAAATACCATGCACCTACAAACAAGGGTGCATATTGACACAAACCCATGCACACACACACACACACACACCACATGATCCCGCACACACTGTCTCACAACAACGGACACAACAGCATGCGTGCACACACACACACACACACACACACACACACACACACACACACACACACATTAGTCACAGAATCAATTTGATGGGCAAGGCAAGAGGAAGAAAGAACTGCAATTGATAGGTGAAGAGGGCTGTTTTAAGAGATGCCTTGAAGGAAGACATAGAGTTTGAATACGCAAAGATATTGGGAGTTTATTCCAAGAAACCGGACCCTGAAAAGAAAACAAACAATTGCCATAGGCTTTAGTTCGAAATCGGGGATTTGGAGCAGAATGTTGTCGGTAGCAGAACGCCACTGCCTGGAAGGAACAGAGATGAAGGGGATCAGAAAGGTAGGACGGAGCTAAGCCGTTCAAAGATTTAAAGCAGAGTAAGGACAGTTTGCAGTCTATACGTTTTTCGACCGGCAGCCAGTGAAGAGAAAGAAGTAAGGGAGTGACATGAGAAGATCTGGGTTGTCCAAGAATCAAACGAGCAGCATTGTTTGGTACGCTCTGGAGACGACTGAGAAGATTCTGGGGACAGCCAGCTAGAAGAGAATTACAGTTATCAAGTCTAGATAGAATGAAGGCAGAAACAAGGGTACTACCACTACTACTACCACCACCACCACTACCATCAGTACTACTATTCAGGGCTTAAAACGTTCCGCGTCTGGGCGGAATTCCGCGATTTCGGTTTGTCCAAAAAAAAAAAAAAAAAAAACCCGACAGGAGCAAGGTATCCGTGATTGGCTTGCAAGCGTTCATGGCAACTGTGCGCAAGTTATGGCCCCTGATTATTCTTGGAAGAAGTTTCCGGTCGGACTTCTGGAAAAAACAAAATGGCGGAGCGCGCAGACATTGTTCATGCGGGTCGATCTTTTGACGAATCTGCAATTAAAAACAAGTGGAAATGGGAGTGGACGTTTCAGAAAGTTGACGACGAAGTCATTGGAGACTTTCTTCGCAAAGTCACTGCACCAGGTTTAGCTTGGTGCAAACTGTGCTCAAGGGAAGTGTGTTACGGTGGTCGCAGGAAGAAAGCTCTTGAGGATCACATTCGTTCAGCGAAGCACGTGTCAAACGTCAAGGCGCTGAGTGGAACTACAAGAAAGGTCACTGAAGACACTTTAGCAGCAGTAAAACGTGCCAGGATAGAACATTGCAATCCTGTGGGGAAAAAAAAGGTGATATAGAAAATGTGGTGAGTGCAAGCCAGGCGGGAGGCAGCAAGGAAAAAGATAGGGTTCAAACTAATCAAAGTCAAGTTGTCAGCAAGAAGGTGGATGAGAATGAAATAAAAATTGTAGAGTGTGAAAGCCAGGCAGGTGAAAGCAAGGAAACAGCAGACAAAGATAGGGTTGAAGTTCAAGTCAGCAAGAAGGTGGATGGCAAAGACAGTGCAGACAATGCAAGCAGCAAGAAGAAACAGAGTTCCTTGCTATGTTTCTTTAATGCCTCCAACACCCAAACACCCAAATGACAAAGCTATGTGTGTGTGTGTGTGTGTGTGTGTGTGTGTGTGTGTGTGTGTGTGTGTGTGTCCTTGTGAAATCCTGTATTTCAGTGTTTATTATAATTTAGGAACTTCAAAATTTGACTTTCAGTATGTGCTGATTCCACAAGTTTATCTCATTTATCAAAATTTGGATATTGTGACTTTCAAAATGTGCTGATTCCACAAGTTGATCTCTGTTATATGAGACTGAACTTTAAAGTGTTTGGTGCAGTTACTGACTTTGTGTACACCAACTTCAAACTTGATATTGTGGGATCATTTAAACCTGAAAAGTGAAACTTATTGAGCAACCCCAGAAGTGAGATTTCATCCAAAGACTATAGTTGGTGAACACCTGTAAAACACTCAAGTTAAAGGGGGAGTGTTCATTTTATTGTGTGTAACCCCTTCTCCCCTTGTCCCAAATATATCTTCCTGTAATAATTATGTGTTTACAGCAATTTTATGCACTAAATAACTCTTGAAATTATGTCCAGAAAGCGCGAAATGGCATAGATTTACACTCGTTTTTTTTTTTTTTAATTTCCCGGGGAGCATGCCCCCGGACCCCCCTAGTTTCAGTGTTTTTTTCCTCCTCCTGTTTTAAGCCCTGTTGCTGCTACTGCTACCACTACTTCTACTAACAACAACAGCTATGGTGATGATGATGACAAAAATCAAAGCTCTCAGTTTCCTTATGTGATGAACTGCTGTCTCCATTCATACTGATGATGATATAAAGGTATCAACCATCTCTGCCACATACTGATGATGATATAAAGGTATCAACCATCTCTGCCACATACTGATGATGATATAAAGGTATCAACCATCTCTGCCACCCTTTGTCCTCCATCCTCTCCCCTCGTCGGTGTGGCTTGGTTGTGGAGTCCGGGTCTCCCTCTGTAAGAATTGTACCCCCCACCTTTTGGAAATTCTGCGTTAGTCATTTTCCATTTTTGTTACTATGTTTGGAAATTCTGCGTTAGTCGTTTTCCATTTTCTGTTACTCTGCTTGGAAATTCAGAGTTAGTCATTTTCCATTTTCTGTTACTATGTTTGGAAATTCTGCGTTAGTCGTTTTCCATTTTCTGTTACTCTGCTTGGAAATTCAGAGTTAGTCATTTTCCATTTTCTGTTACTCTGCTTGGAAATTCTGTGTTAGTCATTTTCCATTTTCTGTTACTCTGTTTGGAAATTCTGAGTTAGTCATTTTCCATTTTCTTTTACTCTGCTTGGAAATTCAGAGTTAGTCATTTTCCATTTTCTGTTACTCTGCTTGGAAATTCTGTGTTAGTCATTTTCCATTTTCTGTTACTCTGTTTGGAAATTCTGAGTTAGTCATTTTCCATTTTCTTTTACTCTGCTTGGAAATTCAGAGTTAGTCATTTTCCATTTTCTGTTACTCTGTTTGGAAATTCTGTGTTAGTCATTTTCCATTTCTGTTGCTCACCTTGGAAGCTCTGTGATAGTAATTTTCTGTTACTCTGGAAATTCTATGTTAGTAATTTTCCATTTTCTGTTACCGTTTGGAAGTTCTGTGTTAGTAATTTTCCATTTTTTGTTACTCTGACCAAAGACAGTACGCCCTATGGGAAGAGAGTTCACTCGCTGAGTGTTTACTCTGCCGGCAGTATTAGCCAAAGTGAAGCCGGCTGTGCGCTGTCTCGCGGGCTGGCGGCGCCTGCCACTCCCACTTTCCCCACGAATAACAGCCGACTGGGAGACCTAGAAGTGGCAGAACAGAACGTTTTACAAGTTTTGCGTTCTCTCTGTGTCTCATATACACACAGCACACACACACGCACACACACACACACACACACACACACACACACACACACACACACTCGCACACACATATATATATATATATATATGTGTGTGTGTGTGTGTGTGTGTGTGTATAGACAGATGGAGAGATAGATAGATAGATAGATCTCCAAAACAAAAGGACAAGCTGTTGTTATAGTTGAAATTTTCGGCTTTCATCATCCGTTGAGCGGCCACAATCATCAGGTTGATTACTCTGCCGCTTTGGGGTTGACGCCAAAAAAAAAAAAAAATCATTCACACTCTCACTACACAACAGACAGTAAATTGAATAAAGCTAACTAGCTATGCGTGGATCTGCTGGCAGGCTACCACGGTCACCCTGTCCCCCTCGGGGGTAAGCCAGCCCTGACTACACATAAGGTGCAGCCAAGCCCACTTAAAAAACAAAAACAAAAAAAAAACCAACAACAAACACCTATCCCTATATCCCTACTCTGGTTCCTACTCTAATTTGATCGGACCCTTGACACGAATGGCTTTATTTGCCTTCATCAGCAATTGACCTCCCTGAGTGCCAGCAGGTATGGTAGTGAGGGAAGAGACATATACGTGTACATACATACGTACATACATACATGTATGTGTGTATGTGTGTGTGTGTGTGTGTGTGTGTGTGTGGACTTTAATCATCATCATATTTCTTGTTCTTTTTTTGTTTGTTTATATCACTCTGTCGTGTATTTCACAGAGAGAGAGTGGGGGGGGGGGGGGGGGGGGGGGGGGGGGTCTCTTCTCCTATCTTCGTTTGGTATTGTTTTGCATTCTTTTCATGGGATACTTTGTAAAAAGTATATAAAAAAAACAACATTAAAAAAACAACAACTGATAAATGGCAAGACCAAATGCACAAAATGCTACTGTCACAGCTCCCCCAATTTCATTACCATATACAGTATTTGGTACATTGAGAAGCGTTGGTACTGCACTCCACATCAGTCGACAGTTTTTGCTGGTGTGGTCCATGAACTGATTGGTTTCAAAATGCTCAGAACAAATAGAGCAGTTTGCATGAAGGTACGCAGCTGGTTAGCCCACAAGATCTTCATGCCTCCAGTTCTGAACCCATTTCTTGCATCTGTAAAAAAACACAAAAAGAATGGTGAAACTTGGTTCTATATAGATACTGTTTTTAACGCCAGTCTGTAGATGTTCTCTCAGTGTGTGCATATGTGCGACCGTGTGAGCACATGGTCACTTGCTTACGCACATGCGTATCATCTTCATACATGTGTGTTTGTGTGTGCGTGCGTGTGCGCATGTGTGTGCGCATGTGTGTGTATGTGTATGCACCTGTATGTGTATGTATGTGAGCGCTAGTAGTATCCTATGCATTCTCTCTCTCTCTCTCTCTCTCTCTCTCTCTCTCTCTCTCTCTGTCATACACACACACACGCATACATACACACATGCGTCAGCCCTGATATGGCTCTTTGCGGTCGGCTGGGCTATAAGCAACATTATCTTACACACACTGCGCGCGTGGATGTATGCTCTCGCTCTCTCTGTGTGTCTCTCATACACACACACACGCATACATGCGCACATGCATGTATGCTCTCGCTCTCTCTCTCTCTCTCTCTCTCTGCTCCTGCATGACAACAACGCGGGAGCAATTTCCTTGCTCACGCAGCTGAGCTGACTCTCCTCTCTCTCTCTCTCTCTCTCTCTCTCTCTCTCTCTCTCTCTCTCTCTCTCTCTCTCCCTCTCTCTCTCTCTCTCTTAAAACAACGAATTTAGGAAATGTAACACAGAAAATGAACTCGCCTTTCTTCGTCTTTTGGAAAAGAAAACAACCGGAACCCCTTTTTTTTGAGAATGATGACAGTTCGGTGCGGCGCACCAAGTGCCAGTGCCTCTTGTTATACCCGCCATGCTGGACACGCGTGGAGAGATACACTGTGAGGGTGGGAGTGGCAGGACGGAAGGCGTCAGCCGCCTGGCGTCACTTTCCCGCGGAGTGAACCGTCTTTCCCTAGGGAGTACTGTCTTTGCTCTGACGTGTTTTTTTTTCCTCCTTTAGACTCGTGTACAGAATTTCTAGCAGCCCATTTACCTGTCGTTGGTCTTGACAGCCTTTTTATTCTTTTCTTCTTTTTTTTTTTTTTTTCTTTTTAGTAACAGTTAGAACATACCTGCTTTTTTTCTGTTGTCATCTGCTAGCTAGTTAGTGATCCTGTAAAGGCTCTCCAGACTCAACTCGGCCTGTCCTTTCTGTAGTGTTTGATTACCCAAAGGGGGTGCTGGGCACCGGACTTGTGATCCTAGGGTTGCGAGTTCGAATTTCGGTACAGGGGGATTTTTCCCACAGAGTTAACATTGGTTTTGACACCATTCTCTATACAGTCCTTCGAATGAGACTGTAAACCGAGGTTTCGTGTGTGAACACACGCACAACATCTTGCATACACGTAAAATCCCATCACCAACTTTCGGAAGAGAAGGCCAGTTTGGCCGTTGGTATGGATGACGCGTTACACATAGCATGCACCTTCCCCGAAGATGGAGTATGGCTGCCTTAATGGCTGGATAGAAAACGGTCATACACACAAAACTCCACTGCAGTGTCCGCAGGAGTATCAGCCTGCATACACAGAAAGAAAGAAAGAAAGAAATTACCCAAAGGGGCTATTTTTTTTTCACCTATTTTTGTTCACCGTTATTTTTTGATTGATTAACAAATTGTTATTTCAGGGTGTGTTGCACCATTGTATTTCTGGTTGATGAACTAATGTTTGTTTTTTGAGGGTGAAATTAAAAAGCCTTTTATGCAGACTGGAGTGTGAAGACTCACTCTCATGTTTTATGGGTGGAAGGTAAGGGTGGGAGATTGTAGTAATAACTTTTTTTTTTAAACATGATTTAAAAAAAAAAAAAGTAGTTGTGATGGTGGGGTTTCTATGGTGTACAGACGATCTCTTCAGCTGCTGTCCGCTGGCTTGTTCCTGCCGGGGTCGGTGGGCATCGCTGACCCCTGCGAACAGGCACTGTCCGCGTCCACGTCGTCATGACGCTGGAGCAGCAGGTGAGGGCGTTTGTGTAGTGTGTGACGTTCTGTTTTCATGCATGGTCAGGGATGACAGCTTTCCACTTTTTCAGCATATCTGACCTTTTTTTTGTTGTTCTTGTTGTTGTTTTTTAAGATGGACATTTTTTTTTTTTTTTAAGAACAAAACATCTTTTTATAACATCATTTTTGAACACACATACATTTCAAACCAATTACATACATAGGAATAGATTTTTTTTTTTTAAATCAGACATCCATGCACACAAAAACAAAAGGGGGATGGGAGGGGAGGGACAGGAGTAGGGGATGGGGAGGGGTTCACTAACACACACATGCAAAACATAAATCATAGACATAAAAATATTCTACCATTTTCAAATATGTGCAGCTGGAGTAAAGCTTGATGAATGTGATAAGAGTACAGGTGAAATATATATGGTCCATTTTGAACTTTAAAAGTTCAGATTGTTTGATAATTGAATAGTACAAAGGCCACTTTTGTTAAAACTGTGTACTAGTCCCGTTTATTGTCGTGCGACAGATTTGAACTTTTTTGTTTTCTGTCTATGTTGTATTCAGGATCAGGTTACACTTGTGTTTCCATCTATGTTGTATTCAGGATCAGTTAACACTTGTGTTTCCGTCTGTGTTGTGTTCAGATCAGTTAACACTTGCGTTTCTGTCTGTGTTGTGTTCAGGATCAGGTAACACCTGTGTTTCCATCTGTGTTGTGTTCAGGATCAGGTAACACCTGTGTTTCCATCTGTGTTGTGTTCAGGATCAGGTAACACCTGTGTTTCCATCTGTGTTGTGTTCAGGATCAGGTAACACCTGTGTTTCCATCTGTGTTGTGTTCAGGATCAGGTAACACCTGTGTTTCCATCTGTGTTGTGTTCAGGATCAGGTAACACCTGTGTTTCCATCTGTGTTGTGTTCAGGATCAGGTAACACCTGTGTTTCCATCTGTGTTGTGTTCAGGATCAGGTAACATTTGTGTTTCCGTCTGTGTTGTGTTCAGGATCAGGTAACACCTGTGTTTCCGTCTGTGTTGTGTTCAGGATCAGGTGTGTTACACGGCACAGACGTTGTTGCGGGTGCTGAGTCACGGAGGGTTCAAACAGATCCTGGGTCTGGAAGGCAACGCCAGTGAGTAGGACTGTGTTGTTGTTGTTGTTGTTGTTTCTGTTTCTAATCATCATGTTGTGTCATGGGTGTCTGTGCACGCACTTTGTCGTGGTGATTGCAGAGTGATAGCAGGCAGCAGATAGCATTGTTTTCCTTCACAGACTTACGGCAGTGCCAGTGAGTAGTAGGACTGTGGTTTGTGGGGGGTGGGGGTGTCTGTCTCAAATAATCAAGTCATTTCATGGGTCTCTATGCCTGCACATGTTCGTGGTGATTGCAGAATGATAGCAGTTGGCGTTGTTTTCCTGGATAGACTTAAGGTAATGTCAGTGAGTAGGACTGTGGTTTTGTGTGTGTGTGTGTATGGGGGGTGGGGTGAGGGTGTCTGTCTCAAATAATCAAGTTATTTCATGAGTGTCTGTGCATGCACATTTTCGTGGTGATTGCAGAATGATAGCAGTCAGTATCGTTTTCCTGGATAGACTAATGGCAATGTCAGTGAGTAGGGCTGTGGGTTTTTTTTGGGGGGGAGGGGTTGTTTTCTGTCTCTAATAATCATGTTTCATGGATTATATGTGCGTGCACTTTGCTGTGTAGTTGCAGAATGAAAGCAGATGGCTGTTAGCATTATTTTCCTTGAAAGACTTAAGGCAAAGCCAGAGAGGAGTGTGGTTTAGGGGTGGGTTTTTTTTTAACCTGTAGAGTGCCTTTAAGCCGTCAGCTGACGCCGCAGTAAAAATGCTTTCCCAGTGCCTATAACGTCATGCATTTTTCTTGAATTTTCATTCGTTACTATTTCTATCAACGGACTCATATAGAGTGTGCGTAGTAAGCCTTATATGTCTGTAGTATTAAAATGATATGCAAATGACCACACGTGAGGGGAAAGACCATTTATTCTCATCACTGACTGGATGACCAGCCAGCACTTCGTCTCGCTTGCAAAGATGGCAGCGCAACCTACGACAAGCGCAGCGACCAAATCAACGTATTTACACAGCTGAGCAGGCTCTGCTGATCATTTTTGACAAAGACAATAATCTTTTATTCAACGACTCACTCGAGCATTAAGGTGAGATGATGATAGTGATGGAATTGCCGACCATATTCGTCAGTTATTGAGTCGGGCTGTAAGACCTCAGTGTGTGTTCAGCTGACAGTGTCGAACGAGCTAGCCTAGTGTGTACTCTGCACTGTGTGCCAGTGGCCAGTGACGTAATAGTCAGTGCGAGAGGGGAGCGCGGCCTGTGACACGGGGCAGAGGGAAAGGTAGGGGCAGAGGAGGAGTGAAAGAGAGGGTTGAAGTCCAGCGAGGGGGCGTGGTGGGGAGAGGGGGGCGTGGTCGTGGACTGACCTGTCTGCTTAGAGTGTGAGCGTCTTGATAGACTTCTGAACTGTTTTACTTTCATTTACATTTGTAGTGTGACAATACAAACTTTATTTTGAACTTTTTTGCTTTGTGTTCTTTTTTGGATGTCAAGCTGTAGTGGTAAATACATATGTTTTTGATCGTGCAAAAAAATATACCCAAATCTAAATGCCTAAATATTTTTTTATTATCAAAATTAAAACAAAAGAAGCCCATATTCAAAATCTTCATTCAATTTCCTTCAAAAATTAATATATATTTCATTTTTATATCTTTTGTAGTTTCTGAGTTTGAATTTTTTTGTTAATTATTACCCCCAAATCATTAGATTTCCCTGGCACTGGGAAAGCCTTTGTTTGTAATATTTTCAGGCAGTGAACAGGTAATTTCTGTCTGTAATCATCATATCGTGTTGTTTCATGGGTGTCTGTGCATGCACCTTGTTGTGGTGATTGCAGACAGCATTGTTCTCCTTGACAGACAATGATAGGGCTAGCCAGAGGATCACCCAGTGGTCCACAGAGTTTGTGGGGAACACAGGTGGGCGGTGTTCAACATCTGTATTGGTCTAACAAGACAACACAACACACCTGTGTCACTGTGGTGCGTTTTCACGATGATTCCTCAACCGCGTTGCTTAGAAACTGAAAACCTGGTTTGATTGTGTTTACATATATAGACCAGAACTACATGGCAGGGTAGTATGTCCTTCTATCATTGTCATCTGTTGTTCACATATATATGTACCAGAACTACATGCAGGGTTGTATGTCCTTCTATCATCGTCATCTGATGTTCACATATATAGACCAGAACTACATGGTAGGGTTGTATGTCCTTCTATCATTGTCATCTGATGTTCAATATATAGACCAGAACTACATGGTAGAGTTGTATGTCCTTCTATCATTGTCATCTGATGTTCACATATATAGACCAGAACTACATGGTAGGGTTGTATGTCCTTCTGTCATTGTCATCTGTTGTTCACATGTGCATGCACAAGAAAACGGAGGTTTTTTCAGTGGGTTGTTGTTCAACTCATGGAAGAAGTAAAGAACGAAGGAGACGACTGCGCAAAGCTCTCTATGCAGATGGCAGCACTTTTCAACATCAGACTCCTCAAAATGCGAGTCTCAGCACTCCACGTCAAGGCAGATAACCTCTCGTATGAGACGTCGGTGTAGGGTCACCCCTGACGATGGAACAGGACAGTGGTCAGGGGTCATGGTGGAGTGACAGTGGATTGGAAACAGCAGAGTAGGGCAGAAGGGAAATGAAAAGAGGAACGCTTTAGGTGGCTGTCAAATTGGAATCCCTGTGTTTCATGCCATAAACAAACTTGCAACTAACTCTGCATTGCCTATGTGGTGTACTTGTCTCTGATCTAGTTCTTTAATACTTAGCTACTTTGTACCAGTTCTTGCGCTACGTGATGCGCTCGACTGACAAAACTTGTCCTGTGACGTTGGCCTCATGAGCCAGTGAACAGCGCTACAGATGAGCACGTGACTTGCCTCCCTTGAAAATCAAAACGCATAAAGGATTTGGGCAGGTGTTCATTAAACCTTTGACATGGTGACAGTTTCTTTGTCAGGTTGTTCTGTCTTCAGGCTGCTTAGTTTCTTTGTCAGGTTGTTCTGTCTTCAGGCTGCTTAGTTTCTTTGTCAGGTTGTTCTGTCTTCAGGCTGCTTAGTTTCTTTGTCAGGTTGTTCTGTCTTTAGGCTGCTTAGTTTCTTTGTCAGGTTGTTCTGTCTTCAGGCTGCTTAGTTTCTTTGTCAGGTTGTTCTGTCTTCAGGCTGCTTAGTTTCTTTGTCAGGTTGTTCTGTCTTCAGGCTGCTTAGTTTCTTTGTCAGGTTGTTCTGTCTTTAGGCTGCTTAGCCAACAGGATACGAGGTAAATGACCGAAATGAACAAGCACCAGTAACTGGGCAGCTTGATATCTGAAGATGATTTCTATGAAGCTCCAGTTGGGTTCACAGTGCAACAGCTCAATCCCGACACTGTTTCATGGGTGTTTCACCTTGTGACATGCCTCGCAGCAGAATGGTTTCATGGGTGTTTCACCTTGTGACATGCCTCGCAGCAGAATGGTTTCATGGGTGTTTCACCTTGTGACATGCCTCGCAGCAGAATGGTTTCATGGGTGTTTCACCTTGTGACATGCCTCGCAGCAGAATGGTTTCATCGCTGTCAAGCAGCTGCGCAACTGTGGAAAACGTGTTTCAATGGAAAACGTCAATTCTGTGACATGGCGTGGTGGTTTTTGTTGTTGTTGTTGCAGGTATCGCCACAGAAATGAGTGTGTGGGAGGGAGTGGTGGTGACACCATCAGACAAAGCCTTTGAGAAGGTGGAGAAGAAGGAGGAGGAGGAGGAGATGGAAGAGGATGGCGAGGACAACTGAAAGGAGCGGGTGGACACAGAAGAGGTAATCTTTGTGGTTAGAAGTGAGCGTGTTTGTTTTGTCCCCCGAATAGACCTGTTTTAGTCTGTTCAAGAAGTGAGCGTGTTTGTTTTGTCCCAGAATAGACCTGTTCAGTCTGTTCAAGAAGTGAGCGTGTTTGTTTTGTCCCCTGAATAGACCTGTTTAGTCTGTTCAAGAAGTGAGTGTTTGTTTTGTCCCTCCGAATAGACCTGTTAGTCTGTTCAAGAAGTGAGCGTGTTTGTTTTGTCCCCTGAATAGACCTGTTCAGTCTGTTCAAGAAGTGAACGTGTTTGTTTTGTCCCCCGAATAGACCTGTTCAGTCTGTTCAAGAAGTGAGCGTGTTTGTTTTGTCCCCCAAATAGACCTGTTTAGTCTGTTCAAGAAGTGAGGGTGTTTGTTTTGTCCCCCGAATAGACCTGTTCAGTCTGTTCAAGAAGTGAGCGTGTTTGTTTTGTCCCCCGAATAGACCTGTTCAGTCTGTTCAAGAAGTGAACGTGTTTGTTTTGTCCCCCGAATAGACCTGTTCAGTCTGTTCAAGAAGTGAACGTGTTTGTTTTGTCCCCCGAATAGACCTGTTTAGTCTGTTCAAGAAGTGAGCGTGTTTGTTTTGTCCCCCGAATAGACCTGTTCAGTCTGTTTCTCGATCATGCGCAAGAATAAGACATATCTGGCGCTTTTGTCGTTCTGCTTTCCTAATCATTTCGTGACCAGACTGTACTATAAACAAGCAAGGTAACTTTTGCTCCTATGATGAAGTATGCACACGCTCATAACTCCACATGAACGTTGCCAGTGACACCAAATTGCCGTGCAGAAATGACAACACAATACAAACAGAACGAGCAAAAAGGACATCCCCCTGCTCTGTGATGTCATTTCTGCCTCGGTATCGTAGGCAGCATTCGGTGGGAGTTTCGGGCGTGTTATTTCACCACGGGAGCAAGTGTTACTCTACTTCTTTATTGTTTACTCTTTAAAGTTCACTGCCGCGTTCAAGATTTCCTTTCGTACTGCACAAGTTCTCGGGAAAGCAGTATACAGAGCAATCTGTCACACGACTTGTTTCGTGTGGAATGGAGCGCATTCTGTTTGATCAATACGTGTCGTTTCTCATTGCTTGTTGACACGTTCTGACTTCAGCTGTGTTGATGTCGAGCACTGTACAAGAACAATCGGGACCGACTCAAAGAGTCTGAATGGGAGGACAAAATTCTTGACCATGGCGGCAAACTATGTCTGAAGAAGGACCATCACCAGAACAAAAACAAAAAAATGAAATCAGCTGTGGTCCCAGTCGTCTTATTTCAGTCTGTGCCGCGCCTCACTTTGAGCAGAGTGTCCTCCAGTGGGTTTCCCCATAACCCGATACCAGTAGCTCCCTATCACTGCGACCACAGCAGAATGTGCTTGGTTGTGGCAATGACTGTGTACAGGAATCTGAAGGAGCGATAAAACATAAAACATGGAATGAGAAGGCGAGAAGAAAAAAGGCTGGGGTTGGGGGGAGGGGGCGCTGGATGGAAAATCCACACACTGTGGTTCTTTTGATGAGGCAGAGCCATGTTTATGTCGGGGATCCACGATGCTATCACTGTGCCGCTGCTGTTTGTTATTATTGTCGTCAATTGTCTTGCTTGTAAAAGACTGATGAAAAGACAACAACAGTGAAATGTTACAAAGTAGTGATATATACAAAGTTCTGTACAATTCTTAGCCGTTGACAATGCTTGGGTTATTGAACAGCAGCGCTGACCACTCAGACTGTTCCGTATGTTTTGATCTCCCTTGCATCCTTAAATGGATCCTCAAGCATAGGCTCAAAGATTGTCACCTACATTTATACTGTTTGCATCATATTTTTAGTATTTCAGCAACTTTTTTCCTCTCCACACTTTCGTTTTCTTTTATTTACTACCTTTCGCTGGCTGCTTTGGGGGTGCTGTTGGACTCTTTTTGAACCCTTGTTGGTGAGAACACCACAGAATTACGGACTGTGGTGTGTCTCTATTTGATGCCAAGAGCATGGACACAACTGGCCGTGTCTCCCTGATGAGTCCAATCCAGCGGACAAAAGGCCTTGGAGCGGCCAATATAAATAGATCTGCCTTTGAGAGGGATTGCTATGGTTCTCTCATGCAGCTAGTGAAGGGTTTTCATATTTATAATATATATATATTCCCATTTTCTTCAACCCTGTTTTTTAAATTTCAAATCTTTGCCAACTTGGCAAGTCATTACTATAATAACGGAAGAATTGTTAACCAGCACTTGTTTTCCCCCCACTACTTAATTGTTCAGCAAAGTACTGATATATAACATTGGTATTTCCTATTTCTCCTCGGCTTTCCCCTCGCGCTTCTGTTGTCAGTTCTGACATTGTGTGAACTATGGTGGGGGACATCTACAGAAACTAGGGCAAAGCAGCAGCTGCCCGGTTTACTAGCTTCAGTCAGGAGGGGGGGAGGGAGGGGGGGGGGGGGGGGAGGGGGGGAGGGAGAGGGGGGGAGGGGGAGGGCATGATGGGTAGGAAGGGGAGGGAAGAGGTGAGGATGGAGGAAGACTATTCCTCTTTCTTCCATGTTTCCTGTTACATTGTGTTGGTATCTTCTGTCGTTGGTTCGTACGTTCATTTTACTTACCTGTTTATGTGTTCTTTTACCTTTCTGCATGACCTAAGCCTTTGTTCTCCATGTGAAGTTGTTGACAAGTATATGCGCATGTTTCAGAAGCACAGGGAAGTCAGTCAAGTCCGCCAATCACTGCCATGTGGAGAGGTCACATGCGCTGCCCCCAGTCCGCAAGTTTCTTCTCTCAAGACTTGTCGCTGGATGGTGGTAGATCTGTTCGGTTTTTATATTGGAATGGATTGAGCGCATCTCTGCATACACGCTTGCCACAACACTGCACAGAAATTGCCCATGCACAGAAATTGCCCAGTAAATTCTCCACATCATCAAGTAATACACACACGAAAGAAAAACATGTGGACCCGTAACTCACAGTTCGTATGAAACTGAAGTTTCATTTTCAGTTGTACATTCAGTTTGCATGTGAATGTGTAAAGTTTACACTTTGTCATCGTCTAGCCATGACTCCTAACATGTCCAAATGCAAATCATCAGATGGAGAGTCATTTAGGCCAGCATTCTGTACAGAGAGACAAAACACGGTGAAGAAACGGAGATTTGGGGGAACGGGCGAGACTAGGGGGGGGATACTCTGAGCTCAGATAAGAGATACTCGAACATCACATTTGGGGGACATGGGTGTGGATTGAAATGAATGACACGAGTTGCTTTAACTCTTTATGTTGTGTTGTTTTTTAGGGTGTATTTTTGTCGTTTGTTTTAGTGCTTGTTTGGAGGTTGTGTTTTTTTGTGTTGTTCAGATGATGAATGGTACGGTACCATTGTGTTAGAGTTCATTATTCAATTACTGAAACTTTTTAGTCTTTTTTTTTCTTTTTCAAATAGTCATTGTCGGAGACCACAACTAATTTTTCTGTCCATGTTGTTCTCAGTTTTTATTGGAGGAGTTCATCCAGGTGAATACGTTGTTGCATGATTGGAAATAAACCAGGTGTATGCTGTGCATATCAACACTGATTATGGGTGGGTTTTGGTGTGCGCCTTTGACCACATCGCACCTCGTGGATGATCCAGAAGACAGGACACGTTATCTTTCCAGTATGGCGATAGTGTTTGCTTTATCAGTGACTGAAAAGGAAGGTTCCCCCCCCCCCCGAGTTAATAACGAAAACAGTATCGTGCAGTCTGGCATTCTGACAAATAGAGCAGACAACTACTTGACGTGTAGGCAAGGTTGGATAGAGATGGTGTGGTCTGTGGTGTTGATAATGCCCCCCCCCCCCCCCCCCCACCACCCATCCCCCTTTCCCACCCACCTGGGGTAGGATAAAGATGGTGGTCTGTGGTGTTGATAATCCCGCCCCCCCCCCCCCCCCCCCCCCCCCCCCCCCCCCGGTGCTAGTTTGCATCCTTCTGAACATTCTTTGCTAGCATGGCTCATTTCCTGTTCCTGTTTCTCTCAGACTCCTCTTTTTTTTTTTTTTTTTTTTTTTCAAAGTTGGTGTCTTTCTACTTTCCAGCTTTTTTTTTTTTTCCTTCTCCATGTGGGCCGTTCCCTGGTCTGTGTCTTGTTTGAGGAAGTCCTGTACACTTTTCTCCTCCCAAACATGCAGCATGTACCAGATGTTTCGGTTCTCTGGTCTGTCTTGTTTGAGGAAGTCCTATACACTTTTCTCCGACGAAACAGTCGGCATGTACCAGCTGTTTTGGTTGTGATCTGGCAGCTTGGTGGCGAGACAGTAGGCATTTGTCCACAGCGGACTCTGGCTGTCTGTTGTGCTTTTTTCCCCATAAAATTTTGGCTTTTTATTTGCTGTCTGTTGCATTCAAATGCTGTTTTTTGTGTTTTTTTTTGTAAGTGTGGGCAGAAAAATTGGGTAGAATTGATGGCTTTCTTTGCTGTGCAGTCTCATAGGCCTTGACGTCGTTTGTTCTGTCTGCATATATATGGCTAGATGAATGGGCTTGGCGAGCAACATCAGTTGGGATTTGCAGTGCAAGCGATGCCATCACCATGGAAGCAAAGTTACCAGGGAATTTTCCAGAAAATGGTGACGTCGCTAGCTCGCCAGTGCCCTGTGCGTTAACTAACAACACATGCTTGCATGGGCGAGCTTTGAACTTCCTTTATTCTGTTTGCCTCTTTGGACGGCCCTCATAAGGCCTCGAGTTGTCGGTTGGGCTTTAATGACAAAAACAGTGTGCTTCATCATCTTCGTGTGTGCAAGGTGGGACTGGTACTGCAAGCAGCATCAGTTCTCCCAGTTATTTTGCAGGTTCTGAGCACAAGTCGCCTTCCATGTTTATGGTGTATGGTTTGGGTCCCCTGCTCAGGTAGATTTGCTTTTAATACCAAAGGGTAATATGCATGGAACATCTGTCTGTGTTCTTGCTCCCAATACAAATCCACAATTTTAAACTGACCTTCTCCAAACTTGGCAGACTTGCTCATTAGCATATTGGGCTGATCAAGAACAAATCATTTTTATGCCGGACACTCGCATTGGTCAGGTTTTCCATGCGACACTATGGCGAAGCGATGTGGTGGGACTTGAAGCAGGTCTTGGGGGGAAATGACCAACCGGAACAGGTGGGGGAGGGGAACTCTTCAGCTCGTTCGTTTCCTCCTTTACCATGCTGAGAGAGGCACACACACTTGCACACACAAAACAGCCCCAGACATGTGAGAGGCAAACACACACACACACGCACACAAAACAGCCCCAGACATGTGAGAGGCAAACACACTCGCACACACTAAACAGCCCCAGACATGTGCACAGAACCATTTCAGACTGTATTCACTAATTCACAAGATGATATTGATTCATTTTCCACTAAACTGTACAAACACGAAAGCAGCGTTGCAAAGACATCAAAAATACACAATAAAATTGAATTCAACAAGATTGGGGCAAGTTGCATACATACACGCACTCACACACATACACATACTGACGCACACACACACTTAAAATTAAAAAAAAGCACTGCAGATTTTGCTTTTGTGCATGGATTTATGATCACACAGAAAACATTGGAAAGCCGATTTTTTTTTTTTTTCAAAAAATGAAAAAATAAAAAAGAAGAAATCTTCCACAAGTTGCACCTATCTCCTTCTCAAGCATACATTTATAAAATGTTGAGGCTCCAATAAACAGCACACCAGTTCCGCTTTCTTTCTTACAGATCCAAAACGCTTCGCACGGAACGCACCATCAAACAGCCTCCATTCATCATTCATATTGCCTCACAACACCAGCAAAAATCCCATCCTCCAACTCCACCCTATTACATGACATACTTCAAACACAATGCTTTGGTTCGCCAGCCATTCCAGGCAAGCGAACTTTCAGGTTTTGTCAGCAGTTGTTTGTCGAGTTTCATTCTCACTCGCCCATCCACACTGCGGCCCTGTAAGGGTGGTCACCCCACTTTAAAAAAAATTGTGATGGCTGAACTATTGGCACCAGCCAATAAGGTGCCCTACTCCCGCCGTTCAGCTTGATTTTTCGCCCTCAGATTACAAAACGGGAAAAGGGATGAATGAAAAGCAAACAGAACAGTACCACAAAACATACACAAAAACTGAACGGTAAAGACTCTGAAGAATGAACTGTTAGCGTCCACTTTCCACAGAGTTGACATTTTCGCTACCAGCTCAAAAACAAAAGAACAAAACAAAACAACACAAAAAGGTGGTGGTGCATAAATGACACGCACAAAAAAAAGAAACACTTTCTACAACAGATCAAAGAACATCAACACCCTGCCCAGCCCCTTCACCCCCGACCCAAAGAATAAAAAAAAAAAAAAAAAAAAGGTGGACAGCAGTGAACGAAGATTAGAAACATTTGGAGTGATCGACAACGAGAGGAAATTACCAGCCCCTGGAGTCCCGATAGGTGGGGGATACACTCGGTTCCGAAAGAGTCCCTGGTGTGCCCGCAGAGACGAGCCTTCACTCCAAACTTCACTGGGATCAGACCCATCCGTACACGATACAGGTCTGCAAATAGCTGTGTTCACAATGTAGCATGCAACGCTTGCCATTTTGATAACACACTGCAACTTTCCTTCAAATTAAAAAGAGAAAGAAGGATTGCAACGCGACAGAAGCAAAGCTAGGGCAGGATCATAGTCCAAACCTCCACGGTAAACTGACAACACAAAACGAACCGACAGAACGAAAGCTTCACAAGTGGAAACCCCAAGTGGTTGTCGTCCATCCTGCTCCATTTAAGAGACACGGCCACCTGTATGCACTGTTAACTCGGATTCCTTGCTCTATGCCACCCCCTCCCCCTCCAGGACAAGCCTGCTAGTAACAGTGTTGATATTCTCAGCTCCCCTGCAGTCAACGTAAAGAACCTGGTCTGTCTCACGATGCACTCTTTACATGTGTCTGTCTGTCTCACGATGCACTCTTTACATGTGTCTGTCTGTCTCACGATGCACTCTTTACATGTGTCTGTCTGGTACAGACTATCAACACTTGGGTGTGCTTGCAGTGAAAAAAAAAAAAAAGCAAAAAAACCCACAAAGATAAGAGTATTATGAGAAAGAATTAGAACATACGCCGACATCACATGCATCCGACAGTTCAAAACTTTTGAAAAAGTTTCTTGCCACCCACCTCCCCTCTCACCCCACCCCACACCCCCTTTTTCCTGCAATGTATGTCCGACTCGGCTTTTCGGTCATGTAAAGATTTGTAGATCTTACTGTGAGTTCCCTGCTGCTTATGGATGGGCGTCGGCCATATTGGTCGGTTCAACCTATGAGACTTTAAACAGGGCATTGCAAGTTGCCTTTATAATCACTTTCTTCTCCTCTCGGAACCCTTCACTTCTGACTTCCCACCACATTCCTATTGGTCTAAACGAAAATCTGTTTTTGCATAGACTTTCTTCAATTTCACCTTCACTTTATCTTCAGATTTTGTATCATTCGACAGCGAAAAAATTAAAATATCAGTGGAATTAGCGTGTACGCACATGCTCATCCTACTCACAAACTCCCAACATCTTTGCTGCAGTGAGATCGCTTGCAGCGACAACAATCTACAATCATCAGCAGTAACTTGGCACCTGAGAACAAAACGTGGTCAAATTCCCAGCATATTCAGACACCCTAACCACAAAAATGTAATGGCCTGCTTCGCTGCTCCACCACAAAATTCGTGACATAGCATCGGAGTAACTGCCTTGCTCTGTAACCGTTACATCAAAGGTAATCTGGAATCTTGCACACAAGGTGGGATACGACGCCAACAGAGTTCTGAACATGTTCTAAAACTGAAATCAAAACAGCAGCCAATGTTCCGGACAATCTCTCCCTCCCTCTCTCTCTCTCGACGCGCACTCCCATGTACAATAAACATGCACGCAAACATTGCAGCAAGTTTTCTCTCCTAAATTCCCCTTTAAGATTCTCATTCACATACACTGTCTTCTTAATTCTCTCCTCACAAAACTAGAAACCAAAAGGATGGTTTTAAGAACGCCAGTGCCTCTCTCTCTCTTTTTTTTTTTTCATCGTTTTTGTGTAGATGTCCGGATATGCATGTCCTAAGAACTTTTCAAGCGATAAGCCTTTACCACTGATCCATTTCTTTCCTTCATTCCTTGGTTACAACCCTGAGAGTTTTGCTTATAGGACCATTTTTTATCCCACCATTAAAGGTAGCTGCATTACGACTTTGAGGCTACATGTTGCTGTAATATTACTGGCCATGTGTCTTGTTCTTAATTTTTGTTTGTTGACAAAGGATTCAATATTATAAAGACCAGGAGTGTATGAAAAACGGGAAAAAAAAACCAAGAGTACAAGGCAAGGTATAAGCAAAGCTTGGAAGGGCAGAATGAAATTGGTGAAGACCGTAAAAGCAAACGTGCTGACAGACGTGAAAAGCTGACATGAGAGACGGAACCTGCCAATATGTCGACTGACAGAACAGGGTTGACAACTCCAGACTGCATCTGAACAAACAGCAGATTCAAGGAGTGATTTTCACTGGGGACCATGCCATGAGAGGTGACTGGTAAAACATCTTACATTTCATTGTTTCAGGTTTACTGCCTGCATTGATTTGAACCAACTGATGACAGACCGGACATAAAGACCAAAAAGAAACACATACACACACACACACATGAAATGCTTGGACGTTTAAAATACTATTTTTCTTCTGTGGATTGTGGACAAGGAATAAACAGTAATTTTTCTTTTAATTGCCAAAAACAACAGCTTTATGACCACCTCATTTAACCTGTTCAATGCACACAAACTTAAACTAAGGATACAAATGAGGTATGATAATGTTGCCTATAGCCCAGCCGACCGCAAAGGGCCATATCAGGGCTGTCACCACATTAAAAACAACTCGCAAGTCATCAGAAACAAAAAAAGAAAAAACCCTTTGGACACAAATGAGAAGATAACGGCCAACACAATGACAGATGACTCCACCTGTCTTGTCAACCAGTAATCAAATGGCCAGTGCTCTATATGAAATATGCGTGTATCCATGGATGCCCCCCACCCCACCCCACCCCACCTCCAGTAGAAAACATCCATACAGACTTTCTCATACTACCTGTTACAGACTGCTACACCAAAGCTCAGTAAATGTGCACAAAGCAGTCCTCTTCCTCCAGATCCTGAAGGCTTTCTAAGCTAAAGCTCTAAGCTGCATAGCGGGGCATTGCTTCACACTTTAAGCATACTGCGAGGACTCAATGGTAGAATATGGTACGATGTCAAATGTTGATGGCAGCTGGATAATTCTATTATAACAAGTCTCCGCCTGCGTGGTGGATGAACTTCGTAATCACCGGGTTTTACATCCACCCGCGCCACAAGCACACGCTCGCATTCACACGTCTAAAATAAGATGTAGTTTTCTCCAGGCAGATACGCTATGCAAAAAAAACAAACTGGAACAAGCTGGCATAAATTGTGCACCGGGACAAGCATTACTCTCCCTTTCTCTCTCTCTCTCTCTTCTTTTTTTTTTTTTTTCTTGTTTTCCTCGACTTCATGTCCTCTCTCCCTTTCTCTCTCTCTTTTTTTTTTTCTCGACTTCAAATTCACTTACATTCTTCTTGCACTCACCCCCCCCCCCCCCCCCCCCCCCAAAAAAAATTGCAATGTGGAGATAAGAAGTGTATGTTGTGTGTGTCGAGGGGACAAGGGGAGTGCATAGTCTCATGCCCACGCACCCTCGACAACATCACTGAAAACGCTGACAAGGACATGCTTGATCCCACAGTGTCTTTGTAAACCGGCGAACAATACACATTACAGGACTAACACCTAGGGGAAAAAACAACTAAAACAGCACACACACAAAAAAGAGGGTAGGGGGTGGGAATTCTTTTCTTTGTTCTGCCTACGCAGGCTGATACTCCTGCGGACACTCCCTGTACAGACAGGCAAGGATTAATCCCATCTGCCCTGCAAAGGGAGTGGCGTTTTGTGTGTATGACCGGTTTTGGTTTTTTTATCCCGCCATTAAGGCAGCCATACTCCATCTTTGGGGAAGGTGCATGCTATGTGCAACATGTCGTCCATACTAATGGCCAAACTTTCATTCTCTTGCGAAAGTTGGTGATGGGATTTTACGTGTGTGCAAGACATGTGTGCGTTCACACATGGAACCTCGGTTTATAGCCTCATTCAAAGGACTGTAGGGAAAATGAGTCAGAACCAATGTTAACTCAGAGGGGAAAAAAACCCTGCACCGAAACGGCCCGGCTGAGATTTGAACCTGCAACCCCAAGATCATCAAGCTTACGAGTCCGGCGCTCTACCACTGAGCTATTCCGGCCCCCAGGGCTGGGAATAATTGCTGTCAAACATGTAGTAAGTATAAGGATTCAACTCCGATAATGTGAACCCCACTGAGCTGAATATGCCAGCTGGATGATCACAAGTTGACAGGAGGATCGTACATATTTCAATTTTCTTTTCAGGGTGTTGCAGAGATCATAATTCTTTTCTTTTTTAATCTGGGTCAAATCTCAGAATACACAGACCTGAATCGGACAAGCTCTGTATCGTCCAAAGGAGGAGACGCGTGCATGGGCACGGAAAATCGACTGAAATGATCGGGATCTGGGACTTGGAAAATCATTCAAGGTGGAATTTTTTCTGTTCATGTACTGCTGAAAAGACCTTCAGCAGTGTCTTTGTTTTTCCATTCCCTTGGTCTGTCCTTGAACATATAAAACCTTCTCTTGAAAACTCCTTGAAAGTTCCCCCATCGTCGGTGTGTGTGAACCCAACCTAATAATACCTAACAAAATGAATTCCATCGTCATTCCTTTCAGCACCAAACATGTCACTCGCACGTCATACATCGCTCAAAATACATGCTGGTAGATCAGCTCTGGAACATACTTTGACACACAAAGGACAATTTTCCTTTTAAAGGAAAAAAGAAAAGAAAAAAAAGCCACACTAGTGTAATGAGTACACACACAAACTCTCCAGGCCCATTTCCTTCTCACCTTCACTGCATTTCCTTGGTTACCACGCACCACAACAAAAAAAAAAGACTTTTTAAATCCGAAATCGTTTGAACTATTCCTTTAAAATCTTACACGTCTTTCAAAACTATTCTTCTACTCCCTGTCAACAAGCGTCGGTGTCTTGCGCATCCACAGGGAGCGAGAGAGAGAGAGGAAATCACCAGTCGCTTGAACCACACGCTTCAGATGAAGCCGGAATCCTAGTGACCTGGCACTGGAGAGGGCGGTGGCCAGAGACTGCAGAGCATGGAGCGGGGTTGAAGACGGACCTCCATCCCCTGTCAACAACTCCACAGAACTCTGCTCTGCTCCACCAGGACCCAGGACATCTGAACAGGGATGAGCATGGTGAAACCACACAGTAAAGCCTAAGCAAAATGCATGCAGCATCTGGACAGCGTCGTCAAGAGCATCAGCCGGTGAAAAAGGTAAAAGCAGCAAATAAATAGGACAGCCGTACAAACTTTAGGTGGCATGTACTCAAACTCGCAAGGATAAGTTTCCTTTTAAATGGGGTGGGGGAGGCTGGGGTGGGGGAAAGAAGAATCGACCGCAACAGCTGTATCTGTACAGACGCGAACTCTCGAGGACAATTTTCCTCCCAAAGAACAAAAAAAGGCAACAGCCATGCTAGCTTTCACTGGTACATGTACAAACTCCAACAACCAAAAAAAATTTTTTTTTTCTTGGAAGAGGGAGCATGCGTGCTGGATGTAAATGCAATAAGATTAGGGGGAGTGGGAGGGGGAGAGGGTGAATCCATGCGAAACTGGTGTTTCAACAAAGCCGAGAAGCCTTTCACCTTGAAGATGTCTCTGCCCACACTGGCACTCCCCAGCATCATCTGGTCCTCAGGGCCTTGCAGGCTGGCACTCCCCAGCATCATCTGGTCCTCGGGGCCTTGCAGGCCTGTTCTGATGAGGACCTCGTCTTCACTTGGGTCTCCTCCTCACCCAGAATTTGTGGAAACACAGGCACACACGACGCCAACAACAACCTGGGAACTTTCTGATCACGTCACTGGTGATCTTTTACACACACACACACACACACACTTGCGTGCAAGCACGCATCTTTACACACATATACAGATGATGCATTCTGTAAGCAAAGCTCTTTTCCAACAACCCACCCCCAAACCCACACATACATTTGCATGCAAGCTGGCACCTTTGCACACACAAACATATGATGCAAACATATGATGCATTCTGTAAGCAAAGCTCTTTTCCAACAACCCACTCCCATACCCAACACACACACACAAACACACTCCACGCAGTCCTACAAGGCAATGGAAAGCCCCAGCCAATGGTTGCTATGTTTGCCCATGTCACCATGGGTTGTCTTCTGAAAACAAAGCGAAGCGCCTAAGACCCACAAACATCAACCTGTGACAGTGGAGCACAAACATTATTCTGGGACAAAGAAAAAAAAAGTACAGCATTGGGAAAAAATCAAACTACAATGTTTACAGTGGAGGAAAAAAAAAACCCTGAACATCACACAACTGTCCATGAACAATGTAAGCATCAATGGCGTCCCCATGCACATGAAGACCTAAATACACACATCCAAGCTCTGCCTTCGTAGTATCGTGCACCTCGTATCCCCCCCCCAATCCACCTCCCTCCCCACATCCCTCCTCTCTCTTCCCAGCATCTCTCCAGAAGACCCCCCCCCCCCCCCCCCCTTATCCTCCCCATCCACACACGCCTAACGTGCATTAAAAAAATATATCTACTTGCATGCACACATAGGCTCGCATACAAACCTGCATGAAAATGCATGCAAGCATACGGATGAGACAGAAATCACACACGCCATCTTATGCACCATACCTTCACAAAGAGAAAGAGGTGAGAGAGAATATGGCTTAGGAACATGGCACTGCGAACCAAAAAAACCGTCTGAGCAGTATATGTGGACACCAGACACTCTCCTTCTCCCTCCCCCACCCCCTCTTTCCCTCCAGGCTTTCACCCTCCTCTTCCCCCCCCCCCCCCCCAAAAAGTAAATATAATCAAAAATAAGGTGACCTAAAATGTGGGGGGGGGGGGGGGGGGGGGGGGAGAACACAGGGTGGGTGGTAGGGGAACGGGACAGACAGACGGAAGAAAAAAAAAAAAAAGTTAAAAAATGGATTTGAACCGTTGGCATTTTCGGATAAATGAAGCAGAGATGCGTTAGAACATACATGCATGCGGTAGGCCAGTGTACAATCAGAAAACCATAGTGCCGCCATGTGTACAGAATCAGAAAACCATAGTGCCCGGCCCATGTGTACAGAATCAGAAAACCATAGTGCCTGGCCCAAGTGGGCGGTCTCCCCTCGTCCCCACTCCCTCTTAAAACACTCTCCAGCTTTCCTGTCGTGTTCTTCGAGCACCATGCCTTCTCTCAAACAGATCTATAATGAGGATGACACAGGTGAGGGGGGGGGGGGGGGGGGGGGGGGAAGAGGCTTACGCCCTGTCCTATGCATGTCCCCCATCCTTATTGCCACCCCACCCCCACCCCTCTTTTGTTGGTCTCTTGGCATCCACCCACACCAGCAGTTTGTGTCAAAGCATTCCACGTTGGCACCTCCGCAAGGATGGTTGTCAGATGGACGATGTGCCCCCCACCCCAGGACAGGCAAACTGTCACTCACCCCAGCTCTGCAAGTATGGGGTCAGTAGGGGGCGCGCGCTGAAAAGATGTCGTCCTGCAATATACTGGATCAGAAAAGGCATCACTGAACACTGCCAGCGACTCCACAGAAGCGCAGTGTGTTCTGTGATGGGCTGGCTCGTGGCAACGTGCTGTCAGTGGACACTAAGAGCTGGATGTGGCTGTGTCATGAGGGGAAAAAGCCAGAGAGTGAGCAGCTCGGGCAGCAGAGTCGTGGGGACACATGGAAGAGGAGACTGCAAGAATAAGCTTAAACTATTTGCTGGTCATGGAGTCTGAATAACGTGGATCTCCGCAGCACAGTCCATGCAGTTGCTGGGACAATCTCTTGTAAGTTCGGTACATGGCACACTGTAGGATCAACCCTGGAACCCTCTCGAGCCCGATCCAGAAAACGAACACACACGCACGCATGCACGCACACACACACACCACACACACACACACACACACACAAATGGCACATATCTGATCACTTTGATGACAATGTCCGCGAGTGTATTGACTCAAAAACCCCATAACTGAACAAATAAAATAGGTAATCCAACAACTCAGAAAGTGTATGTGTGTATGAGTGTGCGTGCGCGCATGCGTGTGCCTCTGTGTGTGTGTGTGTGTGCATGCATGAAGAGTTTGAAGGAGACAGGAGAGTGGTCCACATTGGCAGAAAACGATGACAACAGTACAGGATGACAAAAATGAAAAAAAAACAAAAAAACCCAGAGTGAGTCAAAGAGAATGGCCACTTGCTGTCAGTCTCGGTTCAAACGGAGAATGTTTTTCACCTTTAGTCCATGCATAAATTAATAGGTACAGCGAGAGTACACTGAAGCTGTTTCCATGTGAAATGAGAGCCTGCTCTGAACGAGCCAGTTCTTCCAATAATTTTGTGAGATTCTTTTCCTCTGTTTTATTCCTTTATTTCATTTCTTCAAGCCCGTAAGCCAATACAGCAACATGATAATGAACCATGTAAGCCAATACAGCAACATGATAATGAACCATGTAAGCCAATACAGCAACATGATAATGAACCATGTAAGCCAATACAGCAACATGATAATGAACCATGTAAGCCAGTATAGCAACATGATAATGAACCATGTAAGCCAATATAGCAACATGATAATGAACCATGTTTTAGATCAAATTTTATGGACGATTTTGGCAAATGTCAAGTAACTTTACATAATAGCTAGAGAAAACTGGAGTGGATGGTTTTGGCAAATGCCAAATAAGGTTACCTAATTGCAGAACATGTATCTGATGATGACAAGTTTTATTTCATCACAAACATCATAATGCAACCTGTATGAATAAAAAATATGGATGAAGTGATGAAGGATCTATTTAGTCCCAACTTACAAAGAAACCGTGAGTCAACGAATGATTCAAACGCAACGAAACTTCATACACTACAGAAAAAATACATACGCATTTCTGTTCGGGTGCGCCTCCTTGATGTGCTCATTCAAAGTCGCAACTTCCTCGACGTCGGGAGTATTGCTGCCACGAGGCGGGGTAATCAAAAACAGTCACACATGTAATATTCTCATCCGTATCTGTTGCATTTGTACCTTAGTGTTCAAGTACTTCGGCTGTTCGGATGATCCCTGGAGTCTTTTAGCCAGGGTACAGCATTAACAACAACAACATAGTCACAACTTGACTACAGCAGACCAAATCTTCCAGCTGAACAGCAAAAACATGCCAGGCTGGCAAGCTTGCACAGTCAGTCTTGATGTCAGAGTTCAAAGGGTTACAGCAAGACTCGACGGTATAACTGTTCTCAGATCAAAGTCGGCCAGGGGTCACGACTGGGGCAGCGTTTCATCTGGAAACTCAGAAACACAGGCTGAATGTCAGGATGCTATTGTGTAGCTCATGCTTCACTGAAAAGGACAGTATAATTCACTGCCTTTGCAACTGTAAACACAGCAGATTTTTCTGGTCAGAGCGGAAGAACTCTTTCATCTAAATCTCAAAAAGAAAGTACTAGTTAATCTCCCAAAATCTGACGCCCATCTCGCGCCGAGCTCGAGAAGATGAGTGATTGCTCGTTCGTCATTTTCATTGTCCTGAATGTTGTTTATCTTGCCTGAAGAAGACCTCAGAGGTCGAAACGCGTCGTGTTTTCTGTTGTCATTCGTTTGTCCCTAAAGTTTGGCGGATTCTTTTAAAAATGTGTTTCAATTGCCGCCTGCAGTCATCTCACTTTGAAACCGTCTTTCATCCAAACTGTCACTGCACTGAAAGTATACGGTGAACCAAAAAAAACTGATATTTTAAATACACAACAAACTGTCACTGCACTGAAAGTATACGGTGAACAAAAAACTGATATTTAAATACACAAAACTGTCAACTGCACTGAAAGTATACGGTGAACAAAAAAACTGATATTTTAAATCACAACAACTGCACTGCACTGAAAGTATACAGTGAACAAAAAAACTGTATTTTAAATACACAACAAACTGTCACTGACGAAAGTATACAGTGAACCAAAAAAACTGATATTTTAAATACCACAACAAACTGTCACTGCTGAAAGATACGGTGAACAAAAAAACTGATATTTGAAATACAACAACTGTCACTACATGGACAGTTAGTTAACAAAAATGATTCATAAATACCAGACACAGCTCATGACTGAGGTTTCGTACTTGGAACGCAGGTGACAACAGCCATGGGGGAACCCAGGCGACAACAGCCATGGAGAACCCAGGTGACAACAGCCATGGGGGGAACCCAGGTGACAACAGCCATGGAGAACCCAGGTGACAACAGCCATGGGGGAAACCCAGGTGACAACAGCCATGGGGGGAACTCAGGTGACAACAGCCATGGGAAGAAACCCAGGCGACAACAGCCATGGGGGGAACCCAGGTGACGACAGCCATGGGGGGAACCCAGGTGACAACAGCCATGGGGGGAACCCAGGTGACAACAGCCATGGGGAGATGGGGGAACCCAGGTGACAACAGCCATGGGGGAAACCCAGGTCACAGCCTGGGGGAACCCAGGTGACAACAGCCATGGGGGAACCCAGGCGACAACAGCCATGGGGGGAACCCAGGTGACAACAGCCATGGGGGGAACCCAGGCGACAACAGCCATGGGGGAAGGAACCCAGCAAAACAACAACGGCATTACAGAGGGGATAACACCGCAACGCAAACAGAAAACAGCAGCCCCCCCCCCCATGGGGGGAACCCAGGTGACAACAGCCATGGGGTTGTGTCCGAAGTGAAACCCAGCAAAACAACAAAACCATTCAAACACCACCTCATCCTCACGTGGCGTTTCCCAAGGAAAATCCGGACTGACCATCGACGCCTTGACCAGCCACCCCATTGAATAACAGCTGGTGAACACTTCTGTCGACATGAAACATCGCTCGTTATGATACAGGAGGTACATCCCCCCCCGAGCCTGGGCGATGCGGTGGATAGCGTGCAGTGTCTGGCGCTCTGCTGACAGGGAGATGCTGAACACACTCTGCGAAGAAGACAAGTTCTGCAAACATGAAAAAAAAACACACACACACATCTCCTGAACTGAACCAAGCATGGGTGGTGCCTCACACACACACAATCGCCCCTTTAAAGACAGACTCGACAGTCTGAGGACGGCTGGAGTCGCCAAGTTCTGGACATGAATATTCCCCTCAACAAGCTGATCAAAACCGAGGAAGCCAGGAGGAAAACGAAGATGAAGGGCATGGTGGAGACTTGCGCTGAAAAGCTGCAACACTCTCGATGATCACGAACAGTGCACGGGATTAACAGAGAGATTAAACCTGCCAAACACGCAAACAAGAAAAAGAGCTAGCACCCCACCCCCCCCCCCCCCCCCACCCCCCCCCCTCCTGACAAGCGGAAAACCTCAGGTAAATGACTGGACATGAATTGTAAGTATTATCTTCCTCACTGTGGAGTTTTTTTGGGGGGGGGGGGGGGGGGGGGGGGGGGGCACGACTTCTTCCGTGTCTGTTTTACAACAGCCCAATCATTTGAACATTAGATCATTCTGTGTTACGCTGGTACTGAAGTTCACAAGTACTTCGTTGCAGGCCGATGCGTGCCATCGTTTCACACCGACTTGTTACAAAAATCCTCCTAAATATACAGTTTTGTTAGGACTGACTGGTATCTAAAACAACAGTAAATCTGACGACGTCCCAAAGGTGGATAAGACAGACGACCATGAGGGACGAGAGGAGGTGGGGGGGGGGGGGGGGGGGGGGGGGCTGACCACATCTCTTCCTTGTCATTCCTCACATTAACATAAAATAGTACTACTCGATACAATGGTGCATACAAAAAAAAAATATATATAAATGCTGTGTAGGAAAACAGTGTTTTATGATTTAATGCTAACATTTTCACAACTTAGAAGCTGGATAACAAATTAAAAAGAAACAAAGTCAGCAATTATAATAAACTACAATATCCGACCAAAAAAACCAGGCCAACAGACCTAGATCTAGCAGACAGACGAGAAGGCAACAAAGGTTTAAAAAAAAAAACAACACACATACAAAAAGTGGGTTACAGTTAAGAGAAGAAACGATTTTTGAAGAAAGGATTTTTTTTTTTTTTAATGACAGAGAAGAGAGAGAAACAGAATAGGGGAAACTACTCCTACCAAATGTGCGTAAGGCAGGTATACAATTTGTTCTGAAAGACCCCCAAGGCATTGCCACATTGAAAAGTTCTTGACATCAATTCTACTGCAGTATATATATATACTGACATATACCTGCACACACTATCAATGTTATCCATCCATCAATCTATAATCTCCTTTATCATGCACAAATACCACAATATAGTGGAATGGAGGGGCTGGAGAGGGGGGAGGGGAGCTTGGGGGAGGGGGGGCCGGGAGTGGCAAGCAAGGAGTGGGGGTGTGGAGGGGATGAGAAAGAGGAGAGGGGGAAGGAAGGGGGGGGGGGGGTTCAACGAGATTCTGGAGTCAAACAGGTCACAAAAGAGCGCAAACAAACTCAAAAACCATTTAAAACCGAAAATGATTCAACGTGATGTTCCAGTCTGAGAAAGCACTAGGAGGTAGACATGGGAAGACGTGTCTTGGGTTTTCATTCTTGTGGCGCTGCTGCACACCCCCCCCCCATCCCCAACAAAACCTAGAATATTCCATCCCCACCATCACCCCTCTTCTCTCTCTTTCTGGTTTGCCGAAGTTTTTCTTTTCTCGTTTCACTCCATGTTTTCTATGCCTCTTCACTCCTTGCCGAGATCGTCTTCCATCTACCCCCCCCCCCCCCCACCCCCGACTTCCTCCCCCCCCCCATAACTCCCCTCCCCTAACCACTCACTCCCCCCCCGTTTCTCCCTTCCCACCAGCCTTCCCCTGAGGTTATTTTTAGCTCTCGGCAGACCGCGCAAAACTTTTCCAGGGGCTGTTGTCACTCAAGGGACAGAAGTCCTGTCAGGGAAGAGAAACAACGAACTTCTGTAGATTACGAGCACAATGAGATCACCAAGCCACTGACAACCGCATCTGGGCAAATGCCAAGGGCGCGAGGCATTTCTCTCATCCCCCAGTTTGCGAAACAAAAAAACAAACAAAAAATAAAATAAGATAAAATGAAATAAACAAACAAAATTTAAAACAATCAAAATAAACACACAAAAAATAATGAGAAACATCCGAAAGCCACAAGAAAAAAATACACATGAAAAGGTCATACTGGCCAACAGAAACAGCAAAATGGAAAGCTAGCGTTCACTTCAGACAGTGTAAAGGTTTCCTTCCTGGTCGCCAAATCATTAAAAAAAAAAAAAAGAAAAAGAAAAGAAAAAAAAAAAAAGGCCTACTCTATAGTGCTGCAACAGAAGAAAGGTGAAAGGATTTATCTGAACAAAGAGAGATGCATGGGCCACTAAAAAAAAAACAAAACATGTTGGGGAAAGATCCAGTTGCAAAGTGAGGCAACTGCAGGCGGAACTCTTTAAAAAAATCTTAAAAGAAATGTCAGCGAACCCCCCTACAAAAAAAAAAGAAAAAAAAAGTGGACAAACGAATCACATGACAAAAACACCACAACGCGTTTCAACCCCTTAGGTCTTCTTCTTCAGGCAAGATACAAAACACTCAGGCCAACAAACAATGAACGAGCAATCACTTCTCTTCATCCACCTCAGCTTAGGTCATGGAAAAAAATACGGGCCAGTCAACGGGAGTGACGGAACAGAGGACGTCAGTAGCATAGAATTTCCACAAGGTGGGGGACAGACGTTTATACTGAAGAAGCATCCCACTGGGACTCCCCTGAGCTTCTTTTGCTCCAGTATTTCCAAACCCAAAACAGGAACAAAACTGTGTTAATAATGATAATAATAAAGGAAAAAAAAAATTCACACACGCCATGCAGCCACAAAACAAAACTACGAGCGATTTTTGTGTCCTGATTAAGGGTCTCCTGCACCCCAGTTAATCCCACAGATTAAACCTGCAGGATAGCGCTACCAATAATAGGCCATCACTGACCTCACAGGCACTGTCCTTCCCTCGGATCTTCATATACAGAGAAACTTCCATCATGTAAAAGCTGATCGCCTTTTACTTTCCCTTCCCTTGATCTTCATATACAGGGGAAACTTCCATCATATAAAAGCTGAGGCCTTTTACTTTCCTTCCCTCGGATCTTCTTTATAACTAGAAACCAACTCCCATCATATAAAAGCTGTTGCCTTAGACGGGCTCTACCAGAATCCTTTCTGACAGTCTGTGCCTGTGGGAAAAAAAGCAATAATAGATCTCGGAAGTTAAAAATCCACAATGGAGTAATGACGGAATCAGCCCTCTCTGCCCCTCACCTCTCTGTCTTCCTTGCTTGGCAAGAACCCCAGTGTCATTCACAGCAAGATTTCTGTGTGTGCAACTGCCCTTGACTCTTTCATTCCTACAACCCGGTTTTCTGGTTTGCAGAAATCCTACTCTTCCTTCCTGCAGCCCGGAAAACCAGGCAGCACAAAATCCTCCTTTCCTTCCTGCAGCCCGGAAAATCGGTTCTCGCAGTAAGCGCTTTGAACTTCGCGCGTGTCACGTCATCGGTACACGTCATGACAGGGTTGTTCGTGCGGCAGTGTTTATGAATGGAATGGATGCCAGATGGCACCTACAGAGTGAGAAAGTGGTCGCCGCTCTTTCCTGGCCGGTTTGCTACTGCATTCGTGGCAGTTCTCACTTTACACTTTTTTTCTCTCTAAATCCTGGAATGAAGGGAATACTCGTATTATAAAATCTAGGAACAAGAGGAAGAAATGGTTCATAGAAAAGTAGGAATGAAAGAGTTATCCCACTATTATGATAGCCACATTAGGTCTTCAAGGATGGGGATTAAGCATGACCCCCAAGAGCGTTTTTTTCTTCCTTTTTTCACGTAATCCCTTTAACAGCATATGATGTCCTACTTTTCTCCAAAAAATGTGGAACAGAATTTAACGTGAGTGCAGGATTTTGTTCGTGCAAGCCTTCATGCATGGGACCTCAAACTTCAAATCTTCTTCGACCAAGAGCACTGGAGCCTGCAAGGATGTTAGCATCGAGGGGGGAAAAAAAAAAAAAAAAAAAATTTCCAGCCTGGCTTGTTGTGTGTGAACTGAAACTCTGATCTTGGAAATAGGAGTCTCTCAACTTTCTCACAATGTGTATGTTTGTGAGTGTGTGTGTGTGTGTGTGTGTGTGTGTGTGTGTGTGTGTGTGTGTGTGTGCACGTGCTTGTGTGCCTGTGTGTGTGTGTGCATGTGTGTGTGTGTTGTTCACAGTTATGCAGAAGAAGTCAACTCGTCTGAGGTAATATATCATTCAAACCGACTCTCAAGTAACATTTTGATGAAAACACCTCCAAGGTGAAAGCTTTTTTCTCACACCATTTCTTCGCCAACGGGAACATACCTTTCTTTTTTGATTGACCATGTTCTCTTATGAACAGACAATGATTTTTTTCTCACATCAAAGTCTGACAAGGAAGATGGATCGACAAAATGAACATACATATATATCTATATATATGAATAAAAATTTTTTTTTTTAAATTACATACGTGCATCAACCAAGTCAGCACACAGCATGGCACATGTTTCATTTTCATCAAAGCTGTTACTTTTTCAAAGCCATCCTAATAAAAAAAAAAAAAGAAAGAAAATGGTGTGTCAAAAGCTGGCAACAGTCAATGTAAACCTGCTCATGATACAAATGCGAGCAGTCCAACGTACAAGCACATGTATGCCTTTGGCGCATTGCTCATTCATTCATGATTGCCCCCACACACAAACGCCCGCTTGGCCTAATCCCTAAAACATCTGTCTCCTCCTCCTCCCTACACACACACTCAACACACACACACACACACTGGTTTACTTTCTAACTGAAGCTCACATACATGAGCACACACCTAGACCATGAAACGCGCATCAGTCAAGATCCTTTGATAATTGCGCACAAATTTTTGAGTTACAAATAACACCAAAAACTCATTCAAGCCCTTCAACAACAACAACAAAAAAATGTTGTAAAAAGACAACAAAATCAGTCAGGACAAAAATCTGATAAAATACCCCAGTTTCATGCCAGAGACATATATGGCATCCAACGACATCACATGCCCAATATTGTTCATCAGAAACAATCACATACCAAAGACAATGATTTACAAACAAAACAATTAGAAGAAACAACACTATTACTTCAGTCAGGAAATGTTCTTTTCAACTCATGCTAGCGCCATCTATAGAATACTCCCAAGATCAACACCAGTCATGATCAGAATACACGATTAATAAAAACACACACACACACACACACAAAATAGGTCAACGCAGTGAAGCAGCTATAAAACATTCCAAAAAATTAAAAAAAAGGAAAGAAAAGAAAAAAAAAAAACCCACCATCTATCAAAAGAGGCCAGAAACTCTTCCCGATCCTTCTTGAGTGCAGACAAAGATAAATATGAAGACCTGATTAGTTCCGGACTATATCACTATGTACATACTACACAGACGTCAATGCAATAACTCTATGCAGCCAAAGCGTACGCTAGCTGCCAAAATACCCAATTTACACACTTCCCTCCCAGATAGTCAGACCTCCAGCAGAACTTTCAGATCTTTCCTGTGCGATGTAACGGCTGTAACATTTCTCTTTTAAAAGGAAAGAAAGGGGAAAAAAAAATACGTGTCTTTTTTCTTATCAACAGCACAGTTTTCCTGCTGCTCTTTTTTTTTATTTTTTTAAGTCACTCACACAGGTATCAGATACTGCCGATGAAGTGTAACAACCAGGAAAAAAAAAAGACAGAAACACACAATTCAAAAAAAAAAAGCAGCAAATGCACAGAGGCCAATGCCCACGAAGAATCCTAAATCACTGAGATGGTGTGTAAGATACAGTATCAAGATAACAGGTAATTCAATCCAGGAGGCAATGATTAACTTGGAAAATAAGGCAACACAAGCAATAATTCATATCAACAAGTCCTTCCATCGATGACATACACACACTGATAAAACATGAACATCTACACTCATGCTCTTTCTCTCGCTCTCTCTCGAGCGTGCGCGCAAGCTCACACACACACACACACACATGTACCCACACACACACATGCACGCACAGTTCCCTAGCCCTCAAGAAAAACAAAAGATGGGAGTGAACTTTTCTTCAACCTGTGAGCAACCTTCAGTTACAACGGCACTGCACAGAATGCCCCTTACCTCGACGGCATCCTGCCGAAGACTGTAACTTTCCTACATCGCCAACACATGGCCACAAGCCGACACTGGAACTTCCGCAGAACACAGAATTTCTTTTCAAAGCTTACAAGTTAAGCTCCGATCTGAAGTAAAACAATGCTAGCGACTACCTCGATTACCAACCTGCACCCGTTTCTTTCTCAACGAAAACCATGAGCGAGTCTCGGAAAAACTTGTGAACAAGAAGAGTAGCCAAAATTCAACGATATCAATGTGTTCCTTTCTGACCCTGAAACTGCGACATACGATGTCACAGCTGTGTGAAAGCTTTGGCAGACGCGTTATTCCCACTTCAGTTCAGTGGCCAGACTATGAGAACGACGTCTACTGGCCAAAGGCTCTGGAGGACACGTTGTTCCCAGACGAAGTCTGCAGAGAATCGGGCAGTTCTGTTAGTTCTTCCTTTGTCAGCAGACGATCCCCTCTACTGTCCGACCAGGTCGAGTCGTGTCACTTCGGAGCTCATTGGTGGGCTGGTCATAGCAGCCGGTCCCCTGCCGACGACTGGTCGTCGGTCCATCCAAGGAGGCTGAACCTCAAACGAAGTTCCTCATCTCCTGTAGGGAAGGCTTGCGTCGGCAGGATGGCTGTCGCCAGGACATTCATTCCCTGGCTGGTGTTCGTGCTCCACGGAAGGCCCACTAAGCCCTGAAGGCTTGCGATTGGTTGACAAGATGCCAGGAACAGCAGGTCAGGAGGCCACCGAGCCCCCACCTCCCACAGTCATCTGCAGGCCGTCCACCACAAGAACACGTTTCTCCTTCCCCGATTCTAATGATGTGTCTCTCTTTTCAATGACACTTGTGAAGCCTTTCTCCTTCCCTGATTCTAATGATGTGTCTCTCTTTTCAATGACACTTGTGAAGCCTTTCTCCTTTCCTCACATGAATCTGTTTCTCCTTTCCCCGATTCTAATGATGTGTCTCTCTTTTCAATGACACTTGTGAAGCCTTTCTCCTTCCCTGATTCTAATGATGTGTCTCTCTTTTCAATGACACTTGTGAAGACTTTCTCCTTTCCCGATTCTAATGATGTGTCTCTCTTTTCAATGACACTTGTGAAGCCTTTCTCCTTTCCTCACGTGAATCCGTTTCTCCTGTCCTGATCTCAATGATGTATTTCTCCTTTCCCAACACTTATAAAGCATGTCTGAGCATTTCTCCTTTCCTAAAATGAATCTCTTTCTCCTTTCCCGATATTAATGAAGTGTTCCTCCTTTCCCAACATTAATAATGCGTGTCTCCATTTCCGACGTTAATGATGAATTTCTCTTTCCCTGAGACAGCAAAAAGGTAGGCCAGACAGAAGCTTTACTCATGAAAAACTCCCGTCAGGGTCAGTAAGAAAAACGCTATCCCTATGCCAGAGACTCTCCGAATTGGCTGTCCGTCTCTTAAAAAAAAAAATTCCATAAACATTCAGATCAGATCTCTCAGGATTGATCAGGCCATCAATCAAAGAATGCATTTTCCTGCTGGGGAAAAAGGCATCAGCTGAGAAGAAGTCGCTTGTTCCCTGAAATGCTGCTCCCGTTTGCGTGCTTGGATGATCACGAGCTGTTGGGGAAGTTTGGAGTCTGACATCAACAAAGTCTGGAGATCACCGACCCGGTGGAACTTGCTGCAAATCTCTGCAACATGCCCGGGGTCACCGACGCTGTCGTTTGTCACCGCTTGCAGTTTTCAGGATGCGTTCTCATTGGCATAGACCAGTCGACCAGTGATTTAGCAGGTTCTTGAGTGGAGTGACCGATGGTCAGCTTTGCCGAGTGCAGCACTGCAGCCTGGTGAGCATCAAGCAGAGTGGAGAGACAGAAGGACGTACCAGCAGTAGGGGCAGGATTTCCAAAGGCCGGTGACTGCATAGAGAAAACACATATCCACACTGAAGCCCCAACCGGGCAGGAACATGAATTAGTCAATCTCACGGGAAAAGCCACTCCATCAACATAGACGTAAATCGCCAAACATTTCTTTTTAGAAAAATGTGTGTGTGTGTGTGTGTGTGCGTGTGCGTGGGAGAAAGAATGAGTGAGTGAGGAGAGAGGGTGTGTGTGTGTGTGTGTATGTGTGGGCGTGTCGTGCACACGCGTGTGTGTGTGTGTGTGTGCATATGTGTTCAATTAAAAGAAATTCCTGCCATGTCCCTGTAGAGGTCGGAGTCCTGTCCGACGATGCTCACTATGAGATCTTCCCACAGCACCCCCTGAGGGAGCGGTCCCCCCACCTGCTGTCCCCTCCCTCCACTGCTTGCTCCTTCACAGATCCCTTAAGTCCCAGACTCTTGCCCTGTTCAACAGCGCACACAGCCATGCCACAAGCACTCATCTCGTCCTCCATTCTTCTCCTAAACGTCTTGTCTGCATTGCCAGGTGATGTTCAAGTTCTGGCGGCAAAAGAGAACAGTGTATTCCAATCTTTCTGCTCCAGCACAGCAAAGACTTCATGTTCACTGCAGTTTGATCTCCTCCCTCTTTGGAGGTTTCCATTTCATTTCCTTTCTATCTTAATCTGATAAAGAATATCACTGACGTAAGGCAAATTCAGAGAACGGAACTAAACACTGACGGAATGATCACGTCATTTCCTTTTCTTTTCTGTAACAAAGCAAGTGTTTGTAAAATGAAACGAAGCCAAAATCGATGGCTCTGTTTTGTGATAACAAACAGTTTCATTTCACTCTGGTATCTTCCCAACTCTACTGTGGAAGAAACATACAGAAAAACGCATACAGACTTTCAAGATTCTACATATAAAACATGATATCCACTCTTTCTTTTCTTAACTAGTTATTCATGCCACTCCTGCATACAATACCCAGAAACGATTTATTCGCAAGTACACTGCAGACAGATATTTGGTAATAGCAGCTGTGTTCAAACAGCACAATCCAGATTTTCTAAGTACCTGATGTATTTCTCTGTTTCTAATACTAATGGTATAGTTCTCCTTTCCTGTGATTTATTGTTTTTCCTGAGACTAATCACACATTTCTCCTTTTCCGACACTGAAAATGCAGTTCTCCTTTCCTCACACTAATTACACTTTTTTTTTCTTCTCCTGATAGCAGTGTATTCTCCTTTTTGACACAGATGAATTTTCTGAAATATTTCTCCTTTCCCCGATATCAATGACAAATTTCTCTTTTCCTGGTATCAATCTTGTACCTCCTTGTCCGACCTAGGTGGTGTTTGTTTTTCTCCTTTCTCGTCATTGCAGATGTAAACTTTCCTTTCATTTTAATTTCTCTTTTCCTGACATTCAGGGTTTTTTTTTTCTCTCTCCTGACATCAGTGACGTATTTCTCATCTGTCTGTGTACAAAAACTACTTTTTCTCCTTTCTCCACAACGATGATGTTCTTCTCCATTTTTGTGCGCATATAAAAAACGTGCGTCTCCTTTTTCCTGACATTCAGGACACATTTCTCCGTATTTGACACAGAGATTGATTCAAAGGAAATCTGGTCTGGCAACCTACCGCTCCTATTTTGTTCCTAACTTTGCCTGACTGATCAATACTCTTCAAACAAGTTCACCTTCCCTCAATCTACCTGCCCGCTTTTCAAGGAAAACAAGTCTCTCTGCCAATATGTATAAACAAATGATAACAAACATTACCCCCCCCCCCCCCAAAAAAAAAAAAAAAAAAAAAAAAAAATCTGCAATAACAAGGGGATAGGCAACCCGATATCCTTTCCAACTCTTTCCTGATTTTTTTCTCCTCTGATTTTCTTCCCTTCGGAGGGGTGGGGGTGGGATACCTTTCCTAAGTGAGAACCCCGGGGTACAAGCACAGTGGATATATAGTCACGGAAACAATACCCTGAAAAACATACTGCTGCTGACGTTACTTGTAGCTAGCTGCTTTGAAGTCAACTTAGAACACCACTCCTCGGCTCATACACGCTCAGACACACACACACTAACATCGCCCGAGATTCCGTTGGTCTTACAAAGGATCTGAACAATCAAAACACCAACCATGAAGCGACAAAACTAACGTCGATTCGAAATACGACAGGAGCAGATCAGCGGGAGGGGAGGAGAGGAGAGTTGCTGTTCGTTTGATTCTACCCAGCCGACCTTGCAGAACTTCGTCACCGAGTCGGCGCTGACAGGAAGTTGGGAAGAGGGTTACAACAACGCCTGGCACCCTCCTCCTCTACCTCCTTCTCTCCGCTACCCCCCCAGCCCCATTCGGATAACAAACAAAAAAAAACAACAAAAAATCAGAAATCCAAAAATGGACTGAAAGCTCTTCCTGAAAAAAAAACCCAACACATTCACACACACACACTAGAAAAACACCATCGCTTGAACAGGCTGCCTGCAGGTCTTGCCGTGTGCAGATCAACATCTTGTCGACAGGCTCGCAGGAGCTGAGGAACGGTAAACAGATCTAAGCCACTGGAATCAGATCAAATGACATCTAAGGCTTTCTCGTACCGTCATCACCACTGTACATTTTGTACACATGAACAGCCATCTAAAGGCACCCCGGCCTTCATTCACTCACACAGTGGAGTCATTTTGATTCATTTCTTTCTTCTTTTTTTTTCTAAGTAAATAAAAAGTCTTCTCCACATCACAACTGTCTCCCTCCCACCCTAGCTGAAGAAGACCTTGCAAGTATTTGGTATTTTTCACAGTAGCTATGTCCTCTGGTGGCGAGCTTCTATTTCAACCTTGGTCAAATTTAAAAAAAAAAAAAAAAAAAATCAACACAGTACAAACACACACTTTAATATACATCATGAAAAAGAAAGCGGCACAGAAGCGTATCCAGAACTTAACTGGAAAACAAACAAACACCCCTCCATAAACTTACCCCTACTGCTCCCCTCTCTTCACCCTCCAAATAACGAAGCACAGATGAATCAACACGCATTTCCACAGAACGACTTGCTTCCAACCCCGACATCCTTCTTCTGTCAGGTGTTGGTGATGAGACAGAGAGGGACACAACGAGAGACAGAGCGAGAGAGAGAAAGAAGAAAAAAAACAAGCGTTGAGGTTTCAGGTTGTAGTACCTGTAATTAACTAGAGGTAGAACATTCTTTTGTCGTGAGGGCCAAATCGAGGTCAGGTAGTGCAGCATTCACCATGGAGATAACAGGTTTATCATGGTTACATGGCGACCATCAATAAACCATGACGATACTGTAGTACGCAAACATCAGAAACTCAATAAGTTTAAGAAACTAATACTTCAACAACAACAATAAAAAAGACTTAAAAACACAAATTTCAGAAAACACTGGGGAAAAAAAACCACAAACAAAAACCACACACATACACACAAAAAAGAAACGCAGACTGCAATTTTCTGATGACAACAAACAGAAACAGCCTGGTCTGAATATCTACTTCCACAAACACAACCAAAAAAACACTCAGACCCACACTGGTCTGGATATCTATTTGCACCAACACAAGCAAAAAAAAACACACACTCAAGCTTACAAACAGTCACATCTGCACACTGTCCTCTCAACACCCCCCCCCCCCCCCCCCACCCTCCAAGTCCCTTGCCCCTCTCCCCCATCCTTCATCTGCCCACCACCACAATTGCACGTTTTTAAATATCTCTTTCAACAACACACACACACGCACAAAACTACAGAAAAGAGAAAATAAACTCTTGTTTTCTCAATTTTCTGATCAACCACATACAGCAATCAGGCATGAGACATGGCCATAGCATGTGCCACTGATTGTAAAGTTGCCACAGACACATGAAAGGCCTGAGGAAGAATGGTAATTAAAACTTGCAAAATTATATTTTAAAAAAAAAAAAAAGAAGAAGGAAAAAAAAGAAAAAAGAAAAAAAAAAAACAGAAACGGGCAAAACACCGACAGGAGGACAACAATCTTTACACTCACTACCAAGACGCAGACCGACCCATAACCAAAATGCATTGACACATTGACACACAAAAGTGGGGAAACTTCTCTCCCATTTTCCCTACTGGCAGCAACTAAGTCATTAACCTCCAATCTCTGTCAGTAAAAAAAAAATAAAAATAAAAATAAAATAAACAAACCAACAAAAAAAAAACAACCCCACAAACACACACAGCCGCTGTACTTTTTCACCTAGTTTTAAAGATAAAAAAAAAAAAATAAAATAAAATAAAAATTTTTAAAAAAAAGATACAAGAGACACACTCTCTCTCACTCTTCCATACCAATCAAACTGGCACAAGTCCCTACACTGAACATCTCTGTCGGAACAAAAACACAACTTCAATAACAGCTTCAGTAACGATTGAAGGATGTGGTGGGACAAGTAGCAGGAGGAGTTGGCGGGTCACTTGGCCGCTCGGTTGCTTCCCAAGTCTCCCCAAGCCTTGACGACGGGGATGAACGAGTGAGAGGGGGGGAGGGGGGGGAGCGGCCGAGGTGGGGACGACAGCAGAACATCCAATAACCACACCCTCCGGGGACTGAATGGAAAGAGGGAGGGGTGGGGGGGGGGGGGGGGGGGGGGGAAGGAGGGCAGACCACGACTGGAAGAGCCAGGGTCTCCTTCAAACTGATCTTTTCGGCATCTCATTTCTGGGGGGAAAAAAAAAGAAAAAAAGAAAAAAAAGCTATTTCGGACGACTAAAGTTTGTCCTAGCACTTCTACTCAATTCCCTTTTCTTCTTCTTCAATCTTTTCTTTTTCAGCCTCATCATACTCCGCACTGCTCGTTCCACCCGCATCAACACCCAGCTTCATCCCGTGGCTGCATTAGTACTGGCGGTACAAGAGGGCAGCAGGCAATACCAGGTCGTCGCCAGGCAACCCACTAGAGGAGACACTGCGCTGCTGGAGAATGACAGTGTGGGTGGAGTTTGGCTGCACCTGTTCTGATCCGTCATCGTGAGGAAACTGTCCACCATGTCAACTATTTCAAACTTCTGCATTCTCTTTACTTTTTCCACTTTACTTCGTTTAAGGGGAGGGGAGGGTGGGGGCAGGTACACTTCTTCTAATTTTTATCGTTTCACTTCTTTTTGATTATCCCTCAATGTTTTCAAAAGGAAAAAAAAAGTCATATGTATATACACTGTGCGCACACACACACACACACACACACAGAAATCTACCCCCCTCCCAGACACTCCCCCTCTCCCCTTCCCCCTCCTCCCCCTCCCCCCCTTTAAAATCAGCAAAGTTTCTGAATAAAAACTACAACCAGGTGTATCAAAACATGAACAAACAACGCAACACCACTCACATTTCAACAACAAAAAAACAAACAAAAAACAACAACAACAGTAACAGCAGCACTAAAAGGAAAGAAAAAGGTCAACAGCGACAACAACACATACACGGTGAACATCAACATCCAGTTTTACTCCCCCCCCCCACCCCCCCACCCACCCCTCAACGTCTTTTGCTGAACATCCGTCCCAAATTGTACTCCCAATGCATTAGACTCCTCCGGCGTCTCTCCATTTTGTTTGTTTGACTGTTTGAAACAAACATGACTACATCAATCAGCATCCTTGCATAAGCAATATAATCCAACCTTTTCTTTTTCATCCGTTTCCTTTAGGATGGTGGAGGGGGGTGGGGGTGGAGGGGGGAAAGAGTGGGGGGGGGGGGGGGGAGTTTCATCTTTATCACAATCGCACAGCAGTGGGCCACCGGTTCACTTTCAACACGTGCGGTCCCATCCCGCAAGTCAACCATCCTCCACTGCCTACAGGGGAGGGGAGGGGAGGGGGAAGGATGGCATGGGTGGGAGGAGAGTGGGGGGGGGGGGGGGGGGAACTTTGCACCAGCGAGGTGAAGAAACAGAAAACAAAACAAAAAAAAAAACCGACCCACGCTAGGGTTTCCGATCAAACACTTCCCCGCTCAAGGGCGCCAAATAACATTTCCCCGCACGAGGAGGAGAGGTGAGCGATCGAGGGCTGAGGGTAGGGGTCGTGAGGAGAGGCGGGGGGGGGGGGGGGGGGGGGGGAGCAGGAGGGGAGCAACAGAGCACTCATAGTTCCATCTTCTCTCCCCCCCCCCCCCCCCCCCCCCCCCCCCCCCCCTCCTACTGACACACACCCTCCTTCCTCCATTCCCCAAACAAGGGGAGGGAGGAAAAAATCAGCAGGTTGTCTCTCTGGGGTCTATAAAAGCCTCGCTGGGCAGCGCCGACCCAACGATTTTCGACTCCTGGTCTTGCCTCGCTGTCAAAATAGCCAGATCTTCGGTCGACTCGGTGATGATGATGTCACTGTCGTCGATGTCGTAGCAGACCTCCTCGAGCTGGTGCTTGTCGAGGCGCTGTCGTCGGGCTGAACGGGAAATAGAGGAACAGCCACTGTCTCGGCTGCTCACGTCTGCGGTGGCAGTGGCGGCGGCGATGGAAGAGTATGGGACTGACGAGTTCAACAGTTTCTCCAGTTCTTCGCTCTGAAATGTAGAATGGTGAGCAACAGAGTATGCGAAAACCTCCAAGTCAGACACCTTCGTTATAAAGATCCCCCCCCCCCCCCCCCTCCCCACCAAAGAAAGTCTCTCTCCCTATAAAACCCTCCTTATTATAGCTCCCTTTGATAAAGATCCCCTCAATAAAGACTCCTCCATAAAAGGGCTCTCTTGAAAAGATCCTTACAAATAAAGACTCCAACCTATATAGACCCTCTCCCCGTAAAGATTCTCCTAATAAACCTAGTGAAGTTTCAAAATGGAGTGAACTGACGGCAGAGAACGAAGCAAAATTTAGAAATAGAGTTTGTTACTTACCGCCAATGACATTGACAAACAAAGCACATGACAAGACACGATGCATTTCAACCACTTGGGTCTTCTTCAGGCGAAAAAAATAAATCACATTTACATTTGGGACAGTACAAACAAAGAACGAAAAATGAAAAATGAAAAATGACTCATCCGTTGTTGTCCATGTGGAGGGGAGAATAGCCGGTAGGCGGAAATGACGGGGATTATGGGAGAAGAAAAGGAGGGGGGGTTGCGTAGGGGGAGGGGTGTGTGTGTGATACGATAGGGTTGTGTGTCTAGTTTATTGGGGTGGTGTGATATCTTTGTGACGGTTGTGGTAATGGTGGATTGATAATAATGGTAAGGGGGGAAGGGGGGGGGGGGGGGGGGGGGGGAGGGAAGAAGGGAAGAAAAAAATAAAATAAAATAAAATAAAATAAAAAATAAATAAAAAAAGGTTTAGGTGAATAAAATAAATGATTTCGCTGGGTGATGAAAGAGGTGGTGGTAGTTATGCGTGGGTAGTTGTGAAAGGTGTGTGGGTAATGTTAATAAGGGAGGGAAGGGGATGGAAGATAAATGGGTGATAAGGTATGATAGGGGGGGGGGGGGGGGGGGGGGGGGGGTTAAGGTGGAAAGAAAAAGAAAAAAAAAAAAAAAGAAGGGGCGGGGGTGGGGGGGGGGTGGGGAGGAGGGTAATGTGTTTGTGTGTTTGTGTGTGTGTGTGGGGGGGGGGGGGGGGGGGGGGAGGGAGGGGGGCAAGAGAAGGAGAGCTCATATCTCTTCATCCACTATGGGGTGGGGGGGTGGGGGTGGGAGGTTCATATAAATGGTGTTGTTTAAAAAAGTAAACAATGCTGTGGGATGATGTTCATTGTAACAGGTGAAGTAATGTGTTGGCATCAATATGCTGATGTTTGTTGAGAGAAGATAGCATTGATCAATGAAAAAAAGGGTATCATGTGTTGCACACACACACACAATTTAAAAAAATAAAAAATGAAAAAAATAAAATAAAATAAAAAGATGGGGGTGGGGGTGGGGGGACCACACATAAACATTGTTCTGGGTGAGTTAAGATCATGTGATCATAACGAGACAAACTGTGGAAAGTTTTCACACACCTATTCACACACAACATTTAAAAAAAAAAAAAAAAAAAAAAAAAAAAAAAACCCAGTGAAGATTCACTCCCAAAAAAGACTCCTTCACAAAGTCATCATCCCAATAAAGACTCCATAACAATATCAACCCAATAAAGACTCCATAACAATATCAACCCAATAAAGACTCTTTTGTAATGACATCACCCCAACTAAGACTCCTTCATAACAACTCATCGCAACAATTAAGACTCCATAACGACATCATCCCAATTAAGACTCCTTCACAAATTCATCATCCCCATGAAGAGTCCTTCATAATGACTCTTAGTAAAGGCCCCCCCCCCCAACAATGGTTCCCCCCCCAATAAAGCCCTCTCTTTGACCCCCATCCCGGGTTAAGGGCCCCCTCCCTCCCCTCTTTTTAAAAACTCTCTCCCCCAAAAGATGTAAAGAAAAAAAACCCAAAACTTGCCTCTCTTTAAATTTTTCCCCCTGATAAAGTTTTCCCACCAAAAATTTAAAAGTTTCCCCCAAATGAAGCTCCTTCAATAAGGACTCTCTGCCAGTCGATTTCTGCCATTTCAGATTTCTCCCATAAAGATCTTTCCCAAATGATCCTCCCAAATACTGACTTGACCCACAAGCATCAAAAAGACCCAAATGCATCAAATATCACAACCCCACAAAAACTCCACAAAACCACTACAAAACATCCACGAACACACTACAAACACATCCCGAAACACACTACAAACACATCCACGAACCATTTACCCCCCTAATTCTCCCCCTCCCCGCTTTACTCTCGCGCCGCGCCAACTGCACACGCCCCGGGCCGCGGCCGCACGCCACACACACCACCCCACCCCCCCACACACAGGGGGAAGGGAAAAGTCCCCCCGTGGGGCTGAAGGGGGGCGCTGAAGGTCAAGGCGTGGGACTCTGCAGGGGATGGGGGGCAAGGGACAGTGTCTCCTGTTCCCACAGTACTGTTTTCCAGTGCTTCCTCAGCTCCCTTGAACAGCCACAGAGAATTGCTACAGACTCCCCCCAGCCCCTCACCCCCCGAAGGTCCCCCGTGTAGAGAAGGAAATTTTTTCCCCAGAAGCAGGGGTGCTACAGAAAAAAAGTGAAAGGGCCCTTTTGAAAGTAAAACCCCAATTTCCCAGGCTGAAACTAAAAAAATGACAATACTGCCCATAAAAGTGAAAAAAGCAAATAGGTTTGAATTTTTAATGTAAAAAAAAGCCTGGCTTACTTAAAAAAAAGAAGAAAAGACAATGACCATTTTAATTACAAACGCATTATAAAAGTGACTCAAAAACCACAAAACATATGTCCCCTACCAGATGAGAAATGAAGGCGTTTTTAGAAAATTTGGGCCCAGACCGAATGCCGCTTTGCCCCCGTCTTGTTTACAAATCTGACTGTTCATCACAAAGTTCACTGCGTCACCCTGCACACCTTTTGTGTATATGGTACACATGTCTTTGTCTCTTTTGTCCACATTCCATTTTCCCTACATTTTTTAAAAAAAAAAGTTTTTTCATCCCTCAATTTTGTCTTCAGGCCTCCCTTCTTTTTTTAGACCCAAAACTTGACAAAATTTGGCTTTCCCCTTTCATCGGGCCAAAATACACTGTCTGTTTTGCTGTTAGTCCATGTTTATGTAGGGGCTGTCAAAAAAAAAAAAGCAAAAATATTGAAATGACAGTTTTACTGGTTTTATTTTGTTTTAACAGCTAATTTTTAAAACTCACTCTTTTCCCTTTTTTGTAAAAAAACCTTATTCCTGAGAACTTGCTTTTCTTTTGCTGGGTTTTTCAGATTTTCTCTCGTATCTGGAGGGACCAACAAAAGGGTTTGGGGATGCTTTAAAACTGCGAGGTCTTTCCAATATAGGCTCCAATGATGCCTGGGAATGCGTCATGTAGTTGAAATTGGGCAAGTTGTCGGGGGGGGCGTAGGCGGAAGGAAATTTCTAACAGTATGTCCCCAAACTCAGGGTACACAGAGTGGTGGTGCTGGAACACTAGCACAGCTGCATGTCCCAGGCCCCATTTGTCCGGGCCCCAAATGGTGTTTAGCCCCCCCTTTCAAAAGATTGTCCAATGCTGTCAGAAAATCAGTGTTTCTTCCCCAAAGTGTGGGGAAAAATGGGGCATATTGCTTGCAAAGGACACATCGGCGGTTGTGCTAAAGGCCCCCCTTTTAAACGGGCTTGCAAGTAGAACTCTCTTTTGGGGCTAATTTCTGAAATTTGAACCGCATTTCAGGATGTTTGGTTTCATTTCCCAAAAAGCAAAAAATGAGGCGCATCTTGGCAAAGTTCCCATCCCCATAAATCCTTTTTGGAACCAAAAATTAGGCCCCTTTTAGGTAGGTCCTGCGCATGGATGTCTCCCTGGATGATAAAAAGTAAAACATTTGCATACATTCACTGGCCATGTTGTTAAAAAAAAACTTGTTTCCCTCTTTCGCTACATTAGAAATGTTTAAAGAACCCCGCATGCTAAAGAATCTTCCTGGACTTTAAAAAGTATTCTTTCGATTTGTATTTGTTGCAGAAGCAGATGAGCTTGTGGTTGAAGGCTGTGTGGGGTGATGAGAGAAGTTGCGGGTTGAAGCCTGTGTCTTTGTTGAGATGTGCTTGCTGGTGAGGCGGGGTTTTTGTTGCAGGACTGTTTGGGGTTTTGAAGGCTGGGTTTTTTGTTGCAGATGAATGCTTGTGGTTGAAGGCGGGGTTTTTTGTTGCAGTGAATGCTTGCTGGTTGAAGGCTGGGGTTTTTATTGCAGTGTTGCTTGCGGGTTAAAGGCGGGGGTTTTTTTGCGTGACTGCTTGGGGTTAAAGGCTGTGGTTTTATTGCAGATGACTGCTTGTGGTTAAAGGGCTGTGGTTTTGTTGCAGATGACCGTTTTTGGGTTAAAGGCATGGTTTTGTTGCAGATGACTGCTTGTGGTTAAAGGCTGTGCTTTGTTGCAGATGATGCTTGGGTTTGAAGGTTTGGGGCTTTTGTTGAGATGTAGATGACTGTTTGTGGCTGCGCTGTGATTTTGCCCCGTCACAATTGCCCCCCACCTGGGTTTTTGCCTTGTTAAAGGAAAAGAATGATAGCATGCTTGCTTTTCATGACACACCTTTTCATGTCCTCAGTCACGTCATGGTCACAGCAGTTTTCTGGGTTCCCCTTACCCCTTTGTTTGATTACTGCTGGGGCCCTCATATTTTTTAAGGGAAATACAGGTCGTCCCCCTCGAAAATCCCCATGATTTTTTGAGCTGCCTTTACAAGGGCCCGCTAAAACTGTTAAAAAAGCTTTCCCCAACAGAGCAAGGTTGGAAGCGTGTCTCTTTTTTCTTTCATTTTCATTATTGGCACCCCCCCCTCTGGTCAGTCGGAAACGGGGTCTTTTCATCAAAGGGGAAAAACTGCTGACTTGTGTGTCAGATCCATAACGTTGAGTCCGCATCAAGTTTCCCAAGGCATTTTAGGAATGACATTGGGAATTTTTCGGGCCCCAGGGTAGAAAGACTGTGCTGCCCCGTGGACCTTTGAAAGCCGGGGTTTCAAAAAAGCCGCAAGATTTATAAGTTTTGTTGGGGCAGTGGCAATTTTTCAAGGCCCTTTTCTCCGATTATAGGCAAATCGAAGAGCATTCCAAAAAGTGGCAGCCAATGGTGTTTCACTCGGTCCCCTCTGCAGATCTGAAGGGAGAAAAGCAGAAATCGCCCACCCCCAAATTGGCTGTCTCGAAGATGGATGTTCTGTCTTAACATTATGTCGGCAAAAGCTGCAGCTCAGTTTAGGCATGCTTCGGTTTCTGAAAATGTGACGAATTGTTCGTACCCCCAACTCTGTGCATGAAGTTATGGGCCATTGGTTTGACTATGGAAAGAAAGGGGTTTTCCTTTCAAACTGCCGCGAATCCCTCTGTACAACTGCAATGCAATTTCGTCTGTTGTCTTTTATGAAACGGAAAAAGCAAAAGCCTTTTTTCCTTTGTGTACTTGCAGGCGACTTGGTAGATGTGTTCACTCTGAAAGTCTTTTATCTGTTGCGAGCTGTGGAGCAATGCTTTGCTCAGCGGATGGAGTCCACTTCTCCACAGACTTCGTTGTTCATCAGAAGTTTAAAAAATGGAAATAATACAAAAACAATGGGTCCTTCAGTCATCCAGTCTATCGCTACCCGCCCATTTGAAGAAAACCTTTCCAGAAAACAACAAACTTCATTATGACAATTTAACAAATTTTTTGGTGAAGGGTTTTAAATAAACAGTCAATATTTGTCCTGACAAAGGAGCTAGTTTGTTTTATTTCACGTACTAGAATTTTAAAAAATAGAATATCCCCCCCCCCCACACACACATTATTATATTTAATATTAATATTAATATATATATATATATAATTTATATGAGGCTGTGACAAAGGTGAAATCGAAAAAGACTTTTTTTGTTTGCCAAATAGACAGGTGTGTACGATCAGTATTTTGGGGGGGTTTTTCTATGCATCATGTACATTAAAAAGATACATTTAACAAAATTAGCGTGGAAACAAAGAAATTCCAAATTTTTCTGAAAATGAGTGGAAAGTACGTTTTTACTCAAAAGTTTATGTAACGTGTCTGAGTATGTTCCCGGGAGCCTATTTTTAAAAAAAAGTGTTTTTTGGCTGTGCTAAAAACAATTGTTTGATAGATCTTTTAAATCCAAAAAAAACACAAAAAAAAATTTATTTTTGTCATTGGTACAGAAGTTAGGCCCTTTTTAAAGAACGGCCAAAATGTTTTTTGACCCGTTTTGGCAAATTTAAAAAAAAACAGTACTTTGGACCCATATTACACAAAGTTTACAAGATAGAAGTCTGAAAGTGATAGAGCTAAGTTAACTTACTATAGTATAGGCCCAATTTTTTTTAGGTAGTTTGATGGATATTTGGAAACTTTAAAACTCTAAAAAAAGGTGATCACATCAAAAACACCAAAGGAGAAGGCAAAAAAATTCAAAAAGTGATAATCCCCTTTTTTTTTCGGTTTTTTTTTGTGCAAAAAGTGCTTTTTTCAGCAAAACAAAAGCAAAAAAAAGCTTGATATGTAAGTTGTTTGAAGGGCTGCCATAAATCCCCCCCCCCACCCCCCCCCGACCCCCCCCCCCCCCCTGATTCCCCCCCCCCCCCCCCCCTTTTTCTGTCACCATAACTATAAGTTTGACTTTTTGTACTTTGTTCTCCCCGTACTTGTTGAACGGAAAACGTTGTGTAGAATGCAATCATTTTATGCACCATGACAGTGAGCTTGTTTAAACAAAACTGATCTGTTTATCGCGTTTGGTGTGTTGAGTGTCCTTTAAAAAATGCCATGTGAATGTTTTGCATGAGTGTTGGAAGGCGTTTAAATGTTAAAAGCAAGAATGTACGAGCAAAATAGTGAACTCAATGTTTGTGCAAAATATTAATAACAGTGGGAATGAAAAAAAAGGGCTGAATGTGTGTATGAGTGAAATAAATTAGAAAGGCACGGTAGGTAATCTTAAAAGTGAGTCTTAAAATGTAGCAGTAAATTAAACCTCTACCATCTTGGAAGATGCTACTGGACTGCCCAAAATTTTTAAGTTTTGAAATAAAATATATTCACATGTCAGTTTTTGTTTAAGTGAATGCTAAATTTTTGTGTGTGCTGTATATGTGTGGCAATTTTGGAAGCTTTGTGTTAGCTTTTTTTTCATGGGGGTTAAATTTATTTATGTTATTGTATATAGGGGGAGATGAACTAGAATTTTTTGGCTTTACATGTATTTTTAAAGGGTTTTTTTAAAGAGCTTTTTAACCAACAACCCCCAACCACTGAATCAACCAAACAAATTAACAAACCACCTGTTGAAAATTGGCCGCACCGATGGAGTCCCTTTGTCCAAGAATGGCTTGAATTTCCCCGAAAAGAGCCAAGCCCTGGCGACTCTTTAAAATCGTAGTAAATTTCATGGAAAGTCTGTAGGGCAAAATTCTTGGTCCCAAAAATTGTGCAGAAGCAGATGCTGCATTGTGGACAATTGGAGTGTTCACCCCCAATGTCCAGTAAGTGTTATTTGTAGCTTAGAAATGTTTTCCCACCTCCCTTTTATCCCCTTTATGGTGCTGCATTATCAAAAAAAAACTTGAAACATTGGACCAATGTAAATTTCTTTTTTTAGAATTTGAAATGGCGTAAAAATGTTAGAAGCTGTAGCAAGTTCCGCCTTTAACCCGATGCTCCAAAGAAAAATTTCCCCACTCCTGTCGAAAATACTGGAAGTACTTCCTATTTTGTTTTTGGCTGCGTTTGTTGCCCGTAAAAATTTAGAGGAACACGTGTTTTTAAGTTGCCCTTCCCCCTTTTCATAGCTTAGCTACACCAAAGGTAGTTGTGATGTAGCGCGCGGACTCATTCAAAAGGAAGACAATGTTCTTTTTTCCCAAATTTTTCGGGACAAGTCGATAGTGAGGTGACATCGAAAACGGTAGGCAATTTCCCCCAGGGAAAGGGCCCCCGCACAGCTTTGGTTCACCCCCAAATCAGAAGTGCTGCCCAAAGCGTGTCGCGTCGAAATTTTTTCTTTTTCACTGTAATTTTGGAACGTGGTTTTCTCCTTGAATGTTTAAGTAAAAACTTTTTCCCTGAGAACCGTTAGACGGGTTTTTTTGGCAAACGGTACGAAACACTTTCCGCAAACGCCAGTTTCTTGCACCCCGTCCATGCGAATGCCCTCAAGCTCGTTTGATCAACCGACCACTTCCCCTTTGTTTGTGACACTTTTTTTAAACAATGGGTTCCTCTTTTTCCCAAAAAAGGGTGAGAGCGTGCGCCATTTTCAAAAAATAATTTTGTTCTAAAAACCCCGCTTTCGTAAAATGAGCCACTTCGGAACCAAATGAGAATTTGTACAAATGGGAAAAAGTTTTGGGTCATTTTTGAAGCGGAAAAAAAACCCGATGGTTTTTTTTTTCGGCCTGATTTTTGGCCTGGCCGAAAATTTTATTTTCGAAGCCGGAAAAAACCCCCGATTTTATTTTTTTTCCCAGGCCGGATTTAGGGCCCAGCCGGAAAAGTAGCACCCCCACAGAAACCCCGCCTACCCTTCATGGGCCTTTTCTTTCAGCCCTTCCCTTAGACTGACCCCACACTAAAAAAAAACAAACTCACTACGCGATTTAGTTTGTACGGAAAGCCCGATCTCCAACCCTTCCCCCACCACTATCGTTGCCGTGTCAGTACAGAAAGCCAGTTTCCCCGACCCTTTTCCCACTACCTATCGTTGACTGTGTCAGTACAGAAAAACCCGATCTCCCCGACCTTTTACCACTACACTATCGTTGACTGTGTCAGTACAGAAAAGCCAGATCTCCCAGACCTTTCACCACTACACTATCGTTGACTGTGTCAGTACAGAAAAGCCAGATCTCCCAGACCTTTCACCACTACACTATCGTTGACCGTGTCAGTACAGAAAAGCCAGATCTCCCAGACCTTCCACCACTACACTATCGTTGACCGCGTCAGTACAGAAAAGCCAGATCTCCCGGACCTTTCACCACTACACTATCGTCGACTGTGTCAGTACAGAAAAGCCGGATCTCCCGGACCTTTCACCACTACACTATCGTTGCCCATGTCAGTACAGAAAAGCCGGATCTCCCAGACCTTTCACCACTACACTATCGTTGACCGTGTCAGTACAGAAAAGCCGGATCTCCCAGACCTTTCACCTCTACACTATCGTCGACCGTGTCAGTACAGAAAAGCCAGATCTCCCAGACCTTTCACCACTACACTATCATCGACTGTGTCAGTAGAAAAGCCAGATCTCCCAGACCTTCCACCACTACACTATCGTTGACCGCGTCAGTACAGAAAAGCCAGATCTCCCGGACCTTTCACCACTACACTATCGTCGACCGTGTCAGTACAGAAAAGCCAGATCTCCCGGACCTTTCACCACTACACTATCGTTGACCGTGTCAGTACAGAAAAGCCAGATCTCCCAGACCTTTCACCACTACACTATCGTTGACCGTGTCAGTACAGAAAATCCAGATCTCCCAGACCTTTCGTGACATCGGCGCATGAAGATACACACAGACTCCTCGTGGAAGGATTGGCAACAACGTTGACAGTAGCCGAGTAATAATGGCTAATTTTCACATTCAGGGGGGGGGAGGAGAGGAGTGGGGGGTGCATCATGTCACCCCGTGCTGAGCATGTCCAACAGGTTACAGAGGACAGGGTTCTTTTTCTGGCTGCATTCCGTTTTCCACATAGATCTGTCAAACTTGGTCGAGCAATTTCTGCACAATCTTGGAGTCTGACTTTGGAGGTGGCAGTTGCTTTTAAACAAAGAAAAAAATGGTTTTATTAAAAAGAAATAGTATAGAGGAAAGGGAGTCTTACTTGGGAGATAAATGCATTGCAAACCAAAGATAGAAGCTTGACAAAAAACAACGACAAAAAAACAAAAAACAAACCTCAATCTGTCATTTTCTTTTTTTTTAGCAACATGGTGATGGAAAGGCAGTCATTCCTATCAGCCATGCTATAGCTACATGACAGAAATCTAGAGAAAAAAAAATCTCATGTTTTTTTTTTCCTTCTTCCAATTAATGGATGCAATCACATCTCGTATTCAGTCTGAGGTTTCAGATGAGAGAACATGTTACTTCATTAATTAATAACAGAGGTGTTTGGATGTCGACAGCTTAAGAGCAAGGAATGTCAGACACTCTCATGTCAGGCAGTCAAAATTTCATAATTTTTCATATACATCACAAACAGCATTTTGGTTTGACCTAAAAAGCATATTGAGTGAAACATTCATATTTATACCTTTCCAGTGACATATGAATCAGAGTTTTGTGTTTCTATTAAGAGGCATAAAATGAAACAAAACATCATCTTCAGTTAGGAAAACTAATCTGTTACGCAGCATCCATCGCAAAAGAATTAAAGGGAGGGAGGAGCTAATGTAATACTGGCAAGCTGTGAAAATTTATCTTAAAAAATACGAACATATAAATTCTTCAAAATCAGCAAAGAACCATGGGGACTACTGTTGGAGGGGCAAAGTGCAGCTCCCTCCAGCATGAAACACTTGGTCAACCAGGCTCACAGTGGGGAAACCATTCTCACTGTCAACACAGCGCTCAGTAAACGTACTGTGCAGCGCATGTGCTGAATCACAACAAGCAGCAACCAAACCTATGAAACCCACACAGCGGCAAACTGAATCACAAATGTCTCCTCAGGTGGGCTTCCTCGTTAACAACTGGGTATCTGTCGCTCCCTGTGCACTGCCAGAACTGGGGGCTACGACTGCATGACACTTGGGTGTGGCTGTGTGAGTGGCAGGAACAACAAAACTGTGAGAAAACAACGCCGCCGCCGACAGGACAGGGAAGGTGGTAATGGTAATGTTGTTTTATAGCCCAGCCGACCGCAAAGGGCCACATCAGGGCTGTCTTCATACTGAAGTCAACTCACAAGTCATCAAAAACAAACAAAACAAAACATTCACATCTCTTTGAAATACACCTTCTAAAAACGCGCCAGAAACTTCGTTAAAATACTTTCTTCCTGTAAAACCTTAGATCAGATGAAAAATGTTCATCTCTTTCAGAAATTCAAGGATCACGTCAGGTGGGATATCTCTGAACAGGGTTTTCATGGAGTCTGCTGTAAAGTGTTTATGTCTCACATCGTGCTAGTCCTAACACTCTAAAAGAATATGTTTCACTGGGAGTGGTACATGACATGGAATGTACCAACATGAGAGTTAAGACAGCCAGAAACACACACACACACACAACACAAGCAGAAATTATGCTGTCAGTACAGTGCTTTCCATCTTAGTTCTCAACAGGTCCTGAGCACATTTTTCAGAATCAGACACAAAACGTTTCAACCCAGGCCCACACCAGTCCGAGTCAAGGCCACACATGAACAGACGATAAACCATGCCTCATACCTCTGCTTACAGACGATGACGACGACAGTGATGATGATGCTGGTGAGGCCGATGACCGAGCCGCCAAGGATTCCAAGGTGCTGGTCACTCAGCCCACTCTTGGACACTTTCTCTGAAAATGTACGTTTGTGAGAGCTGCTTGCCTGCGCTCAGGCAGACACACAGACTGGCTATAAACTTTATTTTATTTTATTTTTTTAAAATGCTGATCGATGAGAATGATGATGATTAAGATGATGCTACGGATTTCCATTTCGGTCTGAGACTACGTGACACGGCTGTACTCTACGCTTCCTTTCATAATATATTCCAGCGTCAACCAGGCCCGAGAGATACAGGCACCTGCAGTGTTGGTCAGGAAATTTGAGCAACACTCTCAGAAACGCATCCATTAAGTGGATAAAACTCGACTGTGTGGTCCCAGTCTTCCCAACTGAGTCCGCAGCAAACTCAACTCTGGGTAGGAGCCGGTCGGGGCAGAAAAACCCACATGACTCTGATGGGATTCCAACCCACGACCTCCCAGCCGGGAGTCTGCGACGCTAACCACTTCGCCATGGCGGCTGGTTCGACTGGCTATAAACATAGTAAGAACGTAATGTTGCTAATAGCCCAGCCGACCGCAAAGGGTCACATCAGGGCTGTCACTATAAACATAAATCCTTGCACATGTGCATCGATTCAGGTCCACGTGTAAAATGAAACATGCCTGATAATTTCAGTTGTCGTGCATGCACAAACATGCTTGTATTGTGTCTATGAGCATGCATATATATGCATATCAAATGCACACACACACACACACACAGAGGCACATGCACACACACACACACACACGCACGCACACACATTAAAAGTTTATCTGGATAACACAGATCTTCCACAGATTTTTATTTTTACTCCTCCCCCACCACTCCCCATCTTATGCACACTCACACACGCACACGCGCACACACACACACACTCTCTTTTCTCTCTCTCTGTGTCTTTTTTGTTGACCATGAAGATTTAAAGCTCTGTCTTTCTCTCTGCTCTCATTCACACTTTGGTTCGTCTACAGTAATCAACAATCTTCATACCAGAGCCTCAGATATTGCTGTACATCATCGAACACAAAATGTCCATACATATCGATATTAGTTGTACCCTCTATGCATGTCCACTAGGGAAAACAGAGCTTCATTTTGTATTCTTATGCCAAGTGCTAGCCGACCTGCATCAAATATATCTCTTCCCTTTAAGAATAATGATTGCGGCACCTATGTTGTAATGTCTCATTTATATCATTCAAAAGTCAAAGTTCCCAAAGCCTATTGGCCATATGGGCCGTTAAATATCAGAGCCCTGGCCTTCGGCCACCTTTGACCTTCTCTGAAATGAATCAGGTACCTGTTCGTTGTTGTTGCAGAATTAAAAAAATTACATGTAATTTCATACCTGTGCGACTTCTTGAAAATGACGACAGGTTGGATACAGGGAAATACATATCGTGGACATGTTAACAGGAAATAAAATCCTCTTTATAACAAGTTAATTCTTTTCTGATTCATGGCACTTATGGACATTTTCAACAGAAAATGAAATCAACTTTATTACGAACTTATTCTTTTCCCCGATCCATGTTGCTTGAAATAGGATTGCGGCATTTTAGATCAATTTTCATCATCTTTTCGCACTTTGGACTACGACCGCTCGTGGCATGCGAAGAAGTCTGCTACTTCTCTTTCCCTCCCTCCTCCTCATCCCCGTCCCATCCCATCCCATCCCCTTCCCTCTGTGTCTGTGATCTCTCAACACTAAAGACTTCGTTCGACCCAGTCCTACCTCCCATGTGCACAAAGACCAGGGGGGACGGGTCCCCGGTCCAGCGTTGGTGCAGGCCTGCACTTGGAACACGTAGAACCGCTTGGTCAGCTCCGTCACCGTCGCCTGCGTCTTGTTGCCTGCAATGTCACACACCTGGACAGTGGAACCTGTTTTAAAGTGGCCCTGGCACACACCTGGACAGTGGAACCTGTTTTAAGGTGGCCCTGGCACACACCTGGACAGTGGAACCTGTTTTAAAGTGGCCCTGGCACACACCTGGACAGTGGAACCTGTTTTAAGGTGGCCCTGGCACACACCTGGACAGTGGAACCTGTTTTAAGGTGGCCCTGGCACACACCTGGACAGTGGAACCTGTTTTAAGGTGGCCCTGGCACACACCTGGACAGTGGAACCTGTTTTAAAGTGGCCCTGGTACACACCTGGACAGTGGAACCTGTTTAAAGGTGGCCCTGGTACACACCTGGACATGGAACCTGTTTTAAGGTGGCCCTGGCACACACCTGGACAGTGGAACCTGTTTTAAAGTGGCCCTGGCACACACCTGGACAGTGGAACCTGTTTTAAGGTGGCCCTGGCACACACCTGGACAGTGGAACCTGTTTTAAAGTGGCCCTGGCACATACCTGGACAGTGGAACCTGTTTTAAAGGTGGCCCTGGCACACACCTGGACAGTGGAACCTGTTTTAAAGTGGCCCTGGCACACACCTGGACAGTGGAACCTGTTTTAAAGTGGCCCTGGCACACACCTGGACAGTGGAACCTGTTTTAAAGTGGCTCTGGCACACACCTGGACAGTGGAACCTGTTTTAAAGGTGGTCTTGGTACACACCTGGACAGTGGAACCTGTTTTAAGGTGGTCTTGGTACACACCTGGACAGTGGAACCTGTTTTAAAGTGGCCCTGGCACACACCTGGACAGTGGAACCTGTTTTAAAGTGGCCCTGGCACACACCTGGACAGTGGAACCTGTTTTAAGGTGGTCTTGGTACACACCTGGACAGTGGAAACCTGTTTTAAAGGTGGTCTTGGTACACACCTGGACAGTGGAACCTGTTTTAAAGGTGGTCTTGGTACACACCTGGACAGTGGAACCTGTTTTAAAGTGGCCCTGGCACACACCTGGACAGTGGAACCTGTTTTAAAGGTGGTCTTGGTACACACCTGGACAGTGGAACCTGTTTTAAAGGTGGTCTTGGTACACACCTGGACAGTGGAACCTGTTTTAAAGGTGGTCTTGGTACACACCTGGACAGTGGAACCTGTTTTAAAGGTGGTCTTGGTACACACCTGGACAGTGGAACCTGTTTTAAAGGTGGTCTTGGTACACACCTGGACAGTGGAACCTGTTTTAAAGTGGCCCTGGCACACAGCTGGACAGTGGAACCTGTTTTAAAGGTGGTCTTGGTACACACCTGGACAGTGGAACCTGTTTTAAAGGTGGTCTTGGTACACACCTGGACAGTGGAACCTGTTTTAAGGTGGCCCTGGTACACACCTGGACAGTGGAACCTGTTTTAAGGTGGCCTTGGTACAAAGACTTCATCTTCACCATCGCCCTAAAGTTCAGAAAAATGGATTCTCCGACACTGTGATACTATTTTACGCTGTGATACTATTTTACACTGTGTTACTATTTTACACTGTGATACTATTTTACACTAGTTTACACTGTGGTACTATTTTACACTGTGATACCACTTTATATTGGGATACTATTTTACACTAGTTTACCCTGTGATACTACTTTATATTGGGATACTATTTTACACTGTGATACTATTTTACACTGGGATACTACTTTATATTGGGATACTATTTTATACTAGTTTACACTGTGGTACTATGTTATACTAGTTTACACTGTGATAATATTTTACACTGTGATACTACTTTATATTGGGATACTAGTTTACACTGTGATACTATTTTACACTGTGATACTACTTTATATTGGGATACTAGTTTACACTGTGATACTACTTCATATTGGGATACTATTTTACACTAGTTTACACTGTATACTATTTTACACTAGTTTACACTGTGACACTATTTTACACTGTGATACTACGTTTATACTGGGATACTAGTTTACACTAGTTACACTGTGATACTATTTTACACTGTGATACTACTTTATATTGGGATACTAGTTTACACTGTGATACTACTTCATATTGGGATACTATTTTACACTAGTTTACACTGTGATACTAGTTTACACTAGTTTACACTGTGATACTATTTTACACTGTGATACCATTTTCAATGCCTGCAGAATGACTTCCCCATTCCAGCCTCTCCACAGTCTTCAAACGACTTTCTTCCCTAGCCTGATACCTGACAAATGATCAAGTATCTCCATAGCCTTCAAACGACTTTCTTCCGTAGCCTGACAGCTGACAAATCATCAAGTATCACCATAGTCTTCAAACGACTTTCTTCCGTAGCCTGATTGCTGGCAAAGGATCAAGTATCACCATAGTCTTCAAACGACTTTCTTCCGTAGCCTGATTGCTGGCAAAGGATCAAGTATCACCATAGTCTTCAAACGACTTTCTTCCGTAGCCTGATTGCTGGCAAAGGATCAAGTATCACCACAGTCTTCAAACGACTTTCTTCCGTAGCCTGATTGCTGACAAATGATCAAGTATCACCATAGTCTTCAAACGACTTTCTTCCGTAGCCTGACAGCTGACAAATGATCAAGTATCACCATAGTCTTCAAACGACTTTCTTCCGTAGCCTGACAGCTGACAAATGATCAAGTATCACCATAGTCTTCAAACTACTTTCTTCCACAGCCTGTCACACCATCCCCACCCCTCATTTCTCTCCTACGCGCACACACACACAGGTCGTGGAGGTCGAGGCCAGGCACAGATGTCCAACCCAAACTCATTTCACCTGTTCCACTTGCACTTTACTCTCGGTGCAGGTTCCCAGGTACCTCGAAAGTCAGGGGGAGTGTGGGACAGGACAGAGAGTGGAAGGAGGAGGCTGGGGCTGGGTGTTAAGTGGGGGGCTTCCTTTGTGCGAGGAGACAACAGCCTTACCGCCCAAAGGCTGAATGAGAAGAAAGCAACACAGAAACCTGCCGACAAAGACTTGTTTTCCAAGAACTTTCTCGTCTTGGCCTGCACTAGATTCTCCTTAAAATAAAGACTGATTGTGCAACATTCCTGTCGTTGTCTCAACAGGATCAGCCTTCCTGCAAGGACGTCTTTTCGCTTGCGCACTTTGTTGTCCCCACAACAGTGTGTCTCTGTGCGACTGCTAGATGTTCCTCGAAATGAAAACTCCCTCTGTTTAAGACTTGTTTTCATGGAAATATTTCTGTCTTTTGAGTTTTACTAGTTAGGAACATTTCTGGTCTCTGATTTATATCTACATAACAGACTGCCTTTTTTCAAACATTCAAGTGTTAGTCATTTCTGAATTCACACACACACACACACAGATTGGCGCGAGCGCACGAACACACACACACACATACACGTACACACACACAAACACGCACGCATGCACATACACGTACACACACACACGCGCACACACACACACACACACACACACACACACACACACACACACACACACACACACACACACACGCACGCACAATTAACAAATCGATATTTACAGCAGAATTAACAGCGATACTCCTGGCTTTAAATTACCTTTTAAACTTTCCAAGAACAGTATTTCAAATTCTGTTCTGTGTTGATTCTAAATCAGTTCTTCAGGCATTAAAAGTTTTTCAATTGCACACAAGACCTGAAATGATCATAGAGATAAGTTGCATGATACACATGCTAATTGCAAGAGGAACCCATGTAGCTTTTTGTTGGATTCCTTCATTGTTCTTTTCACTACAATGAAAAAGTAGACAGGGCAGCTAAACGTGGAGCCAAAAATAGTTTTGATTCAGAATTGTTTGATTTTCCCTTATCAGTACATGAACAGTGTAACTTAGTTAAGTCGCATATCTGGAAAGCTTTCGAATATAGTATGGTAGATCACATCAATAAAGATCAGTTTGATATTAAAAGAATCAAAGAGAATTTTAACTGTAATAGAAAATTACTCTCATTAATGTACAGGTGGAAACTTAATGCATTTAAAACAAAATATGTAAAAAGCGTAGTTTGCGTATGTGGAAACAAAATTACTCCAGTTCATATTGTTTCATGCAGTGATATGAGAAAAACCATTCCAGTATTGAAGCAAAATACTGTGCAGGCTATTTTTGAGTCACCAGCTTTAACGTATGAATTCTTTGTACACTTAGAACGCACCCCTATTGGAAGATACTTATAACATTTTTATTAACTTTATTTGCGGGGGAGGAGAAAGGAGGAGGGTTGGAGTGGATAATTTGCGGGGGAGGAGGGGGGGGTTGGAGGGATATGGTGGGGAGGGGGGGGGGGAAGCAAAGTTTTTTTTTTAAACTACTTTCATGCGTTTTGACTTTAATTGATTAGTTAGTTGTTGGTTTTAAGTATTTTGTTTTATGTTAATCTTCACTTATGACTTATGTAAAGATATTCGCACACTTACACATCCACAACTATCTCACTCACACGCACCACGCACGCACCCGCACGCACACTTACACACTCACTCACACACACACACACACACACACACACACACACACACACACACACACATTCGCGTGCACGTGCACCCATACATATACACATGCATACATTATGTGCACGCTTGCAATTACTTCCGTACACATTCACCTTTTTTTTTTTTTTTCTTTTTTTTTTTGGGGGTCTAATATCACGAATAGTGGATAGACATTAAATGAAAGACACACGCACGCACACGCACACGCACACACATGCACGCACACACTGCACACCAGCACACACACACACATACGCACGTAACACACACACACACGCACACGCACACACACACACAAACACACACAGACACACACACCTTGCTGATAAAACTGCACCCAAGTGGTATTAGTGAAGTCGAGGATTGTGGCTATTGCACTGTACTGCTGGTTGACATACTGGATGTAGTGACCACGGATCAGGCCGTTGGGCCATGTCGGCGGTTGCCACTGGAGATGAACTTGACCTTCGGACACCACTTCTGCTTCCAGGTTTTCTGGTCGCGAGGGAACTGAAAACAAGCATGGAGGATGTGTTGGGGAAGTTAGGGTTATATAGACTGTAAATGGTAAGTAGTGTGTGTGTGTGTGTGTGTAAGTGTGTGTGTGTGTATGTATGTGTACAACGCACACGTCTATGAAAATGTGCATGCATGCACTGAAGCAAACCTGCATAATGTATGCAGGAGTGTGTATGTTTGTGTGGGCATTTGTGTGTGTATGTGTATGGTGTGTATGTGTATGTGAGAACACACACATGCAAGTATGAACGCTGCATACTTACGTGCACGAGTGTGTGTATGTGTACACCTTTACAAAAACACACACTATAATAGTGCGTCTGTGTCTGTATGCATGATAAATGCACCAGAGTAGCTCTCTCAAACTTTAATCCTTATTCTGGTTATTTAACAACATACTATTAAGTCCGTTGTCTGGTGAATTAACAGAAGGAAAGTTTGAAAAAAAACAGTTATATTTGTTTAATGCGCATAACTTTTCAACGGTTAGTATTTAAACATGACATGCAGAATAAAAATTATTAGCAACTGAACAAAGAATAATATATAAAACAAAACTTATGTGCTTGCGAGTGTTTGATTATCTGCTTAACCTGTCTAGAATGTGAAAATAACTGGTGAAAACAGGTAGCACATCCTGCTTGTCATTCTCAAGAGCTTGTTCGCAAATAATCCAGTCAATGATGTTCCACAGTATCCAGAAATAAGTTGCAGCCTTTTTCAAAGGAAAGTCAGTGTGGATTATACCGTCTTCCATGCAGGTAATCCAGGTAAGAATGAATAAGGTACAGTTCAGTTTTCACATTGAAATCATGTGCTGATAACACAAATTTAAACAAAAATGGTCACTACAACAAATGTAATAGTTAGCCACACTGTCCTCGTTTATGTTTGAAAGGTTTAGGATCATCTGGAAGCGCTACACTGAGTTTTTCTTCCCCACTGAATGGCATGTTAAGATTCTGCCCCACTGAATGGCATCTTGAGATTTCCGTCACCCTCAGGCACTCATCCAGTCATTTTCCATGTCGATCTCAAATCATGATTACATGGTGCTTGATCTAAATCAAAACTGTCACCCACACACCCAGTTCGTTTAAAATGTCCATAACTTCTTCTTCACTTGCTTTTTCCTCAAGACATTCAGCAAAAACATCTAACAAGTTCCTAATTCTATCACGTTCTCCTTTGGGCGCTGCCATTTTTGTTTTGCAGATGAGTTGAGTTGCCCTATGCATTACGAGCTGCTACTAACTATAAAGCAAGCTAAAAACGCTGAAAGTCCATGTTCCTGGGCTCTCTCAGTCATTCATGCTAATTAGTTTCTCACTGAGCCAAAGTTTCCTATCTGTGTGTGTCAGTGAAACTAGGCTCGCAAGGCTCACCCTACAGACGACTTATGTCGCGACAACAGTGACGGCCATGATGTAATGGTGCGACTTATGTCACAACAACCAGTGACGGCCATGACGTAATGGTGTGACTTATGTCACGACAACCAGTGACGGCCATGATGTAATGGTGTGACTTATGTCGCGACAACCAGTGACGGCCATGATGTAATGGTGTGACTTATGTCACGACAACCAGTGACGGCCATGATGTAATGGTGCGACTTATGTTGCGACAACCAGTGACGGCCATGATGTAATGGTGTGACTTATGTCATGACAACCAGTGACGGCCATGATGTAATGGTGCGACTTATGTCATGACAACCAGTGACGGCCATGATGTAATGGTGCGACTTATGTCATGACAACCAGTGACGGCCATGATGTAATGGTGCGACTTATGTCATGACAACCAGTGACGGCCATGATGTAATGGTGCGACTTATGACGCGACAACCAGCGACGGCCATGACGTAATGGTGTGACTTACGTCACGACAACCAGTGACGGCCATGATGTAATGGTGGACTTATGTCACGATAACCAGTGACGGCCATGATGTAATGGTGTGACTTATGTCACGACAACCAGTGACGGCCATGATGTAATGGTGCGACTTATGTCGCGACAACCAGTGACGGCCATGATGTAATGGTGCGACTTATGTCACGACAACCAGTGACGGCCATGATGTAATGGTGCGACTTATGTCACGACAACCAGTGACGGCCATGATGTAATGGTGCGACTTATGTCATGACAACCAGTGACGGCCATGATGTAATGGTGCGACTTATGTCACGACAACCAGTGACGGCCATGATGTAATGGTGCGACTTATGTCATGGATATGTCATGACAACCAGTGACGGCCATGATGTAATGGTGCGACTTATGTCATGACAACCAGTGACGGCCATGACATAATGGTGCGACTTATGTCATGACAACCAGTGACGGCCATGACGTAATGGTGCGACTTATGTCGCGACAACCAGTGACGGCCATGATGTAATGGTGCGACTTATGTCACGACAACCAGTGACGGCCATGATGTAATGGTGTGACTTATGTCATGACAACCAGTGCGGCCATGATGTAATGGTGCGACTTATGTCGCGGCAACCAGTGACGGCCATGATGTAATGGGGCGACTTATGTCGCGACAACCAGTGACGGCCATGATGTAATGGTGTGCTTATGTCACGACAACCAGTGACGGCCATGATGTAATGGTGCGACTTATGTCATGACAACCAGTGCGGCCATGATGTAATGGTGCGACTTATGTCACGACAACCAGTGACCGCCCATGACGTAATGGTGTGACTTATGTCACAACAACCAGTGACGGCCATGATGTAATGGTGTGACTTATGTCATGACAACCAGTGACGGCCATGATGTAATGGTGTGACTTATGTCACGACAACCAGTGACGGCCATGATGTAATGGTGCGACTTATGTCATGACAACCAGTGACGGCCATGATGTAATGGTGCGACTTATGTCACGACAACCAGTGACGGCCATGATGTAATGGTGCGACTTATGTCACGACAACCAGTGACGGCGATGATGTAATGGTGCGACTTTGTCACGACAACCAGTGACGGCCATGATGTAATGGTGCGACTTATGTCATGACAACCAGTGACGGCCATGATGTAATGGTGTGACTTATGTCGCGACAACCAGTGACGGCCATGATGTAAATGGTGCGACTTATGTCGCGACAACCAGTGATGGCCATGATGTAATGGTGCGACTTATGTCATGACAACAGTGACGGCCATGATGTAATGGTGTGACTTATGTCGCAGACCTGTTTACCCCTTGGCTACCCAAGTGTAATCCCAAATACTGAAAAGTGTAATCTTATGGGGGAAAAGTGTAATCGAAGGCGCGAAGCGCCGAGATAGTAGGGGGGTCCGGGGGCATGCCCCCCGGAAAATTTTTTGGGGGGAAGCAAAATGGTGCAATCTGGTGCACATTCTGGTGCACATTCTAAGGTTAAATTTCATCATTATGACCATGAAAATTCAACTCAAAATTAAACAAAAACAAATTAAAACTCACCAACTGCCATTGGAACACTTTACTTGGTCAAAGGATGTCTGCCAAGTTGGAGGATACCAAATAAATAAGTCATACTTACTTGCAGCAATCTTGGAGTCAGGAAACATCGTTTGAAATGCCTTGACAAACTTGTCAGCATTCGCGAGAGGCAGGTTATTTTTGCCAGGATGTCCCAACACATCTTTGCTTCAGCTTTTGTTGTCATCTTTTCCAATGAATTTCCAGAATCATTATGCTTGCTCTGGATCATGAAATTCGCGATAGATTTCTGCTTTCCAGCTGCTTCGATGAACTGCTTGTGAGAAGCCGTGCCCACATGTCTCTTACAATCGAACATTCCGCCATGTTCACAGCTGAAGTCCGACTTGCATATGCTACAATGCACATATCCGGCCCTTTTCTTGATGGGAAAAGACAGTTATACTTGTCATGGTGCCTCGTGCCTTTTTTGGTTTCTCAGGAACTGTTTCTTCCGTAACACGGCAATCAGAATCGTCGTCTGTCTCATGCTGAGCACGCTTTGACGCCATCTTTGATAATGATGTCAACCCGCGAAAGTTATCTCCCTTACTAAAACGTTCAACCTCATGCCTGCCGCAATGCTGGCTTTCGGTACACTGATATGAAGGAATAACTGAACACTGTAACTTTCGTAGGCGGCACAGTGATGTGAAACGGGCCATGCGTTGTTGAAACCGACGAGAATGATTGCTTTCGAAAAGGTAGTTTTGGCGATCCGCGTGGCGGAATTTAATGTTTGAAGGCGTAATGGCGTAATTGGAGGTTTGAAATCGTGATTTATTACGCCAAAGGCGTAAAGTAAACAGGTCTGATGTCGCGACAACCAGTGACGGCCATGATGTAATGGTGCGACTTATGTCATGACAACCAGTGACGGCCATGATGTAATGGTGCGACTTATGTCACGACAACCAGTGACGGCCATGAGTAATGGTGTGACTTATGTCACAACAACCAGTGACAGCCATGATGTAATGGTGCGACTTATGTCATGACAACCAGTGACGGCCATGATGTAATGGTGTGACTTATGTCATGACAACAGTGACGGCCATGATGTAATGGTGCGACTTATGTCATGACAACCAGTGACGGCCATGATGTAATGGTGCGACTTATGTCACGACAACCAGTGACGGCCATGATGTAATGGTGCGACTTATGTCATGACAACCAGTGACGGCCATGATGTAATGGTGCGACTTATGTCGCTACAACCAGTGACGGCCATGATGTAATGGTGCGACTTATGTCGCTACAACCAGTGACGGCATGATGTAATGGTGTGATTTATGTCACAACAACCAGTGACGGCCATGATGTAATGGTGTGACTTATGTCAGGACAACCAGTGACGGCCATGACATAATGGTGCGACTTATGTCATGACAACAGTGACGGCCATGATGTAATGGTGTGACTTATGTCATGACAACCAGTGACGGCCATGATGTAATGGTGCGACTTATGTCACGACAACCAGTGACGGCCATGATGTAATGGTGCGACTTATGTCACGACAACCAGTGACGGCCATGATGTAATGGTGCGACTTATGTCATGACAACCAGTGACGGCCATGATGTAATGGTGTGACTTATGTCGCGACAACCAGTGACGGCCATGATGTAATGGTGCGACTTATGTCGCGACAACCAGTGATGGCCATGATGTAATGGTGCGACTTATGTCATGACAACAGTGACGGCCATGATGTAATGGTGTGACTTATGTCGCGACAACCAGTGACGGCCATGATGTAATGGTGCGACTTATGTCATGACAACCAGTGACGGCCATGATGTAATGGTGTGACTTATGTCATGACAACCAGTGACGGCCATGATGTAATGGTGCGACTTATGTCACAACAACCAGTGACGGCCATGATGTAATGGTGCGACTTATGTCACGACAACCAGTGACGGCCATGATGTAATGGTGCGACTTATGTCATGACAACCAGTGACGGCCATGATGTAATGGTGCGACTTATGTTGCTACAACCAGTGACGGCCATGATGTAATGGTGCGACTTATGTCGCTACAACCAGTGACGGCCATGATGTAATGGTGTGATTTATGTCACAACAACCAGTGACGGCCATGATGTAATGGGTGTGACTTATGTCATGACAACCAGTGACGGCCATGACATAATGGTGCGACTTATGTCATGACAACCAGTGACGGCCATGATGTAATGGTGTGACTTATGTCCGACAACCAGTGACGGCCATGATGTAATGGTGCGACTTATGTCATGACAACCAGTGACGGCCATGATGTAATGGTGCGACTTATGTCACGGACAACCAGTGACGGCCATGATGTAATGGTGTGACTTATGTCACGACAAACAGTGACGGCCATGATGTAATGGTGTGACTTATGTCATGACAACCAGTGACAGCCATGATGTAATGGTGCAACTTATGTGCGGACAACCAGTGACGGCCATGATGTAATGGTGCGGACTTATGTCGCGACAACCAGTGACGGCCATGACGTAATGGTGTGACTTATGTCATGACAACCAGTGACGGCCATGATGTAATGGTGTGACTTATGTCATGACAACCAGTGACGGCCATGATGTAATGGTGCGACTTATGTCATGACAACAGTGACGGCCATGACGTAATGGTGCGACTTATGTCATGACAAACCAGTGACGGCCATGACGTAATGGTGTGACTTATGTCATGACAACAGTGACGGCCATGATGTAATGGTGCGACTTATGTCACGACAACCAGTGACGGCCTGACGTAATGGTGTGACTTATGTCATGACAACCAGTGACGGCCATGACGTAATGGTTGACTTATGTCATGACAACGTGACGGCCATGATGTAATGGTGCGACTTATGTCATGACAACCAGTGACGGCCATGACGTAATGGTGTGACTTATGTCACAACAACCAGTGACGGCCATGACGTAATGGTGCGACTTATGTCATGACAACCAGTGACGGCCATTGACGTTAATGGTGTGACTTATGTCATGACAACCAGTGACGGCCATGATGTAATGGTGCGACTTATGTCATGACAACCAGTGACGGCCATGATGTAATGGTGCGAACTTATGTCATGACAACAGTGACGGCCCATGATGTAATGGTGTGACTTATGTCATGACAACCAGTGACGGCCATTTATGTAATGGTGCGACTTATGTCACGACAACCCGGGGACGGCCATGATGTAATGGTGTGACTTATGTCATGACAACCAGTGACGGCCATGACGTAATGGTGTGGACTTATGTCATGACAACAGTGACGGCCATGATGTAATGGTGCGACTTATGTTGCGACAACCAGTGACGGCCATGACGTAATGGTGTGACTTATGTCATGACAACCAGTGACGGCCATGACGTAATGGTGTGACTTATGTCACGACTACCAACCTAAGGGTTAAAATGGTAAGACATGAACAAAAAGGAAACTCGTTATACCAGTGCTGAAGAGTCTGATGACAATCACACACAGACCAACACCCTACACACACACGTCATAAAACATGTTTAAATCTGTGCCATCAGGGTTTATTTTAGACATTAGCTGTCGGAGATATGCAACAGATATTTTTCTTGATTATTTTCTCTCTTCTCTTTCTTTTTTTTTTTGTTCTTAAACATTTCGCTTTTTTTCTCTTTTTTTTTTTTTTTGCGATCTGTAAATTTTTTGTGCAGGGAGGAGGAGGGGAGGCCACTGTGTTTGCAGTTGGAGAATTCCTCCAAACGGCAGTAAAATTTTAATACCTGCTGTCCATCCTATATGTCAGCATACTTGCAGGCATACATCCACCAGTCTACTGCACCTATACACCCACACACACCCCTACCACCCTAGACCGTCTCCCTACCCTTCTCACCACCTCTTCCCCCGGCAACCACTCCTCCCATCCCACCACCTGAAGAATCCAACCAGAAAAGGCGTTCAGAAGAGCAGGACTCTCCACAAAGGTCAAGCAGATGCTTGATAAGCATCTGACCCCCGTCTTTACCACACCTCCATGGGCTGGCCCTGCTCCCTCCACTTTCGTTCAAAATCCATTCAGCATGATCTTGCTCAGATCCTGAATCTGCTCTTTGACCTGGACCTGTGCCCTATCGGACGGGTTCCACCTGGGGCCATGTTACAACCTTCCACCGAGTTTTGTTAGCACTGGTTCAATAGCTTTCCCATAATTTTGCATTTTGTGACAACTCCATGGCAAAGTCTATAAAAAATTTTTTTTTTTTTTAAAGTACTCTTTAGTAACTCCGCCGGTTCACACGCACAAACAAACATCAAGACAAAACACAACGCATTTCGACCTCTTTAGTCTTCAGGCAAGACAAACAAATTCAGGACAATGAAAACAAAGAACAAGCGATCACTTATCTTCTTGAATCTGCCCAAATTGTGTGTTTAAAAAAGACAAATAAAGAAAAACATACAGACCCGTAACTCCAAATCTTCCCTCCTACTCCCCTCGCCTAACTCCTCCTCCAACTTCTTGAACTTCTACACTTTTTTTTTTACCTTTCATCTCGCTGAAAGCGGAAGGTCACAACATTGTCCTTGCTTGGGTTCCCAGTCATGTTGGCATCAGAGAGAATGAAATGGCTGATCATCTGGCCAAGAATGCCACACAGGGAAACTGTCTGAAATATCTATCCCCTACACAGATCTAAAACCGAAAGTTAATGATTATGTCAGAGACCTCTGGCAGGAGGGCTGGAATATACAGACGGATAGCAAACTTTTCCAGATCCGTCCAAACCCAAAAGAGTTCCTCTCATCTACCTCTGGTGGTCGCAAAGAAGAAACGATTTATGCTGGCTGCACACTGGCCACTCGTATTTTACTCATTCATACCTTGTAAAGAGTGAAGAAGCTCTGTGGTGCATTTCATGTCATGCACCACTCACAATGAAACACATTCTAGTGTTGGGACTTGTATGATGTGAGACATAAACATTTTACAGCAGATTCCAAGAAAACCTTGCCCAGAGATGTTCCACCTGATGTGATCTTTGAATTTTTGAAAGAGATTAACATTTTTCATCTGATCCGAGATTTTAGAGTGGAAAGATTTTTTAACAAAATTCCGGGCGTGTTTCTAGAAGATGTATTTTGAAAGAGTTGTGTGAACGAATGACTTGTGAGTTGACTTCAACGCGGTGACAGCCCTGATATGGCCCTTTGCGGTCGGCTGGGCTGTAAGCAGCATTACCTTACCTTACCTTACCTCCCCTTCCACTGCCCTGTTTCCCACCTACCGTCTTCTTTGGTCTGCACCAGGATGGGTCGGCTGTATGGACCCTGCAGGCTGTCGCTGTGAGCCGAACAGAGATGTTGTAGAGAGTGAAGGCCTTCAGGCTGTCCAGCGTGGCCATGTTGCTGTGGCTGCAAAACGCACCACCGCTCGGTCAACATCCGTCCCCCAGTCGCGTCCGTCTTCCAATTTTTGTGATGCAAGTGTTTTTGTTTTTTTTCTTTTTCATTTGTTTTGTTCTTAAATCAGGTTTTTAATCCTTTTCACTATGACCTGTGTAAGGTTTATGAATGTGGCACTGTCATTCACATGAATGCCGCATGAGAATGGACATATGTACACACAAGCATGTACATGCGTAGATACATACATACACATGCATCTCATACATATTCATGTCTTGTGCTAGCTGGCATATGTCAGAGCCAACTGAAGACTGCATGTTCATCACTTTAGAAGAACCAAGTTCAAATTCCAAAAATATATAAGGAAAAAAAAAAAACAACAAAAAACCCCAGAAGGGTGCCAAGGAAAGCAGGTACCTCCACACTGGTCAAACAAATCTTCGTTCCCCCTTTTCGTGAGTTCATGACTAAAAACAAAATAATTTGTCACCAGAGGGAAGCAATAGCTGTTATATACAGCCCGAAGGAGATTCTGTCCGGTACTTTTTTCTTTCACAGAATATGCAAAATATAAAACGTCAACATTCATATCACTGCAAAGTTTTATTACCACTTGAAAATACTACTTTGGTATACAGCGGTCAGTTCATAACAATAACTTTGCACTGCCCATGTTGAGTGGGAAGTCTGTCATCTTCATAACATTAACCTTGCACTGCCCATGTTGAGTGAGAAGTCTGTCATCTTCATAACAATAACCTTGCACTGCCCATGTTGAGTGGGAAGTCTGTCATCTTCATAACATTAACCTTGCACTGCCCATGTTGAGTGGGAAGTCTGTCGTCTTTCTGTTTATGGAAACAGATCCTGGATCTGCGGCTGGATTCAGATCCGCATCAGAATTCAAAGGGTTCATCCTTGGCCCACAGTCTGTCTGTCCACCACATTCCGTCAACACTGGCTCAGTACTTTTTGTAAAATAAATCTATCAATACTCTTGTAGAAGGACTGCGAATCTCCCCCCCCCCCCCACCCTCCCTTCCCTCCGCTCAGATCCACACCAGGGACCCCCTCCCAACTTCATAGGTTTGTCCCTAGCCGCAGTCCATCTTTTGATCAAGTCTGATTATAATAACTCAGAAGTTTTTGCATAATCCTGCCCATGGACAAATAAACATATACAGAAAAAATAACCTCCTTGAAGGAAGAAATAATTCTACGTCCCACGCACACACATGCGCATGCGTGCCACACACACACACACACACACACACACACACACAACCTACTCACACACACAACAAGACAGATGAACAGAAGAGAAGCCTTAGCCTTAAAGCAATAAAAAGAAAATACTGCAGTCACTACACAGATAACTAAATCACACATAAATAAATGGATGGACAAAATAAGACAGAAAGCAAGCAAACAAATCATTTGAAAAAAAAAATCAGAACAGTCAAACACCACAGCTACAAACAGAACCAAAAAAACAAAAAACAAACAAACAAACATAACGCACACCTCCTTTTCAGAAAGACAGACGGAGATGGCGTCTCCTGGAAATCGCTGGCAAGAAAACGCGTGTCCAGCTGCTGACAGCGCACTGTGTAGTGCGTCACGGGCAGCGACGCCTCCAGGTCCTGGCTGGAGTAGGCCCACGTCAGCGCTATGGCATTCGGCTCCAGCGGCACGGCATGCAGGTTGAACGGGGCGGCCAGGTTGGTGTGCAGCGTGGGGAGAGAAGCGTTGCCTAGGGGGAAAGAAATGGCTGTGACGATTTTTTTTTTTTTCCTTTTTAAAAAAAACAAACTTGTTTCCTATATCAGAAAAAAAAAGACTGTGGTGTGTGTGTGGCACAAAATGTCTATGTTCTCTATCCTTGGCCCATCCACCCCATTCCTGCCAACTTCCTCCCCACCTCCCTCCTCCTCCTCCCAAAATACCCCCTCAAGTCCTCAGCAGTTCTTAGGGGGAGATGGCTTAAAAATGGAGTTTCACTGTACCATTACTCTCCTGATGCTATTTTTGCTTCACTCACCCAACTCCACTCACCGCTCACGCCAGTTTGAGTATACAAGATTGGACTGATGGAAGTTTAAATTCTGATTCTCCCAGTTATCCTACTCATCCTTCATGAGACATATGCACCTATTATTTTCAGAGACGACACTGGTACATCCATTCTTCACCTTTTTCAGGCTTCTTTTCTGCTTACAGGTTGCTGTAGCTCAAATTTCTCAATCCTTAAAGTTAATTTAAAAAAAAAAAAAAAAAAAAAAAAAAAAAAATTATCTAACAACTTCTCACCTGCTCCGTAACAGGTGGGACTCGACATCACAGGCCGAAGTCATGCAATCCACTCATCCGACCCAAAACAAAGAGGTAAGACTCATTACTGACGATACAGTCATGTTTCCCCTGTTCCGACCACTTTGGGCCCCAGTGGTTTTCAACTCTTGTCGAAGGCGACAGCATACAGCTCAGGCTGAAGGAGCCTGCAAGCCACACGTCTGGTTGGTCTTGGGGGAGGTGAAGAGGGATAGGAGATGAGCCTCACCTGTACCCTGATTCTCCTCAACATTCATTACCGCAGTGCTCCAGTTCATGTGCAGTGACGGGGCGAATCACATTCAGTGACAGAGTCATGTGCAGAGAGCCCTCACCGAGGGTGCAATCATGTATGCTGGATTGAAGCACCGAGTATGAAAATGTCAAGGATGTTGTGTTGAAGATCTCATGGGTCAACTCAATCAAGTCGCAGCCAAAATGGACCAGTTTGTCCCTCAGATCACACAATTTTTGGCAATTTAAAAAAAAAATCGTAAAAAAAAAATCAACCACTTTCAGGGATGAAAACAGTTTTTTTTTAAAAAAAGAGGAGATTGGCGGGGATCTGGGGTTCACCATGGGCCCCCAGTGGGGTACATGGGCAACAGCGCAGCGGGGGTCAGGGGGCGGCGCCCCTGAAGCTGAAGCATATTTTGTATTAAATATGGCATAAAAATCTTTAGAAATCACTTTCTTGCTTCTAAACAACTCATTCTATAGATCAGCTTTCAACACCATGAAGACCGAGACTGATGTGGAAAGAAACTATGTCAATTGAGACAAATATTTAGTTTGATGAATCCTCAGAACTCTAGCTAAAGAAAATTTGACAAACAGTGCTTTCAGGACATAAAGAATAAGGCCTGTAGATAAGTAAATCAGAGTGGAAATCAAACTAAGTAAATCAGATGTATGAAAACGACTGCTGGACTTCAATAAACACAATATGAAAAATGATTACTTTGAAGTCCTTTAAAAAAAAACTGAAGCTTTTGGGCCTTAGATCCTTCGTCAGGAAACACTAAACACAAAAAAGAACATAAAAGAACAAATGACATAAAAACAAACTGATGTCACAACAGTACCCCCCCCCCCCCAACTTCCCTCTTACAACTAATCATATCCCCCCCCCCCCCCCCTCTTGACAAGTGTGTGTGTGTGTGTGTGTGTGGGGGGGGGGGGGGGGTGATTGTGTGTGTGTGTGTGTGTGTGTTGTGTGTGGGGGGGGGGGGGTTGTTTGTGTGTGTGTGTGTGTGAGGTGGGGACGGGGTGTGGGGGGAGGGGGCGAAGTGTGTGGGGTATGTGTGTTGTGGGGTGAGGGTGGGGGTTGGGGGAGAAGGAGGAGGAGTAGAGGAAGTATATAGGTAATGGGGGGAGTGGGCTGGTGGAAAAGGATTTCATAGGGGGGGCTGTTAGCAGACACCTAACAAATGTAGCAAACGTTTGCATTATACCAGGGGAAAAGTGTTACACAATACTGTTGTGACATCAGTTTATTTTGATGTCATTTGTTCTTTTATATTCTTTTCGTCACTTTGACGTTTTTCCCTTGCTTTGAAGACTCTACGAGTGGAAGTACTTAAGAGTAGGAGTCAAGCTATCTTTGGAAATTAAATTAAACGTAGATTGTTGCATACCCAATGATCTGAAAACATGCTGTAATGGTGTTGGAAACACACACATTTTCTGTTGGTGACTGGGACGCTCGATGTGATCTCTGATTGCCACAAAGCCACGACTACCAAAGTAGACACGTTTTTGGCAAGGCTCGCAAAACACTTCAAATTCGCCGTCTTTGTCATGTTTTCTTATTGCATCCGCGACTCTGCGGTCACACACGTCCTTCTGCTGCCACTCGGTCTTCTAGTGGTTCACATACTTCTTTCTTTTCTTTTTTTTCGTTTTGTTTGCACTCACTAGCGGCAAACTCTCACTGTGAATCGACGCCATGATGATAAATGATACTGGAAGGAAACAGAATGAGAACTATGCCGTTTGAGAACATTACCGACAGAGAAGAAATTCGCTGTGCAGACAAGTTGAGATCGTTTCTGAGCATCATTCTTCGAATAATTTTTCGGCGGAGACTTTTTCTTTCGGCGGAGATGCGAAAAAATAACGGCGGAGACGGCGGAAACGGCGGAGGAGTTTTCATCCCTGCACTTTACCTAGGAGCATGAAACATACACGATTGGATAGAATAAACAATATATTCATCAAAAATGTTCACCTTGACTGAGGAATCCACGCAGTTCACATGATGCAAGTAATCCAAAATAATACACATTTGCAGAAAAACAAAAACTTTCTGTGCACACTGTAACCTACTTCTTCATACTCCCATACAAGTTGAATTACACTTCTGAGCACTTGGTATGACCTACAGAGAATAGCATATTTATGAAAACTGCATAAAAACACAAGAATATGACCACAAAATGCTTGATCCACACTCATGTTCCGCACAAACATACTTCACCTGGGTGCCGCCATGTTCAAAATTGTGTGATCGCGGGAGCTGGAGCAGGACAATTCAAATCCATATAAAACTACTACAGAATACACGAAGAAGGTTCTAAGGGAAGCAACTGCAAGAAAAGGCCCTAAGCTGTCCTTGAAATGAGATTTATTGCCCTTTAATAAAAGGCGGTATTATTTAAACATCGTCAAACTCTGTCAGAAGTATGCGTCCGACACGCCTTCAAGCGATGTGAACAGTGTCGGAAACCCGCTTTTGACAAGATTCGATTGAATTAAAAGCGAATGTTGCTTGGAGTACAGCTTACTGCTGTTCCACACATGAGCTACCGTGCTCGGAGTCTGTCGTGGAGTTGTCTCTCACTGACAAGAACAGGGTTTGGAAAAAAAAACACTTCCTAATGAAGGAGAGAATAAGGAACACGTCTTTCCATGAGGGTAGAGGGTATGGGAGAAGAAACCTTTGAAAACAAAAGGTCTGAAAAGGAAATATCTTTATGGGAACAGGGTATGGACAGATGTTTTCCATATGGGGAGTCGAATGGGAAAATCATTTCCTTGTGGAGAGAGGTTATGAAAAACTTCCTTTTCGAAAGAGGTCATGACAAAAACCATTTCCCTGTGGGCGCTTTTCATACGGGCAAAAAATAGGGAAACAAAAATTGCCCTACAGGAAACGAAAAACCTTCCAAAATAATATATTGAGATATGAATGCCTCCTCGGTAATGAAAAAAGTCTGCAAAACTGACATCAGCGTAAAATACCAATTCTGAAAATGCAACAACATTACAACGAAGCAACTCAGAAATGACAAAACATCCAGTAAAAAAAAAAAAACTCACTCACCTGTACGGACGTAACTCCACGGCCAGGTTTCAGTCATGAATGTCAGAGTTGTCCCCCTTGAAAATGGCCTTCATACGCACCCGGTATTCTCGGTTCTCCTCCAGATCTGTCCAAAGCAGACAGCAGTCACCGATACGTCCTGACACCAACCAGACAGAGGACCAGAACTTCAGTTTCATCACACTCGTGTCAATCACATCGCAGAACTGGTCGATTCCAGCAGAGCCCCAACCGTCCATCTGTGCCCAAGCTGCCAGGCCGCAAACCCGTTCTGATGTACGAGGCAGACTTGTGCCCCACTGTGGTGAAAGGAGAGAAATGGATGGGGAGAAGCCACATGGGGAAGGAGGAGGGAGTGGACGAAGGTATCAACGGCGAACATCCTCCCTTAGACCCATTTCAGTTTCCTGTCTGCTGCTTTCCCTTTCTCCTAAGACCAAGGTATTCTAAATGTGTCAGATCAGAAAACGTTCATCTGACTTATAATGTTCTTTGCTTAACATAAACAGCACTTTATGGATTTTCTAAAGAGTACCTCCTTTTTTTGGTGTGGTTCTGGCAAAGGTAAAGTAAGGTAATGTTGCTTATAGCCCAGCCGACCGCAAAGGGCCATATCAGGGCTGTCACCACCAGGGATGAAAACAGTTTTTTAAAAAAAAAAGGAGATTGGCGGGGATCTGGGGGTTCACCATGGGCCCCCAGTGGGGTCCATGGGCAACAGCCTGGCGGGGGTCAGGGGGCGGCGCCCCCTGAAGCTGAAGCATATTTTGTATTAAATAAGGCAAAAAATCTTTAGAAATCACTTTCTTGCTTCTAAACAACTCATTCTATAGAACAGCTTTCAACACCATGAAGACTGAGACTGATGTGGAAAGAAACTATGTCAATTGAGACAAAGCAAACATTTAGTATGATGAATCCTCAGAACTGTAGCTAAAGAAAATTTGACAAACAGTGCTTTCAGGACATAAAGAATAAGGCCTGTAGATAAGTAAATCAGAGTGGGAAATCAAACTAAGTAAATCAGATGTCTGAAAACGACTGCTGGACTTCAATAAACACAATATGAAAAATGATTACTTTGAAGTCCTTAAAAAAAAATTTAAAAAAAACTCAAGCTTTTGGGCCTTAGACCCTTCGTCAGGAAACACTAAACACAAAAAAGAACAAATGACATCAAAACAAACTGATGTCACAACAGTACACCCCCCCACCCACCCCACTACAACTAATCATATCCCCCCCCCCCCCCGGCCCCCTTGACAAGTTTGTGTGGTGTGTGTGTGTGTGTGGGGGGGGGGGGGGGGGGGGGCGCTTGTGTGTGTGTGTGTGTGGGGGGGGGGGGGGGGTGTTTGTGTGTGTGTGTGTGTGAGGTGGGGACGGGGGTGGGGGGAGGGGGCGAAGTGTGTGGAGTATGTGTGTTGTGGGGTGAGGTGGGGGTTGGGGGAGAAGGAGGAGGAGTAGAGGAAGTATATAGGTAGACGGGGGATGGGCTGGTGGAAAAGGATTTCATAGGGGGGGCTGTTAGCAGACACCTAACACATGTAGCAAACGTTTGCATTATACCAGGGGAAAAGTGTTACACAATACTGTTGTGACATCAGTTTATTTTGATGTCATTTGTTCTTTTGTATTGCTTTTGTCACTTTGACGTTTTTTCCCTTGCTTTGAAGACTCTACGAGTAGAAGTACTCAATTCCTTATCTCTCCAGTGGGTTCGAAGTTGTTTTTTTTCCTCAGTTGTTTTGTTATCCTGTTTTTCCCTTGTGTTTACTGTTTAGTGTTTCATGATGAAGGGTCTAAGACCCGAAAGCTTGAGTGTTTATCATTCTTTTGTAAAAAAGGACTTCAAAGTACTATTAAGTAAGAGTTAGAATCAAACTATCATGGAAATGTAACTTGTAGAAAAATCAGAGTAGGAGTCAAACTATCTTTGGATATTAAACGTAGATTGTTGCATACCCAATGATCTGAAAACATGCTGTAATGGTGTGGGAAACACACACATTTTCTGTTGGTGACTGGGACGCTCGATGTGATTTATTGCCACAAAGCCACGACTACCAAAGTAGACACGTTGTTGGCAAGGCTCGCAAAACACTTCAAATTCGCCGTCTTTGTCATGTTTTCTTATTACATCCGCGACTCTGCGGTCACACACGTCCTTCTGCAGCCACTCGGTCTTCTAGTGGTTCACATACTTCTTTCTTTTTTTTTTTTCGTTTTGTTTGCACTCACTGGCGGCAAACTCTCGCTGTTAATCGACGCCATGATGAGAAATGATACTGGAAGGAAGCAGAATGAGAACTACGCCGTTTGAGAACATTACCGACAGAGAAGAAATTCGCTGTGCAGACAAGTTGAGATCGTTTCTGAGCTTCACTCTTCGAATAATTTTTCGGCGGAGACTTTTTCTTTCGGCGGAGATGCGAAAAAATAACGGCGGAGACGGCGGAGGAGTTTTCATCCCTGCACCACGTTAAAATCAACTCACCAGTCATCAACAACAACAGCAAAAAACTTTCACACATCTCTTTAAAATACATCTTCTAGGTTCTGGCAAACACATAAATTTTGAAATAAACTGGTGTAGCTTTTGTATGGATCTCTTTACAGTTCAAAGGTCAGGGCGACCTTCAAAGTGGCGGAGTGTGAGTGGAAGCAGAATGAGAAGTGGGGAGTAAAGCCACTGAAAGGACACAGGTGAGACAGCAACACACACACACACAGCAATACACTAACACACACACGCGTGCACGCACGCACACCCACACCACACAGAACACACAACACACACACACAACACACACAAGCACACATACACATACTCATACTGAGGGAACACACACACACACAACATACATACTACTAACACCACACTAACACAGAACACACACACCACTACATACTACACTACACCACACTAACACAGAACACACACACACACACACACACACAAGCACACACACACACACACGCAAACACACATACATACATACACACATACACACTCACACTGAGGAAACCCACACAGCACACACACACACAAACACAACACACACAGAGAACACACACACATACACATATACTACACTACACCTACACTACACTACACTACACTACACTACACTGCACACACACACATGCACGCACACACACACACAAACACATACACACACACACGCTATACACACACACGCTACACACACACACGCTACACACACACACACGCATGCACACACACACACAATACACACACACACACACAATACACACACAAACACAATACACACACACAAACACAATACACACACACACACACAACACACAATACACACACACACACACAAACAATACACACACACACACACACCAGACAGACCTGTCAGAAGCAAGCTGTCCTGACCGGCATCAAGCACCTGCAGGTCCACAGGGGCGTCCACAGAGTTGCTGAGGCCGTAGTGCACTTCATAGGACGTGATGTCCTGCCTCCGCCGATGCCGACTGTGGAAGTCGGTCCAGTTGAGGAAGACGGAAGAATTGCTGGCGTACGACAACACTGGGCTGGGGTAACCTGGAACCCAACCACATGCATGTCACAGGGCCGCACGGACACAGACTTGGTGCTTAATCAGTCAAAACTGTTGACAATTCAGAGATAAACGAGTTGTGACAGCAAAGTTGACAAGTTCAATTAAAAACAAGCTGTTTTATAACTTATATCGATCAAGGTCTTGCCTCGTTTGTATCGATTCAGATCTTGCAAAGCAGAAAGCGAAAACAGTTCAACTGTGTTCTCCATTCACGAAACAGCTCAGTCGGATAGCCCATCCTATCTCCTCCATCCGCTGCTAGGCACTGTGTAAAACTTCACTCCCCCTTGGACACAGACTGTTCACATACTGGAGGGGGGGGGGGGGGGGAATTGGTTCTTGTCAGTGAAAGAGGTGTTAGGCTGAAAAACTCATCAGCATCCGAACACCGTGCTTTCTCAGCTGGGTGTATTCAACAGGTCATGGGGTCTATGACTGAGTTTGTTGCACAACTCTTGCCGTCTATATCTGAGTTTGTTGCACAACTCTTGCCGTCTATATCCCAGTCTGCTCCACAACTCATGCTGTCTATGACCGAGTCTGCTCCACAACTGATGCTGTCTATGACTGAGTCTGCTCCACAACTCATGCTGTCTATGACTGAGTCTGCTCCACAACTCATGCTGTCTATGACTGAGTCTGCTCCACAACTGATGCTGTCTATGACTGAGTCTGCTCCACAACTGATGCTGTCTATGACTGAGTCTGCTCCACAACTGATGCTGTCTATGACTGAGTCCGCTCCACAACTCATGCTGTCTATGACTGAGTCTGCTCCACAACTCATGCTGTCTATGACTGAGTCTGCTCCACAACTGATGCTGTCTATGACTGAGTCTGCTCCACAACTGATGCTGTCTATGACTGAGTCTGCTCCACAACTCATGCTGTCTATGACTGAGTCTGCTCCACAACTGATGCTGTCTATATCCCAGTCTGCTCCACAACTGATGCTGTCTATGACTGAGTCTGCTCCACAACTCATGCTGTCTATGACTGAGTCTGTTCCAAAACTGATGCTGTCTATATCCCAGTCTGCTCCACAACTGATGCTGTCTATGACTGAGTCTGCTCCACAACTCATGTTGTCTATGACTGAGTCTGCTTCACAACTGATGCTGTCTATGACTGAGTCTGCTCAACAACTGATGCTGTCTATATCCCAGTCTGCTCCACAACTCATGCTGTCTATGACTGAGTCTGTTCAACAAGTCATGCTGTTTACAGCTGTGTCTGTTCAAACAAGTCATGCTGTTTACAGCTGTGTCTGTTCAAACAAGTCGTGCTGTTTACAGCTGTGTCTGTTCAACAATTCATACTGTTTACAGTTGTGTCTGTTCAAACAAGTCGTGCTGTTTACAGTGGTGTCTGTTCAACTAGTCATGCTGTTTACAGTTGTGTCTGTTCAAACTAGTCGTGCTGTTTACAGTTGTGTCTGTTCAAACAAGTCGTGCTGTTTACAGATGGGTCTGTTCAAACAAGTCGTGCTGTTTACAGTTGTGTCTGTTCAAACTAGTCGTGCTGTTTACAGTTGTGTCTGTTCAAACAAGTCGTGCTGTTTACAGATGGGTCTGTTCAAACAAGTCGTGCAGTTTACAGTTGGGTCTGTTCAAACAAGTCGTGCTGTTTACAGATGGGTCTGTTCAAACAAGTCGTGCTGTTTACAGCTGGGTCTGTTCAAACAAGTCGTGCAGTTTACAGTTGGGTCTGTTCAAACAAGTCATGCTGTTTACAGTTGTGTCTGTTCAAACAAGTCGTGCTGTTTACAGCTGGGTCTGGTCAAACAAGTCGTGCAGTTTACAGCTGGGTCTGTTCAAACAAGTCGTGCAGTTTACAGTTGGGTCTGTTCAAACAAGTCGTGCTGTTTACAGATGGGTCTGTTCAAACAAGTCGTGCTGTTTACAGCTGGGTCTGTTCAAACAAGTCGTGCTGTTTACAGTTGGGTCTGTTCAAACAAGTCGTGCAGTTTACAGTTGGGTCTGTTCAAACAAGTCGTGCTGTTTACAGCCGTGTCTGTTCAAACAAGTCGTGCTGTTTACAGTTGGGTCTGTTCAAACAAGTCGTGCTGTTTACAGTTGGGTCTGTTCAAACAAGTCGTGCTGTTTACAGTTGGGTCTGTTCAAACAAGTCGTGCTGTTTACAGTTGGGTCTGTTCAAACAAGTCGTGCTGTTTACAGCCGCGTCTGTTCAACAAGTCGTGCTGTTTACAGTTGGGTCTGTTCAAACAAGTCGTGCTGTTTACAGCCGTGTCTGTTCAAACAAGTCGTGCTGTTTACAGTTGGGTCTGTTCAAACAAGTCGTGCTGTTTACAGCCGTGTCTGTTCAAGCAAGTCGTGCTGTTTACAGTTGGGTCTGTTCAAACAAGTCATGCTGTTTACAGTTGGGTCTGTTCAAACAAGTCGTGCTGTTTACAGTTGGTTCTGTTCAAACAAGTCGTGTTTTCTGCATGTGCAGCTCCTCTCAGTGGGTGGACTGGAAGCTGCTGGTGTGGGGGCCCAACCTTCCATCGTTTCCAGAACCCAGACACAGTCGGTGTCCATCAATTCGGGCCACAAAACTCTCCCTAAAACAGAGTCATGGAACCAGCTTCACCAGCTGCTGTTGCCCACGAGTGTCACTCTGCATGAACAGGATGGCCAGTTATACAGCAAAAGCACTGAGAACGGTCATACTGCAATGCGACCAAAGAAAACTACCCAAGTCATGACACGCAGCATGAGCGCATGAACACCATGTCAGAGGGTGAACACCTAGTGGCGCAGTTTCTCTTTTTCACAGCCACAAACATACACCCCAAGAACAAACACACACACACACACATACACGCGAGACAGAAAGAGAGAAACAAATACTATGGACAGACTGGGAACAACACTGATGGTTGATGTCTCATTGCAACATCACATGGATGGGACACAACAGATACAACAGGGGGTGGGGAGGGGAGGCTTCTGTATCAGCTAATTCCATCTGAATCTTACCACCGACAGGCACAGTCAGCTTTATTTCTCTCAGTATCTATCGTTTTCAAACCAGCGTTTCAGTGGCCATAATTGACATCTGGGAGAGAAACGGTGGAGGGATTCATCAAATCAGCTTCCAAGAAAATGAAGAAGGCAGAGAATCAACAATTTTCAGAACGACAGCTCGAGTCATTCCATCATGACTCAGTGTCAGTAACAATTTCTGTCCATTCGACACCTACACAGTGAGATTAGCAAGAGAGAACGATGAGTGTCCCGTTTCCATCAACAAGAAAGATGAACTGAAGCATGCCCATGAGCAGACGTCATTTCAGCGAAGGGGAGTTAAGCCAGCTAAGGGAGCT
>CM031624.1:21610697-21653197 GCA_018398815.1 Conus ventricosus
CGATAAATGATAGGCTGGACCAGTATAACCATCCCAGAATGCGGTTTGGGCATGGGAAGGTGCGGCTGGGGTTGGGGGAGTTATCGGCAAGATTGAGGGGTAGGTGAAGGATGGGGTGGGGGGGGGGGAGACATGGATACACTAGCCACTACACTCGCACCATCAGATTAACTTTACGGTGAGATGGAGCAGCAAAAAACGACCCATCTTCCTGTTGCTGCTGATGGGCGACAAATGCACAGCAGCCAGAGAAAACATTCACTGGTGTGTGTAACTTCACAGCTGTGCCGTTCTCTTTGCACACCTGCCTACCCTGCCGTTTTACCCACAGTATTCTCATCACTCAGAAACCAGATTTCGTCCAATTTGACCAGATTTTAGTTGTCGTCATCAAAACCCCTTGCGCTTCCAAAAAGAAACAAGTTCACGCAACATCCCTCCACAAATGCAGATATATGCAAATGCTGACGACACAACAAGCAGCACAGAAAACACAAAGTGTTTTCTTTAAGAAGTATGACCACCTGACATGCAGCACAATGCACGAAGTGTGTGTGCCCTTTCCTAGACTCCACAAGAGAAGGCCACTTCTTTGTGTCGTCATTGAGAAACAACTGCTTTCTCCCTACTGGCGTATCAATTCGTTTCTTTGTTTCAGAAGGTCCACTCGTTTTCTCAAGTTCATCTTCGCTCTCTTCAAGCGCACGCTTGCTACACTCTGCCATGATCCGCCGACTTGCAATTTACACCAATCAAATTCAATTGTTCTCGTCACTGCATAATCCGGTTTTGTCCACGGCAATCCACGATGCAAACACCCCCGACTTGACAAGCACTGCCGCCTGCGTTGGCTTTGGAAGCGTCGTCTGCTACAATCGGAAATCGCAGCAATCTTCGTCAAGTTCGGTCTCCATATTTTTCAAACTTCAGCAACGTATTTGTCAAAATTTGGCCGTATGCCCATACTGACAGTGAAATTTTGTACGAATACGCCCAAATACATGCAGGTAGGCATGTCTGTCTGTTTTTGCACTGTGACTTTTGTTTTGTTGCCAAGCCATGTGGTTGCGAGATTTGAATTCTGATCAGTTTGTGGATTTTATTTCACCCTTTCTGGTAAACAAACTCACACTCGTTTATTGTTTTTCTTCCATACAAAATGTTTCCACACCTTCTGGACACTTCACAATGCAGTTCATCATGATTTGTCCTTGTCAGCAGGGCCGAGACCAGTCATTCGCCGACTCACCAGTTCCTTCTGAAAATGGCGTGAAGTAAACTCAGTTCAGAGCGGTCTGGTGGCGCCCTGAAGCAGTCACCTTCTCATGACCAAACACGAGGAGTCACGTCAAGTCCAGCTTTCCTTTCGCTTTGCACACAGCAATTTTCGCACCTAAACAGTTGCATTTTCTGAACAGTGGGTCAGGCTGCCTGAAAGAAACGTAGGGCTAATGACCTTTCCAGGTTAGAAGAAACTTGCCGGCTCCTCCGTCCGGCCGACTGAACCTGCTTGTCAAGACCATTCACTCTGTATGCATGATGCGATGATTGTTCTCCGGGAGTCGGACGCAGCTGGTCTACACTGTGTGCCGAGCTATAAGTGTGACTGTAATTCAAGGCATGTGGTTTATGACCCCCAGCTGACCATGGAAGCCACAACACAATGGTAAAAAAAAAGAAGCTAAAAACAGAACCACGCACACATCAAACTGTCAAGACTACACATAAAACAAAAATCAAGCTCAAAACCTAAAAAGGAGTCAATCATGTCACTGTACCTGTGATGATACGAAACACTTAAAAAAACAAAAATAATGTAATCTTCATTGCAATGGATGGGGGGGGGGGGGGGGGGGGTGGCAGTATGGGAGGTCTTGTACACACCATACCAGCCAGGAAGGACTCACGTTTGATCCTGACGGACACCCTGGAGAGGCTGATGGCCCAGCCTGCCTTGTTCTTCACCAGACACTGGTAGTACCCAGAGTCGTCCATGTTGCCTTGGTAGATCACCAACCCCTCTCCCAGAAACTGCACATCACACACACACAACACAATAACGTAGTGAACAGGTTGTTAGTTACCACATGTATGATGAAACGCCAAATACTACTTTGTAGCGAACAGGTTGTTAGTTACCATATGTATGATGAAACTCTAAATACTACTTTGTAGCGAACAGGTTGTTAGTTACCACATGTATGATGAAACGCCAAACACTACTTTGTAGCACACAGGTTCTGTTACCACATGTACGACGAAACGCCAAACACTCCTGACCTCTACTTTGTAGAGCACAGGGATGACCTCCAGTCCGTTCTTCAGCCAGAGGACGGAGGGCGGGGGCTGGGCAGACACCAGACAGTCCAGCCTCACCATGCTGGCCAGGGGGTACACACAGCGGGAGAGCTGTCCTCGATCACCGGCTCCTCTGAAACACACACCAAGGGTTCGGGGGATGTGTGAGGTTGAGGGTCGGCTGTTCTTATTTGCTCTTCTTTTTTTAAATATTTTTTTCTTACCCCCAATCAATAATTACCTCTGCCCCCGAAGACCCGTCTCTTTACCAGTGAGAGGTCAGCGGAGCCAAGGGCCTGCCAGTACCTCCAGTGGGTTGCCAAACATTCAGGCTCCAGACTAGTTTAGTTTGGGTTTTTTTAATTTAAAAAAACAAAACAAAAAAAAATCCTCTAGAGATTTGTTCAATACCGTAAGTGGCAATGTTCCATTTATCATATTGGTTTTGTTCCAAATGCCAGCTCGGCTTTGTTCTAGTACCCAGTGGCTTTGTTCTAGAACCCAGTGGCTTTGTTCTAGAACCCAGTGGCTTTGTTCTAGAACCCAGTGGCTTCGTTCTAGTACCCAGTGGCTTCGTTCTAGTACCCCCGTGGCTTCGTTCTAGTACCCGTGGCTTCATTCTAGCAACCAGAGTGGCTCTTTTCCAGGCACTAGGGTGGCTTTATTCCAGGTAGCAGAGCAGCTTTCTTTCAGGTTCTACTATGGCTTTGTTCAATATATAAGTGTGGCTTTGTTCAAGATACCAGTGCAGCTTTGTTCAAAATACCAGTGTGGCTTTGTTCCAAGACACCAGCTCAGCTTTGTTCAAGATACCAGTTTTGTGGTGGCTTTGTTCAAGATACCAGTGTGGCTTTGTTCAAGATACCAGTGTGGATTTGTTCAAGACACCAGTGTGGCTTTGTTCAAGATACAAGCTCAGCTTTGTTCAAGATACTAGCTCAGCTTTGTTCAAGATACCAGTGTGGCTTTGTTCAAGACACCAGTGCAGCTTTGTTCAAGATACTAATGTAGCTTTGTTCAAGACACCAGTGTGGCTTTGTTCAAGATACCACCGTGGCTTTGTTCAAGATACCAACGTGGCTTTGTTAAAGATGCCAGCTCAGCTTTGTTCAAGTTAATAGCTCAGCTTTGTTCAAGACACCAGTGTGGCTTTGATCAAGATACCAATGTGGCTTTGTTCAAGATACCAATGGGTTTTGATCCAGATACTAGCTCAGCTTTGATCAAGATACCAGCTCAGCTTTGTTCAAGATACCAATGTGGGTTTGTTCAAGATACCGATGTGGCTTTGTTCAAGACACCAGTGTGGCTTTGTTCAAGATACCAACGTGGCTTTGTTAAAGATGCCAGCTCAGCTTTGTTCAAGATACCAGTGTGGCTTTGTTCAAGATACCAATGTGGCTTTGTTCAAGACACCAATGTGGCTTTGTTCAAGATACTAGCTCAGCTTGTTCAAGATACCAATGTGGCTTTGTTCAAGATGCCAGCTCAGCTTTGTTCAAGATACCAGCTCAGCTTTGTTCAACACACCAGCTCAGCTGTTCAAGATACCAGTGTGGCTTTGTTCAAGATACCAATGTGGCTTTGTTCAAGATACTAGCTCAGCTTGTTCAAGATACCAATGTGGCTTTGTTCAAGATACCACATGGCTTTGTTTAAGAGATCAGTGTGGCTTTGTTCAAGATATTAGCGTGGCCTTGTTTAAGATACCAGCTCAGCTTTGTTCAAGATACCAATGTGGCTTTGTTCAAGATACCAGCGTCGTTTTGTTCAAGATACCAGCATGGCTTTGTTCAAGATACCAGTGTGGCTTTGTTCAAGACACCAGCTCAGCTTTGTTCAAGATGCCAGGGTGGCTTTGTTCAAGATACCACTGTGGCTTTGTTCAAGATACCAGTGTGGCTTTGTTCAAGATACCAATGTGGCTTTGTTCAAGATACCAATGTGGCTTGCTCAAGATACCGATATGGCTTTGTTCAAGATACCAGTATGGCTTTGTTCAAGATATGAGTGTGGCTTTATCCATGACATCAGTGCAAGTTTGATCCAAGTGTTGGAGTGACTTTGTTCCAGGTACGAGAACAGCTCTGTTCCAGATACATGAACACCTTCACTCTACATAAGAGCTGCTTCAATTCAGGTCCCAGGCAAGGAACTAGAAACAAAGTTCTGCACCACGCAACAGAATGGTGTTCCCCTAGACACTCAACGTCATCTCCAGGGAACATACAATGTACGGAAAATCCCACGCACACAAGGGAATCCAGACAAGACCGTCGGTAAAACCACACCCATGTTACCATTCATTTCTGGCTTCAAACGACCTCGTTTACCACAGGAAGAGCCAGCCTCCTGGCGTCCCTTTCCACAACCACTCTGGATCAACCAGCCGAAGCTGACAAAACTGATGACCTGACGCTGCCCCCCCCTCCCCCTCCCCCCAACCACCACCACCACCACCACCCCATCCGCCTCCTCCTCCTCCCCCCCTCATTCCCCTCCGTACTCACCCAGCACTTTCACGTGCGTGGAGATGGACAGGCCGGCGTGGGTGCAGGTGTAGATGCCAGCCAGGTGGCGGCTGGCACGGTTGATACGCAGGCTTCCGCAGGGAAGCAGGGTGAACTCCTCCGACGTCTCCACCGGCAACTTGGTGTCTGGTGTGGACGGGTCTGCTGAACAGAGAATTCAATGCTGAGGGTTCAAGTACCGAGCGGTGAGTGAACAAAAATCAGATGTGGAAGAAAAGAAGACAGGAAAAAAGCATGGATTAACAGGGTCCTGACTGTCGAAAGCAAGCTAAACAAAATGATTCCGTCCTGAAGGGACCTTTCAGTGATGTGCAGTGCACTGCTGACCCAGGGTTCAAGAAGGTCAGGCATACCAACAAGGGAGGAAACACCAGAGGGTCGGAGGAAACCTGCGTCTGCTTCACAGCCAGAGCAGTCTAGGCCTCCTGGAAAATTTTGCAACAATCGCTAGAATTCGTGCCATCTGGTGTGCAGCAGACAGCAGGGTTTTTCTTGCAACCAAGACCAGTACATTATCATGCTTACCTGTCCAAACAAATGTCTTATCTATTCTTGACATGGAAAGTCGCCATATCATCGTGATCCCCCCCCCCCCAAAAAAAAAAGACAAAAAAAATTTGGAGAGCAGGGAGCTAACGTCTCCCGCATAACCATTAACCTTCATTGTCAAGTATTTCGTATGACAGAAGTCACCTAGACTACTAAGTTTTATATTGGAATTTGCCTGCCCGAATTGGGGTACCAACTTTAAAAAATTGTAAAAAATAAACTAATGGATAAAAAGACTTCAAATTTTCAGCAAAAATCTATGGAAAGCTGAACTTTGGTTTGCACTTGTTATTTTAGGGGGATGTGAAAATATTTTTATGGCTTAACACTCACACACCTGATTTTACCTGGAAAACACACCTACGTCAGTGAAATAGATGATAGACAGGCAATACAACACCCATCAACTTTATAACACCTACCTTTTTTGGTTGGCAAGTGGTCAGGTTCACCATCTGAAAAGAACTGATGGGTGTTGTGAGGTGTTAGTAGTTACACAGGTAGCTAGGAATATACGTGAAATTTTTGTGACGCTTTAAGTCACATAGCAGTTACATAGCAGGAAAAAAATAAAAATAAAAAAGATAACAGGTCAAAATCATACCATATTTACTGAAAATGTATTGGAGTGCATGCTTTTGATCTGCATGAGTTAGTTTGTGTTTGTGAGAAAAAGAATTCCTACGACTGATAATATTTCTAACTATATGCAGGGTGTTAGTAGGAAGGAAGAAGGCAGGCATCACAACACAAAACAACACTCAAATATTTTTGTTTGTACTCACCATATGGTTCCAGATGTAATGAATTATATAATCCAAATATGATCACACACAAACAACACAGTCACTGGAAATATTTTTGCTTTTGATCACTTTTGTCACACACGATCACTGACATGAAATTTTCTGGAAGACCAGCAGGCATGCGTGTTTGTCTTGCATACCGTTGGTTTCCCTGACCATGAGATGAATGCGTCCAAAGGAAAAACAAGTGAAAAATAATCAAAAGGTGTTCGAAGATTCACTTGTGGATGTGGGGGGCCCCTGTATGCATCAAACACACGAACTTCAGTCCGAAAGTCGTTGTTTGACCACTGCGATGACTGTGCACATCCACCGACATCAGAACACCTGCGTCACCTGTGTCGCCTATGTCCAGTCACTGCCCACTACTCGCATTCACTCCTTCTGCAACTTCAAAGTCACTGTCGCTGTCGACAGAGTCAAGATCAATGTCTGATTGATTCCAGTCGTCATTTTCGGTCGGAAACACATTCATATTGAACATTTGGTCCACAGTCAAGCTCATGTCACTGTCACTGTCAGAGCGCGACATTTCGATCGTAGTCGGAAGTCGATGGGATGACCAAAAAAATCGATTAAAAATCAAAAAAGCCTACAAACCGCTTTTGCATATGGCGCTGAGAAAGGTAGGAAAGGCCCGGATAACGACCGGTTTGCCCTTATTACTGTGGTCAACCCAAATAAGGGAGGCACACCGAGACAATCAGCCAACTGAGGAACGGGGGAAATCAGGAGCCTGACGGGTCGGGCGAAAAGGCGGATGGGGGACAGAAAGGTTAAGCAAACTTACAAACACACGCACACACACACAAACATGCGCACGCACGCATGCGCATGCACACACACCACACAATTATGCGCACGCAACGCACGCACGCGCGCGCGCGCACACACACACACACTTCCCCTCTGGATTTGAGGTGTTTTTCTGCACTTACTGATGCTCACAAGAGGCCTTTGAACTTCACAGGGGCAGAAAAATACCACATGTCAATGAATATCACGGGAATCAAAGCCAGGAATCCCCAACACTAACCACTACCCCCACGGCGGCTGGTCATTGATGAATTTGTTCATAATGGCTGTCATCTGTATCCCTGACAAATCAGCCAGTCAGTTTCCGCGTTTTTAAAATGACTTACTTGGGGCGTATCATGACTCTTGCCTGACAGGTCTAGGAACTACACTATGTTTGGATGGGACGGGGGTAGAAAAAGGGTAAGGATTTTTGCCAATTACTTTGTGCTTGGAGCAACCAAGGTAGACATTCTTGTGGCTGTTCTGAACTGAAACTTTTAGATTAGAAACCTAGTTCATCTAGTTCGCAATCCTGATGATCTTTTCTTTGATCTACATTACCCAATCGTGCGATTTATGATCCATGATCGGTGAGGTGCACAGTGAAAAATCTGATCACTCAACGTGTTCTGGAAATTGTCTGAGTTCCCGCAAAGGGAAATAACATGTTAAAGCTCCCCTACGATCAAAATAAACCTGCTACAACTCTCCAGTGATTGAAATTGATTTGTGGCCGGCTGACAAAATTCCCATTCTCAATTCTCAGAATTAGTATTTTCATTCACTATGGCCAAAATACTGAATTGCACACTGCTTTGGAGATATATCAAAATTTCAGACACAGAGATTGCTATGACTGATTTTAAATCCAAATCAAAACAATTCCAAGCTCAACAGGCCTACCAAACATCTCAGTCAAGCCCATGCAAGCAGTCAAGCCCCTGCAAGCAGTCAAGCACCTGCAAGCAGTCAAGCCCCTGCAAGCAGTCAAGCACCTGCAAGCAGGACTTGTGCAGGTCGTATTCCCTCCTTTGAGAAAGACATTGTTCAAACTTCAATTTAACTTCAGTTTTCAGTTTGTCCTATCTCTGCAAACTCACTTATGGACTGCAGGTTTGAGTTAAAGAAAGAAACAATGGTTCATTGTGCGAGTTCAGAATCCAAATTCGCAAAACAACAAGCCTTCGATTAAGAACAGCCTCAAGATCAGCCACACACTGACCTACCTGCATGGGTCCACCTGATGCCATCAGGCAGGCAAGAGAAGGACACACACACACACACACACACACACACACACACACACACACACACACTGACCTACCTGCATGGGTCCACCTGATGCCATCAGGCAGGTAAGAGGAAGAGACACAGAGCAGGTCCACCTTGTCCCCCAGCAGCACCTCTGTCACGTTCTTCGGCATCAACAGAAAGGGCGGCGGGTCGGCCCTTCCCCATCTGTCACAAGAAGCCCATCATCAACATTATCATCATCATCAGGAGAACCAGAAGCAGCAGCATGGTATGACTGCTATTATCATCTACCCTTGTTATCATCATCACATACACACATGCAGCCATGCATGCTTGTGCTGTCCTGACATACATATACACGCACACAAATTACCCACATACACACGCATGCACGTACACATTCACATCTTCTCTCTCTCTCACACACACACACACACGCAAGCACACATACATTCACATCTTCACACACACACACACACACACACACACACGCACACACACACAACACACCATGCAGAAAACACACACACACACACAGAAGCTTGTACCATCCAGACTCACACCACTATCTTCATCGTCGTTGTCTTTATCATTACCTTTTCACCCTTATCATTATCTCAGCAGCTAACAACCATCTGATAGCACCACTTAGTTTCTCTTCATGCATGTTCTTTGTGACCTTTGAGAAAAACCTTCACCTAAAATTCACTCGTCTATATTGCGTGTATATCAGAGAAGTGTCACTGTACACCTTCTCCGGTGTTCCTTTCTATTCCACCTTCTTTATCATGACAATAACAACCAGCACTGACGTCAACAGCACAGTGAATGTGCCACTGATTTTGCCACCACACCTTGCAGTGACATCACCATTCCATCACAAAGAAGCACAGACAAAAGACAAAATCGTCATGGAGATTGCAACACAGTTAACTCTTTCATTCCTACTTTTCTATGAACCATTACTTCATCTTGTTCCTAGATTCCTATAATACCAGTATTCCCTTCATTCCTGGATTTAGGGGGAAAAAAAAAAAAAAGAAGTGTAAATGAGAACTGCCACGTATGCAGTAGCAAACCGGCCAGAATAGAGCGACCACTTTCCCACACTGTCTGGCGTCCATTCCATTCATAAACACTGCCCCGCAAGCGACCCTGTCATGACATGTACCAATGACATGAGTCGCACGAAGTTCAAAGCGTTTACTGCGAGAACCGACTTTCCGTGCTGCAGGAAGGACAGGAGGGATTTTGTGCTGCCCGGTTTTCCGGGCTGCAGGAAGGAAGGGTAGGATTTCTGAAAACCGGAAAACCGGGTTGTAGGGATGAAAGAGTTAATGGTAGCCATTTCATGACGACCACAACAGAGAACACGGGGTAGAGAGGAAAACGCTTCTTGTGTGAACCGGTCATTGAAATCAAATCCATGACTGGCACCAGCAGCTTGATTTCTTTGGGATTTCAGGTCTCTTGAAATGGTATTTCACCTTACAATGCCCACTGTGTTAGCGTCTCTCCCCAGTGAAACGACACGGGCTACTAGAGTGCGGAGGGTGTGTTGTGCCCGACACCACAAGCACCATCATCATCATCACCATCTTCACTAGCATCACTATCATCATCTTTCATCAACATCATTACTCATGATGTGTGGCAACAAGCGTACGGTGGAGGTGGTCTGTTACAACACTGCGGCGGTCAAAGAGCGCTGGCATAGGCAACAACATCATCACCACCATCATCATCATCATTATCACATCCATCATTATCACAATCATCATCATCATTACCCAACAGCTGTGATGACCAGGGTGGCCAGCTCAGACCTCATGCCAGTGCTGCAGGTTTCAATGGAAATCATCATCGTCAGGTGAGGTAATGACGCTTCTGGCTTAGCCAACAGCAAAAGGCCATAATCATCATCGTCACCATCGTCACTCACTAGTAGTGATGACCAGAGAGGCAGCTCAGGATTCATGTCACTGAAGCTGCCAAGACTGCTGTGGTGGAAACCATCATCACAATCATCATCATCCTCGTCATTACCGTCACTGTGACAACCATGGTGGGAAGTCTAGCGCTCATGTCACTACAGCACCAAGGACGTTATGGTGTAAATCATAATCATCATTACATCATTATCATATGCATGCTCATCATTATTCACCAGGTACGATGTCCAGGGTGGCCAGCTGACTGTTGCGCCACTGCAGTGGGGAGGGGGCGTCGTCGTGGACGAAAGTGAAGAAGTTTTTGTTGGTCACCTGACAGTGGTAGGTCCCCGTGTCGTTCACCTGCACATCCAGCACCACCAACCCATCCGGGGTCGCCCTGTACCGAGGACTGCAACACACACCCCAATCACATCCATGAGATGTTCAGGCTCCGCACCAAGGTATACCATAATATTCCATCAATTCAACATCCACCGAATCTCCGGGGTCGGCACCAAACTATACTGCAACATCCATGGCATCTTTGTGCTCTGCACCTAGCTATACTGCAACATACCACCAATTCAACATCCAGGGATCCTTGGGTCAGCACTTAGCTATACTGCAACATACCACCAATTCAACATCCATGGCATCTTTGTGCTCTGCACCTAGCTATATTGCAACATACCACCAATTCAACATCCATGGAATCTTTGTGCTCTGCACCTAGCTATACTGCAACATACCACCAATTCAACATCCAGGGCTCTTTGGGGTCAGCACTTAGCTATACTGCAACATACCACCAATTCAACATCCAGGGATCTTTGGGTCAGCACTTAGCTATACTGCAACATACCACCAATTCAACGTCCATGGAATCTTTGTGCTCTGCACCTAGCTATACTGCAACATACCACCAATTCAACATCCAGGGCTCTTTGGGGTCAGCACTTAGCTATACTGCAACATACCACCAATTCAACATCCAGGATCTTTGTGCTCTGCACCTAGCTATACTACAACATACCACCAATTCAACGTCCATGGAATCTTTGTGCTCTGCACCTAGCTATACTGCAACATACCACCAATTCAACATCCAGGGCTCTTTGGGGTCAGCACTTAGCTATACTGCAACATACCACCAATTCAACATCCAGGGATCTTTGGGTCAGCACTTAGCTATACTGCAACATACCACCAATTCAACGTCCATGGAATCTTTGTGCTCTGCACCTAGCTATACTGCAACATACCACCAATTCAACGTCCATGGAATCTTTGTGCTCTGCACCTAGCTATACTGCAACATACCACCAATTCAACATCCAGGGATCTTTGGGGTCAGCACTAAGCTATACTGCAACATACCACCAATTCAACATCCAGGGATCTTTGGGGTCAGCACTTAGCTATACTGGAGGACACTGGTTTCAGCATCAGAAAATGAGGCTCTCAGAGCAGCAGCAATGACAGAACCCAGCCAATCTCCCGTGAACACCTGAAAACCCAAAACATATCGGTTTCACGGCTGCTCCCTTTGACACGGACACTCTCCCAACATCTGCAGGAGGGAACTACATGAAATCACCAGCTCACTCAGGTGGACCTCCAAGACCAAACCATCCTGACACTACAGTGGATCCCAGCCCACCACAGGGTTCACAGACACACCACGGCTGACAGCCTGAACAAGGAGGGAAGAGAGCTGGAACAGGAGGACATAGCAGGTTTCTTTAATACTTTCCAGACGGGTGCAGCAGAGCAACGTCACTTCCCTGCATGTGTGTGCACCCCACATGATTACAACCATTGCAGACACCCAATTTTCGCACTTTTTAGATTTTATTTTATGTCTCCTAATATAAACTTCACAAGCAACTGTTATATATCAACGGAAAGGGTATAGCGCGAACTTTGTAATGAGCACAGAATTAAATACATTTTGGGTAAAATAGCAACCCTACTGTTACAGAAACAACGTAAGTAAAACGTAGGAGAACACAATCTTGTTTAAGTTTGTTTGGTCAGTATGACAACAGCAAATGAGGAAGAAAAGGGGCATAAAACTTCGCTCTTACTTTGAACAGATGCAGAGAAAGCCTGAGGTATTCAATATGTGTAATCCATGTGAATGTGTGTGTGTTTTTTTTAAGGAAATTAATTCACTGCACACAGTACACACTTTTCACTGTTTTGGCTTCAGATGATAAGACATATAAAACTATTAAAAAGACAGAGCAAATAAATCAAGCTCAGATTCTTTTCAATAAACTTGTACCCTTTACCCCCCCTCCCCCCCTCATTTTCTGAACTACTTTGCTGAACCAGTTCTAAAACCACATGTCATTCTCCTTCTGCCCGATATATTGGTGAAGCAGGAAATTCCACACGTGCGTTCCCAGTGCCAGACGGGTCTCTTTGTTCGGACTATTCTGGGGTCACAAAGGTCACGCTAGTGCATGTAAATTTACCCTTCCAGTGGAGAGAACCCTGTTCTAAATATTTATGGCAGCTGCATCCCTTAGACGGTAGACGAGAGAACATGGGAATTTTTTTATAGTTGTGCCGTCACGGAGGCACGTCACATCCCGGCAGTGCAGCAGTGCTGCCGTCACCAGGGGACGGCTCGTCGCGAACGGGTCGACTGAGTTGCCGCCACTATCGCATGGCGCGGCGCGAAAAGGTTAAGCACAAGACTATCATCAAAGCCTGGTCCTCAGTAAAACAAAAAGTGGAAGCGGAGGCACCTGAACGACAGCCAACAATTCACTTCCAGATGAGCATACTTCACACTCCATGACTCAAAGATAACCTCTGAAATTTTCAGATTGCATGACGTTCACCCTTTGTCACAAGCCATGGAGTGTTATGTTCACCCCTTACCATCATCAAGGCTTTCATGAGCAATTATGTATTTAAAGCAAGGAGACACGACACGTCTGAAAGTCAACTGGGTTTCTTTCTTTCGCCCCAAGACTTTGCCTGTAACCTTGCCTCACATGCTGGTGGCACACAATAGACCCACAGCCAAAGAACTTTTGTTCTGATAGGTTTGATTGGACCACTGAACTACTGTCAGTGCTCGCACCCAATTACACCTTTTTTTTTTTTTTTTTTTTAAAAAACAGAATTCTATGATTTGTCAAAAATGACAAATCCTTGGACGCTTCACAACAACTTGAATATGAAGCACAGAGATCCGATCCTTGTTCAGAGAAAGAGAGGAAGTTTCAGAGAAATTGCTGTTTCAAACCGCATGGCTCTCCAAACAGTGTTGGCACAACTTCAACTACGAAAGCCAGGCTATGACTGGAACATGAAGTAGGAAGGAGACACCTGCAGCATCAACAGGTGTGACTCCGGTGCAAACAGCTGGTCAACATTATGCCAAGGCCAAAAGAGTAGAGCTTCAATTCACATTTGTAACACTGGAGCTGCTAAAAGACAATGTGTTTCAAACTCTTTGGTCTTCTTCAGACAAAACAAACAACACGCAAGACAATGACAGAGAAGAACAGTCAGTCACATACCTCCTCAAACTGGGCACAAAATGGATGTGGAAAGAAACAGAAGAAGGAATAATCACTTTCTCTCCTGACATAAGGCAAAAAAATGGATGTGGAAAGAAATAGAAGAAGGAATAATCACTTTCTCTCCTGACATCAGGCACAAAATGGATGTGGAAAGAAATAGAAGAAGGAATAATCACTTTCTCTCCTGACATAAGGCAAAAAATGGATGTGGAATGAAAACAAGTAAAGAAGAAAATAAAAGCTACTAGGCCAGGACATCAGAAGTCCAAGGTACAATTTACACCAACTAAGACCCTTAGAGGAAAGGATAAGGTGTGTAGGGGGGGGTTTGACAAGTGGGAAGGCCTAGCACTCCAGATGTTCACAAGAGGGATCTTTTTGTCACGAAGAAAAGGACGGCATACCACACATAGGGGAACCTGTCCCTGAAGAAAAGGACGGCATACCACACATAGGGGAACCTGTCATGAAGAAAAGGACGGCATACCACACATAGGGGAACCTGTCATGAAGAAAAGGACGGCATACCACACATGGGGAACCTGTCATGAAGAAAAGGACGGCATACCACACATATGGGAACCTGTCATGAAGAAAAGGACGGCATACCACACATGGGGGAACCTGTCACGAAGAAAAGGACGGCATACTACACATGGGGGAACCTGTCACGAAGAAAAGGACGGCATACCACACATAGGGGAACCTGTCATGAAGAAAAGGATGGCATACCACACATAGGGGAACCTCTCATGAAGAAAAGGACGGCATACCACACATGGGGGAACCTGTCACGAAGAAAGGACGGCATACCACACATAGGGGAACCTGTCATGAAGAAAAGGACGCATACGGTACCACACATAGGGGAACCTGTCATGAAGAAAAGGACGGCATACCACACATGAGGGAACCTGTCATGAAGAAAAGGACGGCATACCACACATAGGGGAACCTGTCATGAAGAAAAGGACGGCATACCACACACAGGGGAACCTGTCACAAAGAAAAGGACAGCATACCACACATAGGGGAACCTGTCACAGAGAAAAGGACGGCATACTACACATAGGGGAACCTGTCACAAAGAAAAGGATGGCATACCACACATGGGGGAACCTGTCACGAAGAAAAGGACGGCATACCACACATGGGGAACCTGTCATGAAGAAAAGGACGGCATACCACACATGGGAACCTGTCATGAAGAAAAGGACGGCATACCACACATGGGGAACCTGTCATGAAGAAAAGGACGGCATACCACACATGGGGAACCTGTCATGAAGAAAAGGAGGGCATACCACACATGGGGAACCTGTCATGAAGAAAAGGACGGCATACCACACATGGGGGAACCTGTCACAGAGAAAAGGACGGCATACCACACATGGAGGAACCTGTCATGAAGAAAAGGATGGCATACCACACACAGGGGAACCTGTCACAAAAAGCCTCCGGATGCTCCCAGCACCACGAACTCTACGCCGCCAGAGACTTTGTTGAGGAGTACAGTCCAGAACGGACAAACAGAAAAACGTTCCAGAAAAATGACAAGTCTGTAAGGATGGGAGTCATCACTGGCGGGATGGGGGGAGGGGGTGGGTGGAGGGGGAGGTTTTGGTCTACTTAATACTCGAAGGTTATCTTAATAAAGAGAGAAAGAGAAAAAAAAAGAAAGTTTCCAAGATCTACATGGTCACCTTTGTGTGTGTGTGGACCCAGTCCCTCTCACACCCGCCCCTCGATGCCTTGCTCTCTAGCAGTCCGGCTATCCAGTCACCCATCATTCATAACATACAGGCAACGATCAACATCAGAGAAATCCTGTGTCACCTCATTTCTCCATGCCTTGCTCTCTAGCAGTCCGGCTATCCAGTCACCCATCATTCATAACATACAGGCAACGATCAACATCAGAGAAATCCTGTCTCACCTCATTTCTGCACAACTGTGCTGAGATGTAAACTGGGTTTTTCCATGAGGACACAATCCATCCTTCTGTGCGGTTCTGTTAACCCTTTCGCTGCCTGGGAATTAAGCTTAAAGTTAAATCCTATTTGCCAGGGTTTTCAACAACAACAAAAAACAAAAATCGGGTATTTATTTTCAAAATATTCTACTGACTTTCTCACTGACGAAAACACGATTTTCCAACTATCAACAGAATCTAGGACCACCTCTCTGAAAACAGCATCCGTTTTGTAAGCAGTATAAATATAAAACGAGGAAAATTCCAGACTTCCCCATGACGAGATAACTCGACGGCCATGGCAGCGAAGGGTACATGTTCTTGCCACCGAGTAATCTCATCAAGCAAGGCACCGAACAAGTTAAAATCAGTTGAGTGGCTTTTCTGTGTAATACTCGCAGGGACACATTCCATTTTCCCACCAAGTTTTGGTACAATCAGTTCACTGGTGTTTGCATCATCTTGATAAATAAAACCTGGATCTGCCTTTGGATATGGAGTCACTGAGTAATTTAACGTTTCTCCCTTGTGTCACATCCCGTCTCTCCACCAGGTTCTATTATTAAAACTGGTTCAACACTTTCTGCATAGTATCGCTGATAGACAGACAGACAAACTGAGGCGAGTGAAAAAACAACAACCTTCATAGTAGACTTATGAAGAAGACAACTCTTGGTGTTTGGTTAAACAAGTACATGCCCCATAATTCTTATCTGTTGCTGCTGTTCATTCAGACATCAGGCACAGTGAGAAGGAGAAGGGGACCTGCCTCCCAACAAAGGACGTTCTTCAGCTGCATCAATTCAGACATCAGGTACAGTGAGGAGAAGAAGGGGACCTGGCTCCCAACAAAGGACGTTCTTCAGCTGCATCAATTCAGACATCAGGCACAGTGAGAAGGAGAAGGGGACCTGCCTCCCAACAAAGGACGTTCTTCAGCTGCATCAATTCAGACATCAGGCACAGTGAGGAGAAGAAGGGGACCTGCCTCCCAACAAAGGACGTTCTTCAGCTGCATACACTGACTCAAGCACACAGGAACACCTACACCCAGGGAAAAAAAATGAACAGAAAATATCTAAGGCAAAAGAATGGTGTTTCTGAAATACATTCGCACATTTCTTCACTTGTAGTTGTTGTGTGCATGCTTCAGCATCGCTCTCCCTGCTTACCCATATGGTAGGCGAGTAAAGGGGAGGAGGGGAAGGGGAGGGGGTGTGGTGGTAGTGGCAAGTTTTGTGCACCTACTTGTCATCAATTTTGAGCAAGGCGCCGTCCTTCTGCCACAAGACCATCAGGTCGCTGGGGGAGGCGTGGATCCGACAGGGAAGGTAGATGTTGGCCCCGACCCGATGGGTTCCGCTCTCCGGCTGTTCCACAAAGGTCTTCCCTAAACCTGCACACACAACCACAACAAAGAGGTAATACATCATGGTGCACAGAAGATAAACAACAAAGAAACAGAAGAGAAAGGGAGGGAAGGGCATAGGAACAGGAGGGATAGGGGAGAAGGAAAGGAGAGAGGGAGGGAGGGTGGGGGGGTACGGGGTGATGAAGCAAACCTTGCTCCACTGAAATTGTGGGCAAAGACACTGGTTATCCACCCCATGTCAGAGTCTAGTCCCCCAGCTCAAACTAACAAAGGATGAAAAAGATCCTATGAATAATCCTTAGTGGTTCTGCCAAAAACGAGGACACAAGTCACAAGACAAAACAAGATGCCTTTCAACCTCTCAGGCCTTCTTATGGCAAGATAATGACATTCAAAGATAACTGATGCTGGTTCTTCATTTTCACGTCCACGGCTGTTCAGAGCAAGCTACTTAGTTTTGAGAGGCAGGGGAGTTTACAGCTCGCCCGCAGCTGCAGAGGCCAAGCCGTGAAAGCAGGTCAGGGAAAGGGGTGTTTTCTGCAGGCCGCTCCCCACCAGCCAGCTAACCGTGCTGTACAAGGCGAACTGAATGTCATCTGTGTAAAGCCGGTCTGGCAACAATGTGTTCGGCATTGCTGAGCCGCCATTACAAGTGGGGCTGTTAGTTTGATAATTAGTGGTTGTCATGAAAAATGTAACATATCTATGCTCTTGAGATGACTGAATAGGCGAATTCCCGACAATTCTTTAATACCAAACTCGACTTGGTTTATTTTCCTGTAGATAATGTAGATACGGCATGAAAGCTTGTACACAAGTGGTCAGGCGATATTCAAATAATGACAACACACACACAATTGTGCAAAATGACGTCATCACTTTCTGGGAATTTAATTTTCCCTAGTTAACTAGTACACAAGTTTGATACATGCCTCTGCTTGGACTACAGCAACAAAAAATGTTGGATCAGAAATGTGTAAGCCTTGTTCGTTCGGGCCCTTTCACGAAAAATAAAGCTGTGCATCCTGTTTTCTTTCTGACTTCTTTGTCCTCGTTTCTGGCGGACTCACTGAGAATCATTAGCGTTTCTGGCGGACTCACTCAGAATCATTATCGTTTCTGGTGGACTCACTAAGAATCATTAGCGTTTCTGGCGGACTCACTAAGAATCATTATCGTTTCTGGCGGACTCACTGAGAATCATTATCGTTTCTGGCGGACTCACTAAGAATCATTAGCGTTTCTGGCGGACTCACTCAGAATCATTATCGTTTCTGGCAGACTCACTAAGAATCATTAGCGTTTCTGGCGGACTCACTGAGAATCATTATCGTTTCTGGCGGACTCACTAAGAATCATTAGCGTTTCTGGCGGACTCACTGAGAATCATTAGCGTTTCTGGCAGACTCACTGAGAATCATTATCGTTTCTGGCGGACTCACTAAGAATCATTAGCGTTTCTGGCGGACTCACTCAGAATCATTATCGTTTCTGGCGGACTCACTAAGAATCATTAGCGTTTCTGGCGGACTCACTGAGAATCATTAGCGCTTCTGGCGGACTCAAATGAGAATCATTATCGTTTCTCGCGGACTCACTAAGAATCATTATCGTTTCTGGCAGGACTCACTAAAAATCATTAGCGTTTCTGGCGGACTCACTGAGAATCATTATCGTTTCTGGCAGACTCACTAAGAATCATTAGCGTTTCTGGCGGACTCACTGAGAATCATTAGCATTTCTGGCGGACTCACTAAGAATCATTATCGTTTCTGGCGGACTCACTGAGAATCATTATCGTTTCTGGCGGACTCACTAAGAATCATTAGCGTTTCTGGCGGACTCACTGAGAATCATTATCGTTTCTGGCGGACTCACTGAGAATCATTAGCGTTTCTGGCGGACTCACTGAGAATCATTAGCGTTTCTGGCGGACTCACTAAGAATCATTAGCGTTTCTGGCGGACTCACTAAGAATCATTAGCGTTTCTGGCGGACTCACTGAGAATCATTAGCGTTTCTGGCGGACTCACTAAGAATCATTAGCGTTTCTGGCGGACTCACTAAGAATCATTAGCGTTTCTGGCGGACTCACTAAGAATCATTAGCGTTTCTGGCGGACTCACTAAGAATCATTATCGTTTCTGGCGGACTCACTAAGAATCATTATCGTTTCTGGCGGACTCACTAAGAATCATTAGCGTTTCTGGCGGACTCACTAAGAATCATCGTTTCTGGCGGACTCACTAAGAATCATTAGCGTTTCTGGCGGACTCACTAAGAATACTCACTAAGAATCATTAGCGTTTCTGGCGGACTCACTAAGAATCATTAGCGTTTCTGGCGGACTCACTAAGAATCATTATCGTTTCTGGCGGACTCACTAAGAATCATTATCGTTTCTGGCGGACTCACTAAGAATCATTATCGTTTCTGGCGGACTCACTGATAATCATCGTTTCTGGCGGACTCACTAAGAATCATTATCGTTTCTGGTGGACTCACTAAGAATCATTAGCGTTTCTGGCGACTCACTAAAAATCATTAGCGTTTCTGGCGGACTCACTAAGAATCATTATCGTTTCTGGCGGACTCACCCAGAATCATTATCGCTTCTGGCGGACTCACTAAGATCATTATCGTTTCTGGCGGACTCACTGATAATCATTATCATTTCTGGCGGACTCACTGAGAATCATTATCGTTTCTGGCGGACTCACTAAGAATCATTATCGTTTCTGGCGGACTCACTAAGAATCATATCGTTTTTGGCGGACTCACTAAGAATCATTCTTAAAATTTGTTGCAGTTTCCACTGCAGTCACCTCGCTTTGAAACTAACGAAGGATGGTGTTAAAAAAATAATTTAAAAAAGTTGTAAAAAAAAAAAAAAAAATGTAGGGTTTTCACATCCTAAAACTAGTTTAAAAAAAAAAAAAAGGAAGGAGAAAAAAAAAAAAAAAGAAGAATGAGTGCTTCGAATTCGTGCCCATCGGCTCTGCAACCGTTTGACTGTCAGCCTCCAAAAGTGTTAAGCTGGAAGTCATCTTTAGAGAAAAATAAGACACAACCATCCCCCCCCCCCCCCCCCCCCCCCCCCCCCCCCCCCCCAGCCATATTGTACCAAGTGCTTCTCACCAGCATTCAAATCCTTGATAATCTGTCTTGCAACATCTCGCAGTATAAATACACCAACAGGACACAACAACAAAAAAGTTGAAAAGAGGGTTTCAATCCCTGTCTGTTCCAAGCATCTGCTGCAGTTTCTTCCAAAACTAAACCTGCGAGAGCCGAGTTTCAATAAACAGTTGTTTGTGGGGATACAGGGAAATTTAATCTCTCTCTCTCTCTCTCTTGTCCGTCTGTCTCCTCTCTTCCTCTCTGTCTCTCTTTGTCTGTCTGTCTGTCTCTGTCTCTCTCTCTGTCTCCTCACAGTCTGTCACTACCATCCCCACATTACCTTTTCAAAGAAAAGTTTCAAAAATCCAAAAAGAAGTGCTGGGTCTCCTCTGGTGGGCGGCCCGATGACGACTTGATACTGACCACAGTCCTGGGGTTTGCGAACAAACGTGGCTGTGGCTGTGAGCCAGGAGGCCAGAAAAAGCTGTGTGGAGATGTTGCCACAGAAAAAGATCGGGGAGGGGGGAGTGTGTGGAAATAGGGGTGGGGTGGGTGGGGAAAGCATGGAACATGAGACAAGCAAAAAGAACAAAGACCATAAAAAAAAAAAGAAGCCCATTCTGTGCGAAATGAACAATGTGAAAAAAAACACACAAACACACAAAACCAGACCGATACTTTGCACTTCCCCACCTCACATGTTTTTCTTGATATTGAATGGAAATACGGTTAGCTGTTTTGCATCTCTCATTCCCTCCCCCTTCCCTGTCTTTCCCTTTATCCATACTCTTATGTTTTTCTTAAATGACAACGATTAGCTTCCCCCCCCCCCCCCCCCCCGACCCTGCCCCCTCAAAATACCCCCCCCCCCCCCCCCCCCCCCCTTTTGTGAAGTGCTGCCACGGAAAATCCAGTAGATAAAGAACAGCTTTAATTACTGTCTGCTCACAGCTCCCACTTTCCTCAACTGAAAACAAGGCAACGACAACAATTCGAATTAACAATATGATCGAAATAGCCTCTGCATACAGAGCAGTTCCCATCTGTTGGAAAGGTTCAAATTACAATTGAACTGGAGAGTCGGATTCTTCCCGAACTGCTTGTCGATCGGTGGAGAGTGGAGGGGACCTGAATCTAAAGAACACTTGCAACTGTCAGGCTGTCTCAGCTCTGTCACTGCGGCAACATAATTTTCAGCCATTGTGTGTTAATTGAGAAAGGCTGACTGGATAGCACCCTATCATCCCCTCTCCCCACCCCCACACCATCCCCCACACCTGCCTCCACCGATCTCCTCCTACTCTAATTTTCTCTCTTGCCCCCTCTCTCTCTCTCATTGGCTCTATCTCTCTCTCGCTCTCTCTCACATGCGTGCACACGCACGCACACACACACACCACTCTGTGCATGCGTGCTTGTGTACGTACATGTGTTTCTCTCCTTCACTCTGTCTGCCTGCCTCCGTTTCCCTCTCTTTCTTTCTTCCTACATTCGTCTCCTCATCTTTGCCTGTCCCTGCATCTTGTGCCCCCCCCCCCCCCCCTCCCCTACCTCACAAATACCACACACACATGTACACACACATGCACGCACATGCTCTCACTCTCTCTTTCTTTGTCTCTCTGTCTATCTCTCTCTTTCTGCATTGGGGGTGCGAGAAAAAAAAAAGGCAGCGATAAGGCTGACTCCATGAAGAGCTCCGTCTTGTTTGGTGCGATTGTGCAGTGAACCGAGTCAGAACAACATACCAGTGCCAGCTACCGCAGTGCCCGCGAGTCATTTAGTGAGAAAAAAATGATTGATATATCGTCATGTCGGGCCAGAATTGGTTATTTTTTGTGGCAGAGCGACAAGTGTCAAACTGTGTCATTCATGTTCAGGGCGGGAAAGTGACCAAGCGTGTGTGACACTGTCCAGCTGGAGGGTTGTCTCCGTTGTGCTGTGGCTGTGGGCAGTGTTGGCTGTGTTTCACTCTCTTCATGCACTGTCAGGCACACTGTGTGTTTGTGAAACAAATGATGCCAGTTGTTTTTTTTCACAAGAGGTGCCGAGAGGAACAGTGGTGGATACTCCTGCTTTACGCGATTTCAGTCAATATGGGAAACTAGGTCACTGCAACCTACACGTGCCCGACATACTTGTGCTTGTGCCAACACTGGTTTTTTTGCTTCACAAATTGTTGCCGATTGGGGATATTGAGGAGAACCCAGGCCCCAATTCCCATAAAAGCAGTGACAATCAAAACACAGATAATGTCAACATAGCCCAAATACCAACAAAAGAAAGCAGTGCCATTCGCCCTGTAACCGCGGAAATCCTGTCAGCACTCAGAGAGCAAAGAGAAGAGTTACAACACCACAGAGAACAGCTGAGGGAGCAGAATTCAATTACACGAAGCCAACTGTTTGATATCAAATCAGAACTAGAAGTCTCTGCGAAATGCCAAGAGATAAACGATCGCTGTGCCCAAGTAGAAGCTGAAGAAAACAGACTGTCAGTTGTTACGGAAAACATGTCCCTTGATCTGTATCAACTGTACGACGGGATGGCAGAGGGTAGGGAGGAGAGGCAGAATTTGTTTGCTTCAGTAAACAGATCAGAACAGCAAATAGTGAAAATGACTGAAGAGCTCGACAGACTCTAATGTTTTTTCAAGAAGGAACAACCTACGTTTCTATGGAATTCCCCCCAATCACAAAGAAGTCTTCAACTCGTGTGCGTGATGTGTTGTTGACATTTTAAACAGTGCCTGCGGACACAAAAACATGGAGAGAGGAAGACATTGTTCGTGTGCACAGAGTTGGTCAGACGTAAGCTGGTGAATCAAAAACTATAACTGTAAAATTCCAAGAGTGGAAAGATAAAATGAAATTAATTCGCAATCGTGAGTTCCAACATGAATTGGAGACAAAAGGCGTCGGGTTGGCAAACGATCTAACAAGGAGACAGGCAGAGCCAGTGGCAAAGGCAAAGCGAGAAGGAAAGGCAGCTTATTTTGCCAAAGGCAAATTGACTGTCGGACCTCGCAGACCTGATCCACAAACATACGTCGAGGTAGCCGTGATGGAGGCCGCAGTGGGTGACACTGACACAGTGAAGGCGGGTACGAACGGAAAGTTAAGCAGCCAGCACAAGACAGATGGCAGAGATACTGGGGATTTCCCTCAGCGTCATCGTGACGTCAGACCAGACATCAGCCAATCAAAGGCAGTAGAAGCAGTGATGGCGGCAGGAGAAGAAGGGGGTCAGCACAATGCGTGTGGCGGTGACACTGGGGTTTTTCCCTCAAGCCAACGTGACTTCCGACGAGGCGGCATCAAGTCAACAGACAAATCGGCCGACAACGTGGCACGTGATTTTTCGCCCTCTAGTCCGGTGCCTAGTTCAGTGACCAAGCCGAACAGCAGGGTACGACCTAGTGACCTTTCACCTGGCAGTGGCAGGGTTACTCCAGCTGGTTCACGCCAACAGGTGAAAGGGGACATCTCCCAGTGTGTACGTAGTGTGTCAGGCAGGGGGACACCTTCGGGGGACACCTTTGCAGAACCAATTAGATGTTTTAAAAAAGGTAGCAGATAGATTGTAATTGACAGTGAATCTGAGCAAAACTAATATAATGGTTTTAAGAAATGGTGGGCATTTAGCGCAGCATGAAAGATGGTTTTACAGCAGATCAGAAGTTAAAGTGACAAATAGTTACAAATATCTGGGGATGTTTTTCACATCGAAATTAAGCTTGAACAGATGTTGGCTGGAAATGTGTAGGAAGGGAAAGAGAGGGGTCATATAGATACCGAGAACAATGAAAAGACTGAATTCAGCTGACGGTGCTTTGTTTAGGAAATTGTTCGACACTCAGATTACAACCAATTCTGACAAATGCATCAGAGGTGTGGGGTCTGTTGGACAATGCCCACATGGAAAAAGTTCACACTTATGCAGTAAAGCGTGTTTTATGCATGTACCGTTCCATGCATCAAATAAAATGGTTTTATGGTGAGAGTGGACGATATCCCCTGTCCATACAAGCTTATGTCAGGTCAATCAAATACTGGTTAAGATAAGTTCAGCTACCTACGACCAGGCTCTGCAGTCAAGCGTATAGAATGCTCTTGCTACAGCACGATACGGGAAATCTAATAGGGTTTCTTGTGTACAGAAAATACTGACAGAAAATGGTTTCGGTATCGTCTGACTTTCCCAGGGAGCAGGCCATATTGCCCAATTTATTTCTGAGTTCAAAGATCGTTTTACAGACAAAACTGGCATTCCAGCATGGTTGGAAATGACAAATATGAATGGTTTCTTTCGTTTTAAAGTAATTTGGGGATGGAAAAGTATTTCATGATCGTTACAAATAAAAGGTATAAACATAACTTATCAAAATTTTGAATGAGAACTCTGGGCCTTTAATGCAAACAAAATATGGTTTGAAGTATCAGACAATAAAGAATGCCCAATGTGTGTAGATAGTAACAACAGTGAGGACGAAGTACACTTTGTTTTTGATTGTCGTGCTTATGCAGATATTCGAAATAGATGCAAAGTGTTCAGTGAGCCAGCTGCACAGAGAAAAGATCTCACGGCAGTTTTGTCAAGTAAGAATGAACAAATTATCATATCATTTGCAAAATAAATATAGCAGAAGCTAGTGATTTTCGAAGAAAGAATATCACCAGCATTCACTTGAGCTAAATTTTTGTAACGACATATGTAGCGACATTCAGCACTTACTCTGGGTTTTTTTTAAATGGCTTGATGGTCGCAGGAAATGGATTGCTGAGGTGCAGTGTGTGTGTGTGTGTGTGTGTGTGTGTGTGTGTGTGCATGTGCATGTGCGTGTGTGTTTGAGTGTATGTACTTGTGAATGTGTTGGTATTCTCTTTCTTTCGATGACATGTGTCTTTTGATGCGGTAATTGTAGCCCCCTTGCCAACAGGGCTTTTTGCTAAGGGCAATAAAGACTGTGTCAATGACAGAGTCAGTGTCTCTTTCTGCATTTCTCGCTCCATCTTTCTGTCTCTGCTACTCTCCTTTGATTCTCTCTCTCTCTCTCTCTCTCTCTGCTCTTTCTCTCTCTCTTACTTTGTCTCTCTCTCTCTCTTCTCTCTCTTTTTTTTCCCTGGTGCTTTAAACTCGCCTGTCTTGCAACCTCGTTGGTATCTTTTGCATTTGTCCAGATTTATCTCTATACATCTCTTTCTCCGCATCCCCACTTCTCGCCTCTTTCATCCCTCTTCATTTCGTCCCCCCTTTTACATCTCTCTCCTTCCTGCACTCTCGTTCCCTGCTTTATTTTTCCTATCACCCACCCCAGGCCAGCTTATTAAACTCTCTCTTTACTTTTTACATTAAAAAAAGAAGTCTGTACTAATTTTTGTCTAGCTCTCTTTTACATTCTCTTTCATGCCTCATTTTTATTTGCATTGTTGTCACTCTCTAGGCCGGACTCTTACTTTTAAAAAAAAGCCTACTCATGCTTCTTTATCCTTGTAACTAACACATGTCCTTTCTGTCTCGTCTTCCTCTCTCCCTCTCTCTTTCTGTGTCTCATTCTTCATAAGATCTGGGCTGCTCGCACCCTCTCACTTTGTGACTCTAGCTCTCGACCTTTTGTCATCTCTCTTCTCTCTCTCCTCACTCTGACCTCCCCCTCCCTCTCCCCATCCCCCCATTCCCCCTCCCCCTCCCCCACACATCTCTGATTGCTGTTGCAATAAGTGTAGGGCTGGCAATGACAGCACACACTACACGTGACAAGGGCAGGGGAACCTGTCTGACATGACTGTTCTCCACACACCTTATCTCGCCTCCATCCACTCCATTTCCTCCACGGACCGAAGAGATCACGCAAACGGGCAGAAACCATGTCAGACACCAGCACCAGGTTGCAGAACTCATAATGTCACCACACAACCATAGGTAGTAGGCCAGCTAGAGAAGAGAGAGAAGAGAGAGAGAGAGAGAGAGAGAGAAAAGAAAGAGAAAAAGAGAGAGAGAGAGAGAGAGAGAGAGAGGAAAGAAGGAAGAGAGAGAGAGAGAGAGAGAGGAGAGGAAAAAGAGAGGAAAAGAAGAGAAGAAAAGAAAGAGAGAGAGAGAGAGAGAGAGAGAGAGAAAGAAAAAGAGAGAGAGAGAGAGAGAGGAAGAAGAGAAAGAAAGAGAGAAGAAGAAAAAGAGAAAAAGAGAAGAGAGAGAGAGAGAGAGAGAGAGAGAGAGAGAGGAGTCAAGAGAGGGAAAGAGAGACAGTGAGAAAGCAAGGGGAAAAAAAAAAGTCATGGAGCAGGGATTATCTGTCCACTGGACAACAAGACAGTTGACTGTTCTTGAAAATGACCGAAACATTGTAAACCAAATCAGCACCTCCTCCTAAGAATTATTAGCCCCCTCAAACGTGGCAGTTAATGGTTGTGAGTAAACAGCGCCCACCTGTCTGCTTCCATGGAATAACTAAACACAAAACACCACTGAAATGATTTTTGCGCAGCACATGTAATGTATGTAGCTTATTGCTAACTCACAGTGTGTACTTCAGGCACCGTGAAAGTGTCCTGCAGTTCCAGATCAATGACTGTCTAATCAACACCGCACTGCCAGAGAAAAAAAGCCTGAAGTTATTGACAGGGGAAGGAAATGCTCAGTGTTCTACAACCCCAGACCTGTGCAAGTCAAGCAAACCACGACTTCTCCAGGACTCGCCAGGCCACAGATGAACAGTCCCTAGCTGTGCCAAAACTGCAACAAATGTAAAAGGCACATCCCTACAATTGATCAAGGCCAAGAAAGAAGCTAAGTTTTAAAATCTAAGCTAAGTCTTGCCTTTACAAATTTCCTTGTGAAGTCCAAGTTGGCTATGGAGTAGGGGCCGGAAAGCTCAGTTGCAGAGCGCCAGACTTGTAATCAAGGGTTGCGGGTTCGAATCACCGCCCGCCTTCGGATGGGATTTTCCTCAGAGTTACATTAGATCGACTCATCCATTGTCCTTCGAAAGAGTTAAACTGAAGTCTTCCGTGTGTGAATGCACACTCGTAAATCCATCACTAACTTTCGGAGAGTAGGCAGCTGGCCGTGTATGATGACCGTTACCATAGCATGCAACTTCCCAAGTGGAGTGGTGCTTATGGCGGGATTAAAAAAGTCATACTACAAAATTCCACTCCCTTTGTTAGGGTAGATGGATTATATGTCTGTCCTATGGAGGTTGAGGATATCAGCCTGCTCCAGAGTGAAGAAGAGGTATGGAGTAGCATGGCGACGAGCTTTCTCATACGCAGCTCCAAACTCGGAATAAATCCATAAACTTAAGCATTCTCAAACTGTTGTTCTTCAAAACTCCTGAAAACCCACCTTTTCAAACAATCTAAGAAAGACAGTCATTACCGATTGTATGATGACACTGTGCTTCTGGAATCGCTTAGTAGTTGTGCTTAATTGCGCTGTTGGTATTGTGGTCTGTGCTGAGATGGTGTGTGCGCGATGGAGATAAGGGAGAGAGCCTATAATTTTCATTTCTGAGCCTTTTTGTCAATGGCTTTCTTACATTAGCAATTGTTTTTCTGCCTTTGTAAAGCGCCTTGTGCCGTGGAAAGCCGCGTATAAAATCCCCATTATTATTATTATTATTATTGATTAGTGGTAACTCCTAAATGATAAAACATTTCTTTGAAAAGGTGTTTTGATCCATTTCAGTTCAGTGTAATCTGCCAAGACAAACTTTTTTTTTTTTCAAATGAAAGCACACAAGAGTAGTAAAGAACTTTTTTTTCCCTCCGCATTTTGAGACATTGTTCTACAGATTTTCATAATGTCCTGATGATTTTGCTTGAGCTAAAGCTTATGCAATGGAGGGACTGACAACAACGCTGATGGCGTCTCGTCCACTGGGACAATATCAGAAGTAAACAGAGAAGGTTGGGGGGGAAAGGGGGGGGGGGGGGGATAACACTTTCAGACAAACCTGTCCTGACAAAATTCTTCAGGTGATCACCAACAGCAGCTCGACTTCTTTTGGTGTTGGCACTTTTCAAATAAAACATATTCTATTATTATTATCAGTATGAATACTTATATAGCGCCTATCCTCAGCAGAGACCAAGCTCTAAGCGCTTTACAATCAACACTCGTTTACACAACCGGCTGCCTACCTGGGTAGTGCCGACTGAAGAGCTGCCAACTGGTGCTTCGTTCTGTCGTTTCCCGTGTCATCCGGTCAATATCGTTCACTCAATTTCCTTACTTCCTTCATTCTTTCCATTTCTCACGCAGGGTGCATGCTATGTGTAACCTGTCACCCATACCAACGGCCATACTGGCCTTCTCTTCCCAACGTTTTACAGGTTAGGGATGATTATTGCTCTTCTTGCATCTGAACACATTGGTAGGTAATAATGACACACTTTGCACTTCTTGCATTCAACACATCAGCGGATAATGTGATACACCTTTGTGCTCCTGGCATGTGATACATCAGCAGGTAATACGACACACCTTTATGCTTCCTGACACACAAGAGATTATGGGGAAGGGGGGGAACAAAGGTACGGTGGGGGGGGGGGGGGGGGGGGGGAAGAACTGGTGGCCGCAAAGGGACGGAAGGAAAGGGAAAGACGGAAGGGGATGGGAGGAAGAGCAAACGCAAACTCAAATTCTACCCTCAAAGAAAGCTTTTCTTCTGTTGTCGTTCTCCACCCATCCACCCCCATCCCACCGTCCCCCTTCTCCCACACCCCCCCCCCCACCCCACCCCCCCCCCCCCCCCCCACCCCACCCCCCCCCCCCCACCCCCCCCCCCCCCCACCCCCCCCCCCCCACCCCCAGCTGACTCGCCAGCTTTGATAAACCCGATTTAGCCATCTAGCTTGTTTCATTCGGTCCACCGACCACTGTCAGACACGTGGGAAGCTGTTTCTTCAGATCACCCCCCAACATGCAGAGCCAACACAAAGAAGACAACAGACATAAACCTGTCACACCATTCCTCCTGAACATAACCTTCAGGACAGGGGGTTGAGGAAGGACGGAAGGGGCGGGGAAAGAGGGGGGGGGGGGGGGGGGGTGGGGTGAAGGTTGTGGGTTTTGCTTTCCCATCCTACCCATCCCCCACCCCTCACACCCCCCCTCCCTTACCCCTACCCACTTCCGCGTTACTGTATTCAGCAAGTGAACAACATAAAAACAGCTTACAGCCTTCGTCTTCTTCAGACACAGGCAAAATAGGGGATCAACAAGAGGTAGGAATTCAATGGAGGAGGAGGGGTGGAGGCAGAGGGGGGGGGGGGGGGGGGGGGGGGGGGAGTGGAGGTAGGAGAAGGGAAGAAGGAAAGGGAAGGGAAGGAGCGTGGAGAGGAGCAGGGCTGAGTGGGGTGGCGGGGAGGGACAGGTGGAGGAGAGAAACCTCAGACCTCACAACAGCGGCCTCCCGAGCTGAGACAGCACACAGAGTGCACGTGACAAATGACCGTTGTGGCTGTTGTCCGCCGTACCTGCCAGGAAGTGGGGAAGACAGATCAAGGTCAAGGCTTGGAAGACAGGTGGACAGAGGAAGCGGAAGATACTGAAGAGGCTAGCAGCATCCCAATGCACATATATCCTCTCACTCACCTCGAAGCCCAAGGGGAAGAGAGTAACGAGGTTAGCTACATCCCAGAGCACATACATCTCACTGATCTCCAAGTCGAAGGGGAAGAGAGTAACGAGTGTTAGCTACATCCCACAGCACATACATCTCACTGATCTCCAAGTCGAAGGGGAAGAGACTAACGAGGTTAGCTACATCTAGGTACATGTATATCCTCTCACCGACCTCGAAGCCCAAAGGGGAACAACAAGGGGAAAAGACTAAAAAGGTTAGTCACATCTCAGCACACATACATCTTCTCGCTGATCTCAAAGTCGAAGGGGAAGAGACTAAAGAGGTTAGTCACACCCCCAGTACACATATATCCCGTCAACGACCTCGAAGCCCAAGGGGAAGAGACTAAAGAGGTTAGTCACACCCCCAGTACACATATATCCCGTCAACGCCTCGAAGCCCAAGGGGAAGAGACTAAAAAGGTTAGTCACATCCCAGTACACATATATCCCCTCTCACTGACCTCGACACCAAAGGAGAAGATGCTAAAGATGTTAGTCACATCTCAGTACACATGCATCTTCTCGCTGATCTTAAAGTCGAAAGGGAAGAGACTAAAAGAGGTTATTAGCTACATCCAAATACACATATTTCCTCTCACCGATCTCAAAGCCAAGACGATGATCAATGACCGACTGATACGGGTGACCTAGGCACAGTCATTGATATGTGGGGTGTCTCTCTGCTTCTTGTTACTTCTGCTTGTTCTGCTTTCGCCATGATCTTGTTGGTTTGTTTGTGTGGGTTTCTGCCTGCCTGTTAGCAAGATTAGGCACAAACTGTTGAATCGATTTTAACACAAAACAGCGCGTGCGAGTGATCATGCCAGAAAGTTGGAACTGGAGGAGAAGACCAAGCACAGATCAACAACAGACATCCAGACATCCAATCATCATTAAGGAAATTCCTCAGCAAGGATACAACAAGAAAACAGAAAAATAATGAGCTAATTGACTAAACGATCAATTGGTTGATTGACTAACCGACAAATAGATATGTGCACATGGCATTAATTAACTGACTGACTGATCAGTCTGTGTACATGCACATGATGGTAGCTTATACAAGACAATGAATACAAGAAAAACCACAGATAAAGCATTCACTCTGATTTCTTTCCTTCAAGATGACACAGTGCATTGGAATTGGATGCACTCCATAACTTAAAAGAAGAAAATCTGATCAGATTTAAAAGGGGAAAAAAAGGTCAGAAACATGGCGCATATATCCAATAAGCCAAAAAAAAAAAAAAAAAAAAAAAAAAAAAAAAATCCAATAAGCCATGTGTACACTGAGGAAAAAAAAAGTCAGAATTCAACTGAAACAAAGCACAAGAAAGAAACAAATAATAATCGATGAAGTCACTTTAAAAAAAAAGAGAGAGAGAGAGAGAGAGAGAGAGAGAAAGAAAGAAAAGAAAAGAAAAACAAAAAAGTCAATGTTAGGAACTATGCTCATATTCCTGAAGGCTTCACGTGCATGTATTTGTCGGGAAAAAAAAAGTATGTCGATGAAAACATCGATCAACTATGCAGGCTTTCAGAAAGGAATGACTCTGTCTTGCTTACAGCATACATAGCACAAGAGACAAACGCCCATTGTGGCTGTCGTCTGCGTCCCTCCCACAGAGTGGGGAAGGTTCTCTTGCACCTTGGCCTACCTAGTGACGGAAACTGCGCGTCATGCATGTATATGGCATGCAGTGAATAAATAACACGAGGCAATTGGTTTTCCGCCTCTAGGACACTCAGCTGAATCAGAGAACAGACTGGTCAGCGGTGTCACATGTGGAGGAGTTTGCCAGGGAGCATGCCTCAGAGATTTTCTTTTCAATTCAATGCCAGGTAAAGCGTACAGCACAGGCCACCACTGGCCTACAGCAAGCCTGGCAGAAACTTTTTCCACAGACAGACTAGGGACGTGCAGTTTATGTTGTTGTAGTTTTTGTCGTTGTTGTTGCTATTGTTGTTGTTTTTCATACTCAACAGTGCAAAGGCACTGCTGGTCTGTTTGTCAGTCAACATGAAGTTGTGCAGGCTGAAAAGATTCTGTGGCCTGCTGTGGCCAAAACCAGGAGAGAAAACTGTTATAGGTCTGTTTTTCTTTTTCTTTCTGCGTACGCAGGCCGATACTCCTGCGGACACTGCCTGTATAGACAAGCAGTAGAGTTTTGTGTGTATGACCATTTTTCATCCTGCCATTAAGGCAGCCATACTCCATCTTCGGGGAAGGTGCATGCTATGTGTAACGTGTCATCCATAGCAATGGCCAAATTGGCCTTCTCTTCCAAAAGTTGGTGATGGGATTTTACATGTGTGCAAGATGTTGTGCGTGTGTTCACACACAGAACGTCGGTTTATAGTCTCATTCGAAGGACTGTATGGGGAATGGAGTCCAAACCAATGTTAACTCCGAGGGAAAAATCCCCCTGTACCGAAATTCGAACTCGCAACCCCAGGATCATGAGTCCAGCGCTCTACCAACTGAGCTATTCCGGCCCCCTTATAGGTCTGCGAGGACCAGGGAAGTTTGTCTGCAGAAACATGTATGTGTGGCACTGTGTGAGGCCAAACTTCGTACAGAAAAAAAAAAACCCTGGAGAAATGAGGTGAGTCCATGAAGACCGTGTTGATGTTTTGAACTGAAACATGTACGTGTTATCATGTGGAACAGTAACAGTCAGCATCTTTATGTAGATAATGTAAAAAATTCAGTTATCAAACGAATGGGGAAAGTCTCATTTGTTTGACCAGTGGGTTGTGTGCTGACACTGCATGAGCGAGAGTCTGAAGTAAATGCTGGATATGACGCCCTCCAGCTTCACCTCACTCCAACTTCCATCACTCCTCTGTTGCTGAAAATCGTGGGAAATCCCAAATCGTCTGCGCTAGACAGGAACGACCACCAGCGTCTCTGTAGAAAGTCTGAAAGCTTTTCCCAAGAGTTGCTCCCCAGATCCAGTCTGCTAGCTCAGCTTCTGGTCCCAGCCATCTTGCTTTGTGTGAACGAAAAGCTTTCCTCCTTTTCGAATACCCATCCCTACACTGTCTTCTGTTTATTCCACTGACAGACCACAGACTCTTTGACTCCCAGCTCAAAGGCAGCCTTATGATTTCCTTGTTCTTTCTCTTCAGCAAGTGTTGTAGCTTTCAACCCGATTCAGTGTCTAATGCAGTTCTCCAAGTCTTCAGCATTTCCATCGTGCACAGTTTGATGGCAGGCGATGACTGGGACTGTCAGATGCGCTCTGGGCTGAAAGTTCTATGGTCATTAGCATGGAAGCCAAAATGCAGTATGATGAGTTACCGTCGGTCTGCTGTCTGTTGTGCCAGTTTTTCATGTGCAGAAACAGGTGAGATGTTGTCCTTGTCAGCCATTAACCACTCTCAAATTTCAGTGAAAACAAATTGCACAACACCCCTCCCCCTACTCCCCACCCCTCAAATACAATGTATCAAATATACAAATATCTTTTATACATTTTCCTACATTACTACAGAAGTAGTCATTCCAGCACTTGGGTTGATAGTGTTTGAGTCAACTTTGTAAAACAGTGTTCTGATCCTTGCTCCAGTTCTTCAAAATACACTGTCAGGTCCTTGTCTATGGCTACCCTGCGCAGAAAGATGGATCTGGCCTCTATCCAAGTATATCAATTATGGCTACCTTGAGCAGGATGACGGATCTGGCCTTTATCTAAATATATCCATTATGGCTACCCTGCGCAGGAAGACGAATCTGGCCTCTATCTAAATATATCCATTATGGCTACCCTGCGCAGGATGACGGATCTGGCCTCTATCTAAATATATCCATTATGGCTACCCTGCGCAGGAAGACGGATCTGGCCTCTATCTAAATATATCCATTATGGCTACCTGCGCAGGATGACGGATCTGGCCTCTATCTAAATATATCCATTATGGCTACCCTGCGCAGGAAGACGGATATGGCCTCTACCTAAATATATCCATTATGGCTACCCTGCGCAGGGAGATGGATCCGGCCTCTATCTAAATATATCCATTATGGCTACCCTGCGCAGGATGACGGATCTGGCCTCTATCGAAATATATCCATTATGGCTACCCTGCGCAGGAAGACGGACCTGGCCCTCCATCTAAATATATCCATTATGGCTACCCTGCGCAGGATGACGGACCTGGCCTCTACCTAAATATATCCATTATGGCTACCCTGTGCAGAAAGACGGACCTGACCTCCATCTAAATATTCTAATTATGGGTATCCTGCACAGAAAGATAGATCTGCCTCTATCTAAATATATCAATTATGGCTACCCTGTGCAGAAAGATGGATTTGGCCTCTATCTAAATATATCCATTATGGCTACCCTGTGCAGAAAGACGGACCTGACCTCCATCTAAATATTCTAATTATGGGTATCCTGCACAGAAAGATAGATCTGCCTCTATCTAAATATATCAATTATGGCTACCCTGTGCAGAAAGATGGATCTGGCCTCTATCTAAATATATCCATTATGGCTACCCTGCGCAGAAAGACGGATCTGGCCTCTATCGAAATATATCAAATACAAAACATACCACGAGTCTGAGTCAGGGGGTTGTGTAAGTTCACAAGGAACTGCCACCAGACAGAGGCTTCGGCACCCTTCGGAGAGGGACGTTCACTCAGTCACTGTGGCTCTGCGACTCCCCAATCAACATCATCAGTGAAGAACTACGTAGGTGGCAACCCTCATAGCACAACAGGCTGTACTAATCGCTCCGCAGCAATGCCTTGTCTGCTCTGGTGGGTTACCCCATGATGACCCGATACTGATCGCTCCCTGTGGCTTGCTAGTGCTGGTGGTACCACCGCATGAATCTGGATGCAGCTGTGTAGGCACAATTGTAATGACCCGCATAAGAGTTAATGCCAGTGAAAGGGGGAGGAGGACACAGAAGACAGGAAAAAAAAAGACAAACTCATATTCAGACTCCAAGTACATCACAATTACAATCAATCAAACGACAGAACAAATTCTTTAAAAAAAAATAAAAAAAATTTTAATTAAAATTTTTTTTTTTTTAACCCAAAATTCAAACTCACTTGTCACAACCAGCTGAATGCGTTGAGCAATGACCGTCCCCACAGAATTGCTGACGTAACACTCGTACATCCCTTCGTCCGACACTCGGACCCCGGCTTTAGAGCGGTGCACCACTTTACGTATGTGCAGTGTTCCATTGGGGTACACGTAGCGTCGGCCCCTGGGTGACCTGCACACAGGGAGGACAATGAGCCGTCAGCAGGACAATGAGCCGTCAGCAGGACAATGAGCCGTCAGCAGGACAATGAGCCGGCCCTCAGCAGGACAATAGGAGCCGCTCCGTCAGCAGGACAATGAGCCGTCAGCAGGACAATGAGCCGGCCGTCAGCAGGTCAATGAGCCGTCAGCAGGTCAATGAGCCGTCAGCAGGACAATGAGCCGTCAGCAGGACAATGAGCCGTCAGCAGGACAATGAGCCGTCAGCAGGACAATGAGCCGTCAGCAGGACAATGAGCCGTCAGCAGGACAATGAGCCGGCCGTCAGCAGGTCAATGAGCCGTCAGCAGGTCAATGAGCCGTCAGCAGGACAATGAGCCGTCAGCAGGACAATGAGCCATCAGCAGGTCAATGAGCCGTCAGCAGGACAATGAGCCGTCAGCAGGTCAATGAGCCGTCAGCAGGTCAATGAGCCGTCAGCAGGACAATGAGCCGGCCGTCAGCAGGACAATGAGCCATCAGCAGGACAATGAGCCGTCAGCAGGACAATGAGCCATCAGCAGGACAATGAGCCGTCAGCAGGACAATGAGCCGTCAGCAGGACAATGAGCCGTCAGCAAACACCTTAAGAAATCACTTTTACTGTTTAAAAAAAAAAAGAAGAAAATTTAAGCATTTATACTGACTCCGCCAAACGAACGTGGACAAACGAATCACAAGACAAAACATGAGGCGTTTCGACTCTTAGGTCTTCTTCAGGAAAGATAACTCACACTCAGGACAACGAAAATAAATGAGCTATCACTTCTCTTTGTCCAGTTTGGCACAAAATGGGTGTTGAATTACTGTATTTAACAGACCATAAGATCCTTCTCATTACTAAACATACCCTCAAAAAAAAAGAAAAGAAAAAAAAATCAAATTTCAATCAACCATAATGTGAGCTGTGTATGAAAATGATAAGCAAAAGAAGAATAGACCAAAATTCAACAAAACACACTTTTCATTCTCAGAAGAAAAAAAATGTGAGGAATCACTCACAAACGTACTGGACACTCAAGCAGGCACAGAGCATGCATCCACACATACACGTATACTCCCCTTCCATCATCTACCCTCTGGGTGTGTTACTGAATCTTCTACTTCCGCTTAGAGTGGGGGTGTGGTGAGTGTAGGTGGTCTGCCCTGGGGGTGTCTGTTATTTTAGTCCTTTTTTTATATTCTTTTTTTTTTTTTTTTTAATACAAATCAAAACACTGAACAAGAAAGTATTCTAGCAGGACAGTACACAGAGTACAATGCCTGCTAGAAATACGCACAGTAAATCTTTCTTCTTTCCAATGTTTTCAAAAATATTCTCTTCCAACCCCCCCCCCCCCCCCCCCCCCCCCCCCCCCCCCCCCCCCCCCCCCCCCCCCCCCCCCCCCCCCCCCCCCAAATTCCCATCTCTTCCTGATAGGTAAGGTAAGGTAAGATAATGTTGCATACAGCCCAGCAGACTGCAAAAGGCTGTTACAATGTTGAAGTCAACTCACAAGTCATTAAAAAAAATAAAGGGAAAAAAAAAATAATTCACACATTTCTTTAAAATATAACTTCTAAAAATGCACCAAAAACTTCGTTAAAAATCTTTCTTCCGTAAAATCTTAGATAAGATGAAAAATGTTAATCTCTTTCAGAAACTCAAAGATCACGTCAGGTGGGACATCTCTGATCAGGGTTTTTCATGAGTCTGCTGTAAAATGTTTATGTCTCATATCGTGCAAGTCCCAACATTCTAAAAGAATTTGTTTCACTGTGAGCGGTACATGACATCCAGTCTCTAGTGCAACAGAAAAATCACAATGCTGTTGATGATACCAAATCTCTTTCTGTCTCTCTCTGCCTCTGTCTCTGTCTCTCTCTCTCTTTCTTCTGAACAAGAACTCTGGGCCTTAACACACACAAAAAACGATTCAACGCCCATCTTGTGGCGAATCTAACGAGACAAGTGATTGCTCGTTCTTCGTTTTCATTGTTCTGAGCGCTGTGTATCTTGCCTGAAGAAGACCTAAGAGGTCGAAACACGTCGTGTTTTGTCTTGTGATTCTTTTGTTCATGCTTGGCGGATGTAGTACTTAAAACTTCGAAAGACTTAAACAAAAAATGGTTTGAAGCATCGGACAACAAAATATGCCCCATATGAGTCCACGGGGGCTGTCGTTGGACGGACGTGGTGGCGCCCTCCGGAGGGAGAGCTCACTCACGCCGGCTCCGCGACTAAGCGATTATTGTCGTCAGTAGGGGGCTTGGTAGGTGGTGTCCTGCGTATGTTAGATCAGAACAGGCGCCACTGAACACCACCGAAGTGACTCGGCAGCAGTGCAGTGTCTTCTCCAGTGGGTTGCCTCTTGACGACTTGACATTGAATGCTCCCTGTGGATTGTCGGTGCCAGGGCTGCGGCAGGGCTGACTGGGCTGTGGCTGTGGACGGGGTGTCAGGAATGAGTGGCGTGTGTGCACTGCCTCTGAGGTGGCGCAGAGGTTGGGACAGCAAAAAAAAATATATATATATATATGCCCCATATGTGTAGAGAGAAACAACAGTGAGGACAGAGTGCACTTGGTTTTTGATTGCCCTGCTTTATGCAGATATTCGATGTACATGCAAATGTTCAGCGAGCCAGCTGCACAGAGAAAAGATCTCACAGCAATTCTATGCTGTAAGAATGAACAAATTACCATATTATTAGCAAAATAACACAGCAGAAGCTAGTAGTTTTTGGAGAGAGAATGTCACAAACAAAACATGGATTTCAAGTGCTCACTTCTGGCATGAGGAAACCGTACGGAATTTGAAAAACAAAGGAATCTCATTAATTAGTTTCAAAACTCAACTAAAAAGAAATATTTCAAAGATCTTATTTGTTTTGAAGCAAACGACGAATCAGTTCGAAAAGTCATCAACCAGTTTAGTAATAAAAAATTCCATCACACTTGTTACAACTGAAAGCTACATTTGTTGAAAATTTCAACACACACGTCTGCAGTACTGCTCTATTCACTATAAAAACAAACAGATCTTCACAAAACAATTTCAATGTTCTTCGAAAAACATCACATGTCCAGATATTCTGCTGTTGGGTGTATGCAAGAATACAATGAGCTTATTCACAAGAGCATACTGATACTAGAGCATACTGATACTGCAGACCCTATTGGCACTGACATGAGAATTCCCAAACTGTCAGCTTCTATACTTGCTGAAACACTTACAAGTGTTTACAATTCCTCCATAACTACGCACCACCAACTCTGTACAATAATTCTGACATGAATCTGATTCGCAATGTTAACAAGATTATGACACCCCTACAAAGGACTTTTCTTCAACTTTTAGCCTGATAATGTTCTAGGATGCTTGTGAAATAACTTGCCTTTTCTGTATGCTTCATACTGCAAAATTCTCTCTCTCTCTCTCTCTGAATTTATGCATGTGAATCCAGTACAGTAATCTTTGTATAATGTAAATGAATATTGATCTGTGCTCCCGCCTTTCCCCCTCCTCTCTCTCTTTTCCCTCTTCATATTCATCTCCCTTCTTCCTTTTATTGATGTCCTTCCCTTCACTTTCTTTTCATGTATCGGCAAAGTTTGCCTGCACTGGTTTTCCTGCAAATTTGTGTGCGTTATTTCTGGATTGCGATCTGTTCTGAAATTCAGTATTCTTTCCGATGTTCTGATTGTTCATTCACTTTTTATGTCGCTTCCTTTTTTGCTTTTATTCATCCCTTTCACTTAAGACAAGACATTAAAATAAAAAAAATCTATATTGTGCTCATTCTTTTCCTCTAGGAAGAGATTTGTTCTCTCTCTGTCTCTGTCTCTCTCTCTCTGTCTGTCTGTCTGTCTCTCTCTCCTAAGAGATTTGTTCTCTCTCTCTCTCTCTCTCTCTCTCCTCTCTCTCTCTCTCTCTCTGTCTCTCAACCCAAATACTATCACTCTCTCTCTCCTTGCCAATATCCTCTCTCCTCATTCCCTTCTCCCAAATCCACCATAATCTTCGAGTTCAACCCAGCTTAAACCACACAGGTTTTGTTTTTTTACACAGCTGTCACAACATAAAGAAGCATGGGGTGGAGGGGAAGGGGGGGAGAGGACACGTCCTCTCCTGAAGAACTAATGAACAACAACGATATAATGACAGCCACAAAATGTGCACCAGGTCATAGGACAGGAAAACTATTCACATCTCTCAACATGAGAAATGAACATTCAGCCATGATGATGCTGGACCATTCCACTTCATTTATCACCAACATGTAACAACAAAACAAAAACACACAAAAAAATCTTTTCATATCAATATCAAAAATTTTTTTAAAGCATTTTCTTTAACGGTTAAAGAAATATCCACAAAATAACGCCACAGAACGGACAAACAGGTAGCTCTTTCCAGCAAATGAAACTCTATCTCAGGTCACCAGACTGTAAACAAAAGAAAAAAAAACTTTGTACATCAGATTTTCAAACATAAAGGGCGGGCCCACAAAACAGGTGGAAAAAGAACAAACACACACAAAAAAAGGTGGGAGTCAGTCAGTGCGAAAGAAAAGGTGAAAATAAACAAAAAGAATTTCAATGAAGACTGGCACAAAACAATTTATACTCAATGACCCCTGTGCATGACCCAAGAGAACTAATTACAAAAAAAAAAAAAAAAAAAAAATCAGGAACAATAACACGTGAATCAGCCCCCTGAATCAGAGCCGACAATGGCAGGAAGACTGGTAGACGGCAGTAAAAGAATGACTCGAAATAAATCAATGAAAAGGGCAGCGTCAAAGAGTGATAGACAAGAAGGAATAGCTGCTAGCGCCATGAAGATGGGGACAGTTTAGACTGCAGACCACTCCCACCTCTTCTCGGCATCGTCAAAGAGATAGGCAGGGACGGGGATTGAGGGGGAGCATTGGGCGGAGTTTAAAAAAAAAAGAGAGAAAGAAAGAGTGTTTAATTTGTGATATTTGCAAGAGATTTGACACAGAGAGAGAGACAGAGAGGGAGGAGAGAGAGAGAGAGAGAGAGAACAGACAGAGAGAGAGAAGAGAGAGAGAGAGAGAGAGAGAGAGACAGACAGACAGACAGAGAGAGAGAGAGAGAGAGAGAGAGAGAGAGAGAGAGAGAGAGAGAGAGAGAGAGACTCAGAGATAGTTTTTTTTCCAATTAGTGACATTTGCAAGAGACTTATAGCTTGCGCACACGCAAAATGTGTGTGTGTGAATGAATGACTTTTTTTTGGTCAAGTTTCAAAACGGGAGTGACCATGGGCGGAAAATGAAGCAAAATTTAGACAGACAGACAGAGAGAGAGAGAGAGAGAGAGAGAGAGAGAGAGAGAGAGAGAGATTGCGTGTGTGTGTGTGCGTGTGTGTACACACACACACACACACACTCTCTCTCTCTCTCTCTCTCTCTCTCTTTCTAAATTTTGTTGTTGTTTTTCTTAACTTGTGGAACTTACGTGCGAACATTCTTATAACACGTTCACATACACATGGATACCATGCGGGGATACACGTCTGTTAATTAACTCAGTTTTGAAAAAAAAATTTATAACGCTCCACCCACAAAAAAAAATAATTGACAAACGAATCACAAACAAGACGCGTTTCGACCTCTTAGGTCTTCTTCAGGCAAGAAACACAACACTCAGGGCAACGAAAAAAAGAAGCTGGATGAAGATAAATGACTGCTCGTTCATTTTCCTTGTCCTTAGTGTTGTGTATCTTGCCTGACGAAGACAAGACCTAAGAGGTCGAAACACGTCCTGTCTTGTCTTGTGATTCATTTGCCAATGTTTAGGGGGCGGAGCTTTATCAAAAACTGTTCAAATTTGTTTAGATTTCTGCCTGCAGTCGCCTCACTTTGCAACTAGATAACTCTGGTGTCCAAAAAAGGATTCAAAGCTGTTGTCCCCATTTGCACGATTCAGTTCAATTCATGTTGCTCATAACTCAGCCAACCACTGAGGGTCATTGTCATAGCTCAGCCAACCACTGAGGGTCATTGTCATAACTCAGCCAACCACTGAGGGTCCTTGTCATAGCTCAGCCCACCACTGAGGGTCATTGTCATACCTCAGCCAACCACTGAGGTCATTGTCATAGCTCAGCCAACCACTGAGGTCATTGTCATAGTTCAGCCAACCACTGAGGGTCATTGTCATAGCTCAGCCAACCACTGAGGGTCGTATCAAGCTTGTCATTGCTCAGCCAACCACTGAGGGTCGTATCAAGCTTGTCATAGCTCAGCCAACCACTGAGGGTCATTGTCATAGCTCAGCCAACCACTGAGGGTCGTATCAAGCTTGTCATAGATCAGCCAACCACTGAGGGTTGTATCAAGCATGTCATAGATCAGCCAACCACTGAGGGTCATTGTCATAGCTCAGCCAACCACTGAGGGTCGTATCAAGCTGGTCATAGCTCAGCCAACCACTGAGGGTCATTGTCATAGCTCAGCCAACCACTGAGGATTGTATCAAGCTTAGATCAGCCAACCACTGAGGTCATTGTCATAGCTCAGCCAACCACTGAGGGTTGTATCGAGCTTGTCAAAGATAGCCAACCACTGAGGGTCATTGTCATAGCTCAGCCAACCACTGAGGGTCTTTGTCATAGCTCATCCAACCACTGAGGGTCGTATCAAGCTTGTCATAGATCAGCCAACCACTGAGGGTCATTGTCATAGCTCAGCCAACCACTGAGGGTTGTATCAAGCTTGTCATAGATCAGCCAACCACTGAGGGTCATTGTCATAGCTCAGCCAACCACTGAGGGTTGTATCAAGCTTGTCATAGATCAGCCAACCACTGAGGGTCATTGTCATAGCTCAGCCAACCACTGAGGGTCGTATCAAGCTTGTCATAGCTCAGCCAACCACTGAGGGTCATTGTCATAGCTCAGCCAACCACTGAGGGTCGTATCAAGCTTGTCATAGATCAGCCAATCACTGAGGGTCATTGTCATAGCTCATCCAACCACTGAGGGTCGTATCAAGCTTGTCATAGATCAGCCAACCACTGAGGGTCATTGTCATAGCTCATCCAACCACCGAGGGTCATTGTCATAGCTCATCCAACCACTGAGGGTCGTATCAAACTGGTCATAGCTCAGCCAACCACTGAGGGTCATTGTCATAGCTCAGCCAACCACTGAGGGTCATTGTCATAGCTCAGCCAACCACTGAGGGTCTTTGTCATAGCTCAGCCAACCACTAAGGTCATTGTCATAGCTCAGCCAACCACTGAGGGTCATTGTCATAGCTCAGCCAACCACTGAGGGTCATTGTCATAACTCAGCCAACCACTGAGGGTTGTATCAAGCTTGTCATAGATCAGCCAACCATTGAGGGTCATTGTCATAGCTCAGTAAACCACTGAGGGTCATTGTCATAGCTCAGCCAACCACTGAGGGTCATTGT
>CM031624.1:21658188-21695688 GCA_018398815.1 Conus ventricosus
GCGGTACGAAGAAGGAGTTCGCCGAATTGAAAGAGCTAGTTATGAAAGAACAGATTTTGTCAGGTTGCTGCCCTGAGTTAACCATACATTTGAAAGAGAGACAGCCAGAGACAGCGGGAGAGTTGTTGAAGTTCGCAGAGGTGTATAGAGAGGCACGTTTGGGCACTAAGGTGCAGGAGAAACAGGTGCTAGGCACAGGTGAGAAGAGTGCAAGGAGACCAGGGGAGTTTTCTGCAAAGTCTGCAAACCCAGTGGTGGGCAGAAGGAAGGGCAAAGGGACATTAGGTGTTTCATTTGTCACAAGAAGGGACATGTGGCGAGGGATTGTCGCATGAGGTTCCAGAAGGCAGCAGCCTTGCAAGAGGTGGATAAGGGTCGTCAGGGGAAACGACCTGCAGTGGAACCAAAGGGATTCAGTCTGAAGAGGGTGGAGTGCAGCCTATGGCTAGCACTGGACAGCAGTCAGTGTCAGGGATGGAGGGCACTAGGCTGAGTGGTTCGTTACCAGTGGAAGAAGGGTGGATTGGCCAGCAGAGGGTGAAAGTGTTACGAGACACTGGTTGTTCATGCGGGGTAGTACGAACAACGCTGGTCGAGAAAGGGGATTTGACAGGGCAAATCCAGACCTGTACTCTAATCGATGGCACTGTGAGGGAGTTTCCAGTTGCTAAGATAGAAGTACGTACCCCTTACTTCTCAGGCGAGTTGTCTGCGTTGGTGATGGAGAAACCCTTCATGATTTGATCATCGGAAATATTCCAGGGGCAAGGGATCCAGGGGATCCTGAGTTGTCGACTGCTACAGGGGCAGCAGTTCAAACACGGAGCAAGAAGGAGGAAAAGGTTGATAAACCGTTAGTCGTTCCAGCAAGGAAGTCAGGCATAGATGTGTCGCCTGATGAGTTTAGGGCAGCGCAGGAACAAGGACCCTTCGCTCGTGAAGTCTTGGGAGTTGGCAAGAGGTGGAGAGAAACAGGAGGTTAGAGGAGGTGAGACAGAATTTCTTGTGAAAGGCGGGCTGTTGTACCGAGTGTTCACCAAGGGGAAGACAGGTAAGGTGACCACTCAGTTAGAGGTACCAGCAGGTTATCGTGACACTGTCATGTCAGTGGGTCACGAGTCGCTCATGGCGGGTCATCTCGGCACCAGCAAAACTCTGACCGAATCTTTGATGATTTTCATTGGCCAGGAGCAATGGCAGACATCAAGCGTTTCTGCATGTCATGTGACGTGTGTCAAAGGTCAGCCACAGAGGGGTGAAGAGGAAGGCGCTCTTAAACATCCCCCTTTAATTGACACACCACTCAGGAGAGTGGCTGTTGATCTGATTGGCCCAATCTCGCCCTGTTCCAAAGGTGGGCACAGGTATGAGACATGTAAGGTTGCAAAGGAAAGTTTGCAGAAGGCTAGGGTCGGTCAGAAGAAGCAATATGACAAGAAGGTGAGGAAGCATCCCCCAAGGTGGGAGATCAAGTCCTGTTACTGCTTCCCACGGATCACAACAAGCTGCTGATGCATTGGAAGGGACCATTCACCATCATTGAAAAGGTAGATCAGGACTACCGAATCGATGTGAATGGGAAATCAAAACTTTTCCATGCAAATTTGCTCCGCAAATACATTCAGCGTGAGACCCAGCACATAGGCGCAGCAGCAATCATTGATGGAGGTGAAGGAGACCCAGCAGAAGAAGGGGAGATTTTGTTGCCTGAGTTTCCAGGAGAAGAGTCATACAGGGATGTGTCACTGTATGAAGGGTTAGACAGTAGGAGACAGGAGGAAGTTGGGGGCTCCTAGAACAGTATAGGCGTCCCTGACTGATAAACCAGGCAGGACAACTCTAGAGACATGTACGGTGGAGTTAACATCGCAAAAACCCGTACATGTGAAAGCCTACCCGATCCCATATGCCACCAAGCAAGTGATCGAGGAGGAGGTAGAAAAGATGTTGGACCTTGGGGTGATTGAACCGTCCAAATCATCGTATAGTGCACCCGTCGTCTTAGTGAGGAAAAAGTCAGGTGAGCATCGATTCTGTGTCGACTATAGACGTCTGAACAGTGTCACCAAGGTCGATGCAGAGGTCATACCAAACATGGAAGACCTGTTCGCTCAGATCGCCACAAGCAAGAGCCAGTATTTCACCAGGATAGATCTGAGCAAGGGTTACTGGCAAATAGCCCTGAGTGAGGACTCAAAGGAAGTCACAGCATTCTCCACTCCTATGGGGCTATACCAGTGGCGAGTACTCCCTTTTGGGATGGTCAACGCACCTGCAGTCTTCTCTCGGATGATGAGGAAGTTATGACGGGATTGGAAGGCGTTGTGAATTTCATGGATGACATTCTGATAGCATCCGAGACATGGGGGAGCATATGAGGCAGCTAGGAGCAGTTTTAGAGAGGTTGAGGCAAGCCAATCTCACAGCCAGACCAACAAAGTGCCAGGTTGGTTTTCCAAGCCTGGAGTTCCTAGGTTTTGTTGTCGGAGGCGACACAAAGCAGCCGGAAAGAGGAAAGGTGGAGAAGATGATGAATTCAGAGAGACCAAAGACCAAAACAGAAGTCAGGAGTCTGCTAGGTTTTATTGGGTTCAATAGGGAGTTTGTTCCAAATTTCGCAGCAATCACGAGTCCTCTCAGTGATTTGGTCAAGGCAGGGAAACCGGCAGTGGTCGAGTGGTCAGACGCTGCAGAGCAAGCACTGCAGACGGTGTTGGAAAGACTAGGTTCCCGTCCCATCTTGAAGCTACCAGATATGTCCAAACCATTTTTGTTGCGGACAGATGCATCAGGCGGTGGGATAGGTGCAGTATTGTTGCAGGAGCATGAAGGGGTCGAGTTCCCTGTGAGGTATGCTAGCAGGAAGTTGACAAAGTGTGAAGAAGGGTACGCAACGGTGGAGAAGGAGTGTTTAGCTGTCGTGTGGGCCGTGCAGAAGTTCCACAAATACTTGTATGGGAAAGAGTTCGTGATAGAGACAGATCATCAACCACTCAAATTCCTGCAGGAGGCACAGCTGAAAAACAGCAGGGTTCTTCGTTGGGCAATGGCACTGCAGCCCTACAGGTACCGAGTGCAGTACATTCCCGGTCGACAGAATGTCGGAGCTGACTATTTAAGTCGTGTAGTCTAGCAAGCTGCAACTCAGAGGAAGTCAGTCATATCCGGGGTGCTTTGTTGATAGTATGTGTTGATTACAGTTATGTTGATTGGATATGGGTTCATTCCCAGTTGGCTATGGTTCATATTTTCTGTGTGAGACTTGTTCATATTTTCTTTGTGAGACTTGTTCATGTGAATGTAGTTATGCTTGGAGCATACAGTCGCTTGTGTAGTAATGCATTATTTGCAATAAGTGAGGATGGAGATTCCTCAGTGAAGTGTCATGGATCGTGATCATATTATATTGTGCTTTTCATAAGAATTGTGAAGAGAAGATATGGCAAATCCGCAGGTAGAGGAATCGCATAAGTGCGCACAGAGGTCGTTATAAAATGAATTGAAATAACGCAAGAGCGCACGTCAATGATAACTCATTGGAGTGGTATTCACTAATGATGTATTTTATAATTTATAAACCGTTGGTTGTAAAGTATTTTTTTAAAACTTTGCACGTGTAGCTGTGTGTCAGCAAATTCGGTTGTTGTTTTTTTTTTGTACCGTTGTTTTGAGACAATGCGGAGCATGGTCTTTTGCAAGGGGGAAATTGTCACGGACAAAAATGAAACAACCCAACTCGTGGAGTCGCCAGCCAATTTGTTCGGACATAAGCTCCAACTCAAACATTCTGGGCGCCACATAGACGGGCCCATGGTTCGGATCCAGCCAATTAAGCATAGGGGAGAGGCTCCACAAAGCGGTCTGTCCGGCTAGACGGACTAAGCAGCTTTGACCGACGCCTCGATGTCTGCCCGGACCGATCTCAGTGCCTGGGCCAGACTCATCTAGCCAATTTAGAGTGACCAGTGCCCACGACTTAAGCCACACGGCGCCAGTTAAGTAGGAAAGGGGGAAGGTAGTGCGTGGTGGGGGGTGAAATCTAGCTAATCAATTAAATGACCAATTGACCACCACAGAGAGTAAGGCGTGTAGGCGTGACTGTCATGATTTGAATATCCAATGGAATTAGAGGGAGATAACTTCGGGTATCAGGGGTAAAAATACTGACCAATGGTACTCGCCCTTTTTGGACAGATCAGAACGGAATAAGAAGGATGTGAGAGGGAGAGAACGGGAGAACGAGAGGAGAACGAACAGAGAGACAGAGAAGAGGAGAGGTCTGAGTGTAATCTCTGAGGAGAGAAAAGCAGAGAGATGAGGGGAGGAGAGAAGAGAACCAAGTTGAGAGATTAGCATGAGATAGTCTGCAGAGGAAGGACTGAGGAGAGATGTGGAGAGAGAGAGAGTTGCTAACTAATGAAGAAGAAAAGAAAGAAAAGAAAAAAGAAAAGAAAAGCAACCATGTCCATTTGATAAGAGCAGACTAGAAGAGAGAGAGAGAGAGTGCAATGCGTTAATGCAGGAAGAAAGAAAGGAGAACAGATCGATGTTGATAGTCACTGTTCTATCTTCACTGGGGTTCGACCTCATACTTGGCCAGCGCCACTTTCATCGACAGACCAACGCCAGTGCCAACAGTCTCACCTGACCAGGCGCCAGCAGACCAAGACCAGTGCCAGCAGTTGTGTCGTGCTTGTGAAAGTGACAGTGAAAAGAAAGAAAAAAAAGAAAAGAAAAGACAGTGATTCGTGAATAGTTAAGATCACCTGGCCAGGAAAGTAGAAATCTATTTATACCCGGGTTAGTTAATGATGTTTAGATAAATGATTTTGTGAAGTTCAGGAAAGAGAGAATGTTTTATTTCATTTGATTCCATATGCATTGATGTTTCGTTCTATGATCATGTGTAGTAAAGTTATAGACTTTACTAGTGGTTTGATGTGACGGATGCATGATATATGAATGAGATTGTAAGCAAGCTGTGAGTGTGTTTGGGCTGTGCGCTAGTCCTTCCTCCACTGACATCACCCGAGGTTGACACACACACACACACACATAAACACAAACACACACATAAACACAAACACACACACACACACACACATAAACACAAACACACACACACACACATAAACACAACACACACACACACACATAAACACACACACACACATAAACACAAACACACACACACACACATAAACACAAACACACACACACACATAAAACACAAACACACACACATAAACACAAACACACACACATAAACACAAACACACACAAACACACATAAACACAAACAAACACACACACACATAAACACAAACACACACACATAAACACAAACACCACACACACATAAACACAAACACACACACACATAAACAACACACACATAAACACAAACACACACACACACACACACACACATAAACACACACACACATAAACACAAACACACACACACACACACACACACACACACACACACATAAACACAAACACACACCACACACACACACACATAAACACAAACACACACACACACATAAACACAAACACACACACATACACACACGCACACACCACACACAAACACACACATACACACACACACACTTCACAAGCAAAAACGCATGTGCATGTACATGCACACACACGTGTGCACACACACACACATACACTTCACAAGCAAAAATGCATGTGCATACACACACACACACACACACACACACACACACACACACACACACACACACAACGTGCATGCATGCACACACACACGCAAACACACACAAGCACATACACACAAGCACACACACACGCACGCTCAGTGGTACTCAGTACATATGCAAGCCAAGCCCACCCACAGACATCACACACACACACACACACACACACACACACACACACACACACACACACACACACACACACATCCTAACAAAGAGGTCTAAGAAAAGATTGCATTACCAAGTAACTGAGAACTTTGAAACAAAAGAGAAAGAAAAAAAAAAACCAACAGAAATTGTTCTGGCTATCTGGTGTCTAAAAGCCTTTAGAAAGCACACGTCTTCGTAGTAATGAGCTTTGGTCCACAATAAATTGCATTAAAAAGTAGAAATGTCTACAAAACAAAGGGAAGGGAAACAAAGAAGTACAAAGAATATCCAGATGAACCCACAAAAAAAGCAGACTCCACAAAAGCAATGTGTCACAAACGACAACGTCAATATAAGAAGAAAAAAAAAGAAAAAAAAAAAAGGGGGAAGCCAAAAGGTCTGAGGGTGAGGCAGGAGAGGAGAGGGAGGGGGTGGGATAATGGAGTGACATCAAGTACACTTTATTTTTTTTCTTCTTTAAAACAAGGAAACTTTGTCGTAACTTGAGCAGGCTCATACAAAAGAAAAGAAGGGACGCACGCAAACAAGAAGACGCAAATGAAATACACAACGACACACACATACATGCACATGCATGCGTGCATGGACACGTACACGCACGCGCACACACACACACACACACACCTAGGAGAAAACTCTTTTCACAATTGCAGCGTTTGTTTTTGTTTGTTTGTTTGCTTGTTTGTTTGTTTTTTGACACACAACAAATAACAGCACAATATGTTACCCTGAACAATATGTTACCTGAACAATATGTTACCCTGAACAAAAAGAAATCATTTCCAAAAGAAAAAAAGTGAGGATTTCCCGTAACTGGACCTCAATCCATGCATTCCAGTTCAGTTCAAAAGTAACCAAATATAAAACAAGTCCCAAAATGGTCACTGTACAGCTGTTTAGATGACTTCCACGAATTCTTTGATATTGGATAACTGTCACAGGCATGATTTTTGACGAGTTGTGCGCATCTGCTGTGTGCATAGCCAGAGAATTTTTTTTTTTTCAGCCGGTGAATTCTACTCAGCAGCGAACTTTCACAAATTCGACTGGTAGACTTGCACAGATGGAGTAAGGCTTTGGAGTCAGTCACAGCTGCTCCGTACACTCTCTGTCCCCACTTGTTGGTCAGGTAGTGCTCATTTAAACCCCCGCCCCAGAGGGTAAGAATATTTTTCGTAACCATGTTGATTCACTGAAAGTCAATCGTAGTTAACTGATAGTGCTTCCGTTACACATTTTAGATCAAAATAATCAGATTGGTAAAATTGTGGTCGCTTTTGAAAGTGCTCAGTTCAGTATGTTCGTTCGTGTGTTTTTGCCGAGTTGTACGGTTCTGGTCGTTTCGATTCTGCTCTTCCTAATCTATTATCACTTTTGATGTTGAATAGGTGGTAGATTATTGATAATGCTTAATAATAGGTACTTCGAAAAATGCAATGTTACGTAAAGTGTGTAATGTAAAAATGCAATGTTATTTAAAGAGCACAATCTACAAATGCACTGTTCTGTAAAGTATGTAATGTAAAAATGCAATGTTATGTAAAGTGTGTGATGTAAGAATGCAATGTTAGGTATAGTGTGTAATGTACCAGAAGATGAGTATCATTTTCTCCATACAGCGTATGTGTGATAGCTAAAAAAAAATGTTAGTTAAAATATGCAAAACCACTAATGTACAAACCCTAATGACTCAGATGAGCTCAGTTTTTTTTATGCAATACCACAACTCATGTTGGGCTGACTTGCGAAGGGGTAATCAACTGCTTTCTGAACAACATCAAAGTCAGTGAAGTGGTGTTCAACTGCTTTCTAAATAACATCAAAGTCAGCAAAGTGGTGTTCAACTGCTTTCTAAACGACATCAAAGTCAGTGAAGTGGTGTTCAACTGCTTTCTGAACAACATCAAAGCCTACAGAAGGTTTAATTTTGCAGCTTATGTTGTCGTCAGTATGCTTAACAGCAATGTCAAATGTGCCTCATTTTGAGCATTTTCCTGTTTGTTGTGTCTAGAAAACCCAAGTAATGACAATCTAACCTCCTAATTCTGATTCTCTCTCTCTCTCTCTCTCTCTCTCTCTCTCTCTCTCTCTCTCTCTCTCACCCACCCACACACACACACGCACACATGTGTGCATACACACGCACACTCACTCACACACACACACACACACACACACTCTCTTAATATTAACAGTGCTAGAAACAAAACTGATGAAATAGCATCTATTTTAAACAACAAAGGAATGAACTTTCATATGTTCTGCTTCGCCGAATCCAGGTTAACATGTGTAGTTTCAGATGCTGATATGTATATGCATAATTATAACATCATCCGTCTTGATCCTACAGCTCCTAAATCAACAGGACTGCTATTATACTGTGCGAACTCACTAAATTTTAAAAGAATACTACATCTCGAAAGCTATAATATAGAATCGGTTTGGGTTGAAATTAGTTTAAAATGTTGTAAACCTATAATAGTAGGATTCATTTACAGAAATCCATCTGAAACAATTGATTGGTACGATAGGTTTAATTTGATGATGGACGCTGCCATCCTGGAATCAAAAGAAATCGTTCTCCTAGGAGATTTTAACATAGATCTAAGAATGCCCTTAACAGTGTCCGGAATAAAATGGATTAGTAGCTGTGCGATGCTTGGATTGGAACAATTAATCGACCATCCAACACGCATTGCAGAAAACACTGAGACTATTATTGATCACATTTACGTAAATTCTAAAGAACACATTGTAGAAAATTGCTGTGCTCCAGTTAGTTGTAGTGATCACTCAACAATAGTAGAAAGAAACTCGTGGAGAGCGTGGCAGCAGAGAGTCCTCAGAAGAGAAGCCCCTTCAAGCAAGTGTTTCGGCCCTTATCTCCTGACACTCTAGGGGGGTTGGGCCACACCCGGTTCATGACTCCGGATGTCCCTCTGCTGCCCCTTTTTTTTTCCCCATCTTGGGACGAGCCATGGCTGGGATTCGAACCCATGACCCTCTGGACATGCTCATTTTCTACTTAATGACTCGCGCTTTAACCACTGAGCCACAGGGACACCTGATATTTGTAGGGAAATTAAGCCTTATGAAGTTCACTTTTGTTCCGCCTTGACCAGATCCAGCTTGAACACCTCTCTGCCGCTTCTGCCATTGCTTTCAGGGCTCTGGTTTTTTCCTTCCCTGCAACTGAGAGCTGTTTCATGAGGCTGTATGCAGACGTTCCTACAAATCCCCTAGCTCCAATTTCTGCAGTGAGGACTTTGACCTGATAGCCTTCTCTCCTCAGGCTGTTTGCCAGATCAGCATACTTTTCAGTCTTGTAGATTTGAGCTGCCTCCATTCTGTTCTCATATGGCACCGTGAGCTCGATCATGATCAGCTGCTTGGTTGACTTAGAGTGGACTACTATGTCTGGTCTCATGCCACTCTTGCTGATGATCTCTGGGTGACTCTTCCATTCTGGGAGGTCTGCAGTGCACTCCCAGTCATCTGCCCCATCCAGCAGACTCTGCCTGCATGTTTCGAGTGGCACTGTTGTTCTTGGCCATGATTTGCTGCCTCCTGCCGTGAAGAATGTTGCGGGTGCTTTTGGAGTCCTGATGCTCCCTTTTGTGGTGTTGGTACTAGCCCAGACTACTTGCACAATCTCTTTGAGCACTTGGTTTGTGCCTCCATGTGTACCTTCCTTTAGCCAGGGCTACTTTACATGAGCTTAGAACATGCTCCAATGTTTGCTTTTCATGGCAGAGGGGCATGCAGGATCGTCTGTTTTCCCCCACTTCACCAGGTTTGCATTTGAGGGCAGAAGGTCATATGCAGATCTGAGAATGAAGCTGATCCTGAGAGGGGCCATGTGCCAAATGTCATTCCAAGTTAGACTTCTTTGGAGTGCATTCTCCCACGTTGTCCATTGCCCTTGCTGGCTCTGCTGGACTGCTTTTTGGAGTCTTTTTTGGTCTTCTTCTTTTCTCATCTCCTGAATCATCATGTCTCTTTTGGCTTTTCCTTTGGCCTTTGACCACCATTCAGTTTTGGTCACCCCCAGTCCTTGTCTGTTGGTCTGTGTGTGTCCTGTTATTTCTCTGATCTTGAGACTTTCTTTTGCAGAATCCATCGCCTCTTGAACTTTCCATTTTCTGCCTGTCTTCAGCTGGGGCTTGATTGCTTCTACCACCTTGTCTCCTGAGTCCTCCAGCATGCTTTGAAGTCTGATCTTCCCTGCTTTGTATTTCCTCCAGGATGGATTTCAGTGGTAGTTTGAGCTTTGCTTGGCGACAGTATAGTGCGATGTCAGTCAGACAGGGTGGGACACCAAGCCATTTCCTTGTGAACTTGTTGATTTTGGCTTCCATTGCCTCCACTGTGCTGGTGCAGATGTCGTATATCATCAGAGGCCATAGGAGCTTTGTATCAGCATGAACTGCAGACACCAGACCTTGTATTTGCCAGGGAGCCCACACTGGTCAATGGTCTCCAAGCCTTCTTCCGCCATCTGCTTGGTTTCTTTTGCTCTTTGTGTGTCTTTCAGCGTATCATCATACCATCTTCCAAGGCTCTTGACTGGTTCTTCTGTGACTGTTGGAATGGCCTGGTTGGCAACACTGAAGACCACAGATTCGGCACTTTTCCTTTCCTCAGTGAGAGACTCCGTGATTTCTTTGGCTTGAACTTCATTCTGGATGAGGCAACTATGTCGTCCAGCCTCTCCAGCACATGACGTGTCTCGTCTTCTCTGGATGAAATCACTGTAGTGTCATCCATGAAGGCCTTGAGAGGAGGCATCTTGTATCCATCGCCAAGGTCTGTTTGTCTCGCGTTGTTTGTTGCTGCTTTCAAGATGAGTTCCATTGCCAGCACGAACAGTATCGGGGAAATTGCACAACCCATTGCAATGCCCACTTCCAAGCTGATCCAATCAGTTGTGTACTCCTTGGTAGAGAACCGCATTGAGAACCCATTGAAGTACTTCTTGAGCATGTCGCGGATGTTCTTTGGCACATGGTACATCTCAAGAGCCAACTGTATCATCTCATGGGGCACAGATCCATATGCGTTTGCCAGATCAAGCCACACTACGTCCAGGTCTCTCTTTTCTGTTTTTGCTTTTTGGATTGCGTCCCAGATCATTGTGGCGTGTTCTACACAGCCAGCCACGCCTGGGATGCCACCTTTCTGGACTGACATATCCAAGTACTTGTTTTCCATCAGTACTTGGTCAGCCTTGCTGCCATGACAGAGAAGAAGATTTTCCCTTCGACGTTCAGTAGTGATATTGGCCTGAACTGGCTGATGTCACTTGAGTTTTGCTCTTTGGGGATGTACACACCATCTGCCGTCATCCACTGGCCGCTGATCTTCTGGTTTCTCCAAGCCGATCGCAGCAGCCTGTGGAGCCACTCCAGCACCTTGGGACATTTCTTGTAAAGCTGGTAAGGTATTCCGTTGGCCCTGGTGATGATTTGGCTCTGGCTTTGTCGACCACCTTCTTGATTTCCGCCAACGTTGGAGGCTTGCCATTGAACTGTTCCTCAGGGTTGGTTGGCCACACCAGACCTTGAATGTCGAGTGGTGCTTTGCTCTGTGAGTCAGAGTATGTTTTCCTCAGATGCTGCTCAAGAACTCCTTTGTCCACACTTAGGGTCCCAGATTTTGGCTGCTCAAACAGTGTTCTGGCAAACTGGAAGGGGTCTCTGAAGAAGCGCTCTTGTGTCTTCTTCTTTTTGCTCTTCCTCTTCCTCGCAGATTCCGCTTTGCTGAGGGCGCTGTGTTTTTCTTTCAGGTCTTCCCACAGTTTTTCCAAGCCTTGTTTTTCAGCTGGCAGTGCGGTCTTCATTTGCTTCTTAAGGTTGTTCTTTTGGACTCTGATCTTGTCCATCTTTTCTTGGTGTCTGGATTTCTTTGGAGGTGTTTTCTCTTTGGTAGTTTTACTCCATAGGCGTCTCTACATGTGGCATACACAATGTCCCCATATGTGGCTAGTTTGTGTTCCAGGGTGCTTTTCCCTATCAGTGCATCGAGTCTTTGGACGATTTTTGCATCCAGTTTCTCCCAATCTTCAGTTTTGTTTGCTCGTGGCAGTTGAGTTTCAGGCGCCTGGCATCGAGGGCCTGTGCAAATTCCTCATCCGAACCAACAGCGTGGATGTCCTTGGCACTGTGGTTTAAATCCTGGCCTTGGTCTTCCGACGTCTTATCTGCTGATGCAGTGCGCTGCTGCTCATTCAGATGAGTCTTCACACATCCCATCTTTGTCCTGTGGATCTTCATGCCACGGGTGGTAGCGAAACGCTTTCCACAGACACATGGATATTCCATTTGGTCCATGTTCATAGTCCGTTTGGGATTTGCAGTCGTGATTGGTTGAGCACCGATGGATTCATCATTCTCTCCCCCTTTCGGTGAATCCTGGGAGCATCTTTTCCTTTTATTCTTAGTAGCCACATGTTTAAGGCAAAGTGGGGAGCCAGCCCACAGAGCCCTTGGTTCTGGTCTTTCCCAGTGTCCTCCGGTCTTTCCCGGACGTCCTCCGGCCTATTCCCGGAAGTCAATGGTTTACCCATGCATCAGTTGAAAGAAACTCGTGGAGAGCGTGGCAGCAGAGAGTCCTCAGAAGAATAGGTCTTACTTGGATGAAAAAAGGAATAAAAATTCCAAAATATGGACACAAGGAAATTTTCTATAGACGTTTTACATATTTCGACAAAAATGCCTTTCTAACTGACTTACTTCACTCAGAATTAGAAAACGTTTATCAGATTAGAGACCCGGACTGTGCTGTTAATGAATGGATAAATAAATTCAGTACTGTTTATGATGGACATGCTCCCTTTATAAAAAAAAAAAAAAGAGTTAAACATTTTAGTAAGCCACCTTGGATAACAAAGGAAATAGAAAAGGAAAGTGACGAAAGAGATTATTTAAATATGACAAATCAAAAAGTGAAGTACAGACGACAAAGGAACAAAGTCACTTCTATGAAGAGGAATGCAAAGCAAAAATATTTCCAAGACTTGGTGTCTTCATCAAAGAACTCTAAATTGATATGGAAAGCCATCAATAGCCTAACTAATAACAACTTACATAGCCGAGTCCAAAGATCATGTAAAGACTTATCACCAGAAGAAATCAATACTCACTTTGCAAATATTGCCGAAAAAAACAGTTATAAATAATAAAACGAACAAGAACGACTTAAAGCTGTTAGAAGAATTTTGCACTTTAAAGAACATTCATTCCAAATTCAATATTCCATCAGTCGCAGTAAATGAAGTTTTCATGGGACTGTTAAAATTAAAGCAATCAGGAACTAGAGATTTAGATGGGTTAGACGGCAAAATTCTAAAAATCAGTGCCCCTGTTATTGCAGATTCTCTTACTTATATTTACAATCTATCTATCGATAAGAACAACTTTCCCCTCGAACTTAAGAAAGCTAGAGTTATACCGATTTATAAAACAGGAGATCTTGCAAATCCCTCTAACTATAGTCCGATTTCTATCCTATCTCTCTTATCTAAACCCCTTGAAAGGCACGTTCAATCATATTTATATTCTCATTTCAAAAGATATGATCTGATTCATGAAAACCAATCTGGCTTTCGTGAGAACCACTCTTGCCATACAGCACTTGTACAAATTATTGAAAATTGTCTCTCAAACATTAATAAACAACGAGTTTACAGGAATTCTTTTTGTTGATTTTGCAAAAGCATTTGATGTAATCGACCACACTCTGCTATTAAAAAAACTCAGCCATTACAAATTGACCAACGAAACCCTAAAATTTATTTCATCATTTCTCACAAACCGCTATCAGCTTGTCGAAATAAATTCTAAACGATCAACGCTGCTACCAGTTAAGTTTGGGGTGCCTCAAGGATCTGTATTAGGACCACTTTTGTTTTCTATTTACATTAATGACCTGCCTTTGTACATCCAATGTGTTTGTGAAATGTTCGCTGATGACACTTCCCTACAAGATAAAAACAGAAATGCGGCTGAACTCGTAACTAATCTACAAGATAACCTTAATCGACTTGACGAATGGACTGAACTGAATCATATGGCTCTCAATATCAGCAAAACTAAATGTATTTATGTAACTTCACGTCAAAAAAGGAAAAAAATGTGTTCCCCTTTGCACCATTATACCTCAAAGGACAAATTATAAACGAAGTAGTCTCACATAAAGTTTTAGGAGTCACCATCGACAACGATTTACTATGGTCTGAACATATTTCTGATTTAGGAAAAAAAAATTCAAAAAGACTATATCAGCTTTCAAAAATTAAGAATTTTCTAAATCTATACTCCAGGAAAATGTTTTTTCATGCACACACTCCTATCTCTAATTAATTATGCATCCACATTATGGGATAACTCAAGTGAATCTAATCTAAAATACATAAATCGATTATACAAAAGAGCTATAAAATTAATTAAATTAAGTCCTAACACGTTGAGTAAAGATGATTATAAGAATTTGGATATTCTTCCTCTTAAGGAGAGGCTTTATTTAACAAATATTTGTTCATGTACAATGTTGTGAACGGAATATCTCAGAGAAAAATTGTACGATATTTCTCTATCAATGAAAATAGACACAATCACAAACTTTCCTTTCCCAGACCTCGTAACGATCTGTATAAATCAAGTTTTACTTACTCTGGTGGATCTATTTGGAATAATCTACCCGTACACTTGAAATGTATTTGGTCTAGAACTGGTTTTAAAAACGCACTAAAAAAATATTTATTAGAAAAACTATAAACAAAACGCATATATATTGGCTTGTTATGCAATCTCTCTCTCTCTCTCTCTCTCTCTTCTATTCTTCTTTTTTCCTTCCTCCTTCTCCTCTTCTTCTTCCTCTTTTCTTCTCTTTCTTCTTGTTGTTGTTCTCTTCTTGTTATAGTTCTTTTCTTCTTCTTCTTCTCTTCTTGCTCATCTTGTTCTTCTTCTTATTCTCTCTCTTTCTCTCTCTCTCTCTCTCTCTCTCTCTCTCTCTCTTTCTCTCTCTCTCTCTCACTCACTCGCTCCCTCGCTCTCACTCTCTCTCTCTCACTCTCTTCCTCTTCTCTCCTTTACTCTCTTCAAGTCTTGATATATAACGTACTTGTATTAATCATGAATTAAGAAAGGTTGAATTGAAAACCAGTTTGTAGTATAACTGTTTTAATTGTATTCACACATGGTGTACTTCACATATTTGTTTAACTTTTATATGTGCTTATGATGTTCCTTTTCCTTACATATATGTGCTTGTGTGTGTGTGTGTGTGTGTGTGTGTGTGTGTGTGTGTGGGTGTGTGTGTGTGTGTGTGTGTTTCTATCGGTCTAAATATAATTTCTAATTTCCAATTGATATTGTTTGCATGCCTATGTTGTTTACCTTGAAATCATTAGTCTTTGGATGTTGCCTTATGATTCTTTTTTTTTTTTTTTGATGTTGCCTTATGATGTTCTTTTCTATTGTTTTTGAGGGCAGGATGTAAAAAAGCTGTATCGCTTACTCTTTTACCCTCATTAAAGATCATTTTGACTTGACTTGACTTGACTCTCTCTCTCTCTCTCTCTCACACACACACACACTCTCTCTCTCTCTCTATCTCACACACACACACACACACACACACACACACACACTCACACACACACACACACACACACACACGCACCTGGACTGTATTTTCCCTCCTCTGGTCTTCCACATGTAGGTCAAGTTCCCGAACTGAGGCTCCGCAGCCACAGCGCAGTCCAAGGAGACTGGGGCTCGCCGAACCGTGACCACCATACGCTGCTCGGCCAACAGACCAAGGCCGGGGTCAAGGTCGTCCGTGTGATCCCCATGGCAGGTGCTGCCCATCTCGTCATACTCTTCTGTCACCAAACAAACAAACAAAAAAACAAACGTCTGTTAAAGAAACGTCAAAGAACTTCACTTCCACCCAACTTCCCTTCCCCTCCTTCTCACCCCCCACACCCCCACCCTCACCCCACCCTTCCCGAAAGAGAAAACACTCGCAGCTGCTGTTAATCCAATAACAACAGACGACGTAACGTTAATCCGATAACAGCTGGAAAAAAAAAAAAATTACGGCTGCTGTCACCAATGCTATATTATATACTGCCTACATTTTCAGAGTTCAACATCACACATGTAATGACTTTCCCTTCCAATAACAACTTTTTCCCTGTGTACTGCCTACAGATGGGGATGGGGGGTGGGGGGCAGCAGCATGCTCTGTTCACAATGTGCCGCCAATCACCGGACAGCAGACTCCCAGAGCATAGCAACGCTTCAAACCATGCTTTGTTATCTTAAACTAATTTCAGGTCCTAGAATTCAATTCATGTGTTGAAAATAAAAAAGAATGCCGAGGTCTAATGCAGAAATGGAAAAAAAAAAAATACCAAAGTGCTAAACATAAGTCTATGTAACGCAATTGTACAATCATGAGCATTGTACACGCTACCAGGGAAAGACTAGCTCCACCAGTATGCATACTGCACATTCAAATGGTAAGGTAAGGTAATGTTGCTCATAACCCAGTTGACCGCACAGGGCCGTATCAGGGCTGTCACCATGTTGAAGTCAACTCACAAGTCATCAAAAAACAAAAACAAACAAAAAACAAGATGCAAAGCATATAAATGTACTCCCAGTTTATCTTGAATAAAGTATTTTCTGGGATATTCCATACAGAAGAAAAACAGTATTGGGCCATAATAGCCGTTAATAAAGGCTATACTGGTAAAAATAAAATATCGGGCATCATCCGTGACCCATAATGAACATGTGTACAAATTTTCAGCAAGATTGGCCCAGAATTTTTGTCTGGAGCAAGTGGAACACATTTTGACCACGGACAGACACACAGACAGACAGACAGCATTTCTTCATTCCCATTGTAAAGTACTCCCTGTTCTTTAAGAACTGGGAGTACAAAAAAGAAAACCATTCACACATCTCTTTTAAATACACCTTCTAAAAACGCACCAGAAACTTCGTTAAAAATCTTTCTTCCGTAAAATCTTAGATCAGATGAAAAATGTCAATCTCTTTCAGAAATTTAAAGATCACGTCAGGTGAAACTTCTCCAAACCAAGTTTTCATGGAGTCTGCTGTAAAGTGTTTATGTCTCACATTATGCAAGTCCCAACACTCTAAAAGAACATGTTTCATTGTGAGTGGAACATGACACTAAATGCACCACGGAGCCAACGGGGAAAGACTAGCTCCACCAGTATACGTAAGAAAAGAGTTAACTGATAAAGTGGTGTCGATATAAATGACAGAAGACAAAAGGCTCTATTCACCAGTTCAGTTCAGTAGTTTTATTTAACGTCTTTTCATCACAAGATGATCTTAGACCTTTAAACTGCAATGTACATTCCATTGTACTATCAGCACCTTCCCCCCCCTCCCCCACCCCCAAAACAAAAAAACAAAAAAAACAGTATTAAAACACATATCTCAAATGGCTTTTTTCACAATAGTTTTGCAACTGGGGACTGAGCAATAACCAAAGAAATATAAAAAAGCAAGGGTTATTTACCACACTATCAACATGGTCAGAATTATTTATAAAAATATTCTTCTCCTTATAAGCTGGGGTTAGTATAGGGCATTCAAATAAAAGATGACGAATTGAGATATTCTCCTGACATACACACGCTATACCTCGTGAATATTTTGTATTCCATGTATTTAACCGTAATTTATGAATTAATCTGGCTAGATACCTTGGCCATGATGGCAGAACGAATAATTTCTCATTATGATGTTTCTTCCGCATATTCTTTTCCAATCGCTGGATCAATTCATGTGGAGAAAAATTTTAGATTTTGTTGAAGGGTGTTTCAAAAATTGTACAAGCTCCCTGTTTTGCCAATTTGTCTGCTAATTCATTCCCTTTTAAGCCATAATGTGAAGGAACCCAGCAAAAATCAACTGCTATACCTCGGGGAAAGTAAACAATGTAACAGATGCTTAATTTCAAAAAGAATATCGTTCAATTTTTGGGTTTTCAGTGCTTTAATTTTGTAAAACGATTTTGAACAACACAAATACACACTTAAAATGATACTGGGTGTCATATAAGATAAAATTCAAGGACGGGGGATTGATTTTAACGTGGACAGCCCTGATGGGCCCTTTGCGGTCGGCTGGGTTTTAAGCAACTTATTTTCTTATCTAATTCAAAACTTTTCAAAATTGCATTAGCTCTGATGATAATTTGAAATTCTCTCCCAAGACGAAAGACTTTTGCACATTTAAGGTGGTATAGTGAACCCAAAGCACCACTGTAAAGCGTTCCATTATTGACCATCTGTAAATATTTCTATCTCTATTCACCAGGGACGAAGTGACCTGTCGGTCACAAAAACGAAACCCAAAAAAATCAAGGCGGGGCGACTCTGAAAAGCCCCTTTTAAATTGTTACTTTTGTGCTTTCCTGCATAGTGCATGGGTCATGTTGTGCCTTAGCGGTGGCCACTTGACTGGTGAGCTGCGTGCGTCCGCAATAGTGCATGGGGTCAGTTGATGCCTTAAAGCTGGTGGCCACTCTGTGAGCTGTGTGAGCGGGCGTGCGTCCGCAATATGCTTTGGGGTCAGGTTGATCCCTTTAAGCTGTGTGGCCACCTGTGAGCTGCGTTGTGGCTGTGCTGTGTAGCTGCTCCACGAAAAAAGGATGACCTCACTACTGCAGGGGCCCCCAAACAACTAGTTACAGCCACGCATGTGATAAGACGGTAAACAACCAAAAACATTTTCGCACTCGATCATTGCTCACTCTACCGATGGTCATCCCGTGTGTGAAATGGGTAAAAAAGGGTCAGGCTATTGCAGTGAGGTGCCTGCAAAGACAATTTGAAAGTTTTTGATAAGCATCCCCCGAAAAATGCAGAAAATAATAGAAGACAAAGCCGGTGCATTTTCAACCTCTAGGTCTCCTCCAGGCAAATACACAACACTCGGACAACAAAAATGAACACAATCACTTTGTGTCTTCATCCCATTCGGACAAATGGGCGTTGAACCTTAAACTCAAGGGAGTCGAAACGCGTCGGTTTTGTCCTGTGATTCAGTTTTTGTCAAAACGTTTTTCGGCGGCGCTTTAAATATTTCAGTACTATGATAGATCCTTGCTAAATGATTTGCCTGATGTCATAACTTCTCACAGTGTAAGAAAAAGATAGATAATGCGTTATACCCCAAACGCCCGCAAAGGCACATCAGGTTTGTCACCACTTTAAAACCCAACTAAAGGGCTTTAAAATTTAAAAAAAAAAAAAAAAAAAAAAAAAAAACCTTTCACACATCTCTTAAAATTGAAACTTCTAAAACGCACCGAACTTCGTTAAAAATCTTTCTTCCGTAAAATCTTAAATCGATGAAAAATTTAATCTCTCTCAAAACTTCAAGGATCACAACAGCTTTTCATGACTCCGCTGTAAAAATGTTTGTGTCTACTCGTGCAAGTCCCACACCTAAAAGGAACTGTTTCATTGTGAGGGGGGCCCATGACATGGAATGCACCACGGAGCTTCTCAACTCTTTAAAAGGTAGAATGGGAAAATACAATGGCCCTGTCAGCCCCACAGAACTGTTTCCTTTTTAAAACGCACACCAGATGTAGATGGGAGAGCCCTTTAAAAGGTTTGGACGGATCTGAAAGAGTTTGATTCGTCTGTGAGTTCCAATCCCTCCCAAAGGGGTCTCTCACATATCGTTAATTTTGGGTTTCACATCTGAGCAGGGAATTATAATGTTGGACAGTTCTCCTTGTAGCATTCTTGGCTAAAAGATCAACCATTTCGTTCCGCCGATGCCAACAGACCAGGAACCCAAGCCAGAAAATGTTGTAACCATCGTTTTTAACTTGCTAAAAAGTTCAAGAAATGTAAAGTTCTGGATGCGAAGGTGCGGCCAGATTGGCCTCCAAGGTGACAGCGAATCCGACAGAACCGGGAAAGTCCCTTTTTGGTAGATTGTGAAATTAAATCTTCAATGCCAGAACCAAGCATTTAGTTCGCGAATAACAGAAGAAATCAATGTAATGTTTAACGTACCCGAGAAGGGCCCAGGGCAATAGGTGCACAGGCCATCCATCCTCAGACTTGGAACCGTCGGGTAAAAACCCTTCTGATGGGAGGAAACCCCGAACAGGGTCAGATACAATGCCTTGAAATGCCAGAGAGCTGGAAAACCTTTGCAAAAGGGATGCAAGATCAAAACGAATTTTGGAGTGAAAAAGGTCCCGGAGCTGATCCGGAAACTTGGAAAAATCAGGACACACTCCTAGTTCTAAAACCGGCATTCGCAAAATGAGGCTGCATGAAGACCAAAGGCGGAATACTTTTTGGGGTTTGTTTCAAACTTACTTTGGAAAGGAGGTCAAAAAACACAGTCATAGCAGGGTTTTCGGGTTTCCCGGAGAACAGTCGGATATAAATCAAAGACAATTCAGCCAGGGCGGGCCCAGGAAGGTTCACCTGCCTCTGGACAGGCTGTAACAAGGGTGGTGCGAATGACCAAGACAGAGACGAAGCCCTTGATTGGATAGGGTCCAAGAGTTTAGGTAAGAACGATCTTCAGGCGTACACAGCACAACGTAGCCCGTTGGAAAGGGAAACCAAGACTCGTAAGGTGCACAAAGTTTTCTTATAAAAGCGCCCCAGTCGTGTGTGCTACGACCCGAAAGATATTCAGGGGCTTTCTGGCAAGCATTTTGAGGTTTTTAAGTGACTAAAGAAAGTTAAGTTTCTGGAAAAAATTTAACCCTAAAATTTTGGCTCTTTGACAGCTGAATGGAGATTACCTACTGAATTTCAGGATCGGGGAAAAACTGACGGAAATTATTAAAGTGAATTCACGTGTTTTTTGTAGGAGAAAAGGTGAAACCTTTTTCATCCGCCCACTGAGAATTTTCCACACAAAGTGGAGCCTGCGCGGGAATACTCGGTACAGGTTTTCCAGTGCAAGACAGGGGAAATATCCACAAAAAATGTGCAGTCTGAACCTGTAAACCATTTAAAAAATGTTGTTGATCTGATGCTGAGTTGGCGGAGACAGTAGCCCCCCTTTGGGAACACCCAACCCCTGCTCAAAACATCAGAGACAGTGTGCAACCCGACCTGAAACTGTACGTTCTGCCAAACTTTTGTACGAAAAGTGGAAGATGACCTCGAAAACGAAGATCATGGAGATCAGAAGTATCCCAACTTCCAGGTGGTATCGTACCCTTTCCCTCCAATCAAGAAAATTGCACGATGCGTTTGTTCAAAAAGGCGTTCCGAAGTGTAGATTCCAGACGAATCAAATGGTCAACTGTAGTCCGATTTTTGCGGAAACCACACTGTTCTTTCGCCAAAAGGCGATCGGTTTTCCAGTTTCCACAGGGTCTAGCTTGACCATTTTCTCATCAATTACAGAAACAGCGGGTTTCAAAGTATGGGACGGTAGTTTGATGGGTTAGAAGTTTCATTTCCAGTTTGGAATGGGAAAATGAGGGCTTTGCAAGAAGGGGGAAACAAACCATTTGTCCAACACGGTTGTATACATGACATTAGTTTAGACCTTTTTGGGGAAAGGATGTTTCAACATTTTAAATAAGGGGATTTCATCTAAAACCTGGGAGCAAATTCTGCAAGAAAGTAGGCAGATTTCGGGTTCATTTAACGTGAAAGGAAGATTGTAGTCTTCCATGTTGTTTGACGAAAAGTTGCAGGGTGATTTTTCTTTAAGGGCTTTGTTTTTGACAAAACGAGGCTGATTTGTTAAAGAGGGGGAAAATTCTTTTCAATGGTTGAAGCAAGCAGATTGCAACTGCTTTTTTTTCTTGTTATTAAGAGTCCGAAAACTTGAGATGGTTCACAGTGGACAGGTGTTCTTCCCTTTGATTTTCTTAATGATGTTCCACACTTTTTTTTTGGAAGTTTTAGATGTCAGCCTGGAGCAGAAGCTTCTCCAGGGACTGATGTTACTGATTTTAAAAGTGTGTCTCGATTTGGCACGGAGTTTCTGATGGGCTCGAGCGTTGGACCCGAAGGTCGTTGGTATACCCAACGCTGAGCCCGTTTGCGAACTTTTGAAATTTGTTGGCATCCTGAATCGAACCAGGGTGTTTTTGGCATTGGAGTTTGTCGGAAAACCACTGGAATACAGGTTTTAGCCCCAAATTTATTTACAGTGTTTGTCAGAGATTCTGCTGGGTCTCGACTTGAAGAAAATCAGTGTCCTGGAATTCCTTGGAAATAGGGTTGCAAATAGATCCCAGTTTGGCTTCTTATAATTTAGATGTTGCGAGACAGAGACGTTTTCAGTTTTTTACTGGTTGAAAAGGACAGGGAAATGGTCACTTCCGGCAGATCGTCATGGACAGACCACTCATTGTCCAGGACCAGCGAGGGGGCACAAAACCGACAAAACAACACGAAAGTGAACCTGTGGAAGAGTGGAGGTAAGTTGCAGATCCGTCGTTCAGGCAAACAAATCAAAATCAGAAAGACATCCTCATAAGCAGACCTCTGGATGACGAACGGGCACTACCCCAAAGAGGATTGTGACCGTTAAAGTCCCCAATAGCAAAAAAGGTCGAGGAAGTTCTCCTGTCAGACTGACAAGGTCCTGATGACCAAACCGGGACAGAAGGTGGTAGATAAAGCGAGCAGACTGTCACAGTCTTGTGGAGAGCGACTCTCGCAGCTACAGCCTGAGGGAAGTTTGTCAAAAGCGACAGGACTATACAGCAGAGTTTTATGTATGAGAAGGGCAACACCGCCCGACAGTCCCAACATGGATGGTTTTTGCAGGTTTAAAAAAGAATATTAATGCCAGAAAGAGTGAAGGTCTTCTGGGCTTTGAATTTGAGTTTCCTGAAGAGCCATGACGGAAGGTTTTATTGATTGACAAAAGAAGCTGCAGCTCCCTCGAAGTTGGAATTTAGGGCCACCGATAATTTAATGGATTTCTGTACTATCCATGTGCAGAGGGCGAAAAGGAGAGAGATCAGGTTTATCTCCTCATCAACGTCTGCTTTTAATGGTGTAAATTTACTTGAGAGTTTTACCGGACTGTTGCTCTTCAGACCTGCTGGCATACTTGCCCACAGGTGAAGAAGGCCCGGATTTGGGAGATGGTGGAGGTTCTTCCTCATTCCACCAATCTCCACACTCGTTGAAAATCCCTTGCCCGCAAAGGGCACTGTACAGAGAGTTCGAGGAGGGAGAGCTGGCTTTTTAATCTGGGCCCCGCAGCAGATGTTGTAGGGCTGCTGGGCAGTCTGAGGGGTGGCGGATTTTTGCCTCCACCAGGGGCATTCACTTTGGCTTGGGAGGTGGGGGACCTGCTTCCACCAGAGTTTACTATTCTTCCTTGCAGTGTCTTGGAAAAGATAAATTCATCAGTCCCGGCAGCAGCTGACTGAGTGGAAACTTTTTTTACGGCAAGCATAGAAGAGCTGTTGGCGTCCGACTGCCAACAACCTGTTTGCGGGCCTAAAAAAATGAGATTTTCTTTCTGTTTGATTCTTTGTTGGTGGGCTCCTGAATCCAAAGAGGGCAATTTCGTGAAGAGGGGGGATGGTCGCCACCGGGAGTTAGAACAATGTGCCGGGGCTTTAACGGCCCATCATGGATGCCTTTCAGCAAACACCGCACACCTCCGCCCAGAATAGCGGTCTCTGAATGGCCAAACCTCTGGCATCTGAAGCACCTCAACGTGGATGGAACATACAACTGAACTCGGACATTCAGGTAGCCGACTTTGATGACCAGAGGCAGCACAGGGTTTTTAGAATGTCAGAAAGAGGGTGTTGGTGGCCACTCTTTCTGCACCTTTTTTCACTGTCACCCTATGCACCTCTGTCACAACCCTGGGATGGGCCAGTTCCGCCTTGATCTCTGCCTCTGAGACACCTCTAAAATCTGGGCATCGAATGACTCCCTTGGGGGAATTCAGCTGTTAGGGGAGTCACCCGGATCTCTCAGTCTACCAGCTTTGTAGCTTTCAGCAGCTGCCTGATTTTTTTGTTTTACCTTGGAAGCCCTTCTGAATTGCAAACGGCTTAGTGCGAATGAGGTTTGTCCTGCTCCTTGCTTTCCATGATAACCAAGAGAACCAAAATCCTGAAAAACTGCCTTGTTTCACTATCAGAAATCCCGAGTCTCCAAAAGACTCCTGTGATGACCTTAGCGAAATTAAAATGCACTTTCCTTTTTTTTTTTTTTGGGGGGGGGGGGGGGGGTGGATTTTTGATTGAAGTCATATTTATAGGCAAAATTTCATCTCTCCCTTACCCACCCACCTTGGAGTCCAACTAAGGGGCCAGGGCCAAGAATCACTGTCTTGACCCCTTCCAGGCTTCAGGAGAGACATACAACAGGACAAAAACCTACCAACCCCCATCCCCCCTGATCAAGCCCAACTCCCGGAACAGAGAGCTGAGCACTGCAGGGTTTAAACCCTTTGGGCCCGCCGGAGAAATGCCTGTTTTGGACCCAGCCCCAAGAAGGGGAGCCGATAGTAACACCCGGCCAGAGTGTACTCCCTGTCTAGGAGAAGTCAAGCCAAAGTGATGTGTTGAGAGCACTGCCCTAGCCCTCTCAAAACACCAGGATCTCACCCCCCTCCGACACAGGTCGTACCGCACGGCAAACGCGGCGGATCTTAAGGAGACCACAGAGAGAAAAAGAGTGTGGAAAAGAAGACTTGAAGGGGAGACGAAGATAGAAAAGGGCCAAATAAGAAAGGCAGAAAACAAGAAAAGGAGAAAGGCGGGTTACTCTTAGTCAGGATCCTCACCCTTAAACCTATCTGACATGGGAAGCCCTACCAGGGGCCTCAACTCCTTACCACGTTTGCTTAGGCCAGACAGCACTTGACTTCTCAGGCCTAGAAGCATTTTGAAAAAGCCTATCTCCAATTATTGTGCCCCCCGCAGCAAAGCCTAAGGGATCACAGGACCACGCAAGCCCTCCGACCACGGCAAGGTTTCAAACCCCCGGAGGGCTCACATGTGGTGCTAACAGTAAACAACGGTAACGTTTCTACAACAGATCATTGCTCACTGATGTCATAACTTCTCACATGTGGTGCAACAGTAAACAACGGTAACGTTTCTACAACAGATCGTTGCCACTGATGTCGTAACTTCTCACATGTGGTGCTAACATAAACAACGGTAAGGTTTCCCACAACAGATCACTGCTCACACGATGTCATAACTTCTCACATGTGGTGCTAACAGTAAACCACGGTAAGGTTTTTTTACAACAGATCACTGCTCACCGATGTCATAACTTCTCACTGTGGTCTAACAATAAACCACGGTAAGGTTTCTACAACAGATCGCTGCTCACCGATGTCATAACTTCTCACATTTGGTGCTAACAGTAAACCACGGTAAGGTTTCTACAACAGATCGCTGCTCACCGATGTCATAACTTCTCACATGTGGTGCTAACAGTAAACCACGGTAACGTTTCTACAACAGATCACTGCTCACTGATGTCATAACTTCTCATATGTGGTGCTAACAGTAAACAACAGTAAGGTTTCTACAGCAGATCACTGCTCACTGCTGCTCTGACGTCATAACTTCTCACTGTACAGCCATCACCACAGACTACTGTTGTTTCTGGTGAGACCACCCCTCTCTCACAGCTCAAAGCTCACCTCTCCACCAGTTCTTCATGGTGCAGTTTGTCCTGTGGACAAAGCCCAGGAAGGATGATAATAAGAGATAATGTTGGTCTGATGGCCCAGCCGACCGCAAAGGGTCGGGGATGTTTAACGTGTTGAGGTCAACTCACGATAAAAAAATAATTTTAAAACAAAAAAAAACCTCACTCACGCAACCCTTTAACGTAGACCTTCTAAACACACACCAGAAATTTTTCTCAAACTCCTTCTTCCGTAAATCGTAAGATCAGGTGAAAAATGTTGACCTCTTTCAGAAAATTCAAAGATCACGTATCAGGAAGGGACATCTCTGAACATGGATTTCATGGAGTCTGATATACAGTGCTAACGGCCCGTGTCTGGTTAGGCAAGTATGAGAAAAAATCCACAAGCAGACAAAAAAAAAAAAAAAAAAAAAAAAAAGAACAGTGGACACTATCACTGTGACTGGCAACAGCAGTGCAGCACCTCATTTTTTTTTCGTTTTTCTGTACAAGGCAGGCCTCCTCCCCCCCCCCCCCCCCCCCCCCCCCCCCCCCCCCCCCCCCCCCCCCCCCCCCCCCCCCCAACAACTAACAGGCAAAACAGCGTTTGATAATCAAACGGCTGACAAAACAATGGCCGACGTCACATTAACCGACAAACACCACGTACAGCAACACCTTTACAGAAAACTGCCAATGAAATAATCCAGCTGACAACACACATAATTAATAGCTCCGGTTGGACCACCAGCAGTGACCCTGCGCCACAAACCGACCTGGGTATGGCTGTTCCGTGTGGGAAAGGAGAGGTACAAGAAGGAGAGCAGAGGAAGAGAGGTGGGGGGGGGGGGGGGGGGGGGAGGGGTAGGCAGAGAGGGATGGAGAAAGCCTTCAGCGGTGCCAGGGGAGAAGACAGCCAGGAACAGAGAGAAAGAAAGAGTGCAGGAACAGAGAGAAAGAAAGAGTGCAGACGGAGATGGGAGGAAGGGGGCAGAGAAGAAAAGACAAACGGCAGACCAGGACACTGGACTAAATAAGGCACACACACACACACACACACACAAAATTCTTCTCTTTTTTTTTCTTTTTCTCAAACCAACCCTAAACCTTTATCTCAACAACAACAAAACAAAAAAGAAAAAAAAAAAAAGAAAAAAACCAACACATACATACTCTCTCTCTCTCTCTCTCTCTCTCTCTCTCTCTCTCTCACTGCAAAGATGTCTTAGATGGATTGCTTGCCCTCTGATGTCCCAAATGAGCCATTGAAACCCGAGAGGAGAAGTAATTTTCATGCAATCTCCAGAAATCCTTCATCCTAAGCAGCAAAAAAAAAGAAAAGAAAAAAGAAATAGCATCTTTTGCCATAAGATTAGAGTAAACAGCTGTATATACAATGCGTAAATTTCCAAGTGCTTGCAAACTAGCATTTCATTCAAAAACCCAACCCCGTTCCTCTTACTTCCTAGAATCCAATGACAGAACAAACTAAGAAATGAGCTTGTTGTACTGGTCTTCCAATTTCAGACACACATAAGAACAGGATGCTAATATTGCCTTGTTCGTGTGTACAAACTACAACGCAAGCTGGTTCAATCCTGGAGCTTTTGCTGTTGTTGGTATTTTAAGTTTGTGTGTTGCACTGTAAAACCCTAGTTTGTATTTTTACTTTGTCTGTCACAGCACTGTAAAACTCCAGTTTCTATTTCAAGTTTGTGTGTCACAGCACTGTAAAACTCCAGTTTCTATTTCAAGTTTGTGTGTTGCACTGTAAAAACCCTGGTTTGTATTTTTACTTTGTCTGTCACAGCACTGTAAAACCCTAGTTTTATTTTTACTTTGTGTGTTTCACTGTAAAACCCTGGTTTGTATTTTACTTTGTGTGTTTCACTGTAAAACCCTAGTTTGTATTTTTACTTTGTGTGTTGCACTGTAAAACCTTAGTTTCTATTTCAAGTTTGTGTTGCACTGTAAAACCCTGGTTTGTATTTTCAGTTTGTGTGTTGCACTGTAAAACCCTAGTTTTTATTTTTACTTTGTGTGTCATAGCACTGTAAAACTCTTTCTATTTCAAGTTTGTGTGTTGAACTGTAAAAACCCTAGTTTGTATTTTCAGTTTGTGTGTTGCACTGTAAAACCCTAATTTGTATTTTTACTTTGTGTGTTGCACTGTAAAACCCTAGTTTGTATTTTCAGTTTGTGTGTTGCACTGTAAAACTCTAGTTTGTATTTTTACTTTGTGTGTTGCACTGTAAAACCCTAGTTTGTATTTTCAGTTTGTGTGTTGCACTGTAAAACCCAGGTTTGTATTTTTACTTTGTGTGTCACAGCACTGTAAAACTTTCTATTTCAAGTTTGTGTGTTACACTGTAAAACCCTAGTTTGTATTTTTATTTGTGTGTCACAGCACTGTAAAAACTCCAGTTTGTATTTTTACTTTGTGTGTCACAGCACTGTAAAACTCCAGTTTCTATTTCAAGTTTGTGTGTTGCACTGTAAAACCCTAGTTTGTAATTTCAGTTTGTGTGTTGCAATGTAAGCACCCTAGTTGTATTTTCAGTTTGTGTGTTGCACTGTAAAACCCTAGTTTGTATTTTCAGTTTGTGTGTTGCACTGTAAAACCCTAGTTTGTATTTTCAGTTTGTGTGTTGCACTGTCAAACCCTAGTTTGTATTTTCACTTTGTGTTGCACTGTCAAACCCAGGTTTGTATTTTTACTTTGTGTGTTGCACTGTCAAACCCTAGTTTGTATTTTTAGTTTTGTGTTGCACTGTAAAACCCAGGTTTGTATTTTTACTTTGTGTGTTGCACTGTAAAACCCAGTTTGTACGTACTTTTACTTTGTGTGTTGCACTGTAAAACCCAGGTTTGTATTTTTACTTTGTGTGTTGCACTGTCAAACCCAGGTTTGTATTTTTACTTTGTGTGTTGCACTGTAAAACCCAGGTTTGTATTTTTACTTTGTGTGTTGCACTGTGAAACCCAGGTTTGTATTTTTACTTTGTGTGTTGCACTGTAAAACCCTAGTTTGTATTTTTACTTTGTGTGTTGCACTGTAAAACCCAGGTTTGTATTTTTACTTTCTGTGTTGCACTGTAAAACCCTAGTTTGTATTTTTACTTTGTGTGTTGCACTGTAAAACTCTAGTTTTCTATTTTTACTTTTGTGTGTTGCACTGTAGAACTCTAGTTTCTATTTCAAGTTTGTGTGTTGCACTGTAAAACCCCTAGTTTGTATTTTTACTTTGTGTATTGCACTGTAAAAACGCTAGTTTTGTATTTTTACTTTGTGTGTTGCACTGTCAAACCCTACTTTGTATTTTTCAGTTTGTGTGTTGCACTGTAAAAAAAAACCCTAGTTTTGTATTTTTAGTTTGTGTGTTGCACTGTCAAACCCTAGTTTGTATTTTCAGTTTGTGTTTTGCACTGTAAAAAAAAACCCTAGTTTGTATTTCTAGTTTGTGTGCTGCGCTGTAAAACCTTGAATCAACACATATCTGTGTCAGTACTTGTGCGGGTGCCATTGAAGAACTGTCCCACACTTCAACAGGAGTTCAACAGGGCTGCCTTCCGTCTCCCTCCCCTTTCAACATATCACTGGAATGCCATGTGACTGAGGCACTTGAAGATCACGTCAGCACAGTCTGCACTGGCGGGAGAACCACCACAAACCTTCGATGTCCGGATGACATCCATCGCCGGGCAGACAGTGACCCGAGAACTCGCCAAGCGGATGAAACCTCGACACGATAGGGCACGGATATCGGCACCCAGAAGATCCAACTTGACGGACACCAACACCACCACCATCAATGCTGACGCTACTGTCCATGGTCAGACGCTGGAAGTCGTTCACCAATTCACATACCTGGGATCCACCGTTAGCAGTGAGGGATCCGAACCAGAACTCCTCTCAATGGCGGCAAAGACAACCACAAGTCTGTCCAGATTAGAACTTGCATGCAAGGACAGGAACATGGCCATGAAGCACAAGATCTGGCTTCCGCGTGCGCCGGTATATTCCATCTTCCTGTGCGCATGCAAAACATGGACCCTCACAGCCGATCTGGAAAGAAGAATTCAAGTCACAGAAATAGTAAGGTAAGGTGATGCTGCTTATAGCCCAGCCGACCACAAAGGGCCACATCAGGGCTGTCACCGCGTTGAAGTCAACTCACAAGTCATTCATTCACACAACTCTTTAAAATCAGTCAGTCAGTCATTCCCTTGACCGCTGGGGTCGTTGGGGGGGATGTGATGAGGCAGCCGCCGTTTCTCTCCAGGCTCTTCTGCTGGTGGCTGTCTTGAGGAGATCTGGCATCAACCAACCACCATCTTTAAAAAATACATCTTCTGAAAACACACCCGAAATTTTGTTAACAATCTTTCCACTGTAAAATCTCAGATCAGATGAAAAAATGTCAATCTCTTTCAGAAATTCAAAGATCACATCAGGTCGAACATCTCTGAACATGGTGTCTGCTGTAAAATGTTTCAACGTCTCACGTCACGCAAGTCCCAACACTCTAAAAGACTGTGTCTCATTGTGAGTGGTGCAATGACATGGAATATAGAAATGAGATATGTTAGCACCATAAGAAACTTAATTCAACACCAGATGAACTGATCCTATCACCAACCAGCAAGTGTGTCGAACCTCCAGGCAGCACAAAGGACCAAACTCCACAATCTACCACCGACAGAACAGGAAAAGACAACTGAACTGGTGTGGCCATGTAAGATGACCATCTCACGGCCTTGCTAACACAAACTTCCTGAGGACTGTTGAAGGACAGCGTGGAGCGGAAGGCAAAAAAAAACAACAACAAACAAACAAACACCTGACGGACTGACAACACTGCAGAAAGGACAGGTAAAACATAGGCAAAGACCCAGGCCTTGGAACACGACTGACAGAACTCAAGGAACCTGGTGAGCTGTTCTTCAGTGTGGTGCCCCAATGGTTCCCCATGGGGTTACCTCTCTTCAGTTCTTTCCCTTGAATTTCGATCACCCGTGATCGACGGTTTTCTTCCCGAAAGTATGGTATTTAAAGCAACATTTTTGTTATCTGAAGCAATGTATCCCCTAGAAAACCCAAAATGGACACATTCATCACAAAAATATCATTTTAAAAATAATGTGCAGAATATTACGAAAAATAACGAACAATTCATACATAATGCAAAAATCTCAAAAACTATTGAGAATTAAGGAAGAAGAAGAAGAAGTATTTTGCATTTCCTTCCATTTAAAATCATCTGCACCAAGCGCACTGCAGAAATTGAACAGGTCATTCTGTCATTTCTATTCTTCTTTACTCTGCTTTTAGAATCGGACTGTTACTGGAAACAGAAAATAAACCCTTACAAGATTAAAAAAAAAGACAACCCCCCCCCCCCCCCCCCCCCCCCCCCCCAGGTGCCAGTGACCTACAAACAGTGCTGGGTGCAAGACAAGTACCTCTGATGCTCCTGGATAACCCATTCCACATCGTCTGCCTGGGGCGGGCCTGCTATTGCGCGGCCCGCTATTGCGGGGACCCGCTATTGCGCGGCCCGCTATTGCGGGGACCCGCTATTGCGCGGGCCCGCTATTGCGCGGCTAACCCTAACCCTATCCCTAACCCTAACCCTAACTGTCGCGCAATAGCGGGCCCGCGCAATAGCGGGCCCACGCAATCGCGCAATAGCGGGCCCGCGCAATAGCGGGCCGCGCAATAGCGGGCTGACCCCGTCTGCCTGATCCACTGTTGTGGGAGGACTCTGAGCTGAATGCAAAATGCTTTTCTAGCGGTTACTGCTTCAGCTTGACAGCTTTTATCCAGTCGGACAACACGATCCAAACCTCAACGAGCTTGCATCCAACCTGATAGAATGAAGTAGTCTCTAGCAGGTAGCTTGGAAGTCAATTCTCCTGCCAAAAAAAAAAAGGGGGTGGGGGGGGGGGTGGGAGGGGAGGGGAATATAACCCCTTCAAAAGTCAAATGCCTGTGCTTAGTGGTGTTAAGAAATCAACAAAAACATGCCCTACCCCTACCACCTTTTTCCCTCTTTCCCCACCCACATCTTCTCCCTCCCTTCTCCCCCCCCCCCCCCCCTTCCCAATCCTGACTCTAACACAAGCACCGCCTGACCCAACAGGGTTTTTTTTTGGGGGGGGGGGGGGGGGGGGGGAGTGGTGGATGGGGGGATGGGGTCAGGTTGTAAATACATACCAGCTGAACTCCAAAATGGGGGAAAGAGGGCAAGGGAGAAGGAAGGGAGGGACACGGGTGGGGAGAGGAGAGGTGGGAAAGTTTGGAAGGAGTGGGGGAGGGGTGTGGGGGGCTAATCTGTCTGTGTGTCATCAATCACCACCAGGTCCACAACTCCGCCAGACGAATCTGGTCAGTGTTTCAACACTGCAAGCGCGGTAACACCCCCCCCCCCCCCCCCCCCACACACACAACCCTCCCCTCAGCCTACATCACACTCTGTTGTGCGTGTCCTGTCGTGCTAAGCGTCCAACTACCTTCAGCCCTGGTGAGGTCCTAATGTCACTGACAGTCTTCTTTTCTCTTGAAAAAATACTTCAATCCTCTGAAGACAATGTATGGGTGCCTAAATGGCCAGGTGATTTAAAACAAAAACAAACAAAAAAGAAAAGGGGGGTGGGGTGGGGCAAAAGTTGCAAACCCTAAATTGTCAGGTGATTAAAACAAACCAAAAAAAAGCCAAACATAGTGTCACGTACCGACCCTGGAGGTCTGCCCTGACAGGATCGGTCTAGATGGGAGTGAAGGGAGCGACTGAACTCACACGCCCCGCAAGAGACCACACAAGAAGATTACGATACAACACCCCATTTATTCACACCAACACACACATAGTCACAAATAAGCATTTCAACTCACACAATATAACTATAATCATAATAAGCATTTTAAGCCCACATTCCCTCACACATTCCTTTCCGTGCTTCGTGTGATTCCCCCACACCCCTGCCCCTCCAAAGTCCACTGTGAGCACCGAGTTCGCATCAAGTGCCCCAAACCGGGTCGGTTCTTGAACGAAAGTTCTTTCAATGCCGACACCATTGACACACACACACCCCGAATTGCACGACACATAGCGAACCACACCGATGGCACGGGCTGTGGGAAGTCCGAGGACCGGAGAACGCGTCCCGTGGGACGAGGCGTTGTCGCTGAAGGTCCTGGGCAGGGTCGGGATCCTCCAGCAAAGCCCACGTGCTCCACAACCAGTCCTCGGCCCCAACAGCGCAAGCTTCGGGTGAGTCCCCCCGGGAAGAGGGGAACCGGAAGAAACTGGAAGGAAAGGCACTGGAACCCCGCAGTCAGTACAGTCTAGCATATGCTGTCAAATCCTAACAGCCTCTCGCATGATGGGCGAGGGAGGTTTTCTAAATACACTCACAGCACCCGCTGGACACAGACCTGAGCATAACACAGTAAACAAACCAACTGAGAATGTTCGCTAAAGTCTCCTCACACGAAGCAGGTAAGAAGTTACATTCACAGGTTAAACACATGAATAGAAAATCATGGCTTCATCCTTTCCTCACTCACGTTTCAACATTTTCCTTTCTTAAGAACTGAACTAATACAGCAACCATTGCTTTATAACTGTCATCACATTTGCAAATAATAATTCAATGGCACAATTATCACCACATTTTATAGCAACATTTCAAAACGACACAATTCTCCAACCACGCATCCAAACGACTAATCATGCGTACGCACGCTCGCCAACATAAAACTCGTTCCCCTTGCACACACAAACAGACGGTGGCCGAAGAATAAGAGACCGGCAATTGTGACAGGGGCGGACGAGCGAGACCAAGCGAGTTCCAACCCTGAATCACCAGCTCTCCCCCATCCCACCGACTACCGCATCACCAGATGCATAAAAAGAGAAAGACTTTTGGATTATAATTTTGACTGGCAGGTTAAAGATTGAATTAACCAGAAAAAAGTGGTCTCAAACAATATTTCTTTTATAATTTTGAAAACCAAAAGAAGTTGCGCAAAAGAGAAAAATTAGCCGGCTAACAAAAAAAAACAACAACAAACAAACCACGAAACTGATGCTTACCAGCTACCTGTGGTTGACCCCAGTGGCGGGTCAAGCGACTCTCTACCCTCTGTCCGGTCGAGAGGACAGCAGGGCAGATGCGGAAAAGAGATGACGTGATGTCCCTCCCCTACAGGCCGACTGTAGGAATGAAGGTACCGACCGTACCTTCGACGAAGTGGTGTAGAACCAAAACCGGAGCAGGCGCTCCCAGAGACATCTTCCGCTCGAGTGAAGAGAAAACCTGCCTCAGCGATGGCAGCCAACATGCCACGCTACGTCACAGTGAGAATACCTCAAGCCTAAGAGGAATAATGCACGTGCGGCAGGTAAAAAGACAGACGAGAGGCCGATAGAGACAGCCAGTTCAAGCGAAAGGTACCAGCCACCCGTGAACTTGCAGGATGAATTGCACGGGCAGTGGAATTAGAGAGAGAGAGAGAGAAAGTAAACCTAACCTGAGCTGAACGACATTAAGGTGCAACCGCACTACAAGCCACCTTAAGGGACGGATACACGACAACATATCTATCTAGTCCTCTTTGTGCTGGTAGCACATAAGGCCTCGACCAGAGCCCGCCACTGATGTCGGTCGGCTGAAACACGTTCCAGACGGCCCCATGTCCAACCATTTTCCTTCAATCTCCTCTCCACTGTTCTCCTCCAAGTTTCCTTGGGGCGTCCTCTTCTTCTTCGGCCATCAGGAGTCCATCGTAGGGCGATTCTGGAAATGGCTGTTGTCTGCTGGCGGAGCACATGGCCTATCCATCGCCAACGCCTTCGTTTTACTTGCGTTGAGATGGGTTCAGTTTCTGCTCTTTGGTGGAGTTCTTCATTGTGATGGTATTCGGCCAATAGATGCGTAGAATGCGTCTGAGGCATCTGTTTTTGGAAGACATCTAGTTTGTTGCTGATGGTTTTGGTCATCTTCCATGATTCTGATCCATAAAGAAGGGTACTTATTACATTTGATTTGAAGATTCGTAACTTGGTCTTCAGGCGGATATTCCTTGCCTTCCATGTGCTCCTGAGTGAGGCAAAGGCCTGGCTGGCTTTTGCAAGTCGAGCCCGGATCTCCACCTCCCCATCCCTGTATATTAGACATCTTGGATCCAAGATAGGTGAAGTCGCTAACTTCCTCAATTTCGTCTCCGTTCAGTTTGATGTTGTCTTGGACTCTGGCATTCATTCTCATGCTCTTTGTCTTCTTGGTGTTGACCTTCAAGCCAAGGTTTCCAGCTGTTGTTGCCATGGCATCTGTTTTCTCCTGTATGTCTTGGTAGCGATGTGACATCAGGGCAATGTCGTCAGCAAAGTCCAAGTCTTCCAGTGTTGTTGTTGCTACCATTGTCGTGGTCCATCTGATTCCCTCCTCTCTCTGTCTGTGGCGTTCTTCATAATCCAGTCCATGGCCAGGATGAAGAGGAAAGGCGATAGGATGCAGCCCTGTTTCACTCCCGTGCTGACACTGAAGGCGTCTGTGAGCTCTGTGTTGCAGATCACTTGTGAACTGAAGTCACTGTACAGCATTTCAACGACCCGGACAAGTTTTGCAGGGATTCCGTAGTGTCTCAGGATTTTCCATAAGGACTCTCGGTGGATGCTGTCAAATGCCTTCTCCAGGTCAATGAAGTTGATGTACAAAGGCGTGTTCCACTCATTGCTCTGTTCCAGAACCTGGCGCAGAGTGAAGATATGATCTGAGCAGGATCGTCCAGGGCGAAAGCCTGCTTGTTGTGGACGAATGGTTCCTCTCAAGGGCTTCAGTCAGCCTTGACATCACAAACCTTGCTAAATACCTTGCTAGTGAGAGAAAGAAGTGTTATGCCCCTCCAGTTGTTGCAGTCTCCAAGATCTCCTTTTTTGGGCAACTTGAAGATAAGACCAGTTTTCCACGCTTCAGGGGTCTGGCCCGTTTCCCAAACCTGTCTGAAGATCTCCGTCAGAATAGGGGCTGTCACATTAATATCTGCTTTCAACATATCTGCTGTTACCCCATCTGCCCCTGGTGCTTTTCCGTTCTTCATGGTTTTGATTGCTGCTGTCACTTCTTCTGGCTCGGTGGATCGATGCAGATGTCCAGGTCTATACCTGCCGGTTGGATATCTGCTAGCTGAGGGGGGTCTGGTCTGTTCAGAACTGACTCGAAATGTTCTTTCCAGCGCTGTAGTTTTTCTGCCTCTCCTTCAACGACCTTCCCATTCTTGTCCTTTACTGGTACATCATTGTTTTGGAACCCATTGTTTAGCTGCTTGTTTATCTTGTACAGCGTTTTTAGATCATTTCTACCAGCTGCTTCCTCTGCCTCGTCTGCCAGTTTCTCGATGTAGTCCTTCTTGTCAGCTCTTGTCATCTTCTTTACCTCTTTATTTATTTCTGTATATTCTTCTTCTGTGCTGCTCTTTCAAGCGTTCTGATCTGGTGTGTTGATCTTCTGCTTTGTCAGCTTTCTTTCATCTATCTTTTCCCAGGTTCCTTTCTTTATCCACTCTTCCTTCTTCTTTCGGCGGAAGCCTAGTATCTTTTCTCCCGCTTCCCGCAAGGCCTGGTTGAAGCTGTCTATTGTCAACTCTTGTTGTTCCCCTAGCGCCTGGAATCTGTTCTTTATTTCCACAGCAAAAGCTTGTTTGGTGAGCGTCTCATTCAGTCTGTCAGAGTCTATTCTCTGCTGACGTGCCTGTCTTCCTCGTGTTCGGCGTAGTTTTCAGGGAAACGGTGGCCAACACAAGGGTGTGGTCACTGGCAACATCTGCTCCTCTGTAGGCCCTGACATCTTGAAGGGAGCTCCTCCATCTCCGATTGACTATGATGTGATCTATCTGGTTTTTGGTGGTCCCGTCTGGTGATGTCCAAGTTGTTTTGTGAACATCTTTGTGTTGAAAAAGGGTGCCTCCAATCAACAGGTTGTTCTCTGCACAGAAGTCTCGCTAGTCTTTCTCCATTATCGTTGATGGTACCAATTCCATGTTTGCCCATAACATGCTCCCTCCCGATGTTGTCACTGCCCATCTTTGCATTCAAATCGCCAAGGATCAGTACCATGTCATGGGCGCAAATACTCTCCGCTGCTGCTTGGAGCTGATCGTAAAATGCATCCTTGGCTTCTATATCTGCATCTTCGGTTGGTGCGTAGCAAACTAGAACTGTCAGCTTGGTGTATTTGGAGTGGAATCTTGCCTTCAAAAGTCTTGGTCCAAATGGTTTCCATTCTAGTAATGCTTTTTCTGTTTTTTCTGTTGAGGAGAAGTGCTACTCCCTCAGAGTGTTGGTTATCTGATCTTCCAGAGAAGACAATGGTATGTCCTGACGCCAGTCCCTCTTTCCTGTGCCGGTCCATCTGACCTCGCTGACTCCAAGATGTCCAGGCTGTAGTTGTCAAACTCTTTGACTAGTTGGGGCATCTTGCCAGTCTGGTACAAGGTCTGGACGTTCCAGCACCCCACCCTCATCTTCTGTTTCGGCTTCAGTAAATCCACCATCGGGGCGCCAGCTCCCTCTCGGGTTTGGCTGTCGTCCGTCATCAGTCCAGTTGCCTGGTGTGCTTCATTGCCGTCGCCATCCGTGTCGAATGCTCTGGTATTGGTTTCTGTAACAATCATTTTTTTAAGGGACAGGGTTGTTAGCCCTGTGCCCAACCCCAACCTGGAGGACCAGTGTCACCTTAGTCGCCTCTTACGACATGCCTGGTGACTGGCAGGGACGCTGAATTCTAGCAGTGCCACCTCCATAGGCACACCCGGCAATCCCACGGGGGATACACGACAACAGCAACGACAATAAATAAATGAATAATTCCACCGCCCTAGATGGGTCAATCGTCATAGGCCTCGTGACAAACTCGTGAC
>CM031624.1:21700688-21713188 GCA_018398815.1 Conus ventricosus
ACAACAAAAAAGGGGAAACAATTAAACACAACTTTTTCCAGGTCTGCAACAGGAAGGACCCCAAACAAATCAACACCTTTCCCCCTACAGATTCAAACAAAAAAAAAAACCAAAAAACAAAGCATACAAACATACTCCCAGTTTAACTTGAAAACAAGAAATTTCTTTAATATTTCCCCTAAAGGGGAAAAAACCCTCCTGGGGCCCTTTGCCGTAGTAACCTTTTCGGTGAAATAAAACAAACGGCATCAATCCCCTGACCTATAACGAACATACGTAAAAAATTTTCAGGGAAAATCGGCCCCAAAATTTTTTTCTTGGGGTGAGTCGAACACATTTGACCAGGACCCGACACACCAAGACAGGGCAGACAGACCCATTTCTTCCCTTCCCACTGTAAAAATGCTCCCTGTTTTAAAAAGAACTGGGAGTACAAAAAACATCGAAAAACCCCCCACCTTCCACTCCCCCATTCATGAAAGGAAAGGGGGGGGGGTGGAGACAGAAGAGGGAAAAAAGAGAAAAAAATAGAACAGAAATCTCTCCCCTCTCTCCCCAAATTGGGGCTTTTTATAGGGAACAACCCCTTTTTTTCCCAACGCGGGATACATTTCTGGGGAAAAAAATTTTCACAACAACAGGGGGGATCCGGGGGTCAGGGAGGGGAAAAAAGGGGCAAAAAAAACTTTTAAGGGGAAAGGGGGGGAACTACGCCAAAAAAACCCGAACCCCCGCTTTCTTTCCCTTTCTGGGGGTAGGCATTTTTTATGTTGTTCTTTTTTCCCCCCCCCCCCCCCCCCCCCCCCCCCCCCCCCCCCCCCCCCTCTCTACCATAAACACTCCTTGGGAACTGACGCCCCATAGTGAAACATTCCCACACCCCATGGTCCCAAATTTTACCATGTGAAACAATTCTACACCTCTATGGGGAAAATTTTCACCCTAGTGAAACAATTCCAAAACCTCTATGGTCCCAAACTATACCACGGGGAAAAAATTCTCACCTCTATGGGCAAATTTTTAAATATATTAAATAATTTTTAAAAACCTCATTATCCAAATTTTTACCATAGGAAAAAATTCTACACCTCTATTCCCAAACTTTTAAAACCCCATGAAACCCTTTTTACCAAACCCCCATTGGGCAATTTATACCATAGTGAAAAAATTTCAAAACCTCTAAAGGTCCCAAATTTAAAACCATAGTGAAACAATTCTACACCTTATGGGCAATTTATACCACTGAAACAATTTTACACCTCTATGGGCAATTTTATACCACGGGAAAAAATTCAAAACCTCCCAAAAATCAATTTATACCATAGTGAAAAAATTCCACACCCCCATGGTTTAATTTATATCAAGGAAAACAATTTTACACCTCTAAGGGCAATTTAAAAACCCCGGGGAAACCCAAATTTTACACCTCTATGGTCAATTTTTATACCATAATGAAACAATTCTACCCCCAGGTAAATTATACCCCGGTAAAAAAATTCTAAAAACCCTGTGGGCAATTTATACCAAAAGTGAAAAAAATTTTTACAAACCCTATGGTCCCAAATTTTTAAAACCAAAAGTGAAAAACAATTTCTACAAAACCCCTATGGGGCCCTTTATACCATAAAGAAACAATTCTACACCTCTATGGTCAATTTTTTTTCCATAAAGGGAAAAAAAATCAAAACCTCTATTCAATTTATACCATAATAAAAAAATTCTACACCTCTAAGGGCAATTTAAACCATAATAAAACAACTCAAAACCTAAAAGGGCAATTAATACCATAGGAAAAAAATTTTTCCAAACCCCTAGGCAATTTATAGCACGGTGAAAAAAATTCTACAAACCCCTATGGTCAATTTTAAAACCCTGGTGAAACAATTTCCCCACAAACCCCTATGGGCAATTTATAGCACGGTGAAACAATTCTACACCTCCAAAGGTCAATCTATAAAACCCCGGGAAACCCAAATTTTAAACCTCATGGTCAATCTATCCCATTTAAACAATTCTAAAACCTCTATGGGCCAAACTATACCAAAGAAGAAACAATTTCTACACCTCTATGGTCCCCTTTTTACTTTTGGTGAAACCCAAATTTTAAAACCTTAAAGGTCCAAATTATGCACGGGGAAAACCATTCTACACCTCCCAGGGGCAATTTAACCAAGGAAACAATTCAAAAAACCCCTAAGGTCCAAAACTATACCACCTTGAAACAATTCTCCCCCTCTATGGCCAAACTATACCACGGGGAAACAATTCACACCCTATGGTCAATCTACCCCCGGGGAAAAAATTCAAAAACCTTTTAAAGGGTTTAAATTTTTAAAACCCAAAAGAAACAATTTTAAAACCTCTATGGGCAATTTACACCATAGTGAAAAAAATTCTACACCTCAAAGGGCAAAACTATACCACGTTTAAACAATTCTACAAACCCTATGGGCAATTTTTACTATAAAATAAATTTTACACCTCTATTTGGCAATTTAAACCATAGTGAAACAATTTCTACACCTCTATGGGCCAAACTATAACCACGGGGAAAAAAATTCTAAAAACCTCAAAGGTCAATTTATACCATAGTGAAACATTTCTACACCTCATGGTAATTAAAACCAATAAACAATTCAAAAACCCCCAAAAGGCAATTTAAAACCACGGGAAACAAAAACCCCACAACCCCTAAAGGTTTAATTTTTTACCCCGGGAAACAATTCTAAAACCTCTTTTGGTCCCAAATTTAAAACCCTAGTGAAACAATTCACCCCTCCAGGGCAATTTTACCCATAAATGAAACAATTTCAACACCTCAAAGGTCAATTTAACCCCTAGTGGGAAAAAAATTTTTAAAACCTCTATGGTCAATTTTAAAACAAAAATGAAAAAAATTCCACCCCCCCAGGTCAATTTTTTACCACAGTGGGGAAAAACTTTTACACCTCCCAGCTCAATTCATACCAAATGAAACAATTCACACCTCTATGGTCCCAAATTTTTACCAAAAAGTGAAACAATTCTACACCCTATGGTCAATTTTTTACACGTGAAACAAATTTTACCCCTCTATGGTCCCAATTTTTTAAAAAACACAGTGAAACAAATTCAAAACCTCTAAGTTCAAATTTAAACCATAATGAAAACAATTCTAAAACCTTTAAGTTCAAAACATACCAAAGTTGAAGCAAATTTTTACCCCCTATGGTCAATTCATACCAAAAACTGAAACCCAACTACACCTCTAAGTTTAATGTATTAAAAGTTTAAAAAAATTCTAAAAACCTTTTATGTTTCCAAAGGTTAAAATCATATGAAACAATTCCCACACCTCTATGGTCAAATTTTCCAATGAGACAATTCCACCTCTAAAGGGCCCAAATTTATAATAAAATTGAAACAATTCCCACACCTCATGTTCATTTCATAAACCCTAGTAAATAATTCTAAACCCCCCTTTATGTTTAATTCAAACCCAAAATGAAACCCAAAAACTCCCCTCCAATTTTTAAATTTAACCTAGTTAAACCAAAAACTACCCCCCTCTATGGGTTTAATTCATCAAATAGTGAAACAATTTTACAAAAACCCCTACGGTCCCAAAGCATTCCATAGTGAAAAAAATTTAACCTCTAAAAAGGGCCCAACTTTTCACATATGACAGTTTTTGCCATTTCAGACAGCAGACACCCCAGACAGGGCAGACAAAAAGGAAACAGCATCTACCCTTTAATTCTCTCTTCATATTCTTCTTTTATTTACGGGAGGGAAGGGGAGGGAAAGGGAAGGGGAGGGAAAGGAAAGGGAGGGAAGGGCGAGAAAGAACAAATCTCGCTCTCTTTCAGATGCTGGGTGCTATTTTGGTTTTTTTTCTTTTTGTTTTTTTTTTTTTGTTGTTGTTTTTGGAGATTTTTTTTCCCCCTCTACTTCTCAACATCACTTCTGGCAACTGTTTGTCCCCCCGTACTAAAACCATTCTGCACCTCGAATATGTTCGATCTTCATACAGTATGTCCGTTCTGTCAAGTTCACCTAGCACTAAGTACGGAGTGACAACACACAGACACACCCCACCCCCACCCCAATCTCCCCACCCACCCAGCACAAATAAACTTTAAAACAATTAAGGCTACTTCCCTTTATGAAAAAAAAAACCCAACAAACAAACAAAAACCAAAAAATGCAGATCCAATCTTGCCATTCATACTAAACCCCCCCCCCCCCCCCCCCACGTGCCGAACATACATGCACCAAATAATACCTATGCGGAGTTTGTTTGGCAGGGACTTCCTCTGGTGGACTTACATCTACAGGTGAATTTACCTATCTGGAATTACCTGGCTGGCTGGGGCTTCTATACCCAGGTGACAACATGCCAGTTGTTCAGCTGTTGCATGCATGACTGGCATTTGCGCAACATCTTGAATGGGGGGGGGCGCCATGATCACCACAAGGGGGACTGATTTTTTTGTGAAAGGGGGGGGGGGGGGGGGGGGGAGGGGGGGGGGGGGGGGCGGTTGGGGGGGGGGCAGTGTGTGTGTATATGTGGTTTTGTTTTATGTGTGCAAGTGGATATTGTGTGTGGGGGGCGAGAAAAAAGAGAAAGAGAGAAGAAAGGGGAAAACACAAGGGGAATGGTGGGTGTGGGGAGAGGGAGAGAAATTTTTGTGTTTTGGGGGGGGGGGGGGGGGGTTGGGGGTGTGTGTGTGTGTTTTTGTATGGTTTTAAATTTTCTGTTATAGTGGGGTGTGAAAAGAGAGAGAGCGAGCGAGAGAGACCCCCGAAGAATGTGTGGGGGGTGGTGTGGGGGGAACAAGGAAGAGAATGGGGTGTGTTGTGGGGGGGGGGGGAGTTTTGGTGGTGTGTGTATGTGTGTGTTTATTGTGCATGTTTTATATTTAGTGGGGTTGGGGAAGAGAAGGGGAGGGGGGGGGAGAAAAAAAGGAGAGGGGGGGAGAAAGTGTGGGGGTGGGGGAGAAGGAGAGAAAATGTTGTTTGTGTGGGGGGGGGGGGGGGGGGGGGGGGGGGGGAGGGGGGGGGGGGGGGTTGGGGGGGGGGGGGTGGTGTGGTTTAATTTTGTTTTTTATTGGGGGCAAGGGGTCCCTGCCCTTACGCACTAAAAAGATCGTAGACCCCCTTTTCACAACGCTAAAAAAGATTTTTCACAACCAAAAAATGTCTAAGGCCCTTTTTGAAATTTTTTTTAAACACGGGAAATGCAATTACAACCCCCCAAAAAAAACCCAACATCTCCCCAAAAATAACAACCATCAACCCCTCATCAATTTATCAATGCAGACATCGTCAGCCCCACAGCAGATCTTTGTCCCCAATCAACCTGTTTTTTTTCCCTTTCATTCCAAATGTCCCCCTCCCCTTCCCCCCCTTTTCCCCCCCCCATCCTTGGGAAAGGCAAAATGCCCGCAATAACAAACCCACCTACACTGAACTGTTTTCCGTGGTAACGCGAATGATCCTTTTTTTTTCCCCCTGAATTTCTGTCATCCATTCCCAATTGGGGGGTGGTTCTTTTTCCGGGTGGGTTCCCCCCCCCCCCCCCCCCCTCCCCCCCCCCCCCCCCCCCCCCCCCCCTTTCCCCCCCCCCCCCCCCCCCCCCCCCCCCCCCCCCCCCCCCCTTCCCCCCCCCCCCCCCCCCCCCCCCCCCCCCCCCCCCCTAAAGGAGCATGTTAACAGATTGCGTCAAAACACACAACCCTGTTTTCCCCGTTTTTTTTTGTTTTTGGGGGGAAAGGGGAAAAGGGGAAAATGCACTTTGGGGTGGGAAAAGGAAAGGGGGAGAGATGTGTGTTCCCGTGTGGGTTCCCTGTAAGAGTTGGGTCCAAAAAGAGAGAGAGGGAGAGAAGAGAGATAAAAAACAGGCAGACAGACAGACAAAAAAGAAGGGCCCCTGGCGAAAAAAATACCTTCGTTTTCGTACAGTAAAGGGGGACGGAAGAAGTAAAAAAGTGAGAGGCCGGGGGAGGGAAGGGTTTGGGGGGAGGAAAAAAAGGGATAGGGTTGGTAAAGGGTGTGAGGGGGGGGGGACGGAGGGGGGGGGGGGGGGGATGGGGGGGGAGGGATTAATTTCGGGCACAAATGTTTTTTTAGACATTTTTTCCACAAAAAATTTTTTCCCCAACATGAGTACAAGAACCAAAAACCTGAATAATAATAATAATTTAAAAAATTTTAAAACCCTTTTAATGCCCCATTTTCGGCCCAAGACCAAAACCCCCTAACGCTTTTAAAATTTTAAAAAACCCACCGGGTTTTTCCCCCACCCCTCCAAACCCGGGGATTTCCCCGAAGACGCCACTGGCGCTTTTATTCAGTGTTTTCCCCGTGTCCTCCATTCCAGATCTTCAAAAATCGTCACCCCATTTTTTCCCCCAACCCCTTTTTCCTTTTAAAATTTTTTCCAATTTTTTCCAAAAGCAGGGGCATGCTATGTATTTTCCCCCCAGGAGGGGGCCAAAGGGGGAAATACAATCACTTTTCTACGGTCACAGGACACAAAAGAAGAATGGGGAAAGTTTCTCATAACCCCCGCCCACCCCAAAAAGGGCCCCTCCAAGTCAGGGGGGTCACCAAGTTTAATCAACTCCCAAAAAAAAACCCCCAAATTTACCCAAACCATTTTTTAAAAAAAAAAAAAAAAAAAAAAAAAAAAAAAAAAAAAAAACCTTTTAAAACCACACACCAGAAATTTCCTTAAAAATCATTCTTCTGTAAAAAAAAAAAATAAAAAAAAAAATTTAAAAAAACTTTGATCCAATCAAAAAGTTTTATTTTCTTTTAAGCAACAAAAACAAAACACACCAAACGTGCCCTGGGATTCGCTTTCACGCAACAAAATCCCCATAAAAAGAGAGAGAGAGACTCCCCTCTCTCCACCACAACAACACACAACACACACAACAAACACACCCAAAATATGCAAAGGAGAAGGGGTCAGACAGACGACAGAGACAGAGAGAAAAAAAAGAGGGAAAAAAAGAAAGAGAGACAGTAGAGAGAAGAGGGAAAAGAGAGGGGAGAGAGAAAAGAAAAGAGGAACTTAGAGAAGGGAAAACAAGAGAAAGAGAGAGAAAAATGTATCATTTCTGGGGAAAAAAAAGTTTAAAAAAAAAACTGAAGTGGGGGTGAAGGGCCCCAAAAGATTTTGAAGCAGGAAAAAAAAAAACGCAAAAAAAAAAAAAAAAAAAAAAAAAAAATTAAAAAAAAAAAACCCCCGGGGGGCCCAAAAATACCTTCAATATCAAAAGAGATTTAGAGAGAGAAGAGGGGGGGGGGGGGGGGGGGGGGGGGGGGGGGGGGGGGGGGGGGGAAAAAAAGGGAAAAAAACCAGCATCAGCCCCCTCTTTTGGAGGGGCAAAATAAAACCCCCCCCACAACACCGGAGAAGGTTTCTTCAAAAAGCGGCCCCCCTTTTCCCCCTCGTTTTCCCCGGCAAAACCTGTCCCTTTTAAATTTTTTTTTTGTTTTTTTCTGGAAAATGATACCATTTCAAAACCCCCTTTCAGGGAAAAACCCTTTCCCTGAAATTTAAAACAAACCCGGGGCCAAAGGGGGTGGGTGTGGGGGGTTTTGTTGTGTGTGTGTGGTTGGTTGTGTGTGTTTTTTGTGTTGTGGGGGCCCGGGGGCGAGGTGTGTTGGGAGTGTTGTATGTGTTTGTTTTGAAAAGGAGTGTGTGGGAAAGGGTGTGTGGTGTTGTTTGTTGGGTGTGAGTGTGGGGAGTGTGCGGGGTAAAGGAGGGTGGGGGGAAAGTGGTTTTGAGTGGGGGTTTTGTGTGTGTGGGGGTGTGCGGGGTTTGTGTGTGTGGGGTGTTTTGTGTGTGTGTGTGTGGGTTGGGGTTTTGGGGGTGTTTGTGTGTGGTGTGTTTTTTTTTTTTGTGCGGGGCGGGGGTGTGGTTTTGTGGGGTCGTGTGCGTTTAGGTTTTGTGTGGGCCCCCCAAAACATAAATTTTCCACCACACATACATAAAGATTACAGATACACACACATACACTGACTTATGAAAACCCAAAATTTTTTGTCAATTAACTCAAGGGGTACGATAAACACACCCCACAAAACCCCACAAACACACCAAACCACCACCACACACCCCACACACACACACACACACACAAAGGAATGCACTCGCCACACCCACATACACACCCCATAAACAAAGCAAAACACACACACACACACCACACACACACACACACACCCTACACGTGCCATTTCAAAACAACACACACATCCCTACAAACACCCCACCACCCGCACCCAAATGTGTGCACACCCCACACACATGCCCCCAAACCCCCGAAAAGCCCCCCCAAAGCACACACACAAAACACACATACACAATTTTTTCCCAGGCCCGGGGAAATTTAAAATTCAGAACAGTGCCAAAATTTCCCATTACAAACATTCTATTTCCCCCGAAAACACCACCAACTTCCCCAACCCTTTCCCCGGCTACAATCAAATTGAAAACAAAACAAAAAAAACCAACAAAAAAAACAAAGCAACTCAAGAATCTTTTTTGGGGGGAGGGAAAGGAAAAGGGGGGGTGGTGGCCTGGGGCAACAAAGTAAAAGCCCTGTTGTGGGACAGCTTTCTGTGTTTTTTAAAAACCCTTTTTCCCCTTTTCAACATAAACCGGGGGGGAATTAAAACCCCCGCCTCCAAAAGTCCTCCCCCCGTTTTTCCTTTTGGGCGGGTTTCCAAAATTTTTTTTGGGGTTAAAATCAACTATTTTATCTAACTACCAAATATCTATCTATCTACTATCCGCAAAATCCTTAATGAAAATTTTATCCTTTTTTTTTGTTTCTATGACGCATAATAACCCCATCTGCCTACAAACCTATCACCAAATTTTAATTTTATGTAACTGATTTATCTTCCCCCCCCTTTTCCCTCCTAGCTACCCTTTGGGGAAATTTTTTAAGGAATTTCATACAATTTATCGACTGGGCAATACATGCATCCCCACACATCATGTGGGGAAAAAGGCCCCCGCCGAAAAAACACACACACAAAACCACACACAAACCACCCATGGGACAAACACAATTCAAATCTCTCTCCTCCCTCACACCCAAAACACACACAAAATGGGACACAACCCCAAAAATACACACACATACACAAAACACAACGAACACACACCCCCAACAATTTAGAACATTAAAGCAAACCCCCGAAAAAAAAAACAAAAAAAAAAAAATTTCAACAGATGTAAGTTTCTGTTGTAATTTTTTCTTTTTTTCCAATTTTTCCCACTGGCAGGTGAAGGGAACTGTATCAAACCAGGGACACACATGCCCCCCCCCCCCCCCCCCCCCCCCCCCCCCCCCCTCCCCCCCCCCCCCCCGCCCCCCCCCCCCGCCCCCCCGGGGAAAAGGGCCCCCCCCCCCCCAACCCCCCCCCCCCCCCCCCCCCCACCCCCCCTACGCCCCCCCAAAAAACCCACCGGCCACCCCCACCCCCAACCCCCCCCCCCCCCCCCCCACCCCCCCCTTGTTGGCTTTTTTTTCCCTTTTCTTTTTTGTTAGTATTTTTTCGGGAAGGGGAAAGGGGTTTTTTTTTGGGGGTTGGGGGGATTTTTTTTTTTGGGGGTTTTCCTTTTTTTTTTGGGGGGGGGGGGGGGGTTGGGTTTTTTTTATTTTTTTTTTTTTTTTTTTTTTTTTTTTTTGTTTTTTTTTTTCGGGGTTTTTTTTTTTTTTTAAAACCTTTAAATTTGGTTTGCATTTTGACAGCCCCCATTCCGTTTGGGAGGAAGCACCTTTCCTCTGCTTTTGGCCCCCTAACCCAAAACGACAGGGACTTTTCATACAGATACTGGGATTGGGGCGGGACTCAAAAAACACACAACACAAAATTTCACCCACAGGGGACGGGATTTTTACTCTCTCACAACAAAACACAAAAACACCAAAACACACCAAAAAACAAAAACACACACAATGTTACGCACACCAAAACACCAAAAACCGCACACACACATATGGGTCAGGCCAAAACAAAACACACACACACACACACACACCCCACATACATACACACACAATGTACAAACAAACACACAACACATCCCCCGCACACACTGACTTTAGCCAAGAATGCCCAAGAGAGAAAAAATTTTCCCCAACTTTATATCCCCGGGTCAAATGTGAAAACCCCAAAAATTAAAAGATATGTAAGACCCCCTGGCAGGAGAAATGGAAAACACAGACGAATAACAAACTTTTCAGATCCGTCCAAACCCTTTAAAGGGCTTCCTCCCATCTTTCGTCGGAATTTGGGCTAAAGAGGAAAACGGTTTTTGTGGCCCCGGTGCAAAAACCCCGGGCCCTTGTATTTTTAAAACCCCTGCTTACCTTTTAAAAAATTTAAAAAAGCTCCGTGGGGCATTCCATTCATGCACCACTCCCCAATGAAACATGTTCTTTTTTGATGTTGGGAAATTGCACGATGTGAACACAAACATTTTACAAACGGGGTCCTTTAAGATCCTGTTTAGGAAATTCCCCCCTGAGGTGATCCTTGAGTTTTTGAGAGAGATTTAAAATTTTTTCATTTTGATTTAAATTTTAAAGGGAAAAAGATTTTAAAACGGGAAATTTCTGGTGCGTTTTTAGAAGATTTTTATTGAAAGAATTGGTTTAAAAGGGGGGGGTTTTTTTGTTTTGGGGGTTTTTCCCAAAAGACTGGTGAGTTTTTGATTTTTTTTTAAAAGTGGTTTACAGCCCTGGTTTTGGCCCTTTGCGGTCGGCTGGGCAAAAGCAACTTTAAACTTATCTTATCTTACCCCACAAAACACACCAAAACCCCACAAAACACACCAACAACCCCACACACAAAAGGGAAGGAAAAGGGAAAAAATTCAAAACCCGAAAAAGTTTGGAGGCCTGGGGGTTAAACCGGCCCACCCTCTCCTTCCCATTCCCACCCCCCAAAATCCCCCACCCCCCCCCCCAACCCCCCCCCCTATTTTCCCCACCCACCAAATCCCCTTTTTCAACCCTTCTAAAACCCCCCTGTTTTCCCCCTCCCCTGCAAAAAAATGACTTTAAAAAAAAAATTAGGGAACAACAAAAAATTTTTTGCAATCCATGTACAAGTTTTTCCCGTATTTTAGGGCCGGGGATATATCAAGTCTCTACCTGTACTGTTTGCAGAGTGGGGTGCAAATGCGGGGTGAAAAAGGTTTTTGGTGAATTTAGTGAGTAAAAAGGAAAAAGACGACACAGAGAGAGAAGAGAGAGAAGAGTGTGTGTGTGTGGTTGTGTGTGTGGGGTGTGTTTTTTGTCAGAATATAAAGTGTTTGGGGTAAAATACCCAATTGTATTTATGCACCCCCAAAACGATAAAAAAAAAACTTGTCTAAAAATGTTTTTCCGGGAAAACCTAGTCTTTTTAAAACTGTGTGTGGTGTGGTTTTGGTGTGTGTTTTTCTATCAAATATAATTTTTGGTGGGTACATACGCTTTTTTATCCGCACTCAAAGACGAATAAAAAAACTGGGGCTAAAAAGTTTATCCCAGTAAACCTACTCATTTTTAAAACTTGTGGTTTTTTCTGTGTGTGTTTTTTGGTTGTTTTTTCTGTCTTTAATTTTTAATGTGGGGGGTTTTGTGTGTTGTTGTGTGTTTGTGTGTGTTTTGTGCGCACATACCCAATTTTTGGGAGGGATTCGTTTTGGGTTGTGGTGTGTGTGTGGTGTGGAGTGTGGGTTTTTGGGGGGGGGGGGTGAGTGTGTTAAATAAAATATGTGTGGTGTATGTTGGGGTTTTGTGTGGGTTGGTGTGGTGGGTGTGTTGTGTGGTTTTGTGTGTTGTGTGGGGTGTGGGTTGTGGTGTGTGTTTTTCTGCTGAATAAAAGTTTTCACACAACCATTTTTAAGCATGTCTTTTCCCTAGGGCATTCTCTTTTTTCCCGTCTCCCGGCCCCACCTTCCCCTCCCCCCCCCTTTCCCTCCCTTTTCTCTCTCTCTCTCTATCTTGTCCGCCCTGTCCCCCCCCCCCCCCCCCCCCCCCCCCCTCTCCCCTCCACCCCCCCCCCCCCCCCTGCCCTCTCCAGCCAAATTTCCCTCCATCTCTCACCTTCACCTGCCCACTTCCCACCCCCTCTGCAACCCATTCCACCCCAAACCCCAACCCCTCCCCTTTCCCTAACCCCCCCTCCCCCTTGTTCCCCCCCCCCCCCCCCCCCCCCCCCCCCCCCCCCACCCCCAACTCATTTTTCCCAACCCCACTTGAGGAAAAAAATTCCCTACGAAATCAATCCCTTCATTCACCCGACCTGGGGAAAAAAAGGCTCCATTCCCTCTCTCTTTTTTTTTGTGACCAAGGCACTTTTTTTCTTTTTTTTTGGGGGTGGCTTTTTTTTTGTCTTTTCTTTTTCCCTTTACCCTCTTCTTCTCCCTAGCCTTTCTTCCCCCACCCCAGCTCATCTCAATTCCAGCACAAAAAGGGCCCCGACGAAAAAAAGGGAAACCC
>CM031624.1:21718188-21738188 GCA_018398815.1 Conus ventricosus
CAGGCGGGACATCCCTGAACAGGATCTTCATGGACTCCGCTGTAAAATGTTTGTGTCTCACATCGTGCAAGTCCCAACACTCTAAAAGAACATGTTTCATTGTGAGTGGCGCATGACATGGAATGCACCACGGAGCTTCTTCACTCTTTAAAAGGTAAGCATGGGTAAAATACGAATGGCCGGTGTGCAGCCGGCACAGAACCGTTTCCTCTTTACGACCTCCCGACGTGGATGGGAGGAATTCCTTAAGGTTTGGACGGATCTGAAAAAGTTTGTTACTCGTCTGTGTGTTCCAATCCTCCTGCCAGAGGTCTCTCACATAATCGTTAATTTTGGGTTTCACATCTGAGCAGGGGATATAAGTGTTGGACAGTTTCTCTCTTGTGGCGTTCTTGGCTAAACGATCAACCATTTCGTTCCCGCCAATGCCAACATGACCAGGAAACCCAAGCAAGAGTAATGTTGTAACCGTCCGCCTTCAACTTGCTAAAAAGTTCAAAAAAAAGTAAAAGTTCTGGATGCTGAAGGTTGCGGCCAGCTATGGCCTCCAAAGCTGACAGCGAATCCGACAGAATCAGAAAGTCCCTCTTTGAAGAACGTGAGATTATCTTCAAAGCCAAAACCAGAGCAGTAAGTTCAGCAGAATAGACAGAAGCATCGGAATGGATATGTTCCAACAGTATCTGAGAAGGAGCCCCAGGGCAGTAGGCTGCACAGGCCACTCCATCTTCAGACTTGGAACCGTCAGTGAAAACTTTTTGATAGGATGGGAATTTGGAACAGAGCTCAGCATACAAAGCCTTGTACGCCAGAGAGCTGGTAGACTCTTTGCGAAAAGCTGCAAGATCAAAACGAATCTCTGGCGTGAAGAAGGTCCACGGTGGTTGATCCGGAACTTGGAAAAATCAGATACTACCAGTGGTATGCCTGAGGAACTCTTCACAGAATGAAACGGCTGTTGCTTGCAGGTCCTCTGTGTGTGGTGTGTGTGTGTGTGTGTGTGTGTGTGTGTGTGTGTGTGTGTGTGTGTGTGTGCGCGCGCGCGCGCACATGTGCGTACATGCATGCATGCGCACGCATGTGTGTGTGTGATCGTATAAAACTCACGAACGTTGTGTCTAAAGAAGGACTTCTTCTTGAGCCCCCTTCTTTCCCCTCAAGGCGACTCTGTCCTTCAAAGCTAAGTACCTTAACTGATAGGATTTGGATGTTTGCTCCACTCCTTATCAGCATCTCAAAGGCATTTGGGCCCAGGTTAAATTCATTATTGGTTTACACAGACTGACGGGTAGAGAGTTAATTATCAACATCAATATTCAATATGCAATATAACAGCTGCACTAGTGTTATCCTTACAGCAGGAAATTTCACCCACCCACACACACCCCCACACACACACACCCACACACATACACATACACACCCACACACATACATACCCACACACACACACACCCACACACATACATACCCACACACATACATACCCACACCCACACACACCCACACACATACATACCCACACACATACATACCCACACCCACACACACCCACACACATACATACCCACACACACCCACACACATACACACCCCAACACATACATACCCACACACACATACATACCCACACACATACACACCCACACACATACACACCCACACACATACTAACCCACACACATACATACCCACACACACATACATACCCACACACATACATACCCACACACATACATACCCACACACACACACACCCACACACATACACACCCACACACATACACACCCACACACATACATACCCACACACACACACACACACACACACACACACACACACACACACATACATACCCACACACATACATACCCACACCCACACACACCCACACACATACATACCCACACACATACATACCCACACCCACACCCACCCACACACATACATACCCACACACACCCACACACATACACACCCACACACATACATACCCACACACACATACACACCCACACACATACACACCCACACACATACTAACCCACACACATACATACCCACACACACACATACATACCCACACACACATACATACCCCACACACATACATACCCACACACACACATACCCCACACACACACACACCCACACACATACACACCCACACACATACATACCCACACACATACATACCCACACACACACACACACACACACACACATACATACCCACACACATACATACCCACACACACCCCCACACATACATACACACACACATACATACCCACACACATACATACCCACACACACACCCACACACATACATACCCCACACATACATACCCACACCCACACACATACATACCCACACCCACACACATACATACCCACACACATACATACCCACACACATACATACCCACACACATACATACCCACACATACATACCCACACACATACATACCCACACACATACATACCCACACACATACATACCCACACACATACATACCCACACACATACATACCCACACACATACATACCCACACATACATACCCACACACACATACAACCCACACACATACATACCCACACACATACATACCCACACACACACACACACCCACATACATACCCACACACATACACACCCACACACATACATACCCACACACATACATACCCACACACATACATACCCACACACACACCCACACACATACATACCCACACACATACATACCCACACCCACACACATACATACCCACACCCACACACATACATACCCACACACATACATACCCACACACATACATACCCACACATACATACCCACACACATACATACCCACACACATACATACCCACACACATACCCACACACACACCCACACACATACATACCCACACACATACATACCCACACACATACACACCCACACACATACATACCCACACACATACATACACACACACAATACCCACACACATACACACACACACACGTACACACACACATACATACCCACACACATACATACCCCCCACACACACACACACACACACACACACACACACACACACACACACACAGTAAACTGTGCTGGGGTTACCAGCCAGTCGGATTCATTAATGGATGCTCTCCATTTTTTTCTAACAACAAACAAAAGAAGAAAAAAATTAAAAACTAATCAAACTTCCAAATGCATAAGAAACATCACATGCATATTATGGATCCATGTGTCAAGAAACCACGGCAAAGTGAATCACAAAAGAATGAGATCATCAACATATTTGCTTTGGGGGCAAACACATACAGCAACATGGACATCCAGACCCACACAACCCCACACTGTATGTACAGTCTCACCCCCTTGTGGCCAGAGAACAACAGAAATGTTGGCATGTAAATAAATTGTAAAACGACCTTAAAAAAAAAAGAAGAAAAAAAAAGGGCGGGGCAGGAGGGGTGCGGGGGGTGGGGGGGTGGGGGGGGGTGGGGTCGGAGGTATGGAGAGGTAGGGGTAGGAGGCTGTCTGGGTGGGTAGCAGAAATGGTGAAACAACCAGCACACAACTTCCAAATTTATGGGCTTATAAGTTATATTTTCAAAAAAAGAAATCTTCATGCCCCTCTCCCCCCCCCCCCCCCCCCCCCCACCCCCACCCCAACAGACACATCTCGCAAACAACGGGAAACCATCACTACCAAGAGGAAAACATAACCCAGAGAAACCTGTAACTAACAAGAAGAAAATATTCAATAAACCTGTAACTAACTAGAGGAAAACAATCCAATGAACCTGTAACTAACTAGAGGAAAACAATCCAATAAACCTGTAACTAACTAGAGGAAAACAATCCAATAAACCTGTAACTAACTAGAGGGAAACAATCCAATAAACCTGTAACTAACTAGAGGGAAACAATCCAATGAACCTGTAACTAACTAGAGGAAGCTATAAAACAAAGAAACCTGTCGATTAAACTTGGAAAATATCACGCAGAAAGAAATTCTAAAATTCATTGATAAAGCTCCGCCTGAGAAATGTTGATCAACAAATCACGAGACAAAACACGACGTGTTTCGACCTCTTAGGTCTTCTTCAGGCAAGATACACAACACTCGGGACAACGAAAAAGAACGAGCGATCGCTTATCTTCAACCAATTCGGCACAAGATAAGATAAGATAATGTTGCTTATAGCCCAGCCGACCGCAAAGGGCCACATCAGGGCCGGCACAAGATGGGCCCATCTTACACCAAATTTGAGATGAGTGATTACTCGTTCCGCATTTTCATCGTCCTAAATGTTCTCTTCTGAGGACTCTCTGCTGCCACGCTCTCCACGAGTTTCTTTCTGCTGTTCATCTTGCCTGAAGAAGACCTAAGAGGTCGAAACGCGTCGTGTTCAGTCTTCTAATTTGTTTGTCTCTGTTGTCTGGCGGATCAACTATACTTTTTTTCCGGTTTAAAATCTATTTTAGTTTCTGCCTGCAGTCACTTCATCTTTAAACTTTCTAATATTCATCAAGTACTAACCCATCTTCTAATTAAAAATTCTTCAAAAAAAAAAAAAAAAGAAAGAAAGAAAGATAGAAAAATCAGTGTACAAAATACACTTGCAATTTTGTTCGCAAGTAAAACGTTCCCCTCCAATTCAATCCACCAAGTTTCCATTATTCCTAAACATGTAAAACACATTCATTTCGTGATTTTATGACTAAAATAACACAAATCTTAAATAAATGTTAGCGAACCGCCCAGAGAATCGTGGACAAACAAGTCACAAGACAAAACACAACGCGTTTCGACTTCTAGGTCTTCCTCAGGTGAGAAACAAACGAATAAAACAACTAAAATTCGCTTAGCTTTGATCGCTTCAGATCGCTTCAGAGCGCAAGGAAGAAGGCGTTGAATGAGAATGAGGCTGTTGGAAGGGAAATAGTGTGTGTGTCAAAGTCGTAATGATGATAATAATATTACTGATAGGATACTAATAATAGTCACAATATTGAGAGAGAAAAAAAAAGAAGAAAAAAAAGGACAAGATTACTACCAATCTCGGTGTCAATACGTATGGGTATGGGAGAGCGGCGAGTGGGTTAGAGGATTCTTAAACAGCAGGGTTGCCATGGCAACAGTCCCAGAGGCGAAGGCGATGGTGATGTCAATGCTAGTGGTGGTAGTATCAATACTAGCAATAGCATTACTGAATGATACTGCTAACAACGATAGTGAAGGTTAAGGTAACGAAAGCATGATACAGAAATATATTTAGAAAATACATTTTTATAATAATCAAATAAGATAAGATAAGATAATGTTGCTTATAGCCCAGCCGACCGCAAAGGGCCACATCAGGGCTGTCACCACATTAAAATCAACTCACCAGTCATTTAAAAAAAAAAAAAAAAATCCAACTTTCACACATCTCGTTAAATGACATCGTCTACAAACGCACCAGAAACTTTGTTAAAAATCTTTCTGCCGTAAAATCTTAAATCAGATGAAAAATGTTAATCTCTCTCAAGAACTCAAGGATCACGTCAGGCGGGACATCCCTGAACAGGATCTTCATGGACTCCACCGTAAAATGTTTGTGTCTCACATCGTGCAAGTCCCAACACTCTAAAAGAACATGTTTCATTGTGAGTGGCTCATGACATGGAGCTTCTTCACTCTTTAAAAGGTAAGAATGGGTAAAATACGAATGGCCGGTGTGCAGCCGGCACAGAACCGTTTCCTCTTTACGACCACCCGACGTAGATGGGAGGAAGTCCTTAAGGTTTGGACGGATCTGAAAGAGTTTGTTATTCGTCTGTGTGTTCCAATCCTCCTGCCAGAGGTCTCTCACATAATCGTTAATTTTGGGTTTCACATCTGAGCAGGGGATATAAGTGTTGGACAGTTTCTCTCTTGTGGCGTTCTTGGCTAAACGATCAACCATTTCGTTTCCCGCCGATGCCAACATGACCAGGAACCCAAGCAAGAGTAATGTTGTAACCGTCCGCCTTCAACTTGCTTTAAAAGTTCAAAAAAAAGTAAAAGTTCTGGATGCTGAAGGTTGCGGCCAGCTATGGCCTCCAAAGCTGACAGCGAATCCGACAGAACCAGAAAGTCCCTCTTCGAAGAATGTGAGATTATCTTCAAAGCCAGTACCAGAGCAGTAAGTTCAGCAGAATAGACAGAAGCATCTGAATGTATATGTTCCAACAATATCTGAGAAGGAGCCCCAGGCTGAGAAGGCTGCACAGGCCACTCCATCCTCAGACTTGGAACCGTCAGTGAAAACTTTTTGACAAGATGGAAATTTGAACAGAGCTCAGCATACAAAGCCTTGTACGCCAGAGAGCTGGTAGACTCTTTGCGAAAAGCTGCAAGATCGAAACAAATCGCTGGTGTGAAAAAGGTCCACGGAGGTTGATCCGGAAACTTGGAAAAATCCGACACAACCCTAGGTCTAGATCTGCATTCCGCACGTGAGAGATAAGATAATTTTGCTTATACCCAGCCGACCGCAGAGGGCCACATCAGGCTGTCACCACGTTAAAATAAAACTCACCAGTCATTTAAAAAAAAAAAAAAAAAAAAAAAAAAAAAAAAAAAAACTTTCACACAACTCATTAAATGACATCGTCTACAAACGAACCAGAAACTTTGTTAAAAATCCCTCTTCCGTAAAATCTCAAATCAGATAAAAAAGTTAATTTCTCTCAAAAACCCAAGGATCACGTCAGGCGGGACATCCCTGAACAGGATCTTCATGGACCCCGCTGTAAATGTTTGTGTCTCACATCATGCAAGTCCAACACTCTAAAAACATGTTTCTTTGGGTGAGTGGTGCATGACATGGAATGCACCACGGAGCTTCTTCACTCTTTAAAAGGTAAGAATGGTAAAATACGAATGGCCGGTGTGCACCCGGGCACAGAACCGTTTCCTCTTTACGACCACCCGACGTAGATGGGAGAAGTCTTTAAGGTTTGGACGGATCTGAAAGAGTTTGTTATTCGTCTGTGTGTTCCAATCCTCCTGCCAGAGGTCTCTCACATATCGTTAATTTTGGGTTTCACATCTGAGCAGGGGATATAAGTGTTGGACAGTTTCTCTCTTGTGGCGTTCTTGGCTAAACGATCAACCATTTCGTTCCCGCCGATGCCAACATGGCCAGGAACCCAAAGCAAGAGTAATGTTGTAACCGTCCGCCTTCAACTTGCTAAAAGTTCAAAAAAAGTAAAATTTCTGGATGCTGAAGGTTGCGGCCACTATGGCCTCCAAAGTGACAGCGAATCCGACAGAACCAGAAAGTCTCTCCTCGAAGAAGGGGAGTTTAATCTTCAAGCCAGTACTAGAGCAGTAAGTTCAGCAGAATAGACAAAGCATCGGAATGTATATTTTCCCAAAACAATATCTGAGAGGAGCCCCAGGGCAGGGGCTGCACAGGCCACTCCATCCTCAGACTTGGAACCGTCAGTGAAAACTTTTTGATAGGATGGGAATTTGGAACAGAGCTGGGCATACAAAGCCTTGTAGGGCCAAGAGCGGGTAGACTCCTTACGAAAGCGCGAGATCGAAACGAATCTCGGTGTGAAAAAGGTCCATGGAGGTTGACCCGGGAAACTTGGAAAAATGGGAAACTACCCCCAGGTCTATACCTGCATTCCCGCACGTGGGGCTGCATACGAAGTCCAAACGGGGGAAAATACATTTCGGGTTATTTTTCAAACTTATTTTGGGAAGGGAGGGTAAAAAACACAGTCATGGGCAGGATTCTGTGGTTCTGAGAACAGTCGGATAAATAATTCAAAGACAGTTTCAGCCGCGATGGACAGTGAAGGTTCACCTGCCTCTGCGAAACAGGTTTGTACAAAAGGGGTGGTGCGGAACGCTCAAGACAGAGACGAAGCCCTTGATGGTGGATAGGGCCAAGCGTTTGAGGTAAGATGATCTTGCGGAGCCGTACACAGCACAACCGTAGTCCAGTTTAGAACGGACCGGGGCTCTGTAGAGGTGCAACAAGTTTTCTTATCAGCGCCCCAGTCGTGTGTGCTACGACCCGCAGAATATTCAGTGCCTTTTGGCAAGCAGTTTTGGGGTTTTTTAAATATGGCTGAGAAATTTAAGTTTTGGTCAAAAATGACTCCCAAAAATTTGGCCTCTTTTAAAACGGCTGGAATGGGAGATTTCCCTACTTGAAGTTCCGGGAAATCGGAAAAAACGACGGAAATTATGGATGTGAATACACGGGGTTTTTGTAGCGAAAAGGTGAAACCGTTTTCACCCGCCCACCGATGGATTTTATCTACGCAAAGCTGGAGCCTGCGCTGGACACTCGGGTACAGGCTTCCATTGCGTAGACGGCAAAATCATCCACAAACAATGAGCAGTCTGAACCCTGCTGAACTGATTTCACAATGTTGTTGATCTTAATACTAAAGAGGGCGGGAGATAGTATGCTCCCCTGTGGAACACCCAACTCCTGCTCGTGACATCAGAGAGAGTGGTGCCAACCCGGACCTGAAACTGTCGTGCTGCCAAAAAATTTTGAATAAAAAGCGGAAGATGACCTCGAAAACCCAGATCGTGGAGATCATGAAGTATCCCCGACTTCCAGGTGGTATCGTAGGCCTTCTCCAAGTCAAAGAAAATGCCACTGCATGCTGTCTGTTTAAAAAAGCGTTTCAAAGTGTAGATTCCAGACGAATCAAATGGTCAACGTACTACGATGTTTGCGGAAACCACACTGTTCTTTCGCCAAAAAGGCCTGGGTTCGAGTTTCCACATGAGCCTAGCTTTGACCATTTTTCCATAAATTTACAAAACACAGCTGGTCAAAGCTATGGGACGGTAGTTAGATGGATTAGAAAGATCTTTTCCGGGTTTGGGGAGGGGGAATAATGAGGGCTGTCCGCCAAGGGGTGGAAAGCAACCTGTAGTCCACACGTGGTTGTATACCTTAACAGGAGTTCAGACCTTCTTGCGGAAGATGTTTCAATAGTTGATAATGTAATGTCATCAATACCTGGAGAAGAATCGCTGCAAGAGAGTAAGGCAGATTTCAGCTCGTTCAATGTAAAAGGAAGTTTGTAGCTTCCATGTTGTCGGATGAAAAGTTGCAGGGAGATTTTTCTTTTAGGGCTTTGTGTTTGACAAAAGTGACTGATTTATTAGAAGAGGAGGAATTCTTTTCAATGGTTAAGAAAAGCAAAATTAGCAACTGCTTTCTTTTCTGTTATTAAAGAATCCGAAAACTTGAAGGGTTTTCACGTGGGACAGGTGTTCTTCCCTTTGATTTTCTTAATGATTTTTCCACATTTTTTTTCTTAAAAATTTTGATGTCAGCCTGGAGCAGAACTTCTCCAGGACCGACGTTTACTGATTTTAAAAGTTTTGGTCTCGATTTAGCACGGAGTTTCTGATGGGCTCAGCGTTGGGACCCGAAGGCGTTGGTATACCTGACGCTGAGCCCGTTTTCTAACTTTGGAAATTTGTTGGCATTCTGAATCGAACCAGGGTGTTTGGGCATTTGAAGTTTTTTCGGAAGACCCTGGAATACAGGCTTTAGCACATTTGATCATAGTGTTAGTGAGAGATTCTGCTGGGTCTGGACTCTGAAAAAAATCAGTGTCCGGGAATTCTTTTGAAATAGTGGCTGCAAATAGATCCCAGTTTGCTTTTTTATAATTGAATGTTGAGAGACAGAGACGTGTTCAGTTAATACAGGTTGTAAAAGGGACAGGGAAATGGTCATTTTCCGTGCAGATCGTCATGGACAACCACTCATAGTCCAGGACCAGCGAGGGGTCACAAACCGACAAATCTAAACACGAAAGTGAACCTGTGAAGATGGAGGTAAGTTGCAGATCCGTCGTTCAGACAACACAAATCCAAATCCGAAAGGACTTCCTCAATCAGCAGACCTCTGGGTGACGAACCGTACTACCCCAAAGAGGGTTTTTGACCGTTAAAGTCACCCAACAGCAAAAAAGGTCGAGGGAGTTTCCCCTATCAACTGACAAGGTCCTGACGACAAACCGGGACAGAAGGTGAAGATAAAGAGAACAATTGTCACAGTCTTGTGGGGAGTGACTCTCGCAGCTACAGCCTGAAGGAGGTAGACAGAGTGACAGGGCAAACAACAAAGTTTTGTGTAGGAGAAGGGCAAAAACCGCCCGAACAGTCCCAGCGTGGAATAGTTGTGCAGGTTTCGAAAGAATATTAAAGCCAAAAGAGTAAAGGTCTTCTGGCTTTGAATTTGAGTTTCTTTAAGAGCCACGACGGAAGGTTTTAGAGACTGACACAGAACCCGCAGCTCCTCGAAGTTGGAATTTAGACCACGGATATTCCAATGGAATATTTTATTATCCATGGTGCAGAGGGCGAAAAGGGAGAAGATCAGGTCATCTCCTCCTCAACATCGCTGCTAAAAACTGTAAATTTGTTGCTTAATTTCACTGGACTATTATCTGCAAAACCTGCTGGCAGACTTTCCAACAGGGGAAGTAGGTCTGGGTTTGGGGGACGGTGGAGGGTTTTTTCCTCAACTCCACCACTCCCACACTAGGTTGAACTCCCTGCCCGCACGGGCACTGGACAGAGGAGTTCGAGGGAGGGGTGCGGTTTTTAATCTGCCAGCACAGATGTTGTAGACTGCTGGGCAGTCTGAGGGGTGGGCGGATTTTTTGCCTCCACCAGGGGCAGTCACTTGGGTTTTGGGAAAGGGGGTGGACCTGCTTCCACCAGAGCTTGACAGTTTTTCCTTGCAATGTCTTCGAAAACTAAAATTATCAGTCTGACAGCAGACTGACCGAGTTGGAACTGTTGGAACTTTCTTTACGGCCGAAGCATACGAAGAAGCTGTCGGCGACTGACTGCCCACAACCTGCTTGCGGGCTTCAAAAAAGGAATTTTCTTTTCTGTCTTAACCCTTTTTATTGCAGATCCTGAATCCACAGAGACAATTCCGTGAAGAGGAGGGATGGTCCCCCACCGCGTTTGCACAATGTGCCGATCTTTACACCCGGCCCTCATGGTTGCCTTGCAGCAAATACCACACACCTCCGCCCAGAACAACGGTCTCTGACAGGCCAAACTTCTGGCATCGGAAGCACCTCAACGGGGATGGGAAATACAACAGAACCCGGACAATCAGGTAGCCGACTTTGGACCCGGGGGCAGCACAGGGTTTCAGAATGTCAGAAAGAGGGTGTTGGTGGCCACTCTTCTGCACCCTTCTTTACATCACCCTGCGTACCTCCGTCACACCCCGGGATGCCAGCTCCGTTTTGATTTTCTGCTCTGAAACACCTGATAATTCCCTGCAGCGAATCACTCCTTTTGATGAAATTTTAAATTTTTTGTGGGGGGTTACCCTGATCTCCCTGTCCACAAGTTTCGTTGCTTTCAGCAGCTGTTTTAGATTGTTTTTGCGATTTGCACTGAATGAGAAACGGCCGTTCCCTAACCTCTTGATGGACCGAGGGTCACCTGCTAAACCTTGAAAACCCTTTTGGGTAGCAAAAAGGGGTCAAAGCTGAAAGGGGTCTTTCTTGCCCCAGTTCCTTCCAAACGAGCCAGAAGCCCAAAAACCTGTCTTCTGTCTAACCTCCCTATCCGAATCGCTGTCACTATCAAAATCCCCTGAAATAGGGATGCTGCCTTCCTCTTTTTGGGGGATGATTTTGAAAAGCCATATTTAGTGAATTTGTGTTTCATCCCTCCCTTACCCACCCACCTTGGAGTCCAACTAAGGGCCAGGGCCCAAAAAACCAATGTCTTGACCCTTCCAGGCTTCGGGAGAGACATACGACAAGCAGAAGCAACCAACCCTATCCCCCCTGATCATGCTCAACTCCCGGGAACAGAGAGCGAGCACTGCAGGGGGTTTTCTTGGCCAGCTGGGGAAATGCCCCTCTTGACCCAACCCCCAAAAAGGGGGGCCGATTAGTACACCCAGGCCAAAGTGTACTCCCTGTCTAGGAGAGGTCCAGCCAAAGTGATGTGTTGAGAGCGCTGGCCCTCTCAATCACCAGATCTCATTCCCCTCCGACACAGGTTTGGGACCGCACGGGAAACGCGGCGGATCTTAAGGAGACCACAGAGAGAAAAGGAGTGTGGGGAAAAGAAGAAATTGAAGGGGAGACGAAGATAGAAAAGGGCCAAATAAGGGAGGCAGAAAACAAGAAAGAGAAAGGCGGGTTACTCTTAGTCAGGATCCTCACCCTTAGCCTATCTGACATGGGAAGCCCTACCAAGGGGCATCAACTCCTTACCACGTTACGCTTAGGCCAAACAAACATCTGCACCTCTCAGGCCTAGAAGCAGTATGAAAAAAAAACAGCCTATCTCCAAGTATTGATGCCCCCCCAGCAGAAACCTAAGGGATCACTGGACCACGCAAACCCTCCGACCACGACAAGGACGTAACCCCCCGGAGGGTCCGCACGTGAGGCCGCATAAAGAAGACCAAACGGCGGAAATACATTTCGGGTGGTTTTCAAACTTACTTTTGGAACGGAGGGTCAAAGACACAGCAAAAGGCAGGAAACTGCGGTTCTGAGAACAGTCGATATAATAATTCAAAGACAGTTTCAGCCTCGGGTTTGGGCAATGAAGGTTCACCCCCTCTGCGTACAGGCTGTACACAGGGGGTGCGGAAAGCTCCAAGACAGAGACGAAGCCCTTGATGGTGGATAGGGTCCAAGAGTTTGAAGTAAGATGATCTTGCGGAGCCGTAGACAGCCCCAACCGTAGTCCAGTTTGGAACGGAAACCCAAAGGGTCTGTAGAGGTGCAACAAAGTTTTCTTATCAGCGCCCCAGTCGGTGTGCGCTACGACCCGAAAAATAAATTTAGTGCTTTTCTGGCAAGCAGTTTTGAGGTGTTTTATGTGGCTGAGAAAGTTAAGTTTCTGGTCAAAAATGACTCCCAGAAATTTGGCCTCTTTAACGCTGGAATGGGGGATTTCCCCACTTGAAGTTCAGGATCTGGGAAAAAAATGACGAAATTATGGAAGTGAATACACTGCGTCTTTGTTGGAGAAAAGGTGAAACCGTTTTCATCCGCCCCACCGATGGATTTTATCTACGCAAAGCTGGAGCCTGCGCTGGACACTCGGTACAGGCTTTCCCGTTGCGTAACAGCGAAATCATCCACAAACAATGAGCATCTGAACCCTGCTGAACTGATTGAATAATGTTGTTGATTTTAATATAAAAAGGGCAGGAGACAGTATGCTCCCCTGTGGAACACCCAACTCCTGCTCGTGGACATCAGAGAGAGTGGTGCCAACCCGGGCCTGAAACTGTCGTTCTGCCAAAAAAAATTTGAATAAAAAGCGGAAGATGACCTCGAAAACCCAGACGTGGAGATCATGAAGTATCCCCGACTTCCAGGTAGTATCGTAGGCCTTCTCCAAGTCAAAGAAAATTGCCACTGCATGCTGTTTGTTCAGAAAGGCGTTCCGAAGTGTAGATTCCAGACAATCAAATGGTCAACTGTAGACCGATGTTTGCGAAACCACACTGTTCTTTCGCCAAAAGGCCAATCGGTTTCGAGTTCCACATGAGCCTAGCATTGACCATTTTCTCCATCAATTTACAGATACAGCTGGTCAAAGCTATGGGACGGTAGTTTTTATGGGTTAGAAAGATCTTTTCCAGGTTTGGGAATAGGAATAATGAGGGCTTTTCCACCAAGAAGGTGGGAAAAAAACCAGTAGTCCACCATGGTTGTATACCTGTAGCAGGATGTTCAGACCTATTTGCGGAAGATGTTTCAAGAGTTGATAATGGGTTTTATCTAGACCTGGAGAGGAATCGCTGCAAGAGAGTAAGGCAGATTTCAGCTCGTTTAACGTGAAAGGAAGATTGTAGTCTTCCATGTTGTCTGACGAAAAGTTGCAGGGTGATTTTTCTTTAAGGGCTTTGTTTTTGACAAAAGTGGCTGATTTGTTAGAAGAGGAGAATTCTTTTCAATGGTTGAAGCAAGCAGATTAGCAACTGCTTTCTTGTCTGTTATTAAAGAGTCAGCAAACTTGAGATGGTTCACAGTGGGACAGGTGTTCTTCCCTTTGATTTTCTTAATGATGTTCCACACTTTCTTCTTTGAAGTTTTCGATGTCAGCCTGGAGCAGAAGCTTCTCCAGGACCGACGTTTACTGATTTTAAAAGTGTGTCTTGATTTAGCACGGAGTTTCTGATGGGCTCGAGCGTTGGGACCCGAAGGTCGTTGGTACACCTGACGCTGAGCCCGTTTTCGGACTTTGGAAATTTGTTGGCAGTCTGAATCAAACCAGGGTGTTTTTGGCATTTGAAGTTTATCGGAAGACACTGGAATACAAGCTTTAGCACACTTGATCAAAGTGTTAGTCAGTGATTCTGCAGGGTCCAGACTCTTAAGAAAATCAGTGTCCTGGAATTCTGTAGAAATAGTGGCTGCAAATAGATCCCAGTTTGCTTTCTTATAATTTAGATGTTGAGAGACAGAGACGTGTTCAGTTATGACAGGTTGTAGAAGGACAGGAAATGGTCACTTCCATGCAGATCGTCATGGACAGACCACTCATAGTCCAGGACCAGCGAGGGGTCACAAACCGACAAATCTAAACACGAAAGTGAACCTGTGGAAGAGTGGGGGTAAGTTGCAGATCCGTCGTTCAGACAACACAAATCCAAATCTGAAAGGACATCCTCAATTAGCAGACCTCTGGATGACGTACTGACACTACCCCAAAGAGGTTGTGACCGTTAAAGTCACCCAACAGCAAAAAAGGTCGAGGAAGTTCTCCTATCAGACTGACAAGGTCCTGACGACAAACCGGGACTGAAGGAGGTAGATAAAGGGAACAGATTGTCACAGTCTGTGGAGAGTGACTCTCGCAGCAACAGCTTGAAGGGAGGTAGACAGAGCACAGGACTATACAGCAGAGTTTATGTAGGAGAAGGGCAACACCGCCCGACAGTCCCCAACGTGGATGGTTGTGCAGGTTTTGAAAGAGCATTAAAGCCAGAAAGAGTAAAGGTCTTCTGGCTTTGAATTGAGTTTCCTGAAGAGCCACGACGGAAGGTTTTATAGAATGACACAGAAGCTGCAGCTCCTCAAAGTTGGAATTTAGTCCACGATATTCCAATGGAATATTGTATTATCCATGGTGCAGAGGGCAAAAAGGAGAGAGATCAGGTCATCTCCTCATCAACATCCTGCGTCCAATGGAGAGAATTTATTATTGAGTTTCACTGGACTGTCTTCAGACCTGCTGGCAGACTTGCCAACAGGAGAAGAAGGTCTGGATTTGGGAGACGGTGGAGGCTTCTTCCTCATCTCCACCATCTCCACACTGGATTGAAACTCCCTTGCCCGCACGGGCACTGGACAGAGGAGTTCGAGGTAGGGTGCTGGTTTTTTTAATCTGCCCAGCAGCAGATGTTGTAGACTGCTGGGCAGTCTGTGTCAACCTCGGTGTAATGTCAGTGGAGAAGGACTAGCGCACAGCCCAAACACACTCACAGCTTGCTTACGATCTCATTCATATATCATGCATTCGTCACATCAAACCACTAGTAAAGTCTATAACTTTACTACACATGTTCATAGAACGAAACATCAATGCATATGGAATCAAATGAAATAAAACATTCTCTCTTTCCTGAACTTCACAAAATCATTTATCTAAAACATCATTAACTAACCCGGGTATAGATAGATTTCTACTTTACCTGGCCAGGTGATCTTAACTATTCACGAATCACTGTCTTTTCTTTTCTTTTCTTTTTCTTTTCACTGTCACTTTCACAACACGACACAACTGCTGGCACTGGTTTTGGTCTGATGGCGCCTGGTCAGGTGAGACTGTTGGCGTTGGTCTGTGGTTCTGCTTGGCGAAGTGACGCTGCCAGGTATGAGGTCGAACCCCCGGTTAGGATAGAACAGTGACTATCAACATCGATCTGTTCTCCTTTCTTTCTTCCTGCATTAACGCATTGCACTCTCTCTCTCTCTCTTCTAGTCTGCTCTTATCAAATGGACATGGTTGCTTTTCTTTTCTTTTTTTCTTTTCTTTCTTTTCTTCTTCATTAATTAGCAACTCTCTCTCTCTCCACATCTCTCCTCAGTCCTTCCTCTGCAGACTATCTCATGCTAATCTCTCAACTTGGTTCTCTTCTCTCCTCCCCTCATCTCTCTGCTTTTCTCTCAAGCAGACCTAGAACCTCTCCCTCTCTCTGTCTCTCTGTTCGTTCTCCCCCTCGTTCTGCCGTTCTCTCTCTCTCACATCTTTCTTATTCGTTCCGATCTGTCCGAAAAGGGCGAGTACCATTGGTCAGTATTTTTAACCGCCCTGACACCCGAAGTTATCCCCCTCTAATTCCATTGGATGTTCAAATCATGACAGTCACGCCTACACACCTTACTCTCTGTGGTGGTCAATTGGTCATTTAATTGATTAGCCAGATTTCACCCCCCACCACACTCTACCTCCCCCCCTTTCCTACTTGACTGGCGCCGTGTGGCTTAAGTCGTGGACACTGGTCAGTGTAAAGTGGCTAGCTGAGTCTGGGTAGGCGCCACGACGTCTGAGTAACAATGACGCTGGTTCCACAAAGTGGCTAGATGATCCTGAGCCCGGCGCTACGACTCGTCTCGCTAGACATCGAGGCGTCGTCAAAACGGCTTAGTCAGTCTGGGTGGATCGTACCGTCTCTGCGAAGCCTCTCCACTAAGCTTAATTGGCCGGATCCGAACCATGGGCCCGGTCTACGTGGCGCCAAGATGTCTGCGTTTGGACTTATGTCCAGACAAATTGGCTGGCGACTCCCCAAGTTGGGTTGTTTCTTTCTTTTGTCCGTGACAGTCTGAGGGGTGGCGGATTTTTTGCCTCCACCAGGGGCATTCACTTTGGGTTGGAGGTAGTGGACCTGCTTCCACCAGAGTTGACAGTTCTTCCTTGCAGTGTCTTGGAAAAGATAAATTCATCAGTCTGGCAGCAGACTGACCGAGTGGAAACTTTCTTTTCGGCCGAAGCATATGAAGATGCTGTGGGCGTCTGACTGCCCACAACCTGTTTGCGGGCCTCAAAAAACGAGATTTCTTTTCAGTTTTTATTCGTTGGATAGTGGATTCCTGAATCCAAAGAGGGCAGTTTCGTGAAGAGGAGGGATGGTCGCCACCGCAGTTAGCACAATGTGCCGGATCTTTACACGGCCCATCATGGGTTGCCTTGCAGCAAACACCGCACACCTCCTGCCCAGAACAGCGGTCTCTGACATGGCCAAACCTCTGGCACCTGAAGCACCTCAATGGGGACGGAACATATAACTGAACACGGACGTTCAGGTAGCCAACTTTGATGACCGGAGGCAGCACAGGGTTGCAGAATGTCAGAAAGAGGGTGTTGGTGGCCACTCTTTCCGCACCTTTTTTTACTGTCACCCTGCGCACCTCCGTCACACCCTGGGACGCCAGTTCCGTTTTGATCTCCGCCTCCGAGACACCTGCTAATTCTCGGCAGCGAATCACACCTTTCGACGAATTTAACTGTTTATGGGAGTCACCTTGATCTCCCTGTCCACTAGTTTTGTTGCCCTCAACAGCTGTTCAGACTGTTTTTGTGATTTACATTGAATTAGAAATGAGCCATTCCTCAACCTCTTGATGGACCGAGGGTCACCTGCCAAACCTTGAAAACCCTTTTGTATGGCAAAAGGGCTCAGAGCTGAAAGGGGTCTTTCCTGCTCCGTCCCTTCCATCACGAGCCAGGAAGCCCAGAAACCTGTCCTCTGTCGTACCTCCGTATCCGAATCGCTGTCTGTTTGAAAATCCCCTGAAATAGGGGATGCTGCCTTCCTCTTCTTTTTGGGGGGATATTTTTTGAAAAAGCCATATTTAGTTTATAGTGTTTCATCCCTCCCTTACCCACCCACCTTGGAGTCCAACTAAGGGGCCAGGGCCAAGAAACCAATGTCTTGACCCCTTCCAGGCTTCGGGAGAGATATACGACAAACAGAAACTACCAACCCTATCCCCCCTGATCATGCTCAACTCCCGGGAACAGAGAGCCGAGCACTGCAGGGTTTACTTGGCCAGCAGGGGGACTGTCTGTCTTGACCCAGCCCCAAGAAGGGGAGCCGATTAGTACACCCGGCCAAAGTGTACTCCCTGTCTAGGAGAGGTCCGAGCCAAAGTGATGTGTTGAGAGCGCTGGCCCTCTCAATCACCAGGATCTCATTCCCCTCCGACACAGGTCGCACTGCACGCAAACACGGCGGATCTTAAAGAGACCACAGAGAGAAAAGGAGTGTGGAAAAGAAGACTTGAAGGGGAGACGAAGATGGAAAAGGGCCAAATAAGAAGGCAGAAAACAAGAAAAGGAGAAAGGCGGTTACTCTTAGTCAGGATCCTCACCCTTAGCCTATCTGACATGGGAAGCCCTACCAGGGCATCAACTCCTTACCACGTTATGCTTAGGCCAGACAGCATCTTGGCTTTTCGGACCTAGAAGCAGTTTGAAAAAAAACAGCCTATTTCCAAGTGTTGATGCCCCCGCCAGCAAAGCCTAAGGGATCACTGGACCACGCAAGCCCTCCGACCACGACAAGGTCGCAACCCCCGAGGGTAATAATCAAATAAATAAATCAATGAAACATTAAAACAAAAACAAAACAAACAAACAAACAAAAATAATAATAATGATAATAAATGCATAAATAAATAACTGAAAAATAATGGTAATAGAATAAATAGATGAAAGTAATATTTCATTACCATAACATTCACTATGGTACAAATGCATCTGATGGGGATGAGAACATTTTGCGTGTGACCGTTTTTGATTACCCCGCCACATGGGCAGCCACACTCTGACTTCAGGGATTTTGAAGACTGATAATGTCATGCTAGGAGCCTGCCACAACTGAAGACCATCCCCGCATATCTATGCAGAGCATAACAACATTTCAATGTAGGCTTTGTGTGGAAACTTTATCAAAGTGTCAATGTGAACCAGGTTTTGGAGACGGACATAGTAAAAAAAAAAAGTGAGTCATAACTTTGTTTCTTTTATAGCCAGGTATCAAATTTTCTTTAACCAGCAGATACTACGTAAACCATACATTCTTACAGAGAAAGAGAAACGTTTTTGTTTTCTAACAGCGTCACTCATGGAACTGCGACTCTTGTAATCAATACAAAATCAAACGGTGTTCAAGCACAAACCCCAAAACCCGAAACAGATTGTGAGCACTGAAAATTCAGCTGAATGAATTCACACCATGTTTACTACGGCTATGAAAAACAAGCAGTTCTACATCAACACTGAAAAACAGCCGTTGCTTCGTATCCTGAGTTATCTTGAAGCATAAACAGAGAGTGACACCTGTCTGCTGCTTGTGGCCAGATTCCATATCCGATTCCACTCTCGGTCACCTGTATGTGAACTGTCTCAGATTCCAGACTGACCTTGCTTAAATATTGACCTCTTCAGTGCCAATGATGTTCCATAATGTGTTACAGTACTCGCCAGTAACGTGTACATCTGTCATCGAAACTTGAGAACTTTTCCCCGTTTCTATTTCAAAGTTTGGGCATTCCCAAAGGCACCAGCACACAAGTTCAATGTATCCTGATTAATTAGTCATGATGGCAAGACCCAGGCAGGTTTCGCCAAGTCATTGCAGCTCGTTATTCATAGTACCCCTCTGGTAGTGTGAGACAAAGGTTTCAAGATGGCGGACGATGAATTCTGGATGGAATGTGTGATCAATTCTGAAATTTTGGATTACAATTCTGGATTGTTGCTTCCATAAAGGTAATGAAACATTTCTTTTTCATTTCCCATTTATCTTCCGATTTTGTTCTTCTGTTTCTACTAATCCTTTATAACGTATGTTCCGACAGTATGTGAAATTCATTTATCTCATATTTATGCTAAATGTATTGCTAACCAACATTCCAAATGTATCTAAAACTGTCATGAATGGATAGCCTGTTCAAT
>CM031624.1:21743188-21748188 GCA_018398815.1 Conus ventricosus
CCGGGGAGGGGAGGGGGAAGGGGGGGGGGGGAGGGAGGGCTAACCTGCACAAATGAAACTCGGAAAAACTGTCTCCCCTTAAGCTTTTCTTGAGTCCTTTTGATTCCCCCCCCCCCCCCCCCCCCCCCCTTCCACGCCACCGTAGAATTACGACCCTGACACATCGCTACCCCGACACATCGTTCTGACCTGAAAGCCCTGTTTCAAACACATGCTGCTAGTTACACTGAGTTCTTTGTCTGTGCAGAATGAAAAACAAACAAACAAACAAACAAAAAACCCTGTCTTCTGGCCTTTGGTCACCTCTGCACCCTACCTCAGATCTCAAAAAACTGTATCCCTCATCGTAGATAACCAACCTTACACTCCCCCCTCCCTCCCTCCCTCCCTTCCCCCACCCTGTGATGCTGGATGAAGTCTCTGGTGGGAATCGAACCTCCATTCCACAACACTTCCGAGATCTTCCCATCTGTGGACAAGATGAGAAAGATCTCCCTCCCTGGGATCAAGGCAAGCCCTACTAGGATAAGCACAGTCAACAAGGGGTGGAGGGGGGGGGGGGGGGGGGGGGCAGCCGTTCTCTCGCTATGCCTCTTTGCTTTTCCCACCCTTTGCTGGCCCTGTTGGTTAAAAGTAGGTCACATAAAATGAGGTGGCGGGGTACAGGGCCGGGACCTAGCCGTCTCTCTGCATGCCAGATCCTGTCACCTGATCACCTGTGTCTGGTGTCTGAAATGTCAACAATGGGCCCTGTCATGGGATGGCACATCCACCCATGACCCAGCCAGCAGGCAAACATGACCAGCTTTCTCATGAAGACGCAGCCAAAAACGGCACGCTGTTTTGGCCTTCAGTGGCCGTGCGGAAGCCGCGACTGATCCTCTAAGGACACCACTCCTCACCCTCCCTGGTATCGCCGCCCCAGTCAGCTCAACACATGGGGGCCGGAATAGCTCAGTGGTAGAGCGCCAGAAGTGTGAAGTCAGTTCTGCTCTACGGATGCGACACATGGCGGACAACACAGACGATGCAACAAAAGATTCAGACATTCTTCAACACCTGTCTGAGGCGCATCTACAAAATCATATGGCCAGAGAAGATCCGAAACGAAGATCTGTGGGAGCGTGCGGGACAAGAACCAGTGGCCAAGCAGACACTGCGAAGGAAGTGGGGCTGGATCGGACACACCCTCAGGAAGCCAGCGTCCAGCACCACACGCCAAGCCCTGACCTGGAACCAGCAGGGAAAGAGAAAGAGAGGCCGGCCTCGCAACAGCTGGAGGCGAGACACTGAGGCAGAGCTGAAACAACAAGGGACCAACTGGACTGGAATGACCAGAACAGCCCAGAACAGAGTGCGATGGCGAAGGGTCGTCGATGGCCTATGCTCCACCGGGAGCGATGGGCATAATGAATGAAAGAGCGCCGGACTCGTAATCTTGGTGATCCTGGGGTTGTGGGTTCGAATCTCCGCCGGGCCATTTTGATACGGGGGGGGGGGGGGGGGGATTTTTTCCCCCTCGGAGTTGACATTGGCTCTGACTCCATTTCCCATACAGTCCTTCGAATGAGACTGTAAACCGAGGTTCCGTGTGTGAACACATGCATAACATCTTGCACACACGTAAAATCCCATCACCAACTTTCGGAAGAGAAGGTCAGTTTGGCCGTTGGTATGGATGACACATTACACATAGCATGCACCTTCCCCGAAGTTGGAGTATGGCTGCCTTAATGGTGGCATAAAAACCGGTAATACACACAAAACTCCACTCCCTTTGTTGGGTAGATGGGATTAATCCTTGCCTGTCTATACAGGGAGTGTTCGCAGGAGTATTGGCCTGCGTACGCCGAAAGAAAGAAAAGAACCGTGTCCACACAAGAGATCCTCATGGCCTTCCTAACTGGTCCGACTAGCAGGATCTGACAGACCCTGGTCCTGTCTTGTCCTGGGACTCAGGGCAGTGGTGGGCCGTCACCTGCCTGGCTCTCACCAACCTGCACACTCCAGGGCAGTGGTGGGCCGTCACCTGCCTGGCTCTCACCAACCTGCACACTCCAGGGCAGTGGTGGGCCGTCACCTGCCTGGCTCTCACCAACCTCCATACTCCAGGGCAGTGGTGGGCCGTCACCTGCCTGGCTCTCACCAACCTCCATACTCCAGGGCAGTGGTGGGCCGTCACCTGCCCGACACTCGCAGCCCTGCACACTCCAGGGGAGGAACGCCTGGCAGGGTCACAGAATCCACCCTGTCCTACAAATGCTGGGTGCATTTCCTGGAGTGCCGGCAATCGCCTGTCTGAGCACTCCTATGCAGGTATGATCAAGGAAACGCTTTGCTGGGCCAGTTCATAAACTGTTCTGAGAGGTTCTATCTTCTGAGCGTCTGCCGAAAAGCTAAGGCTATCCCAGTTTAACCCCAACACTAACCTATAAGCAGGTCTTCCTGCTGTTCGTGAGTTTGTGATGGTAACCGCCCCTGATCATGATTTTTGCACACCTACCAAAATTGTTCCTTTCTCCTATTGTGCTCAAGCACGGGTAAAGCATGTTGTTGATGCTTCTCTGCCTAGTGTCAGGGGGGCTGCTACCGGGCAACGATGCACAGTATGGAGCTCTGCACCTTACACCTGAGCCAGCCACACACACACACACATACACACACATACACACACACACACACATACACACACACACACACCCACACATACACATACTCACACACACACGGACACACGCACACGGACACACACACACATACACACACTCACACACACACTTTCTTTTCAGGTTTTCACTAACACACACACACACATACACATACACACTAGCACACACACACACACACACACACACAAGGACTGCCTTCGCTCCGAGGCTGAGCCCTTTGAGGCCAGCACTCCCTCAGTACGTCAGGCCCTTCTGCAATGCTCTCCTTCAGGGACTCCCATCAGTGCAAAAAAACAGTACTGCCTCCAGGACCCCGCGTAACCCTGCCCAACCTAGCCATACGTAGGGCCATACATAGCAGCCCCCCCCCCCCCCTCCCCTCGCCACAGCAGCACCCACCTCCACCCTAACCCCCCCCCCCCCCCCAACTCTTTTCACGACCCCAGCCACCTAACTGTATAAACACCGGCTATTTCAAAATTTTCCGTTATCTTATTACAAAACTGAACACAGGAACTAATGCGCTTCATGCACAGGACACACCTACTGTTATCGGTGTTAGTTCCCCTGCTGGAAAGCCTGACAGAAGTCTGCACTCCCTCCCGAGTGTCCTGGTTCGTTTCAAACTTTGCCCTTTTCCTCGCCATCTCTCTCTCTCTCTCTCTCTGGACACTACTCCCATGCTGCTTACTCCCCCCATCCCCTCCCCCCCCCCCCCCCCCACACACACAGAGCTACACCCAGGTTTCAACATGCCACGCAGCCAGCAGTCCACAGGACGCAAAATATCTGGCCATCAGAAGGCAACCCACTAGAGACGACCCTGCCCAGTTATTTTGACGGTGCTCAATACATGCACGACTCCCAACTTACTGAGCCCATCTACTGGGGCAAATCATTCACAAGGCATGGTGCCAATATGAGCGAGTGTCCCCTTGTGAAGGAAGGACAGAACCCAAATCCGTCCAGTTATACATATATATAGTTCTCAGACGCTCAGTTATGGTTGAGTTACGTTGTTGATGACAGACAAATAGATATAAAAGATGATCTGTGAAGTGCTCGGCAATGCTCAGCGTAGTGGGGAAAAAACATGGCTGGCAGACAGAAAGAAGTTAAAGAAAGGAGAGAAGAAAAAAAAGACAATAACCCTCCTCACCCTCTCTCACACTCTTCCTCCCACAAAATTTTGTCTTGCAGGCAGCAAAACCTCTCTCCTCTCTCTCTCTCTCTCTCTCTCTCTCTCAAGAATAAACAATGCTGAAATGATTTTTTTTGTCCAACTCATTTCCTCTAATACACATTTAAATCTACCTCCCATTTCAGAATGTCAGAATAAAAAGCAAAACAACAACAACAAAACAAAACCCCAACAAAATCCAATATCTATGGTCTCTTTAATGAAACCAAATCTCTCTCCAACCCTTTCATTGCCTTCCTTAAATATAAAAATTGAAAAGAAACAGAGAGAAAAAAACACAAACACACAAAACCTTTCAAACGACAAGATCTTTTTTCTCTCTATCGCACTCCTCAACCTCTACCCCCCACCTGCTTCCACCACCGCCCACCATCACCACGACCGGCTTCACGCTTGTGGGGAGACACATTAAGATAAATTACAACGTTCGTGACTCGTGATCTCTGAAATAAGGCGGTCCCTGAGGAATTAGGGAGGGCGGTGTCTATGCCCCTGTGGCATTTTACAGCGTGAAGCATGGCTGGACAGCGATGACTGCCCCACCAGCTCTGCCGCAGGCAATGGCGTTGTGTGAGACGTGCAGTGCGTGCTGCTTGCTGCCTGTCCTCTGGGCAAGCACTCTTTGTTTTCCAAACATCCACACTGGAGAACTGACGTTCAGACTGTTTTGTCCATTTGGACCAACAATGGCAAAGATCCCATGACTTTGCTTTGTTTAAACTACTGATCCAAGTCACTCTGGAGAACAACACGCCATGTCAATCATGCAAAGTGATTGGCCGAGTCAGAAGGCATCGACCAATGGGAATACAGCACACAGGCTCTCTGCTGACAAACACAGCTGATGGCGATAAATAAAGAGTTTCCTCCCATTTCTCTGTCATTTAATGCTTTATATAGACATCAAAATTGTTGCCCGCTGATCAGCATGTGGTTTTTTGCCGAAGAGGGAGTCAGAACTTTATCTTTCTAAATGAACAGTTTATCATGCAAGTCACTTGTCATTTGACATGCACACATTTCACGCCTTTATATTTTCTTATTCAATGGCATATGTTATTCTACTCCTAAAACTGCAATCATTCGACCTGTTTAACTCTCTAGAATTTACAATGATCATGATAAAGATG
>CM031624.1:21753188-21760688 GCA_018398815.1 Conus ventricosus
ATAGGAGAGATGTGTGGGACCCCATGTGGGTCAAAAAGAAGGGGCTGATGAATGAAAGCACGATGTTAAAACAAAGGGATATCTTTTTCTATGTCTGTGGATGAAAGGGGAGAGAGGGAGGCTGCTGGATGGATCAAAGGAAGGCAAAGGGGTGGTAGGGGAGGGGAGAATGGGGGATGGAGAGAGGGACATGGGGCAGGGAGGAGGGGGGGGGAGTTCATGGACAGGAAGGTGAGGAGGGGGGAGGAGGGGGGATAGGAGGACGTGCTGGGGGGGGGGGGGGGGAGGGAAATGAGAGATCAGAGGAAAGGGGGGGAGACAGGGGTAGGGAGGATGGCACAGGGCAGAGAGGGGGGGAGGGGGAGCCATAAAGGGAAAGGGAATGGGGGTGGTGGGGGTTTGCAACACAATTAACCACACAATTATTTTGTACTGCATCCTAAAGGTCTGAATGGCTAATGTTCTCCACCCAGTCCTGTTACACAACTCCTGCCCCCCCCCCCCCCCCCTCCTACCCCAACCCCTTTCTCCTATTCTCCCCTTCCCCTTCCGCCCCCCCCCCCCCCCCCTCCTCCTACCCCAACCCCTTTCTCTTATTCTCCCCTTCCGCCCGCCCTCCCCCCCCCCCCCCCCCCCCCACATACACATGATCAGGTCCTCCCCACCAACCAACCCCTTCTCCCCACCCACCCACACACCTTTTTCTTTTAATCCACCACCTCCTTACCGGTCTCCTCTCCCCCCTCCCCCCACTCCCCCAAACATACACCCCTTCCCTCCCCCTCCTCCCATTCCCCCTACCTCTCCTCTCCTTCCCCCCCCCCCCCCCCCCCCAGCACACACCATCAATTCTCCCCAGAAACTCCCTTCTGCACCCCCCCCCCCTTTTTTTTTTTCAAAAATCCAACCCCCCTTTCACCCTTTTCATCTCCCCCTCCCCTCCAACCTATGAACCACAACTATCCCCTACCTCCCTCCTACTACACACACCTTCACTCACTAGTCTCTATACACACGTCTGGCATTCAGCCCTTTTTGTACTCCCAGTTCTTAAAGAACAGGGAGTACTTTAGAATGGGAACGAAAAATGCTGTCTGTGTGTGTGTCTGTCTGTGTGTGTGTGTGTGTCCGTGGTCAAAATGTGTTTCCACTTGCTCCAGACAAAACTACTGGGCCGATCTTTCTGAAAATTTGTAGGTATGTTCACTATGGTCACGGATGATGCCCGATGTTTTAGTTTACCGTTACAGCCGTCACTAACGGCTGTTACGGCCTGTAACGATTTTTCTTATTTATAGAATATCTCAAAAGTACTAGGCCGATCTTTCTGAAAATTTGTTGATATGTTCAATATGGTTACGGATGATGCCTGATGTTTTAGTTTACCTTTACAGCCGTTACTAACGGCTGTAACGGCCTGTAACGGTTTTTCTTCTTTATAGAATATCTCAGAAAGCACTTGGCAGATCTTTCTGAAAATTTGTAGGTTTGTTCACTATGGGTCACGGATGATGCCCGATGTTTTAGTTTACCGTTACAGCCGTTACTAACGGCTGTAACGGCCTGTAACGCTTTTTCTTCTCCATGGAATATCTCAGAAAGTACTTGGCAGATCTTTGTGAAAATTAGCAGGTATGTTCATTATGGGTCACGGATGATGCCTGATGTTTTAGTTTACCGTTATACCATTACTAACGGCTGTAAACGGCCTGTAACGCTTTTTCTTCTTCATAGAATATCTCAGAATGTACTTGGCCGATCTTTGTGAAATTAGCATGTATGTTCATTATGGGTTATGGATGACGCCCGATGTTTTAGTTTACCGTTATAGCCGTTACTAACGGCTGTAAAGGCCTGTATTCGGTTTTTCTCCTTTATAGAATATCTCAGAAAGTATGTGGCCGATATTTCTGAAAATTTGTAGGTATGTTCATTATGTATAATTCGAGGATGGGTGGTAAAGACCGAAACAAAAAGGGGGGTTAAAGAGGAAACAAAAGCAAAGCACAACGTTTCGACTCCTAGAGTCTTTTTCAAGTGGCATGAAACTGAGGACACAGGAATTGTTTCAACAAATCTGAAGTGACAAGAAATCTCTGCTGTTCACCAAAACCACTCAGATGCCATACACCGAAAATTCCTTGAATCATCTCTGATCTCTAGGCTAGGTACGATCACTCCCCACGGACTGAACATCAAGGACTGAAGTGATGGAGTCACCATCCGAACTATACATGCGAACTGGGGTTGTGTGGGGTTGGGTTGGGGTGGGGGGGGGGGGGGGGGGGGGGAGGGGGAAAAAAAAAAAAAAAAAAAAAGGGCGGTGGTGGGGGGGGGGGGGGGGGGGGAAGAAAAAAAAAGGGTGGGGGTGGGGGGAAGGGGGGTGTTCTGTGGGCGTGCGTGGGTTTGTGTGTGTGGTGTGTGGGGGTGTGTGTGCGGGGTTTTCTGAGTTCTTGTCACTTCAGATTTGTTGAAACAATCCCCTTGCCTTCCCCTTTATGTGTGTGTGTTTGCTTTTTTGAGTTCTTGTCACTTCAGATTTGTTGAAACAATTCCTGTGTCCTCAGTTTCATGCCACTTGAAAAAGACTCTAGGAGTCGAAAACGTTGTGCTTTGCTTTTGTTTCCTCTTTAACCCCCCTTTTTGTTTCGGTCTTTACCACCCATCCTCGAATTATACAGTTGTTCAGAAAAAGACCCAGTCAAGTGTTATCAATTTTTATGTTCATTATGGGTCACGGATGATGCCAATGTTTATGTGTACGTTATAGCCATTACTAACGGCCCATAATGGTTTTCTTCATTATGGAAAATCTTAGAAAGTTCTTGGCCGATCTTTCTGAAAATTTGTATGTTCATTATAGGTCACAGACGATGGCCGATGTTTACCAGAATAGCCATTACTAACGGTTACACCAGTCCAAGACGGTTTTTCCTCTTTATGGAATATCTCACGCGTGTATTCAGGATAAACTGGGAGTACGTTTATATGTTTTGCATCTTGTTTTTTTTCTTTTTGGTGCCCCCTGTTCACTTCAGCTTTCTTTTCCTCCCTAGGGGTGTCTACACACACACACACACATCACACACACACACACACACACACACACACACACACACACACACACACACACATGCGCGCGTGCACACACACACACACACACATATACACACACCTTTCTGCATGGAGCCCAAATGAACGAGAAGTCCACAGGGTTTTCAGTGCTTTCGTTTTCCCCCATCCCCCAAGTCACACCCCACCACCACCACCCCAGTAGCATCAACAAGCACAGGAAGAAAGAGCTCGCAACACAAAGCCCAAAAAATTTGTATGGGGAAAGACAAAAAAAATAAAAAAAAAAAACCACGAACACACCCCAAACACACCAACAACCTCAAAATCAAACAAAAAACCCCCACACCCCCCCCTCCCCCAAAAAAAAACCCACACCATGTTAAATTGGGGGGGTTGGTTTTTGTTTTTAAAAAATTAAAAAAAAAACCCCTCTCCCCCCTTTAAATGAAAAAATCTTTCAACTTTTCAACTTTTTCCCAAAAAGGGTGCATGCTGTGTGGGGTGTGGTGTGTGTGGTGTGTGTGGGGGGGTTGTGTGGTGTGTGGGGGGGGGGGGTTTTGGGGGGGAAAAAAAAGCAAGAAGGAAAGAAGGGAAAAAAAAACAACGGCTATTGGTGGGTGGGGGGTGGGGTGTTGGTGAAGGGGGAGGGAGGGGAAGAAAAGGGGGAGGGGGAGGGGGAAAAAAGGGAGGAAAGAGAAGAAGAGGAAAACAGTGTACCAACAGGGCGCTTTAAACCCACACACAAAAAAAAACCCGACACCCACGCGTAAAAAAAAAACAACAACCACACACCACACACAACACACACACGTAACCCCCATCACGGAACACAACGAACACACAACCACGTAACACACACACGGTACACACACCCCCGGTACACACACACAACACACACCAAACACACACCACACACACACACACACACACCCCGTGACCTACACCCAGCGTTACGTGTTAAAGGGGAATTAGATCCCAACGATTTATTTAATTACCCTATAAAAATCAACCTGGGGGAAAAATGACACAGCTGTAAAAGGGTTTTCCACTGCTTTCCAGGGGGACATTTTTTCCCATGGTGACCATTTTTTTTCTTTTTTGGATTTTTATTAAGAAGGTTTTCGTCTGTGGTTCAAAACCCACCCCCTCCCTATTCCCACTACTCACTACGACACACACAACCACCACCCACCACCACAACACACACCACACACACACACACACACCACACACACACACACCCGCCCAACACACACAGCCCACACACACAAAACAACACACCAACACACACCACACACCCCACCCCCACCACAAAAAAACCCCCCCAAACCCCACGCACCACCCCAAACCCACACCCCAAAAAAAAAAAAAACCCCCCAAAAAAAAAAAAGGGGGGGGGGGGTCAAATAATTTTTTGAAAAAAAGAGGGGAGAGGAAAGGGAAGAAGAAAAGGAGGGGGGAAGAGGAGGGGGGAGAAGGGAGAGAGGAGAGGGGGGGGGGGGGAGAAGGAAAGGGGGGAGGGAAAAAAAGAGAGGAAGAGAGGGGGGGAAGAGGGAGGGGGAAGGGAAAAAAACCCAAATTAAAAAAAAAAAAAAACCCCCAAAAAAAAAAAAACCCCCCCCCCCCCCCCCCCCCCCCCCCCCCCCCCCCCCCAATCCCCCCCCCCCCCCCTGTGTGTTTTATGGCCCTATCTGGTCGGTAAGGGTTATGTTCTGCCTGGGTCCATTACATTTTGTCAGCACCCCCCTTTCTATGTCTGCCTTTTCCCCCCCCCCCCCCCCCCCCACCCCTTCCCCCCCTCCCTCCCCCCCCTACCTTCACCTTTTTCCCACCCTCTCTTCTGTTTGTTTTGGGTGTTTTTGTGTTGTGTGTGTGTGTGTTGTGTGGGGTGCGTGCGTGCTGGGCGTGGTGCGTGGTCCCGTGCGTTTTGCGCGCGCCGCGTGCATGCTTGTTGTGTATGAGAGAAAAAGAGGGGGAAGAGAGTGTGTGAGTGTAAAGGTTTTTAAGGTTGGGATGTGTATGCTGGTTATTGTGAGGGGGGGGGGGAGGGGGGTGTTGGAGTTTTGTATGTGTGGGGGTTTTATTTTGGTTTTGATGGCTGTTTGTGGTCTGTGGGCTCCACTATGCCCGTGGATTAAGACAGCAACTTAGAAGTGTGTGTTTGGTTTTGTGTGGGGTTTTTGGTTGTGTGTGTGTGGGGTGGAGAGAGAGAGAGAGAGAGAGAGGAGAGGGGTTTTGGTGTGTGTTTTGGTGGTGTGTGTGTGTGTGGGTTTTTGTGTGGGTGAAGAGAGGAGAAGAGAAGAGAGAGAGAGAGAGAGAGAGGAGAGAGAGGAGAGAGTCCCGTCTTGACCACACACTCTCTCTCTCTTTTTCTCTCTCTCTCTCACACCCCCACACACACAAAAACACCACACACACCCCCACCCACAACAAAACCCCCCTCACATTCATTAAATAAATTGGGCCCCCCGAAAACGTCCCTAGTTCAAGCCTATCTATGATAATGGAGGCATTATTCAGAATAAAAAGGCACCGCAGGTAGTCTCTGGCTCCTTTTCTTTCCCAAAACCCCCAGATTCACCCCCCTTTGGAAAAAAGACTTTGGCCTATGTGTCCATTTTCAATCTCGCCTTTTTTAAAAGGTCTATACTCTCGCTGGTTGTTTGTAATTGTAAGCACAAGGCCCCAAAAAGCATGTGTTGTGTGTGTGTGGGGTGTGTGTGTGTGTGTGTTTTGGGGGTTGTGTGTGGGTGTGTGAAAGAGAGAGAGAGACGGGTAAGGTAAGGAAATGTTGCTAAAACCCGAACCAAAAAGGGCCAAAAGGGGTGACCACTTTGAAGTCAACCACAATCTTTTATTCACACAACTCTTTAAAGTCGCTTTAAGAACCCACCGAAATTTTTGTTTTAAAAAAATTTTTCCCCTGTAAAAACTCAGATCCGATGAAAAATGTTAAATTTTTTTCAAGAATTCAAAGGTGGAACAGGTGGAACTCTTGAAAAATTTTTATGGAGTTGCCGTAAAAAGTTGGTTTTTTCCCTCGCTAGTCCCAACACTCTAAAAGAATAGTTTTTTTTCTTGTGGTGGTACATGACATGGAAAGCGCCCCGGGCTTTTCACTCTTTAAAAAGGGATGAATGGGTAATATGAATGGCAGGTGGGCAGCCCGGGAAGAACCCTTTTTTTTTTTTCGACCACCCGGGGGGTCCGTACTACAGGTGTGTGTGTGTGTGTGGTGTGTGTGGGGTGTTGGGAAGGGGAGAGAGAGAGGAGAGGAGAGAGAAGGGGAGAGAGATCCATTCCCTAGGGCCCAGAGAAGAGAGAGAGAAGAGGAGAGAAGAAGGGGGAGAGAGAGAGGAAGAAGGGGGGGAGGGGAGCAGCAGACAAAAGGACCTATCCTACAGCACAAGTGGCTTTTCAGTAGAGTGGAATTTAGCCCGGGTGCAAGAGGGTTTCTTGCATGTTTTTTGTTTTTAAATGTGCGTTTATATAAGGGCGAAAATAAAAAAAAAAAGCAAACCCCCAAAAACAAAAAACGAAAACCCCCCGGTGGTGAATGGTCTGGGCGGGTTTTGGTGGGTTGGGGGGGGTTAAAAAGGGATGTCATCTTCTAAAAGTGGTGTGGGGGTGTGTTGTGTGTGTGTGTGTGTGTGTGTGTGTGTGTGTGTGTTGTGAGGTTGGTATGTGTGCTGTGTTTAGATGAGAGAGTTTTGCGTGCGGGGGTGTGTGTGTGGTGTGTGGTGTGTGTGTGTGTGTGGTGTGCGCGCGGTGTGTGTGGAATTGTGCGGTGTGTGTGAGTGAGAGAGTTGTGTGTGGTTGTTGTGGGGTGGTGTGTGTGTGTGTGTGTGTGTGTGGTGTGTGTGTGGTTGTGTGTGTATGTTGTGTGGGTGTGTGATATGGTGCCTGTGTGAGTGGTGAGAGAGGTGTGTAGGGGTGTGGGTGTGGTGTGTGTGCGTTGCGTGCGTGTGGTGCGTGTGTGTGTGTGTGTAGAAAAAAGGGGGGGGTGGGCCCCCCAAACGCAAAAGCCAGGGGAGGGGGTCTGGTGGGGTGTCGGGGGGGAAAGGGGGTAAATTATCAAAAATGGGTTACATCAGATTTCACGGGAAACACATTTTTACTCTTTTTGGGCTTTCCACAAACCCCACGTGTTTTTCAGCTGGAAGGGGATTAAAAATATACATTTAAAATGATTTTTTTAAACAAAAAAAACAAAACCCTAAGCACCACTAGGGGGCAAAGGAAGAAGGCTGAAGCGGGAGAAAGAAGAGGGGGCTGGCCGGCCCGAGCCAGGAGGACCCCTGTTCAAGTTTGGTCCCCAAAAATTAGGAAGGACAGGGCTGAAGATCTGCACCACCACTGACCCCCCGAGCAACTCTTCTCTCCACCCCCCCCCCACCCCCACCCTGGGGCCTTCCCCATGGGCTC
>CM031624.1:21765688-21770688 GCA_018398815.1 Conus ventricosus
CATGGCCTCTCTCTCTCTCTCTCTCTCTCTCTCTCTCACTCTCCCCCTCACACACACACACACACACATATATAGACAGACAGATATATATATTATATATATATAATACATATACATATATATATATATATGTATGTAACCTTCCCAATATCGTAAAGTAGTCGATTTTGGTACGTTAGCTAGTCTATTTGGTTGTTTTGGGTAGAAAGTCAAAATCGTAGATCAAAATTATTAAAGATTGTTTAATGATAACTTTTCACTATTTTATTATGGATAATTATCATTTTTTCTTATTATCTTTATCATGGGTGGTAAATTAGAACATGAAGGAAAACAAATGTAAAGGGAAGTAATAACAACTGCATGCCAGGAGTGGCACACAGAATGGAGGATTGAACCAACATGGAGGATTTCATGAAGATATTACATCAGTGTCGGCGCTGTCACGTTTAGTTCATAACCAAAACTGCATCCGTTCTTTAAATGTAGCCAGCACTTTCATAATTAAGGATAATATGTACTAGTAATTGTCTCATTTCCTTGTGTTAAAAGAAAGAAAATAAAAAAGGAAATAAAATTGGTAACACTTTAATTTTTTTTTCCATTTGATTGAGTGAGAACATTGTTGTCATTGATCATGTGAACTTGGGATAACTCACACGCACTGATTTCCGGGTGGTGGGGGTTACATATATATATATATAAATATATAATATATATATTATATATATATATATATATATATATATATATCTTGCAGTCATTGCAACACCAAGCTGCTCTGTAAGTTACTAGAATGGTGCTCGGTTACTTATCTTGGAATTTATTAGTTTGTTGTAATTCAGTCCCTTGTGGATTCATTCCAAGAACTGGCCCTCAGCACTTGTGTCTTAAGAGTTTATCTTTTTTTAATATTTTCTACTTTTCACAAAAAAATGTAGCTTGTTTTGCTCTTTCATGATTTTCTTTAGCTTTTTAGGTGGCGCCTTTGGTTGGTTTTTTGAAAACTCAACAAGAAGACCACAGTATTTGCCTTTTTCTGGGATAGCATTCTTCTTGAAACCGAAAAGGCAGAGGAATCAAGTTACCACTTTCCGTGGTCACTGAGGAGAAACAATCAGGTTTTGAAATACCAGTATATGACCAGGAGTTGTATATTAATGAGTTTCCTCCCCATTGGAGGCCGTCTCCCCCTTGGAGACTATAAGCTTGCTGAAGGCTCATTTTGAGAAGCATTTATTATTCCCCATTCACCCACTCAAGCACATAATGTTCGTTAGGCAGAATTGTCTACCACTGCAGATATGAATGCTTATCTCCCCCTTTTTCTTCAATCTAAGACATAAGAGCAAGCTATGTTTTTAACTGAATATTTCTTGCAGTCATTGCAACACCAAGCTGCTCTGTAAGTTGCTGGAATGGTGCTCGGTTACTTATCCTTGGAATATATTAGTTTAATGTATATATATACATATGTTCAGCATTCTATATATATATATATATATATATATATATATATATATATATATATATATATATATATATATATATATATATATGTACAGTTCAGTGCAAAACAGTCCAGTCTCCCTGTACAATAAAGCACGCAACAGTTTGGTCCAACAAAGTAGGGTACACCACCGTTTTAAGTATAAAAACAGCACAGAGTATAGAGCAGTACAAAGCAGTGAAGAAGGACTGAATATAAACTTAGTACAGTTCAGTTGAGTATGGTACAATACAGTGCACGTAATCAAGTGTAGCATAGGGGATAGAGAGAGAGGAGAAGAAGACACAGAGAGAGAGAGAGAGAGAGAGAGAGAGAGAGAGAGAGAAAGAAAGAAAAAAGAGAGAGAGAGACAGCGAGAAAGATAGAGAGAGAGATTAGGTTTATTGTTCTACAGTTCATTGAGAAAGAGAGAAAGAAGATACAACAATAGAGAAAGTTTAATGTCACTCAACACGAACAGCACAAAAAGGCAGCCAGCCTGAGAAACAGGCAGAATGCAAACAGTGTGACACAGACATACACAGTGGGGGGAAGGGACTGAAGGCAACAGAAAGATACACACACACACACACTCACACACAAAAAGGGGCTGAATCCCTCCCCTTGATCCCACGCCCCCCCCCCCCCCCCCCCCCCCCCCCCCCCCCCCCCCCCCCCCCCCCCAGCCCTGCCCCTCTTTTCTCTCTCCTTTCCTCCAAACACACACGCATGCATGCATGTAAGTGCACACACATGCATATAAGCACGCACACACACATGCATGCATGTAAGCGCACACACACACACACAGCATGCATGTAAGTGCGTGCGCGCACACGCACACACACACACACAATGTACATAAAACTCCAAAACCTAAAACCCACCCATTTCAAAACTCAGTTCTCTGGAACAGTGGAATCAAGATGAGCATCCATCAACCCCAACTGCAAAGCAATGGTCTGCCTCCTGAACACTCTTCCGCCTGAGTTCAACGGCAAAGCACTGGTCTGCCTCCTGAACACTCTTCCACCCGAGTTCAACGGCAAAGCACTGGTCTGCCTCCTGAACACTCTTCCGCCTGAGTTCAACGGCAAAGCACTGGTCTGCCTCCTGAACACTCTTCCACCCGAGTTCAACGGCAAAGCACTGGTCTGCCTCCTGAACACTCTTCCACCGGAGTTCAACGGCAAAGCACTGGTCTGCCTCCTGAGCACTCTTCCACCTGAGTTCACCGGCAAAGCACTGGTCTGCCTCCTGAACACTCTTCCACCTGAGTTCAACGGCAAAGCACTGGTCTGCCTCCTGAACGCTCTTCCACCTGAGTTCAACTGCAAAGCACTGGTCTGCCTCCTGAACACTCTTCCACCGCCTCAGGCGGGCAATGAGCCTGCAGGGCTGGGGCTGAAACATCTCCTGAATAAATACCTGGCATCAGAATCGGGCCCACATCCTCCCAGATCCCCAAGCAGGTTTGGGAGGGGGGGGGGGGGGGGGGGGGGGGGTTTGGGTTTTTTTTTTTTTCGGCGTTAGGTCATTTGGGAGGGTTCTTTTTTTTTTTCAACTTGACTCGCACGTGATTCCTAATGAGAGGGGGGAATTAATAATGATCATTTGGAAATCAAAGGAATCCTTCCCTCCACCTCCCACCCCAACTCGCCCAACTCCGGGGCCATCTTGTATCTACTGGGAAGCTTTCTCTACTTCCCCTTGGTATGCCAGTTTTGCAGCTTAGACAAAAAAAACAGGTCTCATCTGTTTCGTTTAGTTTAGTTATTTTGCATTTATGCTTGCGAAAGTGGGTGGGTGGGTAAGTGGGGTGGAGGAGGTGGGAGGGGTGGGGGGGGGGGTTCGTTTTGTTGTGTTATGAGGGTGTCTTCCAGCTAGTTTCAGCGAACGCACTGATGAACTTCCCTGCGCATCAGGGTGAGGGTTTCCGCTGATGCTGCATTGCACACCCTGTTCCCCAGGTTGGAAGCATTCTCCCAGTGCAGCCCTTTGTGTACATTCCTTTATGTAACACTTCGGTGTCCAAGGCCCCCCCCCCCCCCCACCCCCCACCCCCACCCCACCCCCACACACACACACCCCGATGGGATTTATCATTCCACAGCCATTCTCCTGACTGCTGGGTTTGAACCGAGTTCAAGTCCTCCACTCCTCACACAAACTTGAAAACAAAGTGCAGCACAGTCTCTCAACAACGACTTGCAACTGACATGAACATTCTGTGGGTGTAGCAAGGGGTCCTTCAATTAAAGCCAGGCAGCCTGACCAGCAGTTCTCAAACATGAAAATGTTCAGAACTTACCGTTTAACAGTGTGACAGCCAGATCAATCCACAAAAAAGAGCAATCAACATTTCTGTTCCCATCACCCCTTAACACAGTAAAAAAAAAAGAAGATATATATCGCATTGCATACGATAAAATAAAACTGTTCATCTGTATGACAAGATCGGGTAAGACAAAAAACAAAAAAACAAAAAAAAGGCCCAAATCTGGGGTGGTTCAAGTAAGTAAGAATCTTGTGGTTAAGAAACTGTAACTAGCAGGGGGGGGTTCTTTTTTTTCTTCTTCGTTTTTTGTACTCCCAGTTCTTATACCGTTACTAACGGCCCAGGGCTATAAGCAACATTATCTTATCTTATCTTACTAACGGCCCATAATGGTTTTCTTCTTTATGGAAAATCTCAGAAAGTACTTGGCTGATCTCTCTGAAAATTTGTAAGTATGTTCATTATAGGTCACAGATGATGGCCGATGTTCACTAGAATAGCCATTATCTAACAGTTACACCAGCCCAAGACGGTTTTTTCCTCTTTATGGAATATCTCACACGTATTCAGGACAAACTGGGAGTACGTTTATATGCTTTGCATCTTGTGTTTTTTTTTGTTAAACATTTCAGCAAACAAAAGTCACTACAGATTAGAACAGGTGGACTGGTAGTCAGAATACTGAGGGGTGAAATGCAGTGTCACAGCGTAAGAGTAATGATCTGTGTTTTTAGCTTTGCATGCTAATTTAACTGGCACTTGAATGCAGATTTTTTTCAAGTTCATCTCCATGTTTTCTCTTGCTTTTTTTTTCCCCTCCCCTTTTAACCGATTTATAGCCATGTTGCATTTAGCCCGCGTGTCTGGCCTCGACACAATTTTCTCAAAATAGTGAAGACAACAAGTGCGCATTGATTTCCTGAGCAGCGCTTGCATTGTCTCACTGATTTCAAAGTCATTTGCAGGGTTGCAACAACGAGCTACAGATTGATTAAAACAAAGGTATGTCAATAAAAATAAAAAAATTTTAAAAAGGCTCGAAAGCGCGAAGTCACAGAGGTGCACTGAAGAGACGAGGAGGACAGGGAGGTGACAGTTTGGGGACCTGCATCTCTCAATCCATATCCCTTCTCTGTCCTCTCTCTCTTTCTTTCTCTCTGTCTCTCTCTCTCTCTCTGTCAAAATTAAAAACATGAAGGCTTTTTTTTTCTTTTAGCCCCCCGTCCCCACCCC
>CM031624.1:21775688-21800688 GCA_018398815.1 Conus ventricosus
AATCTACCTTGCCAGGTCTGTCCAGACACTGGCTTGGGGGTTTCATCAGGATTTCTCCCCAAGCCCTTCAATGGCACCAGCAACCAAGTCGAGTCTGAGTCGCTTTCAGTGTCAAAGTCCCCTGAGTCTAGCAGTGGCACTGTCAGAACTGTTAAAGCCATCGTAACCGTCTACGGCTGTTCTGTCGCAGTGCTAGGGCTGAACTGTCTCCTATAAATTGGAGGCCTTAGCACTAGTCTGCCACTAATGTCACCGTCTGCACGACGTAGCTTCTGAACTAACTATAAGTTAGAGACCCGTCCTGTACAAGTCCACCTGTCGTACTGCCGAAGTTTGTCTGCTTGTTTACCTGACCGTCAGTGAACACTTCTCACGCGAGGCGCACTTCCCCTGAGCTCGCCTGTATGCACAGCATCCGCGCATCACTACAGATGTACCACCAGCCGACGACTGCCCCGTTCCCTTTCCTGCCTGAACACGTGGAGCAAATGGCTCAGCACTCCTACAGGAAGCCCACTCCAAGCTGACCTGAGAGACAGACCCCGGCCCATAGGGAAACCATGTGCCGCAGGGAAACCATGTGCCACAGGGAAACCATGTGCCGTAGGGAAACCATGTGCCACAGGGAAACCATGTGCCAATGGGAAACCATGTGCCGTAGGGAAACCATGTGCCGTAGGGAAACCATGTGCCGTAGGGAAGCCATGTGCCACAGGGAAACCGTGTGCCACAGGGAAACCGTGTGCCACTGGGAAACCGTGTGCCACAGGCTGCAGGGATGCCATGAGGTGCTTCCCAGAACAGCCAAGCACATCTCAAAGACCCGGACTAAGAGTGTGACGGTGGAGGAGAAGATGAACCATCTCGGCACCAACATGCCTCTCAACACCAACTGCGCAGACTGGCCATGGTGCCATGCCCCATGCTACTGTCAGACTGATTGACAGAAATCATTTTCAATTCTAATAATACCCTGCATATCCTTTGTTCTTGTGTTTACTTTTTTTTTTATTTTATTATCCCCATTTGCCAGTTTATTCAAATGCCACAATGGGATCAGCCTCCAGTTTTCATTTTCTTTGGCATTATGTAACCGCCTTAGGTGCTCCATTGATCCGACATGTGTGCGGGACAACTGACGCCACAAGAAAAAAAAAGAAAAGAAAAAAAGACCGATTATCAGAGCTCTATAATATGGGAAGAAGAGAAAATAAAAGTGTTTGCTTTAAACGACCGTCACTTTGACCTGGCTTACACACAAGAGCAAAGAGAATGGATTCAGAAACGAAGTGGTCGAAACTGTCTGAAGAGTATGATCCATTGGCACTAAGGCGTGCTGTTGTTCTGCTCCAAGTGATCTTAGGAAAAATAATTTACCCATCCAAGTACTGCATTGAGCCATGTGCCTTCGGGCTAATTCTCTCACTGTCAACAAGACATGTAAAAAACACTTTGGAGCTTAGCTACCAGAGATTTGTCATGTCTTTGCCTACTTTGTTTTGCATCATAATCGTACCATTTTATCACCTCGTTTTGATATGTTTTAACACATGACATTTGTGGTAATTTATGCGAGACCCTTATTATGGGGCCCTTGTCCTTAATCTGGACAAAAACTGGTATTCCAATTCATACGAACACACTCTCTCTCTCCCTCCCTCCCTCCATCTCTGTCTCTCTCCTTTTTTTGTTTTGACCTTCCTCCCTCCCTCCACCCCTCTCTCACTCTCTCTGCTATTTTACTTTCTACGAAAGACAAATGTTCGAAACACATGTGCCGAGCCAGTAAGCTGAATCCCACATGTCCAGGTGACTGCTGGCAGGACCGTTCTGTCAGAATTCGATTAGGTCCGTCTCAGTTTAATGTGCACAAAATGCGCTTTACCAAGGCAAGGTACCAAGGTAAATTTTTGACAAAATCGTTAAAAAATGTTATTTGGGTTTATTTCGCCATTACCTTCTTTCATCATCTATGAACACATCTGTGCAAGCCATTTTGCAAATAAAACTCGTTTTATTATCTTATTTCGATGTTTTTTGTGGTGTGTGTGTGAAATTTTCTCACTAATCTTAGCTAAGAAAAATTCGGCAACTTTGAGACCTCATATCTCCACTTTGAGACCTCATATCTCCACTTCTAGACGTCGGATCGAAAAAATTCAAAGAGCAGACGACGCAGGAAGAAGAACTCTACAACGACGAGAAACAAGTTGAAACACGCAATTTCATTGGCTGGCTGATATAGCTAGCAACAGACACAAAGAGAAGCACTTTCGCTTCTTCGACCAATCAGCGCGCTCCTTTCTTCTCGGCTTCGGGCTTGGCTTTTAGCTGCCTGTATCCGGAATAGAGTTTGTTTAGAACGTCGTTTTGGTTCGTTCACCACTGACACGATCTTTCTAGCAATTCTACACCTGAGTTTACAATCTTTTCTTTGAAGTGTCCCAACATCGTTTGATTATGGGAAAGAAAAAACCACAGAGGGCTGATAGGCCAAAAAAGCGTCAATTTACTGGGAACCGATACACAAGAAGGCTGGAACAGGCAGGGGAAAGCGTCAGCGAAGAAATGCAACAACACTCGCCCCAACCTTCAACCTCGTCGTCATCGAAGCTCAAACAAAGCTCTCAAATCGATGTTGAGTTTGATGATAAGCAAGAACTGACAGGATTTCGCTTCATCGATGTGAAAATATTGACAGACTTTGTATTGAACCTTCTGTGCCCTGAATGTAGGCGACCTCTGGGTGAAAACAAACGGCAGTCGTCTGTGTCTGAAGACAGGAGTTCGCTGGCATCGAAACTGACATTTACTTGCCAGTGTCAACACAAGCTTTCTTTGTGGACATCATCAAAGTGTGGCAGAACATATGAAGTGAATAGACGCTTCCCCCTTGCAATGTTTGCCATAGGAAGAAATTTTACCCAAGGCAAACGATTCCTGGGGAATATGAACATGCCAACTTCCATGTACAAGACCAGCTGGGGCTTACACAAAAAGGCCATACTTCATGCTACCGAGAGAACTGCTGATGAAAGCACACAGAAAGCTGCAGGTAAACAATGTTGATCTTTGTGTTTGCTTTGTGTGTGTGTGTGTGCAAACATGTGTGGGTGTGTGAATGTGTGTGTTGTGTGTGTGTGTGGTGTGGGTGTGTGTGGGTGTGTGAATGTGTGTGTTGTTGTTGTTGTGTGTGTGTGTGTGTGTTTATATGATGTATGCGTGTGTGGGCATGAATTTTTGCAGCTAGGTTTTTGTAAGAGTCTGGGTGTGTCATGATGTGTGTTTGTATAGGAATGTCATAGTGTGTTTGTGTGTGCTTGTGTGTATTTCATGTTGAATGTGTACGTGTGTTTATGTTGTTTCACGCATAAGTATATTTTCTGCGACAGTACTGCCTTTGACAAGATGTATATTCACATTGTGTGTGTGTGTGTGTGTGTGTGTGTGTGTGTGCAAACATGTGTGAATGTGTGTGCGTGTGTGTGTGTGTGTGTGTGTGTGTGTGTGTGTGTGTGTGTGTGTGTGTGTGTGTGGTTTATATGATGTATGCGTGTGTGGGCATGAATTTTTGCAGCTAGGTTTTTGTAAGAGTGTGGGTGTGTCATGATGTGTGTTTGTATAGGAATGTCATTGTCATATAGTGTGTTTGTGTGTGTTTGTGTGTATTTCATGTTGAATTTGTATGTGTGTTTATGTTGTTTCACGGCATAAGTATATTTTCTGCGACAGTACTGCCTTTGACAAGATGTATTTTCACATTGCTTTTGGCTAGACTGTGATTCTCTCTTTCTCCTTGCAGCTGAGCTGAAGGCATCAAAGGGAGAGGAGGTCGCTGTTTCCTGCGATGGAACCTGGCAGAGGAGAGGTTTCCAGTCAAAGAATGGGGTGTTTACAGTTCTCAGTGTGGACAAACAAAATTCAAAAGTCATCGACACTGTTGTCATGTCCAACTACTGCGATGCATGCGCGAAAAATAAGAAAAAGAGGACAGAAGAGGACTTCATTGAGTGGAAGCAGACACACGCCCCAAACTGCGACAAGAATCATGAAGGGTCAGCAGGCAGCATGGAGCCAGCAGGAGCTGTGACGGCGTTCAGACGAAGTGAGGCTCTTCATGAACTGAAATATGTTTCTTTTTTGGGTGATGGGGACAGCAAGTCTTTCTCGTCTGTGAGTAAAGCTGAACCACCCATTTATGGGGATGTAGACATTGAAAAGCTTGAGTGCTGTGGCCATGTCCAAAAAAGAATGGGGAGGCAGTTGACCAACAAGGTTGCAGCACTGAAGAAAGAGAAATACCAACATATGGGAAAAACTATGACTGGGATTGGTGGGAAGGGGGGACTGACAAAAAAGATGATTTTGAACATTCAAGGGCACTATGGGGCTGCAATCAGGAACAATGTAGGGATGTGAGGGCCATGCAGAGGGACATCTGGGCAATATGGGAACACAGGAATAAAGTCCATACTAACTGTGGTGTGTGGTGTCCGTCGAAAAAGAATCCTCCTACAGATCCCAACAGAAATGCACTGCCACCCTATGTCTGCCAAGCCATCAGACCAGTTTTTGAGACACTGTCCTCTGACACACTGCTTTCCAAGTGTGCTCATGGGGGTACCCAAAACACTAATGAAAGCTTCCACAACTTGTTATGGGAACGCTGCCCGAAAACTGGTTTTGTCGGTCGCCCTCGTCTCACATTGGCTGTGTCTGATGCAACAATTGCATACAATGATGGAGAGATGGGCCGCCTGAGCATTTTTACCAAGTTGGGGATGCCAGAAGGACACCATACCACCAAGTGTTTCCATGAGCTGGATGGGGGGAGGATCAAGGCGGCTGGAGCAAGACTTCAACCAGCAGATCGTCGAGCCCGAAGACTAGCGGCCGCCCAGGTTACAGAAGGCCAAGAGGAGTTTTACCAGGCAGGTTCTCATGAATAGTTCAGGTCAGTGTTATTTTATCATTTCAGAACTTGGAGGAGGCAGAAAAACAGCATGGTTTGCAAGAGAAAGTCTGCAAAGCTATTATTACATGTGTACCAAACTTTCAAAGCCGATTTTCTCAAAACTGCGTTTTCACGTACTCGTGTCACTAATGTCATCATATTTCATTTATTTTTTGTCCAAACAACTTGAAATTTTGTGGAGATCATCTTGATGCTGTGTTTTTTGAAATGACCTAAAATCAAAGGTCTGGGTCATGTCAGTAAAGTTTTCAAAATGTTCACTTTTAGTTGTACTTGAATAATCACTCACATACAGCTAATATACATTAGGACTCTGAATTTAGGTCATTTTATAGATATCACATTTTTCTAAAACCATGCAAAATTTGAACACTCCAAGTGTAATAGTGTCTGTGTGAGAGTGACAACCCCAACGCCATGATTTTATTTTGTGTCGTTACCCCATCCCATTTAAAACACATATTGTAAGATTAAAAATATGCCCAGATGTAAATGGTTATTACCTACTGCTAGCACAATAACCAAGGAAGGTTATCACCAATTTTCATCAAAATCTGTGCATATGGTGAAATAAACCCAAAGAACATTTTTGAACGATTTTTTCAAAAATCGACCTTGTTACCTTTAGGGTTGATTTGCTATGCCCGTTCTGCGAGTTTCAAATTGAAACAGAAACGCACTTTGTATTACACTGTCTAAAATAACCAAGGATTAAGGGAACAGTATATTCCAGCTAAGTATTACAACTGACCATCACAGCACAGATTAACAATGCCATTTGCTTCAGAGAGTAAAATATTGATTGTTCAGATTGCTCTGTTCCTTGGGAAAGCTTTTAAATCAAGGCATTTGTGTCTCAACTTATAACGGAAGCGCTATCAGAAATTGATTGAAGGTATCACACAGCTGTTCACTATCCAGACAAAAACTTAAATGATACTTGTTGTCAAATGCCCTGTGACATGTCGCTATAATGGATGATTTGTTTTGTAACCGCCCGCCATGACATGGGCCTGAGGCCTATTCAATAAACCATTTCAGAGTTCAGAGTTCTCTCTCTCTCTCTCTCTCTCTCTCTCTCTCTCTCTCTCTTCTCTCTCTCTCGACCCTCCCTCTCTCTCTCTCTCTCTCTGTCTCACACACACACACACACAAACACACTATCACTCTCTCTCTCTGTCTCTCTCTTATTCGCTCTCACTCATTCCCTCTCTTCCCCTCATGCACTCGATACTCTCCAAATTATAATGAGTTATGATGAATTAGTCAAACCACTATGCCACTGGGGGGGGAAGACTGGACCACCAACCTGTGTACAAATGAGCGGCGTGTGTGCAATGCCACTGAGATGGCACAGACGATGGGACAGCAAACAAACAACAACAAAAAAACCCTTCTTCTTTCTTCTTCATTCACTCAGACAGGAACCCCAAAGGCACTGACCAAGGCTGATGTACAGTGAGGGCCCTCCAGTGATCCATACAACTTTTCCCTCATCAGTGTGTTGGCAGGCCAGGTCCTCTGCTCCGAGCTTTTTTGCGTGTGGGACAGTCTTGCACTGTTCCACTGTCATTGGGGCTGTACTGCATGGGCAACCTGAAGACTCGCCAGTGTGGAATTTTGGTGAGCATGTGATGTCTCAGTCTGGAGTGCCCTGCCCTCTGTCTCACAATGCTTTTAAAAAATTTTTTTTAAAAACTGTACAGATCTTGGCTCAATGCTGCTTATTTTCAGTTTGAGCACAGTTTCCAACTCACTTGCTCATACTGGAAAACATCCGAGTGAAACAAAGATGGATGTAAGCAGGAAACTAGAGAGTGGCACACAGCAAAGGTAAGACTACTCAGGAATGGAAGTGTACAAGAAATGCAAGCAGCCTTAGATAGTCATTCATCTCGGTCCGAGCCGACTCGGATCTCTCTCTCTCTCTCTCTCTCTCTCTCTCTCTCTCTCTCTCTCTCTCTCTCTCTCTCTCTCTCTCTCTGTGGAATTGGGAGCTTTTCCTCGCACAACATTCAGTTCTGCCGTCACTGAGAATTACCATAGTAAATTGGTTTATCAACAGCGTCACAATCATCCTAGAATCAGACCAGGTTTTTTTTTGTTTTGTTTCTTTCAATTCCAGCAGTTGTCAGCATTTGCACCGACATTTGGCAGGCATGTCCACGCAGAAAGGGTGAACGAAAAGGAAGGCGAAGCATGCCATGAGGGGAATGATATGATTCACCATGCCAAGCCAGCTCCAAATGCTAGAGCACACATAAAACACAAAACGATGAAATGCGTCAGTTCCTCTCTTAACCCTTTAGCATTCAAAAATGTCACTGATAAACTCTTCAAACCATTTTTTTTTAATTTCACCTCATCTTTAAGCACAGGAATTGCAAAAAAAACTAGCACCACTCTTTCACTGGTTTCAGCTTGGCATAAGGGGGAAGGTTCCTTCATGGTGGGCATGACCAAGCCAAAGCTTGATCAATGCGTAATGGAGAATCACCAACTGACCCATGTGACAGGCATGGGGATGCAGCTGGCCGAGGCAGCTTTGAAACACATGTCAAGGACCTTCCCTCAACCGTGACACACTTCAAGGGTTAACACAAACATTTTCAAATCAACATCGCCAGTAATGAACATTTCGGCACGCGTGTCCACAGACTGATGCAAGGAGTTCTGGGCCTGTATGCACGTCGATCCGGATAGAGGGCTGTCCGCGAATAGCGCCTATTCGGTGGATAGGCGGCAGATTTTGGTATGCACGTCAGACCGCATAAGCTATCCGACTCGGCTAAACGCGGATAAAGTTATCGGTGCCTCGGGGGTCCGATAGCGAGCCTAAACGCGGATAAATATGGCTGCATTGATGTTTTTCCAAGTGAGACAGCGACGGCAATTGCGACGAAACCGCATCTTTCGTGACAGAAAGAACCCGTTTGACCTGTACGATGACCTAGAACTGTTCCGAAAGTTCAGGTTTAGGCGGCAACATATTTTGGAGCTGACAAACGAGGTGGAAGGTGAGATACGGTTGGAGAATCGTGGGTTTACCTTGACACCCTTGCAGCAGGTGCTTGTTACACTGCGGTACCTGGCGACTTCAAGCTTTCAAGACGTGTGTGGCGAGTTGGTTGGGGTTGACCAGTCCACGGTGAGCCGGGCGGTGTCTCGTGTGACAAATGCTCTATTCCGTCGCTCGAGGCAATACATCACTTTTCCGGACCAAGCCACAGCAAACCGGACAAAGAGAACCATTTTCCAGAACTATGGTTTTCCCAATGTTGTGGGGTGCATTGACGGGACTCAGGTGCGAATCAAACGACCAACAATAATCACACAAACATATGACTGCTGAAGATAAAGTCAAGATGAGTGTGTGTGTGTGTGTGTGTGTGTGTGTGTGTGTGTGTGTGTGTGTGTGTGTGTGTGTGTGTGTGAATCGCCCCACTTTCCAGCACATTTCCAAGCGCAATTATTATTTGTTGTTTTCAATGATAGTGCACATTTGTAGCTTCCCATACTTACTGACGAAGCACATACCAGCGGAAGTTCCACGAAGGAGGGTATGACTAAACCGAAAGCAGTGCCTGCTGCACCCCGGTTTTGCCAAGAATCTATAAATAGAGCGCCGTGTCCTGCCCTCTAAACGCGGAGAGCTATTCAATCGCGAATAGGGCGTCGTGCATACCAAAACCGGAGAGGGGCTATCCGCGTTTAAGCTCCGAATAGCTAACCGCGTTTAAGCCCTAAACGCGAATAAGCTAATCGGGTTTGACGTGCATACAGGCCCTGGTTGTTTCTGGACTGATCCTGCCATAAAAAGGACAGTTCTACTGAAATGTTCTGTCACAGCAGATTTCTATCCATCATTGACAGCTAGGGTTTATTTCCCAGCTGTGTGCACGACTGTCCAGCACCACAATGTTGACCATTTGCAACAAAGTGACTCGACTAGCAATACAAACACAGGCCAGACCAGGTCATGTAATGTTGCTTATAATACAATAGCCCAGCCGACCGCAATGGGCCGTATCAGCAGGGCTGTCGCTGCGTTCAAGTCGATTCTCAAGGCCACCACCATGACTGTGAAGAACAGTCAGCACATACGATAAAGCAGCTGCGCCATCTTGATGGGAAAAGTGCGACCCCTTTCTGCTTCTCTTTCCTAGCTTAGTGTCAGGTACACTCATAACCACACTGTCAGACACACTCGTAACCACAGTGTCAGACACATAACCATAGTGTCAGGTATACTAATAACCATAGTGTCAGACACACTCGTAACCATAGTGTCAGACACATAACCATAGTGTCAGTTACACTCATAACCATAGTGTCAGACACACTCATAACCATAGTGTCAGGTACACTCATAACCATAGTGTCAGACACACTCATAACCATAGTGTCAGACACACTCATAACCATAGTGTCAGGTACACTCATAACCATAGTGTCAGACACACTCATAACCATAGTGTCAGGTACACTCATAACCATAGTGTCAGACACACTCATGACCATAGTGTCAGACACACTCATAACCATTGTGTCAGACACACTCATAACCATAGTGTCAGGTACACTCATAACTATAGTGCACACACACTCGTAACCATAGTGTCAGACACACTCATAACCATAGTGTCAGGTACACTCATAACTATAGTGTCAGACACACTCGTGACCATAGTGTCAGACACACTCATAACCATAGTGTCAGACACACTCATAACCATAGTGTCAGGTACACTCATAACCATAGTGTCAGACACACTCATGACCATAGTGTCAGACACACTCATAACCATAGTGTTAGACACACTCATAACCATAGTGTCAGACACACTCATAACCATAGTGTCAGACACACTCATAACCATAGTGTCAGGTACACTCATAACCATAGTGTCAGACACACTCGTAACCATAGTGTCAGACACACTCATAACCATAGTGTCAGGTACACTCATGACCATAGTGTCAGACACACTCATGACCATAGTGTCAGACACACTCATGACCACAGTGTCAGACACACTCATAACCATAGTGTCAGACACACTCATAACCATAGTGTCAGACACACTCATGACCATAGTGTCAGACACACTCATAACCATAGTGTCAGACACACTCATAACCATAGTGTCAGGTACACTCATGACCATAGTGTCAGACACACTCATAACCATAGTGTCAGACACACTCATAACCATAGTGTCAGGTACACTCATGACCATAGTGTCAGACACACTCATAACCATAGTGTCAGACACACTCATGACCATAGTGTCAGACACACTCATAACCATAGTGTCAGACACACTCAAAACCATAGTGTCAGGTACACTCATGACCATAGTGTCAGACACACTCATAACCATAGTGTCAGACACACTCATAACCATAGTGTCAGGCACACTCATAACCTATCAGCATCACAGGTAACCTTTCTGATGCACTGGAATGCATCATTCGCCCTCTTTAAATCAATTGATTATGTATCCCAAGATCTTTATCACTTTATCACTATTGGTGCCTTTTGCAATGTATCTGTCATCAACTTAAGAGTTCCTGTCTTTTGCACAAAATGATCATTGCCAGGCTTGATATCTGACCCGATCCTCCCCCCCCCCCCCCCCCCCCCTCTCTCTCTCCCTCTCTCTCTCTCTCTCCCTCTCTCTCTCCCTCCCTCCCTCTGAGTACAAATCATTATCCATCATCAAAACAGCTTTCATGTCAGGCTTAACGCTTATCCATGTAATCCAGAGACTTTCCCATGATCTCTGAAACTCTATGTTATTCTGATCTTTGGTAAAAAGTAACTGACAAAGAAACAAATTCAATTCAACGTCTTTACCAGATTAAAAACCAGGATGAAACGTTGAAAATTCATGTTGATTTTTAACAATTCATGGAGGTACTTACGTGTCATACTGCGCTGTCTGGGGTGGACTATGCATTTTAAAGCTTAGAGAGGCTTATGAGCAAAGGAGACCATCACGATTTTCTTTCTTTCTTTCTGCGTACACAGGCTGACACTCCTGCGGACATTGCCTGTATAGACAGGCAGTGGAGTTTTGTGTGTATGACCGTTTTTTATCCTGCCATTAAGGCAGCCATACTCCATCTTCGGGAAGGTGCATGCTATGTGTCACGTGTCATCCATATCAATGGCCAAACTGGCCTTCTCTTCCGAAAGTTGGTGATGGGATTTTACGTGTGTGCAAGATGTTGTGCGTGTGTTCACACACGGAACCTCGGTTTACAGTCTCATTCGAAGGACTGTATCAGTGTATGGGGAATGGAGTCAGAACCAATGTTAACTCGGAGGGAAAAATCCCCCTGTTCAGAAATTCGAACCCGCAACCCCAGGCTCACGAGTCCGGCGCTCTACCAACTGAGCTATTCCGGCCCCCCGAGACCATCACGATCAAAATGAATAAACTGAAAAGACTGCAGGAAGAAAATACAAAAATTTCTGTGCAAGAAGTAAAAGGTATTTGTAATCAGTTTTTGGAACAGAACAGATTCTCCGACACAACCATGGTTCTAAAAAATAAATAAATAAATAAATTCAAAAAAACAACAAAACAAAAAAAAGAAAAGCTGAGATCACAGGTAAAGACAATTCATCAACAAGAGGGCCAAAAGAAAACACTGGGTTCAACATTCAATGCCGACGACTCCAAATGCCTGTGTGATCTGTTGACAAGCCATGCAACTTTGATACCATTTGATAGAATCCATAGCAAGAACTGGAATCAGATCATGTGGATATCAGCTCTATCAGCGAACCACTTGTTCCTGCGGTCAGGTTTCTAAAGTCAAGAACAGAGCTTTTTTTTCTTGTTATGGTTTTTTTTTCTTTCTTTTTTTTTTTTTTAAATATACCCTCTCCCCTATTGTCAGTGATACCCCTGACAAAGCCCACACACTCACTGCTCGTCACTAATGTGAACATCAGTTTTCTCCAACTGGAGTCCATCCATACCTAAGCAGCACCTAGCTCTCAGCACCAGTCCCCATGCAGTTAAGGTCACTACACTCACCTCACAGAACTGTGTGGGTCCTAATGCTGCCCCCCATCCTCACCACAGTCCTGACTGATGACAAAGCAGAGACCAGCGTTTTAATCTACTTTTATGCATGCATGTGTGGGAAGTGGTGGGGGTGGGGATAGGGGATGGGGATGGGGGTGGGGGCGGGGGGTATGTAGGTGGAGGTTGCAGGACCTCTGGGCAGCACTTGAATGCCCATAGATTTTCTCTACCCGTCTCAATGTTCAAGTGAAAGGAAACACAACCCGATGGGAGTCCATTCAACTGGTCCATCAGGTGGAGAAAGCAGTGGGCAGAAATGCAGGCCTATGTGGATGGATGGGTGGGTGGGTGGGTAGTGGGTGGGTGGTGAGGCAGGTGGTGACGCAGCAGGAGGCGAAGGGAAGGGGTAGGAAGGAGGTGTCGATCGCAGACTGAAAACGCCTACTAATCTCATCCACAAACTAAGCGCTTTACCGGGCGACTTCTTTGTTCAAATAAAACCATACACACACCATAAACTGATAAAGGTAGACCGAATCACTGACTCTCTCTCTCTCTCTCCTCATGTGTGTGTGTGTATGTATGTGTGTGTATGTGTGCATGCATGCGAGCATGCATGCATCTGTGTGGGAGTGGATGGGTGGGTGTAAGCAAGTGATCTCCATTATATTGTATATTGTGTGCATTGTACTTATACACCTACATACACACTCTCTCTCTCTCTCTCTCTCTGGCTGAATTAATACAGCAAATCCAAGGGGAAAAGGAAGAGGCGAGGTGGCGGAATAGAGGTGTGGAGGTAAGAGGGAAAAGAGCAGGGAGGGAGGATGGGATAAAGAGACAGAAACACAGCCGAAGAGCATTCAAGTCTTTAAGCTGTTCAAACCTGGCACACCATCACAGTCCTTCACTCTTACCTGTAAAAACGAATCTGAAAACATTTCTTTGTTGAGTAGCTGTTAATATATTGTGTTCCATTTTCATATATTCCGATATTTTTGCCTTCCAGACGTGCTTTTGTCTCATACAAGAGTGCATATGTGCGTGTGTGCGTGTGTGCGTGCGCACAAGACAGATGCTGTTGCTATATCTTATTTAACTCTGAGTGCGTGTGCGTGTATGTGTGCAGTATGTTACATGTGCTGTGCTTATATTTAATATCTAATGTCCTCTGTGTGTGTGTGTGTGTGTGTGTGTGTGTGTGTGTGTGTGTGTGTGTGTGTGTCTGTGTGTGTGTGTGTGTTTGTGTACACACGTTTACATCTGGTGGAGATGGTAGGGGCTACAGTCTTGAGTTTTTGTGCTTGATGGAGTGTCTGTGGGGATGGGAGGTGATGTCAAATTGTGCCAGACTTGGTGCCAGTTTGACTACCCCAGGGCCCTCCTTTTACACAAATAAGACAACAACAATGGCAATGCCCCCATTCCCCTGCACAGGGGAGATAACAATTTACAAAATGAATAAGTAAATGAATACAAGCTTTGGTCCGGTTTTTTGTTCGACTGTGTGTGTGTGTGTGTGGGGGGGGGGGGGGTTGTGTGTGTGTGTGTGTGGGGGGGGGTTGTGCGTGCATGCGTGCGTGCGTGCATGCATGCATGCATGCATGCGTGCAGGCGTGCGTGCCTGCATGCGTACGTATGTGCGTGCGCGTGTGTGCTTGTGGGTTTGTGTGTGTGCATGTGTGTGTGTGTGTGCATGTGTGTGTGTGTGTGTGTGCATGTGTGTGTGTGTGTGTGTGTGAGAGAGAGAGAGAGAGAGAGTTATACTGTGTGTCTTAAGCATGTGCCTCTGCATGTCTGCACATGCAATGTAAGCAAGTGTGTATGAATGTCTTGATTCATGTATGATATACCAATAACATGCATGTGTGGATGTGTGTGTGTACCTGTGCAGTGTGTGTGTGTGTGTGTGTGTGTGTGGCGCGCGCGCGCGTATCTGTTCAGTGTGTGTGTGTGTGTGTGTGTGTGTGCCTGTGCAGTGTGTGTGTGTGTGTGTGTGTGTGTGTGTGTGTGTGTGTGTGTGTGTGTGTGTGTGTGTGTGCGCGCGTGCCTGTTCAGTGTGTGTGTGTGTGTGTGTGTGCCTGTGCAGTGTGTGTGTGTGTGTGTGCGCCTGTTCAGTGTGTGTGTGTGTGTGTGTGTGTGTGTGTGTGTGTGTGTGTGTGTGTGTACATATGTGTTTATACAGTACGAGTCACATTTGAATAGACTACATATTGAGTGCATATTGGCTCTCAACGCTTAAATGCAAGTGTGCTAACAACACATGCATGCAAGAATGTGTAGGCATGTGCCTGTACACAAGTGTGTGTGTGTGTGTGTATGTGTGCACATGTGTGTGCTGTTTCATTTTGAATAGTCCACAAAATTCTACAGGTATGGTTTCATGTTTTTGAATGCATTATTATCCATGAATGAAAAACAATGTTTATTTAAATTTACATACATCAAACAGTGCCTTGCTGCTGTCCAGCTATTTTTTTCTTCTTTTTTCCTTTTTTCTTTTAATCGCACAAATTAAAAAACAATTTAGACTGATTAATGATTAGTTTCAAACCTTTAACTCATACGTAACTGTCAGTTCAAGTCATTCAGCATCACTCACACACACACACACACACACAGTGTATACACACACAAGACCCAATTCACTGTAAGCTGTTGTTACTTTGTTCCCTGGACCGCGATGTTACAGTCATGCACGGCAACTCCCAATTCCACGGTGGGCAACTTTCTATTTTTAAGCTTAATAATTAATCATAAATTACTCCATAAAACACAAATTCACCCCGACTCGAAATTATTTCGACACACGAGAACCTTCTGAGAAAACTTCCCGACAAGACTCGTCCTCCCACTGGCTGTTTCAGCGGTTGATCGATCTCTGTATCGCGGCTGGTCGTGCACCAATTCATCAGCAGACGATAAACGGGAGGCTTGGAATTGATATTGCATAACACGACAGTTGTGCGCGTTCGAAAGGTCCCGTTACAATAACCCAATCCCAGCCGACAGGCCTAACCCTTTTCCCAACGCGGGGGGCTTGCGCCATCTTAGACGCACAAGTTACTTCATTTAGGTCACGACTGCACACCCAAGCAGACGATCTCGACGCCACTCGAGGTTCGAGAAGTCCTAGCCACTTTTTTCTGTTTTTTTTTTTTTTTTTTTTTAACTCATCGTCCAGACGGGGTACAAGGTCACACTCACACGCCTTACCTTGAGCGTACAGACTGCCAGACACCACAGCGACGACGAGTAAAAGACGTACACGTAGAATTCCTCGATTCATCGGTGCTCTTCACGCTATCTTGTCCACACTTTCTGGATGTGCATTCGTGTTTGTGAACTGTTCGACGCTGCACCACGGCCTCGTAAAACTGCTGCCTGCATGCGTGCTCGCCTGCGCCTCTGGTGCGCAACGCTGCAGCGACTGTGACGTCACCGCGTCGGGGTTTTATTTGCCAGACACGGAGGGAGGGGGGGGGGGGGGGGGGGGGGGGGAGACGGAGTCGTCTCCGAGTCGACTGAGGGGGTGGTCAGTAGTCGGGAGGGGGGGCGAAGTTTGGATTGGGAGGGGGAGGGACGGAAAGGCACGGCGAAACAAGTAAACGTGCTCAAGGTTGGTGTGCGAAGATGGGATGCGCAAAAGAGCAGTTTTGCACAGATTTGTTTTGTTTTTGTTTTTGTTTAATTCGAGAGAGAAAGGGGACAGACGTAATGAAGAGAGTGGGTGGGGAGAGGGGGAGGGTAGCAACGTGAAGCCATCAGAGGCGAACACATAACGGGAACAGAGTGAATGTTTGCTTTTTTTTTTTTTTTAATTTTCAGTGGCAATTTTACTCTCTCACACACACACACACACCTACCTCGATCTGTCCAGGGGGAAAAAGAGAGGGGTGGGGGAGCTAAGAATTACTAACTCATCACTAAAGGAAGTCTAAACCGCAGACGTAGATCTATACTACGGGAGATCCCACGCTGGAGAGGTGGGGGGTGGGGGGGGGGGGGGGGGGGGGAGGGGTGTCGTATTGGGCCTGTTCCAATATTGAGCTACGCTTGATACAGAGAGACTGAGGCCGGATTAGTGGTGGATCGGTTAACATGGTAATGTGATAATGGTCTCCTGCAGGTGGAAAGGTGGCAAAGTGGAACACACACACATACACACACACACACACACCACACACAATGCAAGTGTCATCTCACTGACTAAGCTGGGCTCAACGGCCTCATTTTCATCCAACACCCATTTTGCGCCGAATATGAGAAGTGGTTGCTCGTTCTTCGTTTTCATCGTGCTAAATGCTGTTTGTTCTTGCCTGAAGAAGACCCAGTTTAAGAGGTCGACATGCATTTTGTTTTGTCCTGCGATCTGTATTGTCTGGCGGAGCTAATATCATACCCCTCCTTTTGAAATAGGCTGGTGAAGTTTTCTCGGGAGCACTCGCCGTTTTAACGAAAATGTTGCGCTGGCTGTCTTCAAACAATAACACCAGCCTAACGAGGCTCGACCGATTGGTCTTTTGACAAGCAGGGCAAGTGAGAGGAAAAAAATCTAACAATGAAGATGGATTGACAGTACAGTGGGGAGAAAGCCAAGTATAGGTAAATAAAAAGGGGTGAGCGCAGGTCAAAAGGCAAGTCTTTGCATATCTTCGTTGTTTGATTGGTAGTGGTTGTGTGTGTGTGTGTGCGCGCGCAAGTCCTCCATGCCCAAAAGGGGTCACAGGATTAAAATCTTTGTGTGTGTGTTGTTTGTTTGTTTGTCTTTGCGTCCTGTGTGGATAAAAGACCAAAAGGAGGCACGTTACTTTCAGCGGTGTTTGTTGCGTTCATTTGACGGCTCAGAAATTCCACTTTTTTTTTTTTTTTTTTCAATTTCCGACTGCAATCACTGTACATCCGGTGCCTGAAACTGTACTTTCCCTACTACCTGGGAAAGTCCCTGCACTGGGAAAGTCCCTACCTGGGAAAGTCGCCAGCACACTTCCGATGACTGGCAAGTAGTTAGCTATACCACAACTTTATCAGATGGGGGTCAAGCAGGAGATGGGGGGGGGGGGGGGGGGGGGAGCGGGATGGGAGGACTGGTGTGAGCCGATACCATCTGCCACCCCCCCCCCTCCCCGTTCCTCCTAACCAGCCTCCTGTCCCTGTAATGAAGCCAAAGAAACGCGAATAACCAGTAGGAATAAAAAGGGAGACAAAGGATGGAGGTGGGGGGGGGGGGGGGGGGGGGGGAGAGAGGGCAGGGAGAGAAAGGATGTCGCTTTAAGTCATGACATTGTTGCAATGTCTTTCCGAATGGCATTCTGGTGTGCTTCGTTTCAGTTGGATTCAAACATTCAAAGAAAGAATGGGAAGGGGGGTGGGGGGGGAGTGGTACTGCATATGATGGAACGGATCCATCCTCCTCGTTTTTAAATGCACTCGCCCCCCTGCTTTTTCAGAACTTTGAAGGTGAAAAGCCCTCCCCCTCTCTCTCTCTCTCTCTCTCTCTCTGCCACAAACCCACGCCCCTTTTTGTTTGAAAAATGTCTCTTCAATTCAGTTTCAGTTTCTGACCCTTAAAGCCCAACCGACCGCAAAGGGCCATAATGAGGGCTGTCACCTCGCTGAAGTCAACTCTCAACATGAATTTGAAGTAAGAAAAAAAATCTTTTTTTTTTTTTTTTTTTTTTTTTTGTAAGCCTTAAAATCAGTCATACAGATGAGCGCCCACGTAGCATTGGCCCACCGACGCCAGCCCACGTTTCTCCAGTCCTGTTTGTGTCTTCGACACCCCGACAACAGGAAATGTGGTCCAGTCCAGCGGACAAGGGAGGGAAGCCTTGAGGACCGGTGACGTCGCTAAGGCTGACAGCCGACTTCGTCCGCAACACTGGATTGTAGTAAGGAGAAACTTTTGAGAGAGCTGGACGGCAGAAGGTCTTCAGAGGAGAACACACCCCCTTCCCTCCCCTCCAGCCCCCCCCCCCCCCCCCCCCCCCCCCCCCCCCCCCCCCTCCCGCCCCCCTCAGGCGGAATATTTCGGTCCAGAACTCTTTACACTCTAAGGGGGCCGGGCTGCATCCGGGTGATGAATCCTAGATGACCTTCTGCTGCCAGAATTTTCCTCGGCGCTGCCTGAGTTTGAACCAGCAACTTCTGGATGAATAGGAGTTTCTAGGCGTGTTTTTTTTTTTTTTTTAGGCAGATGTCTTGTCTTACCCACTACACACACATGTGTACATTCACTACACACACATGCATTAAAAAAAAAAGACACAACCAATGTTGGGTAGGCACTCAAGGTCTGACCAGCGCATTGGGCTAATGCGTAGGTCAGACATCTGCTTAGTCGTAGCCACGGGACCCTCTTCTTCAATTCTCTCATCTTAACTGTTAATTCATTTATCCATCAGCTTAAAATCATGTGCAGTGTGGTCTCAAAACTTAGCGGATTTGGTGTCGCGTATAATGGACATGTCCGCACACAGTGACGCCTCCTTGATGAAACTGAAACTGAAACTCTTGTCCACACCGCTACTGGACATCTGCACTAAGTCAGCTGGGCCATCAAAGTCTAATGAAGTTCACCTTTGTTCCTCCTAGGCCAGACCCAGTTGGAACTCTTTTCAGCTGCCTCTGCCATTGCTTGTAAGGCTCTGGTCCTCTTCTTCAAAGAAATCCCGAGCGGTTTCATGAGATCATACGCTGTTGAGTCAGCAAACGCTCTTGTTCCATAGTGCTACCTAGAGTTAGACCTGGTCTCCCAACTAAAGAAAATGCACTACTCGCTCGTAGCTTTCGACAGCCATCCGGTCATCTTCCTCAGCGATGCTGTTGCTGACTCAGTGAACTTGATTCAGACGAACAAATTTTGTCACAATTCCATCCTGTAGCTAGTAATAGTCTGACGTCAGAATGCGTTGCCAGCTCCTCCTGCCTTCCTGATCGTCTCTCGACCAGCTGCTGCCCCCCGGCTCCCTACACTATATGCCTGTCTTCGTCTGTACACCCCTTACCACTCCGCTTGTTCCAACTTCTATGTCGAGGCCTTTTTCTTTTCTTTTTTTTTTTTTTTCTTTTTTTTCTACGAAGCCAGATTCCCTCAAGCTGCTGGCTCGACTGGCCTACTTCTCGGTAAGTCTTGATGTAGATGTGAGCGTGCTCCGCTCTGCTTCCACCAGTCAGAATCGTGTGTTGTGATGACCCTCAGTGGAGTACAATGTCCAGTCTCATGCCACTCTGTAAGACGGTCTCTGGACGGTGTCCCAGTGTGCAAGGTCTGCTGTGCACACCCAGTCTCCACTCCAAACACTAAGCTCCACTGCGCGCGTTCTTGATTTCGCGGCTGCTCCAGGCTATAACTTGTGGCCTCTTACGATGTGGAATGTCGTGGCCGGAGCTTCCGATAGCGTATTGTTCGTCTGGTAGTACTCACCGCATGCGCGATCTCTTTGAGTACTTGCTTTTGTCTCTAGTCCTGGCTCTGTAGAAGACAAATTCTTCGAATATGAAACAGACGATTAATTTTCATCCTGGACTTTGGGGTCAGTGGAAATAGCGCAGTGCCATCTGTCAACAAGGTAACATGTTTTTTTCTCTGTGACAAAAAAATTTAATGTGAAAAAGACAATTTCATCCTGGAATTGGAGTCAGTAAAATAGTTCAACGCTATACCTCAGCAAGGGTAGCAGTTTGAATAGATGAAAACCGCCCTGGCTTTGTGAACAAACAAAAAAATGTTTGAACATGAAAAAGACGATTTTCTCCGAAAATTCGGGGTCCGTGAAATAGCTCAATGCTGTATGTCAGCAAGGATAGCAGTTTGTTTGAATAGATGAAAATCGCCCTGACTATGGGAAAAAAACAAACAAACAACAAACAAACAAATCTTTTTGAATGTAAAAAAAGACAATTTTTTCTCCTGGACTTTGAGGTCAGTAAAACCGTTCAATGCTTTACATCATCAGCAAGGATAGCAGTTTGTTTGGAGAGATGAAAATCGCCCCGACTGTGAAAAATGATTTTTTTTTTTTTTTAATGCGAAAAAGACGATTTTATCCAGGAATTGCGGTCAGTAAAATAGTTCAGTTCTATATGTCAGCACAGAAGGGGGGGGGGGGGGGGGGGGGGGGGGGGGGGGGGGAGAAAAGACACATCACGAACAAAGTCAAACAATCGTATTAAAAAAAAATCATAATTATCTGAAAAAGACAAGAGCAACAAAAACAAGTGTACAGCAACACCATTGACATTTTAAGGTAGAGATCATTAGATTGTATGGAGAGCACCAAGCAGCCACCTTGATTTTTCACTTCCACTTTTTGTTTCATTAACACAGAAAAAAAAGAACGATAGAAAAAAGGTAAAGTGTGTCTCTCTCACACACACACACACACACACACACACACACACACACACACACACACAGAGAGAGAGAGAGAGACAGACAGACAGACAGACAGACAGACAGACAGACAGACAAACACACACACACATGCATAAACAAACTCTCTCTCTGTCTCTCTCTCTCTCTCTCTCTCTCTCTCTCTCTGTCTCTCTCTCTCTCTCTCTCTCTCTCAAACACCCACACACACCACAGACACCACACACACACACACACACACACACACACACACACACACAACACACACACACACACCAGACAAGGGGGCTAACACTTACGTAAGACAACTACAGACAAAGTGACTTTGCGACATATAAGCCCACACAGTCTTCTTCAGACATGAAAACAAAAACGTACACAAGACCAACAATCATTCCCACAGAGATGACCATCGGCACAATACTGACCAGTAACAAGCCCTAACAGAAAGTATAGTACAGACATAATTCCTGAAAAGGCCGTCGGCCAGACACGGTGAGAGACATCACAGACGTCACAGGACAAAACACAGAATGATACTCTTCAGCCTTAATGACCGCCGGCAGAAGGAGATAAAACTGGTGACTAGGTCAGGTAACCCCGAACATGCTGGAGACAGCAACGTTGCCAAGGATGGTCAGAACAGCTCAGTTGGTAGAGCGCCGGACTCGTAACCTCGGTGATCCTGGGGTTTGCGGGTTCGAATCTCTGCTGGGCAGGTTTCGGTACAGGGGGGATTTTTCCCTCAGAGTTAACATTGGTTCTGATTCTATTTCCCAAAGAGTGTTTCCAATGAGACTGTAAACCGAGGTTCCCTGTTGTGAACGCACGCGTAACATCTTGCACACAGGTAAAATCCCATCACCAGCTTTCGGAAGAGAAGGCCAGTTTGGCCGTTGGTATGGGTGACACGTTACACATACGATGCACCCTGCGTGAGAATTGAAAGAATGAAGGAAGTAAGGAAAACTGAGTGAACGATATTGAATTATATGGACTGCATAATTATTATAATCCATGCAAGCGTTTCGAGGCGTAGCATGAATTTGAGCCTTAGACTGGTATTAAACTGACATAGATCATTTAATTTGAGGGGTTTCTTTCCGATGACACCGTTCGCAATGAAAAAAAAAAATATGTTCCCGCTTACTTGGCCTCACAGTTCAGGCTTTCGCACACACACACCGTGACCCTAATCTTTGCTCCAGTAGATTTGCCCAAAGTCGCCCCACTCTTTGCATTTTAATTCCATCTGTCTGCTTGGAAGCACCTGGTATAATCATGTTTTGAGGAGCGTATGAAAGAAAAGGAGAATTCAACTTCCATACACCCAAACATTCTCAACAATCATCTTTCTTTTACTGTCTCTTGTTTTATTCTGTGTGCTCAGTGACGTCATTTCTGCGGGCGATTCGGTATCGTAAAAAGCAATCGTTTGGAGTTATGGGCGTGTATTACATTTCTTCCATCACGGGAGCAAGCGTTTATTTACTTATTTATCATTTATTCTAATCGTACCTATCTATGAATACTGGACTCTTTACTGATTCACTTATATATATATATATATATATATATATATATATATATTATATATATATATATATATATATATGTATTATATATCATATATTCTAATCGTACTTATCTATGAATACTGGACTCTTAAAAAAAATTTTTTTAAGGCCTTGGCACATTAATTTGTGCAGCCAAATGCGGAACGCAAGGGGCATTCAGAGGCCGTGGGAGGGAGGAGCCACTTCAGAGGCGTGGGAGGGGAGACCACTTCAGAGGCCGTGGGAGGGGGGGACCACTTCAGAGGCTGTTTAAGGGGAGGCCACTTAAGAGGCTGTTTAAGGGGAGACCACTTCAGAGGCTGTTTAAGGGGAGGCCACTTCAGAGGCTGTTTAAGGGGAGGTCACTTCAGAGGCTGTCTAAGGGGAGGTCAGTTCAGAGGCTATATAAGGGGAGACTACTTCAGGGGCTGTCTAAGGGGAGGTCACTTCAGAGGCTGTTTAAGGGGAGACTATTTCAGAGGCTATGTTAAGGGGAGACTACTTCAGGGCTGTCTAAGGGGAGGTCACTTCAGAGGCTGTTTAAGGGGGAGACAGCGTCAGAGGCTATGTGAGGGGAGGCCACTTTAGAGGCTGTTTAAGGGGAGACCACTTCAGAGGTTGTTTAAGGGGGAGACACTTCAGAGGCTGTTTAAGGGGGAGACCACTTCAGAGTGTCACACTGTCACTTTTGCACACACGCATTCATGACAGCATTTACTCCATACGCACACGCAATCTTTCCAGTCAACCAAAAGGCGCACTACCGAATGTTTTTTTCTCCCCCTCTCCTTCAGGGAAAACAGTTTACTAAATCACATCAAACAATTTATAAACAGATTTTATACATGTATCTCTCTTTTCCTACACACTGAGAGATAAACTAATTCATTCAAGATTCTATAAAGTCATGGCCTTCACATCACATTAGCCCAAGATCCAGACCAGGAGAATAAATAATTCTTGCAATCATTGATGCCATGCCTGCACCAGATATATGACTCGCCCCTTACTGTCTGATTCCCTGTCTCTCTCAGAATCGTGTCGCCCCTTGATTCTCCCGTCACTGGAGATATGAGTTCGACTCCTCTCCTGGAGTCTTTATTTGCTGGGCTGAATACCGGTGTGTTCCCCACACCATGGCCATCTTTAACCACCTCACGGGGTGAAGAGTGAAAGGTGAAGGGCTGAAACACGAATAAGGTTCGTGTAAGTAACCTGCTTCCCAAGTCATCATATTTCTTTCTTTCTCTTTTCTTTAGGTTTTCCCTGTAGCTTTCCCCAACTATCTATGGCTCACCTGGTTAATGACTGGTCAGCAGTGAGGACCAGCGTCCTGACAGGTTCGAGTCTCTAGGCCATTGCTGGGCTAAAACTGATTCTTTCCTCCCTCCTCTAGTGAGTGCATACTCAGTGTTCAAAACATGACCAGCACCTTACCAGCCCTTATTAAACTATCTCTCAGTGGTCACTTTCACCCAATGACCACCCTTCTTTTGTTAATGAGTAAACTCACAATTATTTGGGGACGCCCGCTACACTAGTCAAGCCACTGAATATTCTCCTTTTTAGTTGTGGCATGGGGAAATGATTCATATCACTAAATACATGTGATGGAGCGTCACATGCCTTGATGTGAGGCTACGTCACATGACACAGAGGCTGTGTGAGTTGTAGGCAAAGAAGCATTGCAAGGATTGCTGTGAAACCATGCAGCACATATGTACACAGGCAGGTGCACATGATTCTATCATGTACACACGAGCGCGCTCGCATGCGCGGACACAACACACACACACACACACACACACACACACACACACGCACACGCACGCGCGCACACGCACGCACGCACGCACGCACGCACGCACGCACGTACGCACGCACACACACACACACACACGCACACACACACACACACACACACACACACACAACACACACACACACACATCCCATGGTATGATCAGCATATTCCTCTGTCCTTTTGTCTATAATACAACTTTAAATGAATTGGCAAGCATGAAATTATAAGTTTGAAAAAAATAGCGCCATGCTCACATGCGCGCTCACACTAACCCACGCACACACACAACACCACACACACACGCACACGCACACGCACGCACGCATACACACACACACACACACACAACACACACACACACACACACACACACACACACACACACACACATAACACACACACGACGCACCACATCACTCACTCACTCCTCAACGTACACCAAACCCAAAAACAGATTGATGCGAACACCGAACCAAAGCGATCCTATGGACCAGCAGCAGTTCTTTCACCATCATGCTATTGAACAATTATCGCCCATATTCAAGTGAAGAACTCGCATATCTTTATTATCTACGAATGCTTACGCCCAGCTTCCAGCGAATCAAGCCGACAAAACGCTCATACACGGACTTTAATGGCTGCCATTTCGCTGGTAATTCGTTTTAAAACGGTCACAGGACCAAGGTTTTGTTGTTTGTTTTGTTTTTTTTTTTTTTCCCGTTCGTTTTTTTTTTTGTCCCATCTCAATGGATTAATAACTTTGCACTTTAACGTACTGGGACTATAAACCGGGTTCCGGTGGAAGCACGTAACATCTTGCCCCGTAAAATCCATCCCAAACTTTGGAAAGGGAAAAAGGTAGTTTGGCCCGTTGGTTTGGATGAACGTGCCCTTTAGCATGCCCCTTTCCCCCGAAGATGGGTAGGGCTGCCTTAATGGCGGGATAAAAAAGGGGTTCATACAAAAAAAAACCCCACTCCCTGGCTTTCGGGAGTGTCCGCGGAGTATCAGCCTGGTACGCAGAAAAAAAGAAAGAAAAAGAAGATGGGAAAAAACAAGGGGTTTTGTTTGTTTGTTTGTTTTTCCATCTCGTTTCTTTTTTTTTTTATGTGATCGTGGAATGAGGAGATTAAGTGTGCTAGGATTTCCTTTTTGGTAGAGCTAATGAAGGGCTGTCTCTAGCTTCCTTTCAAATATGCCCCGGCGTCAACCAGGCCCGGGAAAACAGGCACTGCAGTTTGGTCAGAA
>CM031624.1:21805688-21818188 GCA_018398815.1 Conus ventricosus
AAGACTATATGAGTACATCGTAATGATGACTCCAGCAAGTAAACAGCGGTTTAAAACAGCCATGACACACAAAGTGTTGGATGCATCCTAAGATGACAAATGAATCCATATCCTGGCATAGCTGCATCGCACAATAGCCTACAGGATAAGAAATGTCTTACTAAAAACAGAACCAAGATCACGTGTTAGATAAATTTGGGGGAACAAAACAGAGCTGAATAAGACTATTGAAAAAAAAAGAAAGGAATGATTATGAGTTTATCATTATGATGAATCAAGTAAAACAAAAATAGCAACAACAACAACAAAAACGAAAAAAGGCATTAAAACAGCAATAAAAAACAAGTTTTTGGATGCAACAGATGATAAATAAAGAACTTGTTCTCTGGCATTATTCGCTGCGTCGTACGATAATTTACAGGATGATGAATATATATATATATATACGAATGCCTTGCTAGATACAGAACTAAGATCACACACACACACACACACACACACACACACACACACACACATATATATATATATATATCACGAACAGTATAAAAATGTCCTTTAAAAATCCAAAGAGCTCAACGTCTAGGGAGCAACATCTGTTAGATATCTGAAGAGAGCAAGAGGCAAGAGGCTCGAGGCTCGAAACAAGCTTGTTGATTTTAGCACTTCATTTTATAAATATTTTTAACAGATAATATATTATATATATATATATATATTATATTTATATATATTATATATATATATATATATATATTATATATATATATATATATTGGGGGAAAAAAACCAAATCAGAGCTAAGCAAGTCTCCAGGAGTATATAAACATATATATATAAACATTGAAGAAACAAAACAAGATGCAAAGCATATAATGAGATATTCCATAAAGAGGAAAATCCGTTTTGGGCCGTTATAGCCGTTAGTAACGGCTATTCTGGTAAACATCGGCCATCATCTGTGACCCAAAATGAACATACCTACAAATTTTCTGAACGATCGGCCAAGTACTTTCTGAGATATTCCATAAAGAAGAAAAAACCGTTATGGGACGTTATAGCTGCTAGTAACGGCTATAACGGTAAAATAAAACATCAGGCATCATCCGTGACCCATAATGAACAATGCTACAAATTTTCAGAAAGATAGGCCAAGTACTTTCTGAGATATTCCATAAAGAAGAAAAAACCGTTATGGGATGTTATAAGCCTTTAGACTAACGGCTATAACGGTAAAGATAAAACACCGGGCATCATCCGTGATCCATAATGAACATACCTACAAGTTTTCAGAAAGATCGGCCAAGTACTTTCTGAGATATTCCATAAAGAAAAGAGAAAAAAAAACACGTTATGGGCCGTTATAGCCGTTAGTAACGGCTATTCTGGTAAGATAAAACATCGGGCATCATCCGTGACCCATAATGAACATACCGACACATTTTCAGAAAGATCGGCCCGGAAGTTTTGTCTGGAGCGGTGGAACACATTTTGACCACGGACGAACGGACAGACAGACATACAGACAGACAGACTGTGACGTTTTTAATAAGACCCCATTCATAAATGATGGTTGAATGCTCAGGCAAGAACGATAGACCGAGTAGGAAAGTCAAGCTTTCGTCACACCCTTCACTTTCTTTCTACAGATGGAATCAGAGGTTTGATTTCGATAACAACAACTGAATTTAATAAAGTATGAATAAAGATGATGATGATCTGCAGTGAATATGTCGTATGGTTGCTTTGAATGCTGATATCCGTTTGTTCCCTATGAAATGAGTTACACACAAAAGAAATTGATCATGCACATATACTAATAACAACAAAGTCACTGTCCTTCTCCTCTTGGCTTCTTGCAGTAGCACAAATATCGACTGTCCGCTTGTGCTACAAAAATATCTTCCGGAGAATGCACGCAGAATATAGTTATACACAAGAGAAAAAAAATATACAAGAAAATGTCTGAGTGTGTTGTAGCGTGCTTGAATGTGGAGGGATGTGTTTAAATAATTTGCACTCAGCTTCACGGAATCCTGTGATGTTCCGGAGTTCCGTTGATGCTTAGAGTCCTCCTCCGGATTCCGGTAAGGTTGTCACACCAGCACGTTCCTCTCAACGAAGAATGCAGCAGGATAGAGATGTGTGATGAAGATGAAGATAAAGATGCGGAGATATGTGCAGGTTCGACGTAAAAGAAAAGAGTGCGAAAGGAACCTGCAAGATAACAATTGTCTTAGATCTTGCACTATAGTGGCACATCACTATTCACCATTACACGCTCTAAACACACTTTACAATTGCACTAGCTTGCTCTATCATTTACAATTGATTTCCTTCAAAAATTTGCTTTACGATATAACTCGTTAACAAAGAAGGAAAGTGTACATGAATATTCCAAGCTGCCTTGACTGAGTTATTCCCCAAGGCTTAATGCTTGATGAATTACAATTATATTTAATCCTTGAACAGATTAAATCAAATGGCGTCAATCTTCATATTTTACAGATCGCTTAGATCTGAGAAAATGTTTCGTTCATAACTTGAACTCGTTTACGATTCTTTAAATAATAAAACTGCATTCACACAAATATCACATCTTCTAAATATGGTTGCATACAACGGTGAGCTGAAATAGAATTTACATAATATGGATTAGTACATTGCAACACGATATGATGAGAGCAAACAGATGAAATGACAGCTCTACGATCAATCATACGTGTTGACTGGTAAACCTGAAATATTTAATTCAGAGCATATTAAATAATTGCGCGCCACAAAATATTATTGAACCGGTAGATGTGCCTCAATGCGATTACATTGAAATAAATTTTGTTGCGCTATACGAAAAAAAATGATTTAGCCTATCTACCTCAACACAGTCTTTTAGTCGCCACAGTTTTCGACTCGCCACGGAACGATGAGACTCGTTCACGCCTTCCCGTAAAGGATTGTGGATGCTGTCGAATGCTCTGTGGTGCCCCCTTCAGTCCGGCCTCGACTGATACCTTCAAAAGGTTTCTTGCTCTCGAATAATTAGACCTTTTCTACGGAGCCAATTCCACGACGTCGGGCTGTCCAAGATGGTAGATGCAACGGTTATATTTACTGCACATGCGCGGACAGAGAAACCACTGACACTTGGACGGTCGCGATTGGTCAGTACGACGGTTTTCGATGCCTACAATTGTAAATTATTTTTATTATTAATACAAATGCAAGTCTGCATGACGCTTGAAATTATAAACGTACTGCCGTAAAGCAAAAACTAACAATTAGTTTTGTCGTTTGGACATAGAAATATTAATCCAGCGCAGAGCGAATAGACGTCATGTATCGATTGCGTCATTTTCTTAATGAAAATCACCCGAGCTTATGAATGAATGTCACACAGACAGACAGACAGACACACACACACACACACACATACACACACACACACACACACAGCATATCTTTGTTCCCATGGTAAAGTACTCTCTGTTCTATAAGAACTGGGAGTACAATCAGCGGGGAGAAGCAAGTGTACAGGTGTATATCGTTTGTAAAGCAGCATGAAAACAGCCATCTGACACGACGTTTTGGATACAGCCGATGATGATACAATAGATACTCTGGCATTGTTCGCTGCGTCGTTCCAGTAGTTGACAGGACTGTCCCTGGCCAATTCCACCCAAAGGCTTCCATCGCGTCTTGTGTCTTGTAAGCAGCTGGCATTTTGTCAGCACAGTGGCGGGAAGTGAGCGCAAAACATGCATGCATGACCTTTCGTCAAGGTCGGTCGATCTAGACCGGGGTCGAAGGACACTCGACACGGCATGAATCGCTCGCTCTATCGACCCAAAGAGAATGGCAACGCAACAACAAAGACGCGCGCGCGTGCGCGCTTGTGTGTGTGTGTGTGTGTGTGTGTGTGTGTGTGTGTGTGTGTGTGTGTGTGTGTGTGTGTGAGAGAGAGAGAGAGAGAGAGAGAGAGAGAGAGAGAGAGAGAGAGAGAGAGAGAGAGAGAGAGAGAGGCAGTACCGCAACGAAGGCGCACGTGCGCGCATGAGAGTGTGTGTGTGTGTGCGTGTGTGTGTGCACGCGCGAGGGGGTGTGTGTGTGTGTGTGTGTGTGTGTGTGTGTGTGTGTGTGTGGTGTGTGTGTGTGTGTGTGTGGGGCAGTGAAAAGGGGACAGACACAGAGGGGAGACAAACAGGCAGAAAGATAGCGGGGACCGCAACAAAGGCAAACGTGCGCGGATGTGTGTGTGTGTGTGTGTGTGTGTTTTGTGTGTGTGTGTGGGGTGTGTGTGTGTGTGTGTGTGTGTGTGTGGTGTGTGCACGCGCGCGCGCGCGCGCGCGTGAATGTGTGTATGTGTGTGTCTGTGGATAAAGAGAGAGAGAGAGAGAGTGAGGGGAGAGGGAGGGGGAGAGTGAGAGAGAGAGAACAAGGCGCACGTGGGCACATCATCATCTTTGATTTAAGTCTTTTCACCCAAAAGGTGATATTAGCCCAAAATAAATAATATCAAATAAAATAATAGATGTATTGTAAAATAAAATAAATTAAATGAATAAAATAAATTGATTAAATAAAAATAATAATAGAAAACTAAACAGGATTGAATAATAAAGAAATGTGTGTGTGTGTGTGTGTGGGGGGGGGGGGGGGGGGGGGGGGGGGTATGTGTCACTGGATGGGTTTGTATTGTTTGTGGTGAGGGTTGTTTTAGTGCCCTTTTAGTGATAGTAGAAAAATCTGTCCTTCACCCTTTCTTTCTGTCCTTCACGTATTAACCTATTCTACTAGTACATTGCCCAGATCTGATACATTATAAAGTATCTATAGATTTGGACTGCAATCAATTCAAGTTTGTGCGGTCCACAGCCCACCCCAATCATGAAAGCCACCCCAGGATAGCCACCGTGTAAAAGTTCGATCCCGAAATTTCTCGAGTTTGGTTTTGAAAAATTGACTTGCATACTGCATAGAATATTCAGACTGTTTTAAATATCTTAAATCTAAAAGTAATAAATTCCCAATGTGTCCTACTATCTTAACAATTAACAGATATATTTAATAACGCAGGAAAAGAACAACAATAAATCAAAATCAAAGAAAATACCAACAGGATGGAATGCAAATTTGGGAAAAAATTTTTAAAAGTAAAAGTCATTTTACAATTTTTTCAATGGATAATGGCTCATAAGGTAGCAGCACGCCCCTAAAGTTTTAGTAATGAGTGCTTTAATTTCGGGAACTGTGTGGAGTAAATGCCTTTATTGTAATCTGGTTTCAACTTTACAATTTACATCTTTAGAAAATTTTGTTCTAAAAGCATTTAGACGAAGTTTAAACATCAAGTTATATATGTCTGGATTTTGTATTTACTAAGTTTTGTCAAGAGTAACTTTGAATCTGCGTTTGGTTCATTTACCCTTTTTTAATACAATTTTGTGAATTATTGACTTTAGATATTTTTTCAATAGGGTTTTTAGCATTCATGTAATCTAACTTTTATTCAGCTGTATTGTTCCTTCAACATTACGCGCTGCTCTTTTAGCTGCTCGGTCAACCACTTCATTTAATATATCCCATAATGTGAAGGTCCCAAATTTAAAAAAGTGTACTGATATTTTTAGTTGATAACTGATGTATTGCATGTTTTATTTTCTGGGATTCATTTCGAGACGCGTTTTAATATTTTGACATTTGATTGCTTGTAGTGCGATTTCGAATCGACCATTAATAACACTTTACGTTTGGGCCAGTTTTTTGGGAAGATCTTGATATGCTGCGCCGCTTTAATATTGCTACCAATTCGCAGTAAAAATGGATTTAATGATCACTGATATGATACTGTTTTACTCTGTTTAGTGAAGGAATTACAAATGCTGCCCTGTCTTGCCATTCTCGAGGACAGATCCGTCTGTATATACTTTAATATGATCTTTTAATGACTCTCCATGTGAAAATTTTATCAATTTTTTAAATTATTCGGTGATTGATCTTTGTTTTTATCTATAGGGGTCTATTTCAAAATTAGGTTTAACTTGTTCCCATGATGGAACTGGCGAGAAAGAAGGCTTCATGGCAACCTCTTTTCTTTTAAATCTGCAGAGTTAATTTATATCCCAGACATATGTTTTTATTGGTTGTAGAGAATGTATATATTTTGCTTTTTAACAAAATCATGTTGCGAGTCCGATTTACTTCTTTTTTTTTCTAGGGTATCATTTTGCAGATGATTTTAATACATATTTTGACGCACAAACTTTTCTGTGGTTATCAAGTGGTAGAACACCCGCTTCCTTATAAGTCCCTAAATTTGAAGCATGAGATGGTACACCAAGGGTAATTTATAGGCTTTACAATCTATATTTGTAGTTTGTTTAACAATTTCTTTGGAGCACTAAAAATATTTCCTGAGCATAGTTAACCGTTTAACGCACAAAGGGAATTTGCAAGGGACACAAGCGCTCTAGTATCTTGGGCCCAGTGTTGTTTTCTTATAATTTTGAGAAAATTTAAAGCTTCCTTGCCTTGTTTAGTTGTGTAATCTATATGTTGAGTCCTTTAGGTTTTGACGAAAGATAAACTCCCCGAAATTTTACGGTTTGTGCATAATTAATGACATTTCCATTGATTGTGAAAGTTGGGAGTTTTTCTGGGTTGCACCCAGCATTAATTAGTACTTATTTGTTTTTTCAATGATTTTATTCAAAACCATTCTCTGTCATAAACATATTGATTTTATCTAGTTCACGTTGATATACTTTTTTTGTTTTAGTTTAATACTCTAGCTGGGGTGTTACGTTTTATTGTTACCTTCATCCACATACAGATGTCGTCTGCTTTCTGAGCCAAACTGTTTTCTTTAGATAAATTATTTGGTAAATCTGCTATTAATATATTTAAACAAAATAGGTGAAATAACAGAGCCTTGAGGAAGACCCCTGTGTAGTTTTCTGGGTTTTGAATAGTGTTTCCAACTCTTACTTGTATGAATTCGTTCTGATAAAAAAATTCGCTATGTAAAATTTTACCGTTACCTAATTATTCCAATTTTTAAGTTTTTGTAAAAGTTTGTTATGCCTACTTGGTCATAAGCTTTTTTACATCGAAAAAAAGGTTGCAAGAATATTTTTTCGCCTGGCAAAACTGTTGCTTTACTTGTGTCGTTAGTTTTACCAGATGATCAATTTAGATCGACCTTTTCGAAAGCCTGCTTGATTTATAGGTATAATGCCTTGTTTTTACAGAAAAGAACTAAGTATCTAAAACGATTTTTTCCATGAATTTACTTGATGAGATGTAAACGCAATAGGGCGATTAGCTACTTTTATCTGTTCTAAATTTTCCTGTTTATGTATAGGAATAACAACTGAATGTTTCCAGATTCGAGGGAATTTCACCAGTCGACCAACATTTTTGTTGAAGTACATAAAAAAATTTTGACATTGTTTGGTATAAAGCCTTGCATTTCATTCGATATTTCCCCTCTAGTCAACAGTTTTTTTCTTTTTGCTAGCTTGAAATGTTTTCTTTAACTTCATCCAGTGTAATATCGGCATTTACATAACTGTTTCTTGTAGGCATACTGCTGTCATCATTTGTTGTGGATTTGTTTTTCTCTTGTTTTCTCTATTTTGTTTACCTTCTGCTGATAACCTGTATTTATATGGTTGCAAACATTCAGCAAATGCTTCTGCTTTTTCTTTCCGTTACAAGGTAGATCTGAAGTTTCCCGTTTTATTGGACATTGTGGTTAAATATTTTTCCATTTTTCATTTGTTTTCATTTTTTCCCATACTTTTTGCATATCTTTATGACTGTAAACTTCGTTAGCACAGAAAGATGACCAGTTATTGTTTTTTCGCTTGTTTCATTTATTCTGTTTGCTTTATTTTTTGCCTGTTTAGACTCTAAATGATTTGGGAGAGATTTGTCCTTTAAGTTAAAATTATTAATTTCATCCATTTTTCAACTCTAGCCTTTCACAGTCCTGTTCCACCAGATATTTTCCCGAATGTTTATGAGACTTTTTTGATTTACATTTAGGGTTTGACTCATTTGCTGCGTTCAGAATTGCATTTGTAAATAATGAATACAAATCATTAACGTCTTTATCATTTATGTTTTAACATAAAATGTTGACAATAAATCTGAAAAATTTTTCCCAGTTAGCAAGTTTGTATTTGTATTTTGGTATTTTATCCTCAGTTGGATCGGTGGATCTTATATTTGTTATCTCAAAACTAGTAATAACAGGGATATGATCACTATGTAGGTTATCATTTAGTGTACTCCACTCACAAATTGGTGCTAGATTGGTGCTAGATCTGGAGAAACAAGAGTTAAATCAATAGCAGATGCTCTATGATAAGGATTACCGTCATTCAGGAGATATAAACTTGCATGAACAATATTATCAATAAAACGATTACGTGGGCACATGTGTGCGGGTGTGTGTGTGTGTGAACTGGATCGCAATATAGGGGCACGTGCGCGGATCTGTGTGTTTGTGTGTGTGTGTGTGTGTGTGTGCGCGCGCGTGCGTGCGCGCGTGCGTGCGTGCGTGTGTGTGTATGTGTGTGTGCGTGTGTGTGTGTGTGTGTGTGTGTGTGGTGTGTGTGTGTGTGTGTGTGTGTGGTGTGTGTGTGTGTGCGTGCGCGCGTGCGCGCGCGCACGCGTGTATATATATATATGTGTGTGTGTGTGTGTGTGTGTGTGTGTGTGTGTGTGTGCGTCAGTTTATGAGTGTGTGTGTGTAGAGAGAGAGAGAGAAGAAACCTAAGAACAGAAGGAAAGCATGACTGTTCACCCATTACCTCCAGCGCTTCTGAACCCGCTGTTGTGCGCAGCTCTACTGTAGACGTCTTTTTTAGCCAGGGACCGTACAGAAAAGGGATGCGCAGCTGGCCGGCTTCCCCTTCTCTGAGTCACTAACGAAGTACTGAAAGGGGCGGGCCCACCAACTAGTGCGTACGAACTTCCGGTGTCGGTGGTAACATGGAGTTTGGCAGCCAAAACATCGTTGAGGTAAGCATTCTTTTTCCATAATTCAGCGGTTGTTATGCGTTTACTATAGGACATGTGTTATGACTTTGTGTTGTGGAGGAATGTAGAGTGCGAAACCTATCGACATGTGCAAGTAATTACCCTATAACTGATAACGCGGCCAAAAGTTTACTCGGCGTACAAGCGTGTAAACAAACCATGCCTGTGCTCGAAGATACGCTAGTCATGTGTAGTTGTGCTCGCGCAGCTTGAGTCTTTCATGTCTCCCTTCTTGTATGCATTGATGTACAGCTGGTTGCTATATTTTTCAGTACTTTCGTAGATTCAGTCTTCGTTTTGGTTATTTAGCGGGTATTGCTGGTTCATTTGTAGGAAACAGAAGCGACTGCAGTGAACACTGCTCAGCCTGTGCAATGGCAGAGAAACGAACACCGAAAACCAGTCGCTGATTCAATCAAAAAGGGCAAGCGAACCACAGCCAATGTTGGTAAGTTAATTCAACTAACTACTCTCTCTCTCTCTCTCTCTGTGTGTGTGTGTGTGTGTGTGTGTGTGTGTCTGTGTGTGTGTGTGTGTGTCTGTGTTGTGTGTGTGAAAGACTGAGAGAGAGAGAGAGAGAGAGAGAGAGAGAGAAGAGAGAGAGAGAGAGACTAAATGTGTTATGACATGTTTACTGACTTTTTAATACATCAACAGTGTGGCAACATCAACAAAGACAACACTCAAAATAATTACATAGTGGTATGCATCACATTATGATGCTCTCTCTCTCTCTCTCTCTCTCTCTCTCTCTCTCTCTCTCTCTCCTCTCTCTCTCTCTCTCTCTCTCTCTACACACACACACACACACACACACACACACATAACACACACACACACACACACACACACACACACACACACACAATTCAGAACGTTGATGATTTTTTTAACCTTTTCAGATTACACCAGACCTTGTCAGTGAAGTGTGCAGCTGAATGCAAGCAGACAAATGCCTTCCGGTGAGACAAGACAGTCGGAATATTTCTGTATGTAAATACAAAATTTTTTGTTTTGCATATCAAAGCAAGGGACTTTGGTCATCTGATACCAAATAAATAAGAATGACTCCTTAACCTCTGTGTTTGTGTGTGTGTGTGTGTAAATATATATATAAATATATATATATAATATATATTATATATATATATATATATATATATATTTTATATATATAGTTAAAGTTAAAAGAGGAATCTTAAAACTATCTACAAATTTGTTTCAAGCGTGTTGCGCTGTCATCAGGATATATATATATATATATATAATATATATATATATATATATATATATATATATATATATATATGTGTGTGTGTGTGTGTGTGTGTGTGTGTGTGTGTGTGTGTGTGTATGTGTGTGTGTGTGTTAGAGAGAGAGAGAGAGAGAGAGAGAGAGAGAGAGAGAGAGAGAGAGAGAGAGAGAAGAGAGAGAGAGAGAGGAGAGAGAGAGAGAGGAAGAAAAGAGAGAGAGAGAGAGAGGTCTAAAAGGCTTTGTAGTCTACTGATGAAACCTGTGACGTATGGGTTGACTACATCATGCAAGTTCAAGAGTACATGTACATCAATTACTATTTGTGTGTATAACAAAAAAGACGATGTGTTCTGCCTTTACCGTGACTTCAGAAATTACCACGCACACACATAAACATGCACTGACACACACACATAAACATACCTCTCTCTCTCTCTCTTCTCTCTCTCCCCTCTCTCTCTCTCTCTCTCTCTCTCTCTCTCACACACACACACACACACACACACACACACACACACACACACACACAGAATGGAAAACTGTTTACTTCAATGAGCGGCCCTTGTAAAACAACCAACACTTGGACATCACTGAATTTTGGATGCCCGAACTTAATTGTCATTACAGAAACCTATTCGATGAAATACTGCTATTAACTGAACGATATAGAGTCTATGCTCAGACTTAACAGTTTGAAGCAAGAATCCTTGAAATGACGGGAGCAAATTGTAGCCCTGTCGGGTTGAACGATTTATCTTGTCTGTTGATACTGTTGATCAGCTGCATTCTCCACTCATCGTTCGTACCTTTCGCCGGTAATTTGTGAAATGTAAGCCCTTTGTGTTTAGATTTCTGGGCGGGACAGCCAACAATGGCACAGTTTGCACCCCCCATATTAGATGCGATGTGTTTTGTACAAGAAATTGGAGTGTTCATGCGAAAAACGAGATTTACACCGTCCGACACGCGTGTTCCACACATTGTTTACTCGCTAGAAGCTGCCACCGGAAGTTCTTTACGCCCAAGTTCGGCCGTCTGCTCGCGAGCAGTACTTCGCGCGGCCCATCTGGTCTTGTTAGTCCCTTTGCTGTACGGTCCCTGGTTTAGCGAAATGAATAATGTAGCCTCCCTGGGCTCCTAACAAGAAGACAAGAGACGGCATTGAAAACACGCGGGTGGCGAACAAGCACAACGCAAATGTAACAATACAGCAATCTCCTAGAAACAGTAGGCCTTACAATGCAGCAATACCGACTAAAATCATGAGAATTTTTTTTTACATTTTTCATCCGTGATGCCCAAAACTGTAACAATTGTTATTTCTTCTTCTTCTTCTTCTTTGTTGTTGTTGTTGTTGTTGTTGTTGTTGTTGTTTTCTTTACTTTTCTTTTCTTTTCTCTCTTTTTGTTCGTTTGTATCTTCAGCATAATACGAACGATGTAGCGATTGTTGTATTTTTCGTCAAGACGGCTGCTTTCAAAATTGTTGTTTTGATATTACTTTTGGCCAAATTTTGTCTATAGAAATGTAAGCTGCAAAACAACAACAACAACAACAACAACAACAACAACAACAACAACAACAAACAGCCCAAAAAGAATTTAGAAAATGTTGGTTACCGCATCGTGCCATCTTTGTTGAAACTGAAGAACACTGTGGATATACTTCAAGTGGGACAAATGGCCTTATGTTCAATATGTAAATTCTGATTTATCAGTAAAATAAATTTCTTTTCTTTTCAACTGAAAAAGGGCACTTAAAAGAAAAGTATTATATATATATATATATATATATATATATATATATATATATATATATATGTTTTGGGGGGAGGGTCATGTATGTGTGCATGTTGTGTATATCCATGTATGTGCATCTGTCTGGCTTATATATGTATTGCTTTTATATTCTAATGTATGGTTTGCATATGTTGGTTAATTAACATGGTTACATTGTTTATTTGGACCATATGTTACATTGTTTATTTGGACCATATGTTGGCATTGTATTTGATTATCGGTGGTGATTAGGGGCTGTAACTCTTTGTTAAAAAGAAAAGATTCTTCACCGCAAGGGGGGAAAAATTGCCCCCCCCCCCCCCCCCCCCTTTACAGTATAAGGAATAACTTTTGAGTATGTCTTGCGGATATTGCCATTTTTAGGTTTTCAGAAAGCTGATAGCAGTATGGTATTTACGTTTG
>CM031624.1:21823188-21825688 GCA_018398815.1 Conus ventricosus
TGTGTGTGTGTGTGTGTGTTTGTTGACTTTACCGTTATCATATTTCTTTTCTTTCTTTTTTTAAAAAGTTATATCACTCTGTCGTATATTTCAGTGAGAGAGAGAGGAGAGAGAGAGAGAGAGGAGAGAGAGAGAGAGAGAGAGAGAAGAGAGACAGACAGACAGACAGACAGAGACAGAGAGGAGAGAGAGAGAGAGTGCCGGGGGAGCAGTTCTCTTCTCCTATCTTCGGTTGATATTGTTTTGCATTCTTTACATCGGATATTTTGTCTCTTGGCGGTGGATTTGCTACATTGAAAAGTGCTGGTACTTCACTCTAAATCAGTCGACAGTTTTTGCGGGTGTGGTCCATGAACTGATTGGTTTCAAAATGCTCAGAACGAATAGAGCAGTTTGCATGAAGGTACGCAGCTGATCTTCACGCCTACAGTTCTGAACCCATTTCTTGCATCTGTAAAAAAACACAAAAAGAATGGCGAAACTCAGCCAGTGTCCTTTGCCCACTTGTACTGAATTTAGCACGCAGACAGCTTGGATTTCTTTTAACTCTGCTTTGAGCATCTTCTTCTTGTAATTCTTTGAGAAGAGAAAGGTATGCACCAAACGTTTCCCACCTTGCGATTCATGGTCTCACCCACCATCTTCGATTTTTTGAAAATTCTTCAATTGTACGCAAGTGACCAAAATGATTCAAATAGCGCAGACTAAAATTTCTTCTTCAAAGCCCATGTTCAGAGAGTACTGAGCGCCGCGGCCTGTCCAGCAGCTGTGCAGACGCTTGCCGGCTGGACTGGAGGAAGTCAACGAGGGATGTTGTTTAGATTTCCGTCAACAAACCGTCACTGCCGTGTCAAACAACCGCATTCCATTCGCTGGAGAGGGTTTTCCAGCGTAGTGTGTTGCCAGCTTTCAGTGAGCAGTCTGTTGTTTACCAAAATCGCACGTGCGCCACGCGCTCTTCCCCGGTGACACGTGATCCTACTTCAATGCTTGTTGTATGGCAAACTAATCGTAGATGGTTATTGTATTTGATTGTTTCCGATTTGTTACATGTTACACGTCTACAAAACTACTGTTATCATCACCAAGAAGTTGATTGATGATCAAAACAAGAAATAAAACGAAGAAAGAAAAAAAAAAGCAACTAAAAAATGTTTAGTCTTCATTACAACTGTTTACATCATCAATAATTTTTAGTGGTAGACTACTGCTACTACCATTACAACTGCAACATGTTTTGTTCCTGCTTTCGGTTGTTTCCGATGTGTTACGTGCTGCTCTACCATTCGTGTACAAAAGAAAGGAATAATGAACTGAAAGGGGTGTGTTTGCTGACATTTATTTATGTACTTGTGTGTATGAAACTACTTTTTACCACCACAAAGAAACCAACGTACAATCAAAACAATAAATGAAACGAACACACACACACACACACACACACACACACACATACACACACACACACACACACACACACACACTGTTTGAAACAACAGCAATAATTTCTCTTTTAATACTTTTTGTAAAACCAACTACAAGTGCTGCTATTACATTTTCCTTCAACTTGGTCTTCTTCTGCTACTACTACTTCTGCTACTTCGTTCTCAGCTTTCAGACCATTCCGTCGTTTTGACCTTCACTGTTTATCAGTCGATGATGAACCCAAGATGTACCCGTGGCCGAAATGCTCGAACTCAGCCGGTGTGTGGGTCGTGCACATGATTTTTTTTTTTTGATTTTCCCTTGCTTTTGTCTGGTGCAGTGATTGCAGTCCGCTTGTCAGATACTTCCGTACCCTGAGCCCTACGCACCCAGTAAGGCAGGCGAACTGTGGCGAGACAGCACCCTATTGGCTGGGGGCTGCCCAGCTTAAGGCGGGCGGTAGCTGTCCAATGAGATGATGATCTCTCAGGTCGATGATGAACCCAAGATGTACCCGTGGCCGAAATGCTCGACGGAAGCAACCCCTGGCGCCAGCTCTACGCCAATCGAGCGGATGGCTTATAACCGGTAAACTGCTGCTTCCCGTGTTGTTTCGACGCTTTGCAGCGAAGCTGAAGTGTCCTCTCCAGGGCGCAAGCCTGGGCAAGTTGGTATGGAGAATCAGCTGTTGCCCATGCAGCAGATTCCCCCTCTCCACACAGCTGATGGATCCAAGGGAAAGGCAGAGCCGATACAACTTGGCACCAACGGCGTCGCAGGAGTTGCCGGGATGACGTTGAAGACAAGGTCAAGCCGCCTTAGGGACTCCGGCTCCGGATTTTTCCTCAGGGTTGACTCCCGAAGCCTTTCCCGTGAGTGGGTATAGCCGCAAGGCAGCGGAGGTTTAGATTCAGTGTTTTCCTTCACCTAGATGGACTACTTTCCCAGGTTGACGAGTTCTATCTACCCGATCTATGCGACAGGTAGTACCGGGCTACATTTTACCGGTAGCAGGGCGAGAGTCGAGCCCCACCCAGCGAGCCAGACAGAACCTCCTATGAGGACCCACCATGAT
>CM031624.1:21830688-21833188 GCA_018398815.1 Conus ventricosus
AGCTGTTGCTGTCTCCACAGCGCAACTCACTACCTTGGTCCATCACATTGAAACAGCTTAACATGTGTATTGCCTCAACGGAATGATTTCTCACGCTCATACGATGTGCAAGCATATGACCTCCACTCCCCCCCCCCCCCCCCCCCCCCCCACACACACACACACACACACACACTAACTCCTCCCACACCTCCGAACAATTATGTATAATTTCTTGACTGCCGAATAATTATGTGTAATTTCTTGACTGCCTTTGTTTCTTTTTTTTTTTCTGCTTAAAAAAAAAGTCTACGCTTCATAGCCCGTTGACAGTAACTCGCTTCTCTCGCTGTTTTGAAGGTCGTGTGAATGACTTTTTTCTTTTTTTTCATGACTAATTGCCAGTTGACTTCAACGTGGTGACAGCCCTGATATGGCCCTTTGTGATCGGCTGGGCTATAAGCAACATTACCTTACCTTGCATTACATTTCCTTTCCTTACCTTACCCTCTCTCTCTCTCTCTCTCTCTCTCTCTCTCTCTCTCTGTGTCTGTCTCTCTCCTCTCTCTTCCCCTTGAATTTGCTCACAGATGCATTCTGCCTTTTGGTTTCATTTGCGGATTGTGCTGTGCAAGGGAAGTATTGTTTTTTTTTAATCTCTTTTCTCTCTTGTCCTGTGTTTGTTGAAAAAAAAGGCGCTTTCGCCGAAATATCCAGAAGTTTTGTGTTGTCTTTTGTAAATATAATAACGTCACTTTACACTTGTTGTGTAAATATAATAACGTCACTTTACACTTGTTGTGTAAATATAATAACGTCACTTTACACTTGTTGTGTAAATATAATAACGTCACTTTACACTTGTTGTGTAAATATAATAACGTCACTTTACACTTGTTGTGTGCTTGTTTGTTTGTTGTAGTCAAATGGAAGTTAGGTTCAGTAATGATGGAGCTGGTTTTTCCCTACAGGTGGTAGGTTCAGTAATGATGGAGCTGGTTTTTCCCTACAGGTGGTAGGTTCAGTAATGATGGAGCTGGTTTTTCCCTACAGGTGGTAGGTTCAGTAATGATGGAGCTGGTTTTTCCCTACAGGTGGTCGTGAGATTGCCAGTTGTTAGTGAAGGTCTAAAGTATTTGATTTTACCCTTGATTTCATCTTGTGATTGACAAGACTTGGCGGTACATAAGTAGGAAGTTGTGGTTAGTGAATATGTGAGTGGAGAGATGGAAGAGAAGAACGGAGTGAATGGCCGGAAGAAGAATAGTGATCAAATCAAATCAATGTATTATTGGGGGAAAAAAACACCGTTATCTTTTCCCTTTAGTATTTTAATGGTGTACGTGTTGGTGAGTTCTGGAAGTGAGGAATGGAAATTATTGGGTATGAATGATTGGGAAATGTATTCTGATCCTGTTGTGGACACGTCTAGTGATGATGATGTGGAAAAATCGAAACAGTCTTTTCTTGAAAATGAAAAAAATTAATAATGAAGTTTATTTAAAAAAAACCTTTTGGTGGTAGCTGAATCCTTTGGAGAGTGGAGACTGACGTTTCAAGCCATAGGCCCGTTGTCAGAGTGAAGAGAAGAGGACAGTGTAGACAGGAAAGCTTATGTGAGAACTGGGTGAGAACATCTCATTTAATTAGTAAGTTGGACCGGATCCTGCAGTCAACATTTGTCTCATTTTTTTTCTTGATAGAAAGGGACAAGTGGAAATCGTTTCTTTATCTGTGATAGCGGTATTCTTGGTGCTTTTAAAGGGGTCATGTGAGTAAATCTTTGTTGTATTCTTCACGGTCATCTCTCATGGTGCTATTCGATGAGTTTTTCTATTGTAGTGCACACATTGTATTGAAACTTCGTAGACTATGGTTTCAAAGCAATGACAGAGGGCGGAAAAATGAAGTGAAATTTGAAAAGAGAGGGGGTTAGTTACCGCCAAGGACACAGACAAACAAGAGTACAGGACTAGACACAATGCATTTCGACCTCTTGGGTCTTCTTCAGGCGAAAACACACCATATTTAGGACAGTGACACACAAAATGTCCCTGGCGGTAACTAACCCCTCTCTTTTCAAATTTCGCTTCATTTTCCGCCCTCAGTCATTGTTTTGAAACTTTAGTTTTACGGATACTGACTGATACCCTTTGTTGTGTTGTATTTCACGTCACGTCTTTGCTGATTGTGTACTTGTGAACGCTGTAAGCCGCTTCTCATTCTCAGGGAGACGAACAGGAGAAGCGCAGCTAAGTGGCTGCATGTTCTTCTTGTCACTGTCCTTAATATGGTGTGTTTTCGCCTGAAGAAGACCCAAGAGGTCGAAATGCATTGTGTCTGTTCCTGTACTCTTGTTTGTCTGTGTCCTTGGCGGTAAATAACCCCTCTCTTTTCAAATTTCTTACACTATGTTAAGGGTCTCTTTTCCCCAAATTCTAGTGAAATGTATTATGTGAAGAGTGACTGCTAGTGACAAGACAAGGACGATTGATATGTAGGTAGTAGGCTAGGCAAATAA
>CM031624.1:21840688-21855688 GCA_018398815.1 Conus ventricosus
GTGTGCTGGTCACACCTGGGGTACCTTAACAAATCTGAAAAAAGTTCTTTATAAGGCTTCGCCGAAAAAAACACACACACCCAGAAACATAGACAAACGAATCACCAGACAAAACACGACGCGTTTCGACCTCTTAAGTCTTCTTCAGGCAAGATATACAAGATCTAACTTGGGTACCTAGTTAACTAGGATGTGTCGCTACTATAGTGTGTGTGTGTGTGTGTGTGTGTGTGTGTGTGTGTGTGTGTGTGTGTGTGTGCGCGCGCCAATGTGTGTGTGTGTGTGTCTGTGTGTCTGTGTGCGCGCTCCAATATGTGTGTGTGTGCTCACGCGTGCACGTGTGCGCGCAAATGCCCATGAGCTCTTGTGCATGTGTGTGCCTGCAAGTGTGTATGTGCTTATGTGTGTGCGTGCGAGCGAGCAAACGTGCATGTGTGTGTGGTGTGTGTGTGTGTGTGCGTGTGTGTGTGCATGTGTGTGTATGCGTGCGTGCGTGTGTATGTGCACACACACACAAACGCAAACACACATACACACGTTAGAGTGGGGCGAATATATGTCTGGACACATGTGAATGATTAGCTTATAGAGGGGAGTAAAGAGAAAGACTAATAAAGAAAAGAAAATGAAACAGTTGACAATTTTTTTTGACTGATAAAATAAACAAATAAATGCACCGTTAAAAACAAAAACAAAGACAGAGAACTAATAAATGTATGTTCTAGCTTTTTACTGCCCTCACAAGTTCGGGCAGTAAAAAGCTAGAAACATACATTTATTAGTTCTCTGCCAAGTAAACACTTCAACAACGAATTAAAAATGATAATCCATCACCACATTTTTTTTCAATAAACAAAAAAATAACGACCCTACAAACAAACATACTGTGTAGGATTATCCGTTTTCAATACTAATTTACAAACTTTTCAGATTTTAGTTTTTGCTTAATCCTATGTTTTTCCTGATCATTTTCAATAACCTCATTTTCGCGCAGACATTCATCAAATGAGTCTCTGTCTTTATAAATCTTATAAAACGAAGTAGACAGACAGACAGACAGGTAGACAGACAGACAACTGCTAGGTAATGGTGGGGTGGGTAACACACCATGGCTTTAGTCACTCATTATCGGCCTACCTAAGGATACTGCACAGGCATGGAAATACAGAGACCCGTTATTAGGCAAACACCTGATCGCTTTAATTTAAGACAACGCCACGTGACCGGACATGACGATTCCCAACCGGCGGCTCTTAGTTTAGCTACGACGTTCAATGCAGTCGGCTGTGTTTGTTCACAGAGGAACAGCTTTTTGCTATAGATGATCATGTGTTTTATTACAAGTGTATGACAGAGTATCTAAACAAAAGAAAATTAGGCGCGCCCAGTTCTTTACTTTTTAAGCTAAAGAGAAGTATTGTTTTTGGAAGGTGAGGAGAAAGAAAAACGAGAACCTACTACTGATAAACTACACAAGCGCCTTGAAAGCTTGTTGATTTAAGACAGAGATTTAGCTGATATATTTGAAAGAGATGTTGTTAACTTTGAAAAGCTTTTAACTTTTAAAAAATGGCGCTGTTTTATTAAAAAAGCTGGAGTCGCGAAAGGAAACGTTTATTGGCCGCACTCCAAAACCAGCCTTGAAGGGCCAACTTTGGCATTAAGCCAAGCGCGTCTGGCCTCAACACAGTCCCAGCTTGACACTGGCTGACCTATTTGAGTGCTACAGGCAGTTGCGCGACCTACTTCAGTGTTTGAACTGTGTGTGTAAGCATCTAAATATAGTAACGATCATGATTGGTGTTAAAGAAGACGGTCGCGGTTTAGGCTAGACCGCGTGAAATGAATATCATGATCGATCTCACTCCTGCCGCATGACTTTGTATATAACGAAATAACGTTTTGTGTTATGCTTACCTTCTTCGACGCAGTGCTACAGAGTGCACTTTATTCAACTGTCTTGTTTATTGAATCAAGCTTTTGATAATTGCACTTGGCGGCTGCTTTGAATAATCTTCAGTTGACAGAGAGACCGACAGCCCCGTTTTCTTCAAACAAGCCAACGCACCCCCACACGCACCATCCCGTCTATTGTGTGAATGATTTCTGTGTATGTGCGTGTGTATGTGTGATCTAGATCATGCTATAAGTCACCCCAAGTTCTTATTAAGTCACCCCAAGTTTTTAATTAAGTTCTTAATCAAGTCACCCCAAATTAAGTTCCTTTAAGTTTCTACTTAAGTCACATCAAGTTCTTAATAAGTTCTTGATCAAGTCACCTCAAGTTCTTAACTTAAGTCACATCAAGTTCATAACTAAGTCATCCTCTAAGTACAACCAAGTTCTTATTCAAGTCAACTTATAATTATTTATTAAGTTCTTAAAGTATTATTGCATCTGAAATGGATCAAAATGATCTTTTGTTGTTGGCGGTTCTGGCATGCTGTTGTGTTCGGCTTTTGTATTTAGTGGTTGAGATTTTTTTGACTGCTTTGGTTTTTGTTGTCTTTGTTTATATTTTTATAACCGTAATAACCACCCCAATAGCAATGCCGCCAAAAATGACAATTGCTTTAAGAAAATATGAAGACTTTGGCGGTGTAGGCAGCCCTGTTGTTGTAGACTTGAATCAACTTGTTCTGGCGTTTTTATATCTGGCATTGAAACAACTGGCTGCGGCTCTGGCCCTTTTTCATTATGAGCTATATTTTGGGATTGTAACATTAATTTTGTTCGCTTGTTCCACTCTTGCTAATTTTTTTCCTGCTGCAACGCGTCCAGGATGAGGGGGTTTACAGACCACTTTCACCTGATTCAATGTTTTCTGATTCTGATTCTGCTGATTTTCTGGCTCGGTCATTTTGAAGGGAAATAAAATCTATATGATTAAAAGTAATTAATCCCATGATTAGCGGCGACAATAATGTTCCAAATCTGTAATACAGATCACATCCTAGAGACTCTAATGACTTTGTTTAAAACTGGATCCTGCGTTAAATCATACATAAAATCTTTGTTCAGAATCAATGGGGACAAATCGGCCTATAGTTTAGTGTACAGCCTAAGAACCGTTTGGCTACACTTTTTACCATCTTGATCCCAGCTGCGCTTCATACATGTTATGATACTTTATAATGTCTTGTGGCGACATCTGTTGAATCTGTTCTATGCTGAATTCATTGCCGAGGAACTGTTTTGTTTTTCCGCATGCTGCCAAAGAATACAACCTCTCCTTTTGGGGCATAACAGCTTGGTCATCAACTTCTTCATTTGTAAGTCCAAGACGGATTAGGTCGCTCTGTAGCTGTAGTAGATCATCGCTGTTCATGTTTTATTACTAAATATAATTATTATTTTGTTTTTAAAAATGAGCGCCGAAAAAAACTGTCGCCAACCTTGTATACCATTCTGCTGTTATTGGAGGCCTAAGTGTAGGATACACAATGCTTGGTAAAAGCCTGTTAAAAAAAAACCGGCAGATCTTGGCAAACTAGACTTTGAAGACTCAGCAAAGCTGATTGCTATTATTGCAGCTTCGTTTGCTACGAAGATTTTTTAGTTAAGCAAGGAATAATTCCAGACAGTATAAATATATGTAAAATAAAAAATACATTTATAAAAATGGCTTCACTCGTAATGACGATAGGCGGCGCTGTGGTTAATGCGCTTGCTTTTAGCGGAAGTAATTACGCATTTAGTAAACTGCGGGATGACGGCGAGAGAAAAAGACATAACAAAGCTGTGGAGCAACTAGCAGCTGCACAAGATCACTATGAAAAGCAGAGAATTGAGCAGTTAGATTTCATTAATAACAAAACTGAAAAAACAGGGACATGCAGCTTACACATTTAAAGATGTTGATCAAGCAATAAAGATATTATCTTGTAACAGGCAAACCAATCGAGGCATTGCCCCCACCAAAATTCAGCGACTTTTATCAACCATCAGAAAAACAAAAGATGCAAGAAATCGTGTTTATTATCTTTGGTATGACCGTCGTGTATTTTGTTGCACATAATATTGGCTGAATAAAAATGAACAAAATCTATTATTCGCCAAAAGGATATTGGAAGGGAATCACAGCAATAAAAAAGCTAAGCCAAGCAGCGGGAGTCAGTGAACAAACAGCAAAAGAATGGTTATCTAAACAAGCGATTTGGCAAATTTATTTACCTGCGCCTAGACGAATGCAGAGACCACACTTTGTGAATACAATACGAACGACACCCATCAAATGGATCTTCTATATTTACCCCATGATATGATTAGACGAAAAAGATTTAAGTACGCACTCACAGTCATTGACATAGCTTCAAGTATAAAGATGCGGAACCATTAACACAAAAGAGTGCTTCTGCTGTTGCTGTTGCCATACAACTGATATATCAACGAGGCCCGCTAACTTATCCTCGCATGATTCAAGTCGATGATGGAAAAGAATTTAAAGGCCGAGTGAATCAATTATTGTTAAAACATAGAGTTACCATTATAAGAGGCATTCCAGGAGTTCACAAGATCACAGGCTTTAGTTGAAAACTTTAACAAACAGTTATCTGAAAGACTTTTTTCCTACCAGTATCACAGAGAGCTGATTGACAATTCTCGCAACACAGAATGGGTTAGAAGACTGCCCTCAGTTTTGCGCGCAATGAATAATGAAGAATTTAAAGGGTTAAAACCAGTACAAGCAATAAAAAAACAAACAATAAATGTTGCTGAAGACTCCAGTACACCCAGCAAACTATTACCGTTTGGTTTAAAAGTAAGGTACCTTTATTTACCAGGAGAAGCAGAAGGGGACACTGCATCAGGGCAACCGATCCAGTTTGGAGTGTTGATCCGTATGAAATAAAAAGAATTGTAAAGATGAATCCGCCCGTGTATTATTTACGAGAAAACTGACACAACAAAACAACCAGCTCCTCAAAGATCTTTTGTGAAGGAAGAACTGCAGATAATCCCACCAGACACAGTTCCGGTTGCTTAATTAATTTTTAATTTACATAAATATATTTGAGTTTAAAATGGAAGCTCAGAATGAAGCAAGAATGAAAAATAAAGAGAACTTGGAATTAATACGAGAATCATATGATACGTGTTCTGTTATTAAGGAATTAATACGAGAATCACATGGTACGTATTCTGCTGTTAAAGAAACAATTACGAGGATTCATTGGCACATGGCACTGCATCCAGATCACTTACAGCCCAAAATCCAAATTTTGACTATCAAAAATGGGAAAAAGAATATCTTGAAATAATAAAAAAAATTCGAGCACGTCAAGCAAACATGAGAAAAAATTTGAATGAATTGGAAGATGATATGATTGATTTTCTAGATAAATTTCAGGAAAAATATGAACCCGAGGGTGAAGAAGAAATATAATTATGCTGTTCTCCAGTGCCCGATTGCATATGAAAACTCTGGGTTAACAAATACTCGTTTAGTGTTTGTTCTATCTAATGACTTCTTTGTTACAACAGTTGTGTTGATCTCATGCAGATTAGATCGCAGTTTTACGTTGTCATGATGAAAAGTATGTTTATTGAACAATGCTTCTTTGTAGTTGTCATGGGATATGCTTGACTGCACAACACTGCGAGATATTCCCTTTGCTTTCTTAATGATTTTCTCCTGGCTCGAAATACTGTACATTTTTTACCTTAACCCAATAAACTCCTTAATCACCCCTCCAGATAATTCATCCTTCATCTTTCCTAAAACCTTCTTGTTAGTAATTGAATGCAAAGGCGAATCTTTAGGAAAATCAGATGTGTTGTACCATCCCGCATGCCCTTTAGCTACTTCTAATTCCATGTCTTTATAGATGTCTTCAGTAGGGATATCTATAACAAAACTATCTGTATCTGTGTAAAGTACTCTGGACTCAGGATACAAGGGCTTAAAGTAGTCATAAAGAAATTCTAACATCAAAAGCTTTGATAATTCTAAAACAGTAAACCCCAATAAATACAGGTTTGTCCAATTTGACTTTCTTTTTTTCATCATTATGCCAAAAAGCTGATCATGAAATCTTCTAAAGTCCTGATAATTAGGTTTAGAAGTCAGCTTAATTGCTTCGTTCTCTCTGGTGACCAATCTGACATCTTTGCGCTTGTGCGGATTTTCCATAGTCTTCCGAAACAGCTGTTGTTCATCAGCTTGAAAAAGTCTTTTTCTGAAGCATCTGTGGATTTAGTTCTAAGATCAGTGTTCTTCATGATGTATGGTTTCATGAACTGTTCTTGATCAAAAGCAATTATACGATGAACAGCTGTCAACTTCAACCATGTCTTAAATAAAATTGTAGAAGTCTGTAATGACAGACATAATTTTTTTTGCCTCGAAGATTAGGCACAAGTTTAGGCGGCTCTGTTTTTGCCATCTTTAGACTTTCTGCTGCTAATGGGTAGTCATTATGCAGGTCATGGAGTTCCTGAGGATATTCTAAGTCAACTTCTAGAATAAAGCCCGATGGCGATCGGGCGTCAATCTGCTCAACCACTTTAATGCTTTTTGCACATTATTTGTACCGCCGCCAGTGTACATTTCAAAGTTGCGTAGTGGAAGTGATTGCGCCATAGCCCATCCATACAGATTGTTTGCATCTAAATACATAAGATAGTTAGACCTTTTACTTGGATCATAATCATCTAAGTATTTGTTGTTTGCTTTACAATAATGATGCGACGCCATACTAATTCCTCCACGCAATCCGTTTTCAATCATCTGAATCATTGGTAGGTCAGACAATAAATCAATCTTTACTCCAGTAAACTTTAAGAAAGCGTCCCAGCTCATCCCGGGCGCAGAAATGTAATGCGCGGGATCCAGGCTGTAATGTTTCATGCAGGTCTTTCTGTAATTTTCAAAGACGTCCGCTAACAAAACATGTATCGGCCATCAAGTATGCATCATGATAGTCTCCCATTGTTTTACACTCTAACTTCTGCCACGCATCTTGAGCATGCTGGTAATCAGAATCACTGATGTCCTTTCCTCTAAGACTAGAAAAGAACGCGCCTTTAGGAGGAAGTGTGTCTTCATCAAACCTTTCCCAACTGTTCATGTATTCATAAGGGTAAACGCCCTTTCTAACGAGAGTTGGGTCAAAATATTCTTCCGTTATTGGGCAGGACTTTAAGGACATAGCCAGTGACTCTAATGATCCCATCATGTGCTGCATAGAGTCATAAAAAGACATGTTATTTAAAGTGAAACACATGTACTTTTCTGATGACTGTGCAATGCATGTTATCCTGAAGGCGTTGGTTACTGCTTGCATTATAAGGTGAGAGTCGTAACCTCGCAAGTTATGAAAGAAGATGGGCAGCTTCCATGTCTTAGGATCAAACTTTAGTTGAAGATTGCATTTACTGTGCGCTGCTCCTCTGAACTTTCCGCTAATGTGATCATGGTCTCTTACTGTTGGATTGGCGTCTTCACTGTTAGACATTAGTTCTAAACCGCAAATCCAACAATGTGTGGCTGAGTCATACTGTTGTTGGTCTTCAGGAGTCATTATGATTTCAGATAAGTTTAGATTATTAGAACAGGCGTTACGCAATTGCTGCATGCGCTTTAAGAATGTTTCTGCAGCATCTGGTCCTCTATACAATTCTGGTTCTGAATGAGCACCATCCGACCTGACAATAACGAAAGCAAATGAACAAATCTGATGATTACTCACAAAGGCTGTTTTAGGAAGTTTCTGTGGGGTTGGCCCTTCATAAGGAACAATAGCGACTCGAAGTCTGCGTAAACTACGTATGGGCTTGTTTGCAGCCGTTTCCAGTTTTTAAAACTAACTTTAGATCCGGGTGGGGGGCGTTTAAATTTGTTCTGTATTACAGTCTACAGAACTTTTACATGTTTTATATGTTCAAGCGCGGCTGGAACAGATGGAATTCTTGTTAAACATTTTCTACAGAATTCTTGTTTGCAACAATTTTTGAAGTATGCTGCATTAGTCTACTCATTGTGCGTATCAATGTGTAATGTGGTAGCCCTGTTGGTGAAAACATTAGGAGTAAGTCCACATGGCTTTTGTCTGGTTCGCCAATCGATGGGATGTCTTTAGACACTCTAATAGGCACCAAATTTGTTTTCTCAGACCATGTGTATACATTAACAGTTATTGGTTTGTTTTGTTCTTCAAACTGATCAATTTGATCTACACTAACAGGAAAGGATATTCCACTAAAGTTAAGATCATTGATGTAAGGCTGATAGTTAGACACTTTCTCTGCGTTTTTGCGGACGTAATGAAGCCTTGCAAGAACACACCACATAAAACATTTGTTGTCTGAATTCTTTATGTTTAGAACTGCTCTTTTTTGCGACTAATGCTGGAGGTAGTGGAATGTGAGACTTGCCTACGATCGGCTCATACTTAGCCTGTTTTAATCTGATCTCTAAGACTTCGCCCTCTGACCAGCCAGAGCCTCTCATTTTGGCTTCTTCAGCGGCCACATCAAACTGTGCAAGCAGTTGGTCTGCCCAACCAGGTGTTAAGTCATTATGAGAAAGAATAACCTGTTGTTTAGTTGAGACCCAGACTTCTAGATTTTCTTCATTTATTGTTATATAGTTGATTAAAACAGCTAACATTACTTTAACTGGCGGGTCTATTGTTAGTTTGCCTGGAACTTGAGAAATTGCATGTACAACACTTGCCTGTACGTTTGTTGGATCAATGACTTCTAGATTAATATCATTTAAAGCTTTTGACAAACGCTCTCCCTTAAGCATTCCTTCAAACAATTCGTCTGGTCCTTCATATATCTTAGACATGTTGAGTTTTCTTTTCTAACTCAAAATATTTATTTAAATTAAAAAAATACGACATCGTCTCCCAAAGTCGTCTTAATCAGAATCAACATCAACGGTTTTTTTGTGCTTGGACTCATAAACTAAAGTATAAACACCCTTCAATGTTGTTAATGTGAGCTGTTTAGAACAGAGTTTAATGTCTCGTTTACTTTTTTTAAACATTCCTTTTTTATCTGTTCGGTGTCTGGCTGTTTAGAAAAAACTTGCCCCCGCCTTTTTTGAAGATTTAAAATTTTGTTTTTATAGTCATCAAAATCAGCTTGTAAACGGGCTAAATTCTTCATCTGTGATGTTTTGAGTCAGCTAGCGCTTTATTTATTGTCAGTTTGAACGAACTAAGTTTAGTGTTATTAGTTGAACCATAGCTGTGTGCTTTTGGAGTTTAGTTTTTAATTTTTTGCCCGCAGCACTTACAGCTAATGAACAAGGCCAAGAGCTAAAGACAAACCGCCTAGAAAGGGAAAGCTGCGGGCGCACCTCGCCTGTTTCTAAGAGACCAACACTTGTCCTGCTGATAGTGCCTTATAGTTGATGCTCCAGTATTAACATATGTAACAGCATTAAAGACAGCAGAATACCTTCGTTTTGGTTTTGCTGTATTTGAGAGGTCTTGCTCTAGTTTTTGGGTTTCCCTTTGTGTTTAAAGTTTGTTAATCTGAAGGTTTTTTTTGTCAGGGGGTTTTTACTATCGCTTCTTTTGGCGACTCTGGCGCTGTAGGCGCATTTGGATAAACCTGAAAGGACATGCTTTTTTCAAAAAATAAAAAATAATTTAGTATTGTATATCTTTTAATCTGTTATCTTGAATATTCAGCTGCGCATCATATATTAAAAACAAATGTACATTAACTGGTTTATCGCCATCTTTTTCTTTATCAATTTGAATGTTTATTCCGTCTTTAACAGTTCTCCCACTTCCATGCAACTGATTATCTCTGTCGATCTTAGGTCAATCCATAAACCGTATTTTGTTGTTAAATAATCATCAAGTCTTACACTGTGAAGGTGTAGATCTTTAGACACAAGGTCTACGTTGGGCTTCTACACCTCCCGCCTCCAAACATTTTCTTATTTCGTCAAAATGCTGATAAGGTCTAAGTCCGCTAGCGTAGATTTGGTTAGGACTACCCTCAATCGAACATTGTACTTTCGTTATTTTTGGATTAATAAACTTTTCACTTCCTCTTTGAATGGTTCTTCATCTTCACACAGCAATAAAATACCTTTAAGCGATCTTGCCGCGGCACTAAAACTAAAATTCCATATAGTGTCTGCCCTGCTTCTAGGATATGTTGTATGATGAATCACTCTTTCGTAATATATTGCTAATTTTGACTGATATTGTTGTTCAATCAGCCTTGCTAAATTAGGGTTGCTAACAACGTCAAACTCTAACGAGATGTCAGAAATGCTGTACTTTGCTTCGGTGTCTGATGATTTGATAACCCGTTTGTATTCATTAAAAGTTAGTTCATATTATGACAATCTGTCTTTTAATGCTCCTTGATAGTACGGCGCATGCGCACTTAACAACTCAAAATCTAAGGGAATAGAAAAGCGATTTCCATACGCAAAATTTACCGCTACATACTTTTTGCCGTCTTTAACATCTGCGGCGCCTATTCTATGTTTTAGTGCTTCTTCATTTTCGATTCCTTGAAACGCAAAGTCAGCCCTTTCGTTCCCGGTTAGCATAGATCAGAATAGGTTAAAAATATGTCTGCATTGTGTAAAGAAAATATTTCTTGCCCCTCAAGTTTTATAGAAATTTTCTTAACGATTGCCTGTCCCAAATTCTGCACAACTGTCCTGTTTGGGTCTGTTGCTGATTCGAGTTCTATTTTGAAAGTAAGTCGCGCAGAGCCTGGCACAATCACTTCATCTGCTCCTAGGTCTGGAAATTTGACAGTAAAAATTTGATCCACATCAATAGTAGACGGATTATTTGGAACAGTAATATTCCGCTTATTTCCCTTTACACCAAAGGGCTCTTTCAGTCTTCTATGCGGGTCGAGAATTGAACCATATGCTTGTGACATTTTTTTATAAAACAAAATAAAAAGTTAATTATTAAAGAAACATGGCAGGCATTGAAGGTGAAGAAGATTATGATGTTTTTGATCCTGGAGACGACATGAGTGAAATGACTCCTTTGACACAGCATCGCTCAGCGCTCTCATTGCGGCGTGAATTAACAGAAAGTACGGTCGGAGCATTTTACAAAAGTTTAGGCTTAAAACCCCCCGAATTTATAGACCCTAATGATTTTGAAGTAAAAGATGATGGCCATTTGTATGTGAAAAACGATCAAGGAGAACCTGTTCGGCTTACAACTAAACGAGACCATCAAAGTTTTTAGCCGTGGGTTCAATTAGACAAAGACTCCCTATGAGCGTACAAAATCGCCTTGGCATTGTTAAACCGAAATTAAGGGAGGAGGCAGTTGCTAAACTTCAAAACACACTACAAGAACTCCCAACAGATAACCAAATACAAACATGGAACTTCAAGATTTAAGTCAAACGGCGGACGAAATAATAAATGTAATAGAAACAGAACCCAGTTCTTCAGAAGAAACAGTACCAAAAGAAATTGATAATTCTTCATTGCCTTTGAGAGAATTATTTGCCCTTAATCGTATTTTAAAAACCTTCAGAGGGGAATTAATAAACAATTCAGCAAAACTGACTGAACTAAAGGAGGATATAGAAAAAGAAAAAAAAAAAACTCGCTGAGGCTGATGACGCCAACTTGGGGCTGGTGTTAAAGAAAGAATAACCAAAAGGCTAAAAGAGCTTGAAGAACGAAAATCATTAACACTAGAAGTGGCGTCTACTAACCGAGAAGAATTACGAACTCAAGTGAGCAGAATAAGAGAAACTATCCAAAGAATTTTATATGAAGACACAACACTAGCAGAACGAATACGAACGCTGTTTAGAGAGCAAGGTGTCACATTAGCAAGCGTTATAACGGCCTTAGGATTTGCAATAAGTACACTGGTGATGGCTATTACAGGCGGCGGTGGTCAAAGCCCAGTGCCTCCCCCGCCATCGCCTCCATCACCGCCTGATAAATCATGGGTAAAAAAACAGCTTGATCATCTTGCGGATTTATTAAAAAAATTAGCGGTAAAGCTATAGACTCTTTACCCGGGTATATTAGGGGGTGTTATTAGCTGGCTTTTGTCTACTGCAAGCAAAGTAGTTGGCTTTATGGCCGAGCACTTATGGGCATTAGTTCTCTTAATAGTGGGTTAATTTTTAGTAAGATAAAGACCAAGTAATCCTAAGCAAGTTAATCCAATAACAAGCGCTGTCTTTTCATATTCATGGTCGTTATTTTTTTTGACGGTCTTTGGGCTTTGGACCGCGGGGATTGGATGACTTATTCTTGGGGGGTCATCTTGTTTGTTTACTGCTTGCAATATTACTGGCTCAGAATTTATTTCGTTTTTTCGACTTTCTGTTCATTGCCTGCCACAAGGATTTCGTTATTGTAGTTTATTATTGTTCCTATCTGGAGCCTGAGGTCAGAAGGCAGCATGTATAAACCAGTGCCAACAGCAAAGTCTACTTTCGATCTTGCGTATTGTAAAACATTTTGGTATCTTTTAATACTTGAAGGTAAATCAACTGTAGAATTAATGGCGTCCTCTAAATTTTCCTAGTATTTTTTTTGGGTCAAAACCAGTAAGAAGGATTCATTTTTTGCTAATCTGTTTGTGCTTGCAAAACCTTAGAAAAACCCCAAAACGTAATTTCAAAACAGAGTCGTTTTTGTTCTATTCCTGCTTTTTGGGCCCCTTGAAGTGCCCCGAAAAATGTTGTCCATGCTTTTTTATGCTTTTGCTTATGGACCGAGGTGAACAGCGGGGCCCTAAAGGGAAAAAGTTGTGTAGGAGGTTTCCCGGCCTAGTTACCCCTTTTGTGCCCCCCAAAAATTTTAAAGGGGGGGCCCAAAAAAACCTTTTTTTAAAGACCCCAACTTTTGTAAAAAGGGTCTGTTTTGGGGCCTTTAAATTTATTAAATTTCCCTTTACGTTTCCTTTAAAAAGCCTTCTTGTCTATTCTGTTGCTAAAGGGAAAATTAAACGGTTTGTCTTTTGGGGAAATTGGGAAAGCTTGCATTTCAGCCCAAAATACCCCGGGAAGGTGTAATAGAAATAAAATTTCTGTACATGACCTCCCCAAAAGGTTGGGGTGATTTAAGTGATCAGCTTGGGGAACCCCACCCCCCGGGTTTGATGCCAAAACACAGCAAAGTTTAAGGGTTTTCCTGATAAAATTTATTGGAGGGACAAAAACCCAAAATTTCGCAATGTAGTTTTTTTTAATTTGGGGGGTTAAGATAGTCTTAATGGAGTACTAACCTTTTATTTAAAAGGCTTTCGGGATGAGTCACAGAAAAAAGTCAAGAGTTTCAGTTGTTATTTTTTTAAGTTTGTAGTGCGGCCCAGCGAATTTTTTGCATCGTATTTTTAAAAATGCGTTCATTTTTATTTCGTTTAAAAAATGTTTTTTTAAACAAAAAAAACCCAAAGACCGTCCTTCGTTTTTAAAAAAGCTTTTTGATAACAATTGGGGGGCCAAAATGGTTTGCACTTCATAAAATTATTTTTCAATGTGTAGGGTTTTTAATTTTAAAACCGAACCCAAGGGAATAAAAAAGATTTTTAAAACTTGACAAAACGGGGGCCCAAAAATTTAGAAATTTTTAACAATACCTGATTTTTTATTAGGGGTTTTTCCCCAACTAAAAAAAAGCAATGAGAAACTTCGCATTACTCAAAAATTTAAAAACAATGAAAAATCTAAAAAAATTGAAAAAAAAAAAATTTAAAGTTGAAGAAGGGGGTTTGCTTTTTTGATAAGAAGCAAAGCTAAAATGTTAGGCTTTGCGCTGAAAAATCATAGATTTAGAGTTACCCCAAAAAAAAAATACTTATGGGGGGGAAACCCGCTCGATCTTGCATTACATTCATTATCAATTTTTTTTTGGGCCGAGCTGAGAAATGTTGAAAATTTTTGAGGGAAAGGGCCCCTCAACTGTTTTAAAGCTCTTGTCGGGGAAAAAAGCTCCCATATTGCGATTTTTGAAATTAAAACAATTCCCAAATTTTTACAGTTTAAAAGATTAGTTTGTGGGGGGGTTTCGGACCCTTTTAAATTTTAAAAAAATTGCAGACAAACCGGGAAATCTTTGAAATGTGATAACTGCACATTTTTTTGGGAAAATTTAAAAAAAAATAAGTTGTTCTAAAAAAGGGGGCGGGGGCCCCAGAAGAATCAGGGTTACATTAGCGCCTTTTGAGGTTTTTTTAACTTTAGAATTAAAAAGCCCTTGCGACGTTGCGGACTTTGAAAACCGGTGGTGAGATGGCACTTATTTATGGGTTTGATTTACACAAAGATGGTGTTTTTAAAGCAAATGGGTTGGCAAACAAAAAAAAATTTTCCCTAAACTAAAAGCACTGGCAAGTAGAAGCAAAAAAATGTTTGGGCGGGTTTGAATATAAATAGTTCAAAAACCTGCAGAAAAATGGCACTTAAAAACCTTATTTGAATGGGCCCTAAAATTTAAATTTCATAACCCCCATTTACATTTTTTACCCGGGTCAAAAAATTTTCAGAAAAGCCCCTCAAAAACTTGGCCCTTTACTTTATAAGTCTTTTCCCCGGGGGAAAATAGTCGGAAAGAGTTTGGGGAAAAAAAAGCCGTATGGGAAAAAAAACAGTACACCCTTTTCCACAAAAGGGAAAAAACCGGTTTTAAAGGGGGTTTGCTTCTCAAAATTACAGTTCATTCGCAAATGAAATTAGGGAAACGTTCAAAATTTAATTTTTATAATTTTTTTTTAAAAAAGATGGGAGAGGGAGGGGGTTTTTGGGCCCTTTGTGACGCCCTTTTCAAAAAGGAAATTTTAAATTTGGGGTGGCAAAATTAGACGTTGAAAAACGAAAATTTTCCGTCGTCGTTCTTTTAGGGCGGGGGGGGAATTAAAGGTGGTTACAACCAGTGAAAAAAACCCAAATTAATTAAATAGAAACAATCTTACAGAATGAATTGGTTTTAATCTTCCCCAATTTAGATTTTTTGGATTTTTTTTTACTGAACAAGTTTTGACAGAGGCTTTATAAAAAAAAAATAAAATGGATTTGATTAAA
>CM031624.1:21860688-21868188 GCA_018398815.1 Conus ventricosus
ACACTTGGCACTTTTGGGGATGAAATTCCATTTTCCAAGTTCTTTCCCACTCTTGTAAAGCGTTTAGATCTTCTTGTAGAATGCGTGTATCATTCTTACTTCTGATTGTTCTATATACTAAGCTGTCATCTGCAAAAAGCCTTATAGTAGTTCCAGGAGAGAGATTTCTACTTATGTCATTTATAAAATTAAGAAAAACAAGGGCCCCAGAACAGTTCCCCTCCCCTCCCCTTCCCTCCCACTCCCCCCCCCCCCCCCCCACACACACACACACACACACACACTCGCACCGAGTCATCCCGAAACTAACCGGCGGTGTATGCTGTGATCTCTTTTCTCACATACATGGCTTCAGCTGTATATTGAGCCAGATCCTTGATTAAGCGGCTGACACACGAGCCTCCCCGTACCGTACCGGTCGAACCCGATCCCAAACGGAGCGTCTGTCATAGTAAACGTACGTCTCAAACGGACTTCGGCATCCAGTTCGACCCGACCGTTCGAGATACACCGTGATCTATTCGAAACGGACAGCTAGTATCCTCCAACCAATCAACGCTCAGCATTGAGCGAACACCCATGACAAAGGAAAAATGGCGTCGTCCAGCAAGGCGATCAGACTGTCCGATTCGGAGACCAAACATTTGATTGAATCGTACCAAGGCCATGATGTGCTTTGGATGTGCTTTGGAATGTCAACTCAAAAAATTATAAGAATCTAAATCTAAGAATCTATAAAGTGCCGGATAGCTCAGTTGGTAGAGCGCCGGACTCGTGATCCTGGGGTTGCGGGTTCGAATTTCGGTATAGGGGGATTTTTCCCTCGGAGTTAACATTGGTTCTGACTCCATTCCCCATATAGTCGTCCGATTCGGAGACCAAACATTTGATTGAATCGTACCAAGGCCATGATGTGCTTTGGATGTGCTTTGGAATGTCAACTCAAAAAATTATAAGAATCTAAATCTAAGAATCTATAAAGTGCCGGATAGCTCAGTTGGTAGAGCGCCGGACTCGTGATCCTGGGGTTGCGGGTTCGAATTTCGGTATAGGGGGATTTTTCCCTCGGAGTTAACATTGGTTCTGACTCCATTCCCCATATAGTCGTTCGGATGGGACTATAAACCGAGGTCTAGTCTGTGTCACATGCACTAAGATCATACACGGACTCTAAAGATCCCGATGCTCATGTCCTAAGACGGGTGAGTAGGCTACCGGCTACACGAAAATACACAATGCATGCAACCTGTGTGCCAGAATAGTCTACGTGAAGACTGTGGGCACGGGCAGGTTAAACATCCCCATCTGGAAGAAGAAGAAGAAGAAACTCGAAGGGTTTAAAACTCGCATATAGGTCGGATCGCACAGGTTCAAACGTTTCGTGAAGCACTCCGTCCGTTCGACACTGACTGGTCGGACCGCATAGGTTCAAACGTTTCGTCTCAACCGTACGGGCGGGGAGGCTCGTTTGTCAGCCGCTTTAACAGCAGAGCAGCCGTTGAGCTGTTTATTTGGGGGCCGTGTGACAAAGAATTGAACACACACTGCAGCCTTTACGTTTGTCAGCCTACGCGGTATAATGACATAAAAAGTAGTTCTTCGGTTTGACATTCAATTCTACAAGATGGGCAGATCATACCATGCCTTCATTTTTACTGCACAGAAATAAATTCACGTGATACAGAAGATAGCTTGCTGCAGCATGCCTGCCAAACTCTAAAACCTAACGTCAATACTTCCATGGAATTGTTCACTAATTCTCTTTGCATTCAGCGCTGCTGCGTGTGTGATCAGAGTCACGGGACATAAGAACAAGACAAACGACTGGTATGACAAAGAATGTGATCAACAGTACAAAGCAGTTAGCGGGGTTACTACGGATATTCAAGCGCGTTTAAAGAAAACATGTACAGAAAAAAAGAGAAGCATATTTTAGGGAAATATAAAAACATAAATCCATGCTAAAAAAAAAAAAAGAAGAAAAAAAAAGACGAGTTTGATCAAATGAGAGAGAGAGAGAGAGAGAGAGAGAGAGAGAGAGAGAGAGAGAAGAGAGAGAGAGAGAGAGAGAACACACACACACACACACACACACACGAGCGCGCGCGCGCGCGCACGCACGCACACATGGACACAGGTAGATAGGTATGTATGCGTATAATATTCTGTCATTGAAAGCAAATAAAGAGAAAACACTTGCGCAGTTTTCTCCCTTTATGGTTGCCGTGTCGGAAATCACGACTGAAGGGTTAACGCGCGTGGAATGAGAATGTCCTCTATCAAACGTCAAGATATCCTTTGTGAATGTTCGCATTGGCTTAAGGCTGTGTCAGGCCCATTGACATAGGCTAAACACCAAGGCTACATCAAAATGTTGTTATGCTCAGCATAGTTATGCGGGGATTGTCTTCAGCCGTGACAAACTCCTAGCATAACATTATCAGTCTCAAAAATCTCCCGAAATCGGAGTGTGGCTGCCCATGTGGCGGGGTAATGAAAAACGGTCACACACGTAACGTTCTCATCCCTAGCTGATGCGTTTGTACCATGGTGTTCAAGTGCTTCGGCATTTCGGATGATCCCTGGAGTCTTTTAGCCAGGGTATGACAACAACAACATTTGTGAATGTCATAAAACCGTGACGGACAGTGTTCCTTATGACATGTCATAGCATTTGACAGTGTTCCTTATGACATGTCATAGCATTTGACAGTGTTCCTTATGACATGTCATAGCATTTGACAGTGTTCCTTATGACATGTCATAGCATTTGACAGTGTTCCTTATGACATGTCATAGCATTTGACAGTGTTCCTTATGACATGTCATAGCATTTGACAGTGTTCCTTATGACATGTCATAGCATTTGACAGTGTTCCTTATGACATGTCATAGCATTTGGAGAATGCATTGAAATATATCACCTGTTAAACGTTGAAAAAAAATTAAGCTTTAAAGAAGCAAATAAAGCTAAAAAACAAAAAACAAAAAAACAACTGGAGAGAAGTAAATAACAAAAAAAAAAAACCCACCCTGTAAGGTAAGGTGAGGTAATGTTGCTTATTGCCCAGCCGACCGCAAAGGGCCACATCAGGGCTGTCACGGCGTTGAAGTCCACTCACTCACAAAGTCATGAGAGAGAAAAATAAACTATAAAGAAGTAAACAATGTTTAAAAAAAATTAAAAAAAAATTAAATTAAAAAAAAAAAACCTGTAAAGAAACTAGTATAAATGGTGTCATTTGTGAAACTTCACGAGCTTACGAAAAACCGTAGAAAGATGCTGGCATTCGTGACACGTGTCACGAAGATGGCGGAGAAGTAAAGAAAGGCGTATAATTATGTCTTTTTGAGAAGCGTGAAAAAAATTGAGCCCAGTTGACTCATGAGAGAAAGAGAACTTTGTACTTTAGAGAGAGAGAGAGAGAAAAAAAAAGGAAAAACCAAAATAGGTTTCAAAATCCACAATGAAAGCAGTGAAGTTTGAATGACGGCCAAAGTCAGACATGGTTGGTGAGGGGAGGAGGGGGGGGGGGGAGATGGGGGTGGGGGTGGGGATGGGGGTAGGGACGCAGGGGTGGTGGGGTTGTGGAGTGTGGACAGTGAGAGGTGAGGTGGAGGGCTCCGACACTTCGATATGATATGATATGAACACTTTATTATCTCAAAGGATGAGAAATTAAGATAGGTGCATAATAAACAGTATAACAAGACAACATGCATAAAACAGGAATCATCACAATCAAGTGGCCACTTATAGAATTTACATATACAGTCACACACACACACACACACACACACACACACACACACACACCACACACACACACACACGCACGCACACACACACACACACACACACACACACACACACACACACACACACACACACACACACACACACACACACACACACACAACGCACGCACACACACACACACACACACACACACACACACACACACACACACACACACTATAATCATTTGAAAAACCTCATGCACATGCACTTACACAGGCACACTCATAGGCTTACACTCACAAGCAGATACACACACACACACACACACACACACACACACACACACACACACACACACACACACACACACACAAGCACATATTATATGCAAATACACATATCTTCACATAAGCACACACATCTTCAACCACCCCACAAGCTCTCACTCTCTCGCACCTCCCCCTCCCCCCTCCCTCTCTCTGGCATTCCTTCACATCACTAAGCATGAAAAATGGTACAAAAGACATCATGAATTTAGAAGATGGATCGACCTGGGAATAAAAGTTTTTTGCGCCCTAGATTTGACTCTAAGGGTCCTAAAACGACGTCCAGATGGTAAAATTTCGTAATATTTTGTTAAAACATGGCTATCATCACTGGCAATCTTTCTTGCTTTCCTCTCCACTCGTCTGTCATACAATTCTTGCATTCCAACTTGCTTCCTTCCAATCACTTTGCTACACACATTCACCACATCATTCAATACTCGCTTGCTCTTCACACCCAAACTTCCATACCAGCACATGAAAGAAGCAGTGAGCAATGACTCAACACAACATCTGTAATAAGTTTGTAAGATTACAGGTTTAACACCAATATTTCGTAGCTTTTGCAAACAGAATATTCTTGACTGGCAATTTTTATGGATTTTAGTAACATTTTTATCAAAAACTAATTTATCATCAACAATCATTCCCAGATATTTATACTCATTCACTCGTTCAACAGCTTCACCATTAATTACAAGGTCTGGCACAGGTTCCGGGTTCTTCCGAAAGTCGATTAAGATTTCTTTTGTTTTTTGCACATTAAGGTCAAGAAAGTTGTCTTTACACCAGCTGCAGAACTTTTTGATTTCCTCAAAGTAAACTGAATCAGAGTTTGACATATCTAGAATAGCAGAATCATCAGAATATTTAACGAGTGGAGTTTTCTCTGTGCCTCTACAGTCATTAGTACATAAAGTAAACAAAACGGGAGACAGAACTGTGCCTTGGGGTGCACCAGTAGAAGTCGAGCGTTCAGAGGATAGTGCAGACTGAAAACGAACAGACTGAGTTCTATTGTGCAGAAAACTGACAATCCATAAAGTAAGCTTTGGGTCAACACCTAAGTCAAGCAGTTTCATAGCTAACAGATGTGGCTGTATAGTATTAAAAGCAGAGGAGAAATCAATAAAAAGAATACGCGCAAAAGAACCTGGTTTGTTTAAATGGAAGAAAGCATTGTGAAGGAGAGTTAGAATAGCATCATCTGTACCTCTATGGGTTTTATAAGCAAACTGAAAGGGGTCAAGGTACTGACCAACAAAAGTTAACAAGTGACGGAGAACAAGTTTTTCAAAGCACTTCATAACTATGGAGGTCAGAGCTACAGGGCGATAGTCATTCAATGTTGTGGGGTTTCTTTTCTTCGGGACAGGGCAGACAGTGGAATTTTTCCAGATACTGGGTACAGAGCATGCCTTAAGAGACCAATTGAAAATCTTACAGAAAACATTACAAAGTTCAGAAGCACACAATTTCAGCAATCTTCCACTGATGTTATCTGGACCCATTGATTTCCTGATATTCAGTTTCAAAAACAGTGACTTCACAACATCGCCATGGATCTCAAAGTCTTGTTCATCTCCCTTGTCTTTGATTCTTTTGTTTAGCTCTTTTACCACATTGTCTACCGTCCCACCCAGATCATTCCTTTCAAAACGACAATAGAAATCATTGAGTTTGTTCGAAAAACCAGTCTGGTCATTAATATTCATCTGGCAAGATCTTGCTTTCTTTTTGGCTTCACCCGTTAGAATCTTTAACCCATCCCATGCATCCTTCATTCTTCCCAACTGAAACCGCTCTTCTACTTTACCTTTGAATTCCTTTTGGGCCCTCCGTATTCCGCATCTAAGCTGTGTTTGTACTCGTTTCCTTTCTTTTTTGTCACCAGCCTGAAATGCTATCTTTTTCTCATTAAGAAGTGTCTTAATTGACCCCGTGATCCATGGTTTGTTGTTTGGAAACAGTTTAATTGTTTTTGTTGGGATAATCATGTCTTCACAAAAAAGGATATAATCAGTTACCACATCTGCCGCTTCATGAACATTTTGACATGAGTCAGTCAGCACACTCCAATCAGTACACTCAAAACATCCTCTCAGCTCATCCACACTCTCAGCCGTCCATACTTTCACACTCTTCCTCACAACAGGCTCAGTTTGTATTTTAGGTTTGTATGCAGGGATCAGTTGCACAGTATTATGGTCAGACAAACCAACAGGTGGCAGACAAAAAGATTTAAATGCACCAGGGATGTTTCCATAGCACAAGTCAATTGTGTTATCAATCCGCGTGGGACAGGTCACATACTGCTTAAAAGAAGGAAGAACTTTTTTCAAGTCACAATGGTTAAAGTCACCCACAACAAAACAGGGGGCATCAGCAGATATCATTTGCAGATCACGGACAACACCAGCTATTGTGCGCCCAGCACGTGTAGCAGATGACTGGTCATAGACTGGGGCATACACAACTGTCACAAACATTCGATCAGAAGATGGGCTCACAGGGCCAGGAGAAAGAAAAAAAAAAAAGAAGAGAAGAAAAAAAGAAAAAAAAAGAAACAACAACAACAACTACAAACTAAGAAAATTAAGGTAAATCCGCCAGATAAGAAGGACAAACAAATTACAGGACAAAACATGACGCGTTTCGACCTCTTATGTCTTCTTCAGGCCAGACAGACAACGTTGAAGACAATGACAACGTAGAACGAGCAGATCACTTATCTTCTCAAATTCGGCGCCAGACGGGCGTTCTCAGGTCTTCCTCAGGCAAAATAAACAACATTCCGGACCAATGAAAACGAAGAACGAGCAATAATTACTTATTTTCTGAAATTCGGCGCAAGATGTCGAAACGCGTTGTGTTTTGTCTCGTAATTTGTTTGTCCCTGTTATCTTGTAGATTTGCTTTAATGTCTGTTTTGAATTTTTTTTTTTTTCAATTTCCCCCCGCAGTCGTCTCACTTTGAAACTAGTCACTGAGAGAAAACTGGGGAGTAGACCAAATTTTTAAAAAAAAGTGGGGAACCACCCGATCGCTACTGCTTTTTTTCTTTTTCTTTTTTTTTTTTTTTTTTGGTCTTGTACATAGAAGTTTTGAATCTCAACTGAGGACCTCATGCACCGGACGAAGCAAGACCCAATCACCAAGAGTATCCAGATGAGGAAGTGGGGTTGGGTTGGGCACACCCTGGGTAGAGGACAGGCCCACATCCCACGCCACGCCTTGGACTGGAACCCACAGGAGAAGCGGAAGAGGGGACAACATGACCTGGGGTGAAGCCAAGAGAACAGCCCAAGACAGAGCGAGATGGAGATCTGCAGTGCGGGCCGTGTGTTCCGATCGGAACGAAGAGGACTAATACGTCAAGAAGTCAAGACATAGAAGTTTTAATCTTAACCTGCACTTTACGGATCCTGACGA
>CM031624.1:21883188-21885688 GCA_018398815.1 Conus ventricosus
TTTCTTGTCAAGAGTTTGTCATGTAAATTGAAAGAAAAAGACATTCATGTGGTTTCCATGTCAATGAAATCGTGTTGTGTTTTGCCATTGTACATCGCGCCGACCTAGATTGAGCCGTACAGCTTGTCAGCAATAAACTTCGTCTCTCTCTCTCTCTGACAGTGTCAGTGTCCTCTCTGTCTGTCTCTCCGCGTGCATGTGCGTGTGTGAGCGCGCGCGCGCGTGTGTGTGTTTAATGGCTCTGTGCCTCTCTACATTCTGCCCCTCTGCCCTCTGCCCTCTCTCTCTCTCTCCTCTCTCTCATTCTCTCTCTCTCTCTCTCTCTCTCTCTCCTACATTATCCTCGCCTCCAACCCCTTTCTCCCACTCTCCCTGTAAGACTTCTTTGATGAATAGGACAGTGAATTTTGTTCACAGGTAAATATATAATATATATATATATATTATATATATATATATATATATATTAATATATATATATATATAATACAAACTAATAAATTCCAAGGATAAGTACGAGCACCGTTCCAGCACCTTACAGAGCAGCTTGGTGTTGCAATGACTACAAGAATTTTGTAGTCAATTGCAACACCCAAGCTGCTCTGTAAGTGCGGAACAGTGCTCGTACTTGATCCTTGGAATTTATTAGTTTGTTGTATTTAGTCCCTGCGGATTCATTCCAGAACTGGCCCTCAGCACTTGTGTCTTAGAGGATACTTTTTATATCTTTTCTACTTTCACAGAAAATGTAGCTGTTTTGCTCTTTCATGATTTTCTTTTGCTTCTTAGATGGCACCTTGGTTGGTTTTTTGAAAACAACAAACATACTGCGGTATTGCACACCCCCTTTTCTGGGATTGCATTTTTCTTAAACTGAAAAGGCAGAGGAGTCAATTACCACTTTTCGCGGTCACTGAGGGAAACAACCAAGTTCGAAATTCGGTATATGACCAGGAGTTATATGTTAGTGAGTTTCCTCCCTATTGGTAGGATGTCTCCCCTTGGAGACTATAAGCTTGTGAAGGCTTATTTTGAGAAGCATTTATTTTATTTTTCCCATTCACCCCTCAAGCACATGCTGTTAGTTAGGCAGAATATCTACCATGCAGTAATGAATGCGTATCTCCCCTATTTCTTCAATCTAAGACATAAGAGCAGTTTGTTATATATATAGAATGCTGAACAAATAAGTTAGTGGGGGGAAAAAGTGAGGTTAACGAACAATTCTTCAGTCGTTATAGTAATATAGTTATATATATATATATATATATATGTGTGTGTGTGTGATGCGAACAATTTTATATATTATATACACACACACTGTTAAAGAAACAACCGCATACTTTTGCTGAAGAAATTGATTTCAAATGTCATTAATTTAGCAAAAATTCTTTTGTTTGTTTCAAAGGTCAACTCCAGTTTCATTTCAGTGTCTGTACAGTTCACATCGTCGATACACACCGGCCAGGCAGCGAAGACTCAGTAAGCGGTATGTCCACCACCTGCAGCAACAACGGCCCGGCACCTGGCTGGCATAGAGCGGATCACATTGCGGATCACCTCTGCTAGCATGGTGTCCCACTCCTTCAGGAGGGCGGTTGAACAGCTCGATGACGTTGGCAGGAGCGTGCACTCGCCCCCGGACTCGTCTGTCCAGCTCATCCGTATGTGCTCAATGGGGTTGAGATCTGGCGACATTGAGGGCCAAGGAAAGAACGTTGATGTTGTTGTTGGCGAGGGTTTGCATTGTTAATCGCGCAGTTTGAGGCCTGGCGTTGTCCTGTTGGAACAGCGTGCGAGGCCGGCCATAAGAGGCAGGACATGAGGCTGGAGAATTTCAGCCACACACCGCTGGGCGTTCAGCGTGCTAAGGACTCGCACCAGGGGACTCTTGCGAGCATAGTGGATGCCCCCCCCCCCCCCCACCACACACACACCATGACACCTCCACCACCATGGGCAGGTGCCTCATCCACGCCTTTCAAGTCAAAGTGCTCGCCATGTCTGCGGTACACCCTCCTCCTCCTGTCAAGGCGCTGGAGCAGTGAGAAAGACTCGTCTGAAAACAGACCCTGCTCCAGTCGTTCTGAGGGTCCAGGGACGATGCTGAGTTGCCATCAGACCCTGCTCCAGTCGTTTCCTGAGGGTCCAGGGACGATGCTGAGTTGCCACCAGACCTGCTCCAGTCGTTCCTGAGGGTCCAGGGACGATGCTGAGTTGCCACAGACCCTGCTCCAGTCGTTCCTGAGGGTCCGGGACGATGCTGAGTTGCCACCAGACCTGCCCAGTCGTTCCCGAGGGTCCAGGGACGATGCTGAGTTGCCCACTGGAGCCTGTTCCCACGATGGGACGCTGTGTGAGGACAGGTCCTCTGACAGGTCTGGAAGCCCATAGCTCTGCAGCATGCCGGCGATTCTAACAGTCTGGTCAGAGATTGCTTGACTCCGGGTCATTGCTGGGGCCAGTTTGTGAGGCTGACTGAAAGCGATGTCGCAGGTGG
>CM031624.1:21900688-21905688 GCA_018398815.1 Conus ventricosus
ATGCTATGTGTGACGTGTCATCCATACCAACGGCCAAACTGGCCTTCTCTTCCGAAAGTTGGTGATGGGATTTTAAGTGTGTGCAATATGTTATGCGTGCGTTCACACACGGAACCTCGGTTTATAGTCTCATTCGAAGGACTGTATGGGAAATGGAGTCGAACCAATGTTAACTCCGAGGGAAAAAATCTCCCTGTACCGAAACGGCCCGGCGGAGATTCGAATCCGCGAACCCAGGATCACCAAGATTACGAGTCCGGCGCTCTACCACTGAGCTATTCCGGCCCCCAAACTGTACTTCAAAAGCACAAGTTCTATGCACGTAACAGGCTGTTGGTTTGAAGACAATCGCACTGGTAGAATCCTTTGTTGTCAAGGCATAGTCCATGGGAGACTAGATGTGCACTGAACAAAGGTTTACAAGAATGGATGTTAAGAAAGTGCTTGATTTTACTTGATTGAAATATCTTTCGAAATATTCACTCGCACAGATACGCTGCGTGATCAGCCGAAGATAAGTTGTCATCGATGATAATTCCTAAAACCCTATGCGTGTTACAGCTTTCACAATGTTGACGCCAGAACTAAAGATACAAAAAGAATCACTGATTTATATGCCTATGCGTGTTATAGCTTTCCAATGTTGACGCCAGAACTAAAGATACAAAAAGAATCCACTGATTTATTTTGACGAGTTTGTCTGGGAGTTATACATATGCATTTCCTTTTCAGAGAATTTAGACACATACGATTAAGTTCTGTCCTTTGGACTAATTTATTTCTGTTAAATTTTATGTTAGAACAGACCTAGAAGAATCATTAGCATGTATCGAATTGTCATCACAAGCCGATTTTAAAGTCAGGGTAAATAATTATTGTAAGAAGAGAATCGTAAAGGTCCAAAAACAACCTTTGGGGTACACCATATTTCACTGTCAAGATCAGATCTTGATACATTTCTATGAATTGTTTGTTGGCTGTTTGTAACGAACGAAGAAGAAACCGAACGGTACTCTCAGCAAAGTCATGAATACCATTTTTTTTTTTAAGAGAGAGAATGGCTGATAGTATCAAAAAGTTGTAAAAAGTCATCGAAAATTATACCTGTTAGTAAATTGTTATTGGTAATTAAAAGCCGCAGCGATGAATTGCGTCGGTGCTGTGTGACAAGAATGATTCCCCCCTAAATCCGGACAGGCTGGTATGAATCAAAATGTATTTGTTTAGATGGATTAGTATAAGAGAGAGAGAGAGAGAGAGAGGTGTGGATGGTAGTGGAGAGGAGCGCAGTGGAGAGACGTGGGAGACGAGATGTAGGAGAGAGAGAGTAGATGTGTGTGTGTGTGTGTGTGTGTGTGTGTCGCGCGCGTGCGTGTGTGCGTGCGTGCGTGCGTGCGGATGTTTAAGAAATACATGTGTGTGTGTGTGTGTGTGTGCTGGCAGGATTATAATAATAATAATAATAATAATAATAATAATAATAATAATAATAATAATAATAATAATAATAATAATGTATAATATTATATAGCGCATTTCTTGTTGTACAACTCAATGCGCTTACATCCACCATTTGCACTTATTCATACAATATTCATGCACACAGCAAAAAGAAAATACACAATGGCAGACGTACCTACATGCATAAACTGCCTCACCGAACTAGTTGTGGAGAAATTTAGGAGAGATCTAGTCATCTACAGAAGAGAATAGGCCTTTTTGAAGAGGTAAGTTTTGAGCTGAGATTTAAAAGAAGAAAGAGTAGGCTGATTACGAAGGTCTTCAGGGAGGGAGTTCCAAATAGAAGGTGCTCTAAAACTGAAGGCTCTTTCGCCAACAGATTTCAGAGAAACGCTTAGGGATTTTCAAAAGTTTTTGTGAAGAAGAGCGAAGGGTACGAGAGCTTTGGTAGGTGCAGAGAGAAGAAGAGAGATAGTGAGGAAGAGATTCATTGAAGTGGCGGAAAGCAAGAACTGCCAGTTTAAATTGCCACCGATACTGTATGGGAAGCCAGTGCAGTTCGATCAGCATGGGAGTGATGTGCTCACACCTCCTCCTCTTCAAAACAAGTCGTGCAGCGCTATTTTGGACTCTCTGCAGCCGAGCAATCTGTTCTGCGGGAAGCCCAGCATAAACAGAGTTGCAGTAGTCCAATCTTGACATCACCGTGGCACAGACTAGCCTGACAGTACTTCCCTGGATATAAAGCGTCGGATGGAAGCAATACGTCTCAGCTCTAAAAAGGATGAGCGACAAACTACAGATATTTGATTCTGCATGGTCAGACACTGATCGCTTGAATAATCAGCTACAAAAGATCTGCAAGAATTAGACAGGAAAAAATATCAAGGATTATACACACAGGTAAGAATAATGGACATCACTGGTGCTGATTTTGAGTATCCTTTGTTGCTCGGTTTGTTGATAACATCCTAAATTATTCTAGCGTCACGTTTATGACGTATTAAATCGTGACAGAATTTGTATCCGTTAACAGGATTAATATTGACCTGTCTCTAAAAGATGCATAGGATCACTTACTTTGAACGGTGGGATCACTTCAGCTTGCTTAAAAACACAATGGAAAACGATTTTCATTCGTGCAAGGATTATACACACAGGTAAGAATAATGGATATCACTGGTGCTGATATTGTGATATTTTTTCCTGTCTAATTCTTGCAGATCTTTTGTAGCTGATTATTCAAGCGACTGGCGCGCTGCGTACATTTCTGGTGCCGACAGAAAAGGAACGGACAGCTTGCAATCAGTATTTCTGAATGAAAATGATCTGCTTTATCTATAAAGTATTCTGAATGTAAATGATCTGCTATATCTATAAAGTATTCGTCAACCGGCTCTGAGGAAACGTTTTTCTCGTTATTTTGTGATTTTGAGTATCCTTTGTTGCTCGGTTTGTTGATAACATCCTAAATTATTCTAGCGTCACGTTTATGACGCATTAAATCGTGACAGAATTTGTGTGTAGCTTTATGCTCCATGGATGCTACGATATTTCCCTGTTTAGGAAATCTTCATGGAGAGAGAGAGAGAGGAGAGAGAGAGAGAGAGAGAGAGAGAAGAGGAGAGAGAGAGAGAGAGAGAGACAGACAGACAGACAGACAGACAGACAGACAGGCAGGCAGACAGAGAGAATCTTTATTGCCAAGGGTAACATAAGTAATGAAGATGTTTTTTTTCATTTGGTACTTGTCCCTCCAGGGACTAAGGATACTCACATAGAACACTGAGTGACAGAGGGAATGAGAGAGAGAGAGAGAGAGAGAGAGAGAGAGAGAGAGAGAGAGAAGACAGACAGACAGACAGACAGACAGACACACACACACACACACACACACACACACACACACACACACACACACACACACACCACACACTACACACACACACACACACACACACACACACACACACACACACACACACACACACAGGCAGAGACAAATAGACAGGTAGACATACAGACCGACAGACCGACAAAGAATTCCAAAGAGAGAAAAAGATGACGACAATAAGAGACTGGGAACTTGAGGCGAGAAAAAACGAAAGAGAAGGGACATAACTGATGCAAAGATGAGGGGACATAACTGATGCAAAGATGAAGGGACATAACTGATGCAAACGTTGGCGGAAAGAAACCAAGGGCGAGAGGAGGGAGGAAGGAGACAAGAGGAAGGGGGGGGGGGAGGGACTGAAGGCGGGGGACAGGGTAGGAAAGATAGACGCGAGTGGAGGTAGTAAGGAAAACGAGATGCGGCAAATAGAGATTCATAGAGAGGGCGAGAGCGAGACATTCGAGACAGAAAGCTGAAAAGCGCCAAGCGAACTAAAGAGGACAGAGCAGATCGAAAAAGAAGAACGAACGATGTTTTAATGTATCTAATTTCATGAGGCGCAGAAACATGAGAAGGAGTATATAAATGTGAACAAACTTTTTACAGCACGAAAAAAGAAAACGTTGCGGTGTAAGGTGTAAGGTATCAGACATTTATGTTTACCTGTAAAAGAAAACATCATCGGAGTGTAATGTTTCACGCCCTAACAACGTTGAGTTTAGGCTCTCTCAATCTGATTTTCTTTTTTTTTCAAAAGAAAAACTGCCCAGTGTTTCTAATGGTCAGAACATCTGAGCTGACTGTTGAGAAAGCTTCCAAAGAAACTGAGCTCTTTAAAATAGTGTCTGGTCATTTTGCGTGATATTTGGCCCCGGTGCAACATACGCGTCACAGAGAACTCACAGTAACCACTGTTGCTAATTTTCTTCTCATCCTCGATAAATCACACTGATCTGAAACCCAAGGCCCAAGTTTACGCCAAAGACCTCTGGCAAGAGGAGTGGAACTTGCAGACGGATAACAAACTGTTCAAATCCGTCCCAACCTGAAAGACTTTTTACCACAAGGCGGCCGTAAAGAAGAAAGTCTCATGCCGTTTGCATACAGGCCACTCCTTTTACACCCATTCTTATCTTTTCAAAGGTGAAGAAGCTCCATGGTGCATTCCATGTCATGTACCACTCACAATGAAACATATTCTTTTAGAGTGTTGGGACTTGCATGATGTGAGACATAAACATTTTACAGCAGACTCCATGAAAACCCTGTTCAAGGATGTCCCGCTTGATGCGATCTTTGAAGTTTTGAAAGAGATTAACATTGTTCATCTGATCTAAGATTTTACAGAAGAACTATTTTCAACAAGATTTCTGGTGTGTTTCTAGAATGGGCATTTTTTAAAGGGTAGTGTGAATGAGCTTTTGTCTTTTTTTTTTTAATGACTTGTGAGTTGACTTTTAACGCGGTGACAGCCCTGATATGGCCGTTTGTGGTCGGCCGGGCCACAAGCAACATTAATTTACCTTACCGTACCTTATTTCACCTTACCTTACCTCACCTTATCCTCGAGAAAAGGGGCAATAACTGACCATTAAAAATCAATACGCACATATTGCTTTTAACAAACTCTTAGTTCATCTGTTCC
>CM031624.1:21910688-22023515 GCA_018398815.1 Conus ventricosus
TATGACCGTTTTTCTTATCCCGCCATTAAGGCAGCCATACTCCAACTTCGGGGAAGGTGCATGCTATGTGTAACGTGTCATCCATACCAACGGCCAAACTGGCCTTCTCTTTACACAAGTTGGTGATGGGATTTTACGTGTGTGCAAGATGTTGTGCGTGCGTTCACACACGGAACCTCGGTTTATAGTCTCATTCGAAGGACTGTATGGGGAATGGAGTCAGAACCAATGTTAAAGGGGTCCTCGCCCCTAAATAGCATGTTTGGGTTGTTCAAAAGTATGATCGAACGTGTTTCGATGTACGTCTTACTTTTCTTCTGGAACTCACTTCTATCCGTGTTTCGGGTCGTGCAAGTAGCCAAATCGTGACTCGCCACGGAGATTGCCGAGCACAGTACGGAAAGAGACGAGAGTCGGGATTCCGCAAGTGACGTATAAATGCCAAGACTGCCTTGAATGAAAGACATGTCCCTAAAAGCTTTCGCTATGAGAACGTAAAACTCAAACTATTTTCCCGCGATAATGGCAGATGCTCCCAGCTACGAGTCAAGTTCCAACAAAGAGGACATCGAACGTGAAATTTTCACTGAAGTGTATGGAGTTCAGCCGTACCAGTTTGAACCTACAGCTCCTTGTACAGTACCACCTCCCTCGCCATCAGACGCTTGTGTTTCTTTCCAGGCAGTTCGACATTTTACAGGTTGACCATATTATGTACATGTACACACATACGCACGACACAGATAGTACATGATATACACATGCACATACATACATCTGTTCACACACACACACACACACACCACACACACACACACACACACACACACACACACAGACACCACATTACCGTAGTATGTAAATAACTTTGAAATGATTATGTGTATACACCACATTTTCCTTCAGTTGTTTAGATCTATCAGATAATGCCTTTTCCTTTGAACAGGAGTTTGTCAGCTACTGCATCATCACACTAATTCTCTTCCCTGATGTAGAAATCTTTTTAATAGCTGTTCACTTTCAGCCCCCCCCCCCCCCCCCCCCCCCCCCCCCACACACACACACTTTTTTTTTACATTCTTCATTTTCAATCTCACTCCCTCCACTTAAATTCTGAAGTTCCACAATGACAATTAGAATCTGAGGGGTCTTTTACAATATATTGCAGTCAAAGATTCTGGCTGTTATTTTAAAAACTGATGCGTGACGTGCCGTACATCAGATCTAAGCTGCAGATCTAAGCTCATTATTCTCTTATTCACCAGGGCAGTTTATAGCATACAGACATACCACACCTGCATATATCTTAAAATGCACACTGTCACCATCCTGTATCCAAATACTGATGAATAGTTTACTTACTAAAGCATATGGCTGTTGGGCGGAAACTTGAACTTGCAGGGGTGCCTGATGTTCAGCAATGTCCTGAAAAATAAAAACCCAAACTATTATTCACTGGAGTTCAACAAGTTGTTATTTGTGGACATGGACACTTTCTTTCTTGTTAATAAGAATCGTAACTTCAGTTTTGTTGGGAACAGTAACAGCAGGGAAAAAAATAATCACAAACACGCAACAGTTTCAGTGGCAGCAGACAGTGTGACTGACTGACTGCCACTATGACTCTGGCATGTGTGACTGAAAGTAACAATGTATGTTTCAGTTTGATGCCAACACTCTACAAAAAAAACAACAACTATCTTTACAACCAACCATACACTGAGAATGAAATGAAACACAAAAAGATCAACCACTCATTCCACAAACCTTACCTTCTTTAGTCTCTGAGTTTGGCTCTCTTGCTCCTGACAGAATCGGTGTCACTGTTGCGTTTGAGGCTTGCACTTGCAGCCGGCGAATGAACAGAGAGTGCTTTAATTACATTTTTCTGTTATAATAGTTGGCACAGCATCCTCTTTCAGCTGTCTTCGGACCCGAATTCCAGCTTCCACCTTTACCTTCCAGGTATGTTGGTCTTGGAAACTGCTCTTCAAAGTGACGACAGCAAATGCCATGATAACTGTCCCGAAGAACAAAATCTTTCCTCGTTGTGGTGACAACATTTATCCACAATCGCCTTAAACTGGCTGGAAGCACCTGGAAAAGCATAAACGCTTACTCTTTGCTTATTTCCTGATGAAATTCCGCAACCAGACACAGCACCATTCGCCCCACTCACTTCACCGAACACGAAAGTGACTTGGCTTTTCTACGTCATCAATCGGGAAACCCCCTTTTATCGAAATTTCGAGGCTCTCGTTCCTGTTTCAGCCTCTCGCTTTCACGGTCCGCAGGAAATCCTGCTCTCACTGCAAGAGAGAGGCACAGCGGCTGATTCGGGGCTGGGTTTCGCAATACGACCACATACTAAAACCGTGTATTTGGTCAAAATAGATTTGTAATAAATGAGTGAGAACCGCTTTAACTCCGAGGGAAAAAAAATCCCACTGTACGAAATTCGAACCCGTGACCTCAGGATCACGAGCCCGGCGCTCTACCAACTGAGCAATTCCGGCCCTTAAACTCGCCTCACCGTGCAGCGAGAGGAAGTATAGTTGAAAGTGTCCAGTTACTCTTGAGTTGTGAACGGCACCTGCTGCTGGAAACAGAGCTTTGAGGTCGTCTGTGAAGGGAATTCCTGTCTGTGGGCGTCATCACGCTCATTTCATTATTCTTGTTGGAACAGAATTCTTCTTCTTCTTCTTCTTCTTCAGCGTTCCCGTATCAGGTAGCGTGTGAACTCGTTTTACCCTGTTGGGATACTCACACAACACTCGAGAGTATATATAGTCAGTTCACTCCGACTTCGTTGAGTGCAGAAATTGGTGGGAAGAGGTTGTGGAAAAAAGATCGATAAAAGATATGGTAGACAGAGAGACAGTAGACGACAGTACAGCAAAGGAGGAGACAGAGTTACTGAGAGCGAAAGGAAAAGGGGACGTTACTAGCACAGAATGTCCAGAAGGAGGGGGAACTATTTGTACAAAAGACCCCTGGTATCCCTACGGGGGAAACAGAATGGATATTTGACATTATGCGCGCGTTGAAAAAAAAAAGAAAAGAAAATTCACATGCAGTAATACTGACATAGCGCTTAGGTAAGTTGAGAGAAGAAAAGACTTTTTTTTTTTAAAGATGGTATTGCATAAATGAGCGAGATGATATCGATATTTTAGTTCTTCCTGTATTGTTACAACTAAAACACGATGCTCAGTTACTATACAACAGAGAGACCGTCTCAAATGAAATGTCAAGCAAAGAGGAGTTGAGTGGTGTTGTTCGCGAACGCTTACCATCTTAATTAACGAACAAGAACGGTAACTCTTGCTCCCATGATGAAATAGATACACGCCCATAGCTCCAAACGAATGCTGATTACGACAGCCAATCGCCTTGCAGAAAAGACAGCACAGAGCACAGAGACTAAACAGTTTTGGCGGTGCCTTTGACTACTGGACTGAACTACACCAGTCTAATGCCTCAATAATACTTTCATTATTCATATATTCCTATTGTTTGTCGATTTAAATCACTGGTTTTGAGGTGATAAGTTGTCAGACAGAGAGAGAGAGAGAGAGAGAGAGAGAGAGAGAGAGAGAGACAGACAGACAGACAGACAGAGACGGAGACACACACACACACAACACACACACACACACACACACACACACACACACACACACACACACACACAGACGAACATAGAGAGAGACCCAGACAGCAAGGGTCTTAGGACCCACCTAGGGCCCACCTAGGTTCTGGCTAGATTCAGCTTGTCCAGGCAGAGAGAGAGAGAGAGAGAGAGAGAGAGAGAGAGAGAGAGAGAGAGAGAGAGAGAGAGAGAGAGAGAGAGTGGGAAAGATGGAATAACAAAGGAGAAGGAGATAATGCATGCCGTGTTCATGGAACTTTTTTTTTAATTTCAGAATTTTCGTATTGTATTAGAAATACAGAAAACAATAGCTATATCATTTTCTTATTATATTAGAAATTGGAAAAAGAACACACACACACACACACACGCACACGCACACACACACACACACACACACCACTGGCATAAACACAACAGTTCACCAAGAAGATGGGGGGGAAATTCAAAGAAGAAAAAGATTGCCAAAGACACCGATGACAAAGAATCAGAAAAGAAAGAAAGAAACAAAGACAAGAAGCAACAGCAGAAAAGAACATGGAGGTAAAGAAATTGATGAACACGAAGAGAAAAACGTAAGACAGAGAAGGAATTAAGGAGTAGAAACCGAGTCTCTCAATAAGCAGAACAGAAAGCGAGAAGGTGAAGCAGAATTTGAAACGAAGACAGGGAGACTAGAGCATAAAGAAGCGTGCAAACAGCAAAGAGTACACCTCAACATCCATTATTATCATAACACAAACATGCAAATATAATATGTCACATACTGAGTTTTGTTGAAAACAGTATACCTAAGTATTTAAAAGCATTTACGACAGGCATCACAGCATGATTATATATCCAATTCTTTCTCGCTGCTAAGTAGCCACCTATTCTAGATACAATTACATTGCTTTTGCTTAAAAGCACTTTCAAATCAAGAGAAAAAGCTGCACGTTGCAGACTGTTTAACTGTGTTTGCAAACCAATGATTGTTTCTGATAATACTACATCATCTGCTAATAACAAAATAAAGAGCTCAAAATAATCAATCGTAAACATTGCACCATGCTTACTGTTTTGAATGATACATCTATGGCAAGTTCATTAATAAACAAAGAAAATAAAACAGGACTGCACACGTCACCTTGCCTAAAACCATAAGTGCACATAACGAAATCAATTAGTTTATATCCACACCGTATCTTAACTTTAACATTATTATGCATACTTTTTATGCAATTGTATTAATTACCATTTATACCATTTTTAACTAAAACTGACCAAAGAATTTTCCTATCTTATGGAATAAAAAGCCTTATCAAAGTCAATGAATGCAACATATAATTTTCTGTTGAAAGAGAACTGTTCTTGTATGAGAGCTAACAAGGTAAACATGTGATCAATAGTTGAATAGTTCTTTTTGAACCCTGCTTGATATTCTCCAGTAATGCTATTTTCTTCAACAAACTCTTGTAAACGGTGATTAATAACTGTATTATAGGTTTTACTACTAATATTGCATAACGAAATGCCCCTGTAATTTAATTGTTAGGATTGTTGACATCTCCTTTTCTGTATAGAGAAGCACAATACTTTCTGTCCAAGTGTCAGGCAATACCTTTCTGAAATAAAGCATTTTTTTAAAATGTGACAAAGAAATCTGCAACACAATCACCTGCATTTTTTTTAACAACTCTCTTACGACGTTTGCCAATCAAATCTGTCTTTGGGTCTGGTTTACGTTGAAAAAGAGGGGGCTGGAATAGCTCAGTTGGTAGAGCGCCGGACTCGTGATCCTGGAGTTGGGGGTTCGAATTTCGGTACAGGGGATTTTTTCCTAGGAGTTAACATTGGTTCTGACTCCATTCCCCATACAGTCCTTCGAATGAGACTATAAACCGAGGTTCCGTGTGTGAACGCACGCACAACATCTTGCACACACGTAAAATTTTTATGGTATTTTATTTTACTTTTTAACATGCGCGCTGGTGACCTACTCGTTTTTGAGTGAACCGGTGTTTTAGGAAGAAGAAGAAGAAGAAAATCCCATCACCAACTTTCAGAAGAGAAGGCTAGTTTGGCCGTTGGTATGGATGACACGTTACAAATAGCATGCACCTTCCCCGAAGTTGGAGTATGGCTGCCTTAATGGCGGTATGAAAAACGGTCATAGACACAAAACTCCACTGCTGTCTATCTATACAGGCAGTGTCCGCAGGAGTATCAGCCTGCCTACGCAGAAAGAAAGAAAGAAAGTTGAAAAAGAGTCAAATAAAGCTGTGAACAAGTCAACAGTGAACAACGAACAAGTAGGCCAACTCCTGCTCCCACGATGAAACAAACACACGCCCATTAACTCCAAACGAACGCTGCTCACGACACCGAATCGCCTGGCAAAAATAAACACAGAGCACACAGAACTAACAAGGTGGGGATGTCTCCTTGTTTGTTTTATATGCTCTGTGTTGTCATTTCTACCAGGCGACTCGGTGTCGTAAGCGGCATTCGTTTGGAGTTATATCCACTCGTTTGTTCTGTATGCTCTGTGTTGTCATTTCGGCGAGGCGATTCGGTGTCGTGTGCAGCATTCCTTTGGAGTTGCGAGCGTGTTATTATCTCATCATGGTAGTACGAGTTACCGTACTTGTTCGTGATTTATGATGGAAAATCTGGCAGACGAAAATCAAACCCTTAAAAATGAAATTTGTTTTATTTTGTGTTAAATCAAGCCAGGTCATAGCCGTTGGGGAATGACTTGTGGCATCATCAACAGAGCCAGAGTGGTGTAACTGGAGATATAAAAGCAAGCCATTGTAATATTCTCGTATGTGGTTTCCCCCCGTCCTGCACTGTCTACATCGCATAACGAATCAGTGTCAAGAAAGCACTTATATAGCTTACCCTTTAAACCTTAAAGCATATAATTAAAAAAAAGACTGCAGGCATCAAAGAAAAGCTGTGACCGTAATTGCATAACTTTCTCATGGCAGGTTAGCACTATAGAAAAAAAAAAAAGATGCAAAGCATATGAACGTACTCCCAGTTTATCTTGAATACGCGTTAGATATTCCATAAAGAGGAAAAACCGTCTTGGGCTGGTGTAACCGTTAGTAATGGCTATTCTGGTAAACATCAGCCACCTATAATGAAAATACTTACAAATTTTCAGAAAGGATCGGCCAAGAACTTTCTGAGATGTTCCACAAAGAAGGAAACCATTTTGGGCCGTTATTAATGGCTATAACGGTAAAATTAAACATCAGGCATCATCCATGACCCATAATGAACATACCTACAAATTTTCAGAAATATCGGCCACGTACTTTCTGAGATATTCCATGAAGAAGAAAAACCGCTAGGGGCCGTTATAGCCGTTAGTAACGGCGATGACGGTAAACTAAAACATTGGACATCATCCGTAACCCATAATGAACATACCTACAAATTTTCAGAAAGATCGGCCACGTACTTTCTGAGATATTCCATGAAAAAGAAAAACCATTATGGGCCGTTATAGCCGTTAGTAACGGCTAAAACGGTAAAATTAAAAATCGGGCATCATCCGTAACTTATAGTGAACATACCTGCTAATTTTCAGAAAGATCATCCGAGTAGGCTACTTTGTGAGATATTCCATAAAGAAGAAAAAGCGTTACAGGCCGTTACAGCCGTTAGTAACGGCTATAACGGTAAACTAAAACATCGGGCATCATCCGTGACCCATAATGCACATACCTGCTAATTTTCACACAAAGATCAGCCAAGTACTTTCTGAGATATTCCATGAAGAAGAAAAACCGTTGCAGGCCGTTACAGCCGTTACTAACGGCTATAACGGTAAACTAAAACATCGGGCATTATTCGTGATCCATAATGAACATACTTACAAATTTTCACAAAGATCGGCCAAGTACTTTCTGAGATAATCCATAAAGAAGAAAAAGCGTTATAGGCCGTTACAGCCCTTCTGAGATAATCCATAAAGAAGAAAAAGCGTTACAGGCCGTTACAGCCCTTGGTAACGGCTATAACGGGGTAAACTAAAACATCGGGCATCATCCGTGACCCATAATGAACATTCCTGCTAATTTTCACAAAGATCGGCCAAGTACTTTCTGAGATATTCCATAAAGAAGAAAAACCGTTACAGGCCGTTACAGCCCTTAGTAACGGCTATAACGGTAAACTAAAACATCGGGCATCATCCATGACCCATAATGCACATACCTGCTAATTTTCACACAAAGATCAGCCAAGTACTTTCTGAGATATTCCATGAAGAAGAAAAACCGTTACAGGCCGTTACAGCCGTTAGTATCGGCTATAACGGTAAACGAAAATATCGGGCATCATCCGTGACCCATAATGAACATACCTACAAATTTTCACAAAGATCGGCCCAGCAGTTTTGTCTTGAGCGAGTGGAACACATTTTGACCACGGACGGACGGACGGACGGACGGACACACACACACCACACACACACACACACACACACACACACACACACACACACACACACACACACACACACACAGAACATTTCTCCGTTCCCATTCTAAAGTACTCCCTGTTCTATAAGAACTGGGAGTACAAAAAGAGAAAAGATATAAACTAAATGTAATTTAAATTGTTGTCAAACAGACCTAATTTGCAAGAAATCCACACCAGTATGAAACCCTCGTCATGGATTAGAAAGCACTCGCTGTCGTCAGTGCACTGTTGAACAGTTACACTTTGCGGTGAAAACCCATGGATTTATTTACGCATGTCACTGAATGAAATGGCCACAGCAAATCGAATCAACAACAATAAGCTGACCGCAGACGTCAAAATCTTGTACTTACAGCCAACATTATTACACATGACATCTTTGAAATCATCTGTCACTTTGGGTTGAAAGCTGTTTAATTTCACAGACACAGCATGATAACGGAAATTGGTTACACTCTCGCTCTGCAGGGTTCAAAGCGCATGCATGCAAACAAAGACAGCAACAAAAACAACCAAATTAATAAGCTCTCTTCTCTCTCTCTCTCTCTCTCTCTCTCTGTATGTGTGTTGTGTGTGTGTGTTGCGTGTTTGCGCGCAAGCGTGCGCACGTGTGTGTATGTGTATGGGCGCTCACACGCGTGCATGTGTGAGTTAGTGTGTGTGTGTGTGTGTGTGTGTGTGTGTGTGTGTGTGTGTGTGTGTGTGTGTGTGTGTGTGCGTGCGTGTGCGTGCGTGCGTGGTGCGTGCGTGCGTGCGTGCGTGTGTGTGTGTGTGTGTGTGTGTGTGTGTGTGTGTGTGTGATGTTTGCCTTACGTCACCTGTCATTGTCAGTCAATTGTCGTTAGTGACAGTAGGGCCGCTCCAAGGCCTTCTATGTGTATTACGTGATGGTCTCTAAGGATCTATAAGCTGAAAGTCAACAGACCTGCCTCTTTTTTCTGACCGTCATCTTCTCTCTCTCTCTCTCTCTCTCTCTCTCTCTCTCTCTCTCTCTCTCTCTCTCTCTGTCCGCCTACGTATCTTCTCTCTCTCCTCTCTCTCTCTCTCTCTCTCTCTCTCTCTCTCTCTCTCTCTCCTCTCTGCTCTGTCCGTCCGTCTGTCTCTCTCTCTCTCTCTCTCTCTAGTATGTCCGCCTGTGTATACCCCCCCCCCCTCTCTCTCTCTCTGCCTGCCTGCCTACCTGTGTGTGTGTGTGTGAGTGTGTGTGTGTGTGTGTGTGTGTGTGTGTGTGTGTGTGTGTGTGTGTTTACGCCCGCTAGCCCCGCCACAATCCCGCCCCCCCCCCCCCCCCCCCCGCCCCTGTGTGTGTGTGTGTGTGTGTGTGTGTGTGTGTGTGTGTGTGTGTGTGTGTGTGTGTGTGTGTGTGTGTGTGTATGTGCGTGTGTGCGTGTGTGTGTGTGTGTGTGTAATGCCGATGTGTATACAGCTTGGTGTCAAACTCAATGTTTTCCATGTAAAGGCATAGATATATCCGAAGGGTATTATGTTTCCTCGTGAACGTACCATCCTTCTATATTTCCCTGGTAATCCAGGCAGCCATATTGGCCAAACAAAGACGAACCTCTAGCTGCACTCTTTTCCTTCAGCCTGTGCTTTCCTCGCCATCTTCCTTCGACGCTGTGAATGCGTTTGTGTATGCACATCGTGTTTCCGGGGTAGGTAGGCGAGGGATATGGAGTAGGTTTGTATATATACACACTCGTGCACGCACGCGTGCGTGTGTGCATGTGTGTAAGTGCCTGCGTGCGGGTGCGTGCGTACCAGCATGTGTGTGTGTGAGAGTGTGATATGTGTGTGTGTGTGTGTGTGTGTGTGTGTGTGTGTGTGTGTTGTGTTTGTTTGTTGTGCGTGTGCGTGCATGTATGCATGCATGCCTGCTTGCCTGCATGTGTGTGTGTGTGTGTGTGCGTGCGTGCGTGTGTGTGTGTGTGTGTGTGTGTGTATGTATGTGTGTGCGTGTGTGTACAATGATCTGGGAATCGTACAAAAGAACTTTCTTTTTTTTTTTTAAATGACTGACATAATTGAGAAGGAATACTAGTGAAAACCCGTTGCAATGCACAGACTAAAAATTAACAGAGGAAAAAAAAAATCGGGAAAATTCAAAAGCAACTAGATTGCGTAACAAAACATTTACACACTAATCAATACGTCCCACCAAGGGAGTAAACTCTTCACCCACGTCTGTTTTTTTCCCCCTGTTTGTCAGCAAGATCACACACACACACACACTAAAAAAAAAAAAGCCCCCCCCCCCCCTCTCCCCTACAAAAAAAAAATCAGAAGAAATACAGAATATGACGTAAGGACAAACCGATTGTCAATTTCGGTGCTAGTTCGGGTTTGGGGCAGGATCCATGCATTTGTTTTAAGAGGACTGACCTTGACAGGGGTCCGAGTTCTCCCTTGTAGCCTTCTAATTTGCATTATAATCAATCTGTGGGTCAAAGTGTGAGAGCTTAACCAAAAGTGACTCCTGCATAACGTCTTTCTCTTAAACACACGACTTTATTGTTTGCGCGTTGTTGCTTACACTCTTGTTATAATCAAATTGCACGTTATTTTGTTTTGTTTTGTGGTGTGTGTGTGTGTGTGTGTGTGTGTGTGTGTGTGTGTGTGTGTGTGTGTGTGTGTGTTTACCATAGTGATGTACACTATGTGTTCATACACTAACATACGAGTTCCATTGACTTGAACAGTCATGCAATTTCAAAGTCGGCAGTCATCTGACAAATGATTTGATCTGCACTAGTTTGCAGATGAAAGTTCTTCTCGAGCAACTTTGCGTGACCTGGCACGTTTGAAACAGCCTGAAGGGATCATGTTCTGTTCATTACAGTCAATTCCTTTTGCTTTGCTTTTTTTCTACCGTGGTGTGACGACAGTCTGTCTAAACCGAAAGGGAGCAAACAGGCCTTTGAAGAGAGATGCACTGAAAACCACATTGTACACAACAGCCCGGCCATCGACGCGTAAACCACATGTACACAACAGCCCGCCATCGACGCGTAAACCACATTGTACACAACAGCCCGGCCATCGACGCGTAAACCACACTGTACACAACAGCCCGGCCATCGACGCGTAAACCACACTGTACACAACAGCCCGGCATCGACGCGAAAACCACACTGTACACAACAGCCCGGCCATCGACGCGTAAACCACACTGTACACAACAGCCCGGCCATCGACGCGTAAACCACATGTACACAACAGCCCGGCCATCAACGCGTAAACCACATGTACACAACAGCCCGGCCATCGACGCGTAAACCACATTGTACACAACAGCCCGGCCATCGACGCGTAAACCACATGTACACAAAGCCCATCGACCGAGACACCGTACACACGACCGGCATGCACGGAAAACCACATTGTACACAACAGCCCGGCCATCGACGCGCTAAACCACATTGTACACAACAGCCCGGCCATCGACGCGTAAACCACATGTACACAACAGCCCGGCATCGACGCGTAAACCACATGTACACAACAGCCCGGCCATCGACGCGTAAACCACATGTACACAACAGCCCGGCCATCGACGCGTAAACCACACTGTACACAACAGCCCGGCCATCGACGCGTAAACCACATTGTACACAACAGCCCGGCCATCGACGCGTAAACCACATTGTACACAACAGCCCGGCCATCGACGCGTAAACCACATTGTACACAACAGCCCGGCCATCGACGCGTAAACCACATTGTACACAACAGCCCGGCCATCGACGCGGTACACCCACATTGTACACAACAGCCCGGCCATGCGATGCTAAACCACATTGTACACAACAGCCCGGCCATCGACGCGTAAACCACATTGTACACAACAGCCCGGCCATCGACGCGTAAACCACATTGTACACAACAGCCCGGCCATCGACGCGTAAACCACATTGTACACAACAGCCCGGCCATCGACGCGTAAACCACATTGTACACAACAGCCCGGCCATCGACGCGTAAACCACATTGTACACAACAGCCCGGCCATCGACGCGTAACACATTGTACACAACAGCCGCATCGACGCTAAACCACATTGTACACAACAGCCCGGCCATCGACGCGGTATGCACTGAAACCACATTGTACACAACAGCCCGGCCATCGACGCGGTAAACACATTTACAACAGCGCCTCGAGCTAAACCACATTGTACACAACAGCCCGGCCATCGACGCGGTATGCTGAAAACCACATTGTACACAACAGCCCGCCATCGACGCGTTGTAAAACCACATTGTACACAACAGCCCGGCCATCGACTGCATAAACCACATTGTACACAACAGCCCGGCCATCGACGCGGTAAACCAGTATGTGTGACAAAATCAGGGCATTTCGACCGTAACTTGTAAGAACACTTTCGTTGATGTAAGGAGAACTCATTCGTACAATACACCCATCACCGTAGAGGTGAAGAAGACATGTACACAGACAGCCGAGGCCAGAGAGTATAGCAATGAAAACCACATGAACAAAGGCAAGAACGGGAGAGAAACAAGTGTAACATCCTTCGCATCATGGGATCTTGAGCAATTGTAGTAAAACGTCATCACCGACATGAAAACCACTTGTCCACTCCTCGCCTCGACCGGTATGGTTGTGCGTGAAATATCGAGTTTCATCTTCGCCTGTAAGTGTAGAACACTTTTTGTGTTGTAAGGACTCGATTTCGAAGAAATAATACAAACAATAGAAGGTGAAGAAGAAGAAGAAGAGGAAGAGAAGAAAGAAAGCAAGAAAGAAAGAAAAAGAAAGAAAGGAGAAGAAATAAGTGGATAACATTCCTTCGAATCATAGACTCTTGGAGCATTTTTTTTTATGTAATATGTACGTCACACCGACAACATACACGTCTTCTTTCTCTTCTCTCTCCCTTGACCGGATGGTCGTGGGGGAGACATGATGGACGTCTTGCGGGCCAGGGGGCGCCAGCCAGGTCTGTCTTCTGCCGATCTGATCAGGGAGGGGCTGTCCATTCGGGTCCACTCTTTGATATTGTCCATCCAGTTCTTTGCTGGTCGTCCGCGTCTGCGGCCACCTTCCAATTTCCTTGCAGCACTGTCTTGGGTAGGCTGTTGTGGCGAGTGACGTGACCAAACCATGTCAACTTCCTCCTTTTCACAAGCGCTAGGAGGGGTTCCTGCGGCCTGCCCGTGATGTATTTGGGCACGAACGAAGTCGTTGGTCTTGTGGTCTTTCCAGGAGATTCCTAGCATGCGTCTGTAGCACTTGGTCTCAAACGTTTGGACTCTTCTGGTCGTCTCAGCTGTCATGGTCCATCTCTCGTAGCCATAGAGAAGGATGGACAGAACCAGGGCTTTGTATAGTGTGATCTTTGTTGGGAAGCTGATGTCTTTGCTGCTCCAGATCTTATCAAGTTTTGCCATGGTGGATGTTGCGATGGCGAGCCTGGTCTTAATTTCAGTGGTGGAGTGTCCGTCCTTGGTGAGTGTGGCGCCGAGGTATTTAAAAGCGTCCACCTCTTCGAGCTGTTGGCCGTTCATGGTGATCCGTGACCTTGAATGCTTTGCTCTTTTCGCAGCTGACCTCCATGCCATATGCCTTTGATGTGTCTGCCAGTCTGTTGATGGGGGGCAGCAACAGCAACAGCAACAGGAACTGCAAGGTCTCACCAACATACACGTCACGAACAATAAAATACGTAATGGCCAGCCATGTCAGTCGCAGTTTGTAGACCCTAACCATGTGCATTTAAATATGTCTGTACTCTGTTGAGTGTGTGCGCGGTGTGTGTGTTTTGTGTGTGTGTGTGTGTGTGTGTGTGTGTGTGGGTGTGTGTGTGTGTGTGTCGTTTGTGCTGTGGGCGCCGCGCGCGAATGCGTGCGTGTGTAGCCGGCCGTTTTGTCCGACCCGGTCGTTTTGTCCGAGGTTGGACAAAACGGCCGGGTCGGACAAAAACGGCGGCTAAAACCCAGCTGTTTGGTCCGACTTCCAATTTTTTGTCGGACAAAACGGCCTGGTTGGATAAAACGGCCGGCTGTATGTAAGCGGCCGTTTTGTCCGATATATTTTTAAATTGTTCTTTGCCTAGTTCCACTGGCAAAGAAGTATAAATTCGTCGCAATCTGTTTTTTTTTTCTTTTTCTTTTCCTTTTTTTTCTTTTTTTCTTTCTGTCTGTTGCAAGGATATCTTCCGAACGAAAAGGCAGAGTCGCTCAAACTTTGTGTGGTGGTGTGGCACAAGAATGGCAAGAGATCCGAACAAGAAGGTCATGACCTTGACGTACGACCTTTGTAGGCCAATCAGGGTCAAGGTCAAGGTCGAGGAGATAGCTGGACCCTAAAAATTTGAGGGTAGGGAAATATTTGTTGCAATCATGTATTCTGAACGGTCGACAGAAGCAATTCAATTTTTATGTGATGTTGTGCCACCTTAGTTGGAAGATATTCCAAACAAATATTTAAGGTCAAGGTCATGACCTTGGCGAATGACTTTGAAAACTGAAAACCTATTTTTAGCCATATTTCGAGCACTGGAAAACATAGGATGTTGAAACTTAGCATGGAGGTGATTTGGCTTATGGTGCATCCAAATATTGTAAACCGATCAAAGTCGTAGTCTCCTCAAAAGGTAGATGAAAGACAGCCCTATCTACATTGAAAAAGGCAATACTGCAAATACACACAGAAGCAAGAAAACAGGAGGGGGTGGCTTAAATACACCTTTTCCAAATTTTAAGGTCAAGGTTATTGACCTTGACGTGTGACCTTCAAAACCGAAAATCTATTTTTAGCCATATCGCGGGCAGCGGTCGACATAGAAAGCTGAAACTTATTATGAAGGTTGTTTGGTTTATTGCTCTCCAAATATGTCAAAGCAATTAAGGTCAAGGTAAAGGTCACAGACAACGTCAGACTCTCAAAATTGAGGGCGTGTCAATTGTTTGTCCCAAGACCCCAACGGTTTGACACAGTCACCTCAAATGTTGTATCGTGATGTGCCACCTGTCTCTCTCTGTCTCTGTCTGTCTGTCTTCTCTCTCTCTCCCTCTCTCTCTCTCCCTCCCTCCCTCTCTCTCTCTCTCTCCTGCAGCCACGTAAAGAAATCACGAGAATAAGACCCACTCGATAGTCATGGCCCCTGACGGCCAATGGTCAGCTTAAGACGCCAGATTGGCCACCTGGGAGCATGACGGCCGAATGGGTTTTTTTTTCCACGTGATTTCTTTGCTTGGGGTAGACAGACAGAAAAAAAAAGCAACAAAAAAAAAAAAAAAAAAAAAAAACAGAACGCCACGAATTTATACTTCTTTGCCAGTGAAATATCGGACAAAACGGCCGCTTACATACAGCCGGCCGTTTTGTCCAACCAGGCCAGTTTTGTCCGACAAAAAATTGAAAGTCGGACAAAACAGCCGGGTTTTAGCCGGCCGTTTTGTCCGACCCGGCCGTTTTGTCCAACCTCGGACAAAACGGCCGGCTACAGCGTGTACGTGTTGCTATTCTCTGTGTGTGTGTGTGTGTGTGTGTGTGTGTGTTGCTATTCAAATCAATTCAGCAGTCTTCATGACATTCTCTCTTTTGTGAAGTGACCTTTTCTCATGTGAACTTTGGACCATGGAGATTTTGTCTGGCGAGTTTTCATCCAGTGAGCTTTTGTCTAGCAAGCCTTTGTCAAACAAGGCCTTTCAGTGTCAGTGTGCTTTTGTCCGGTGAGCTTTTCTCTGGGGAGCTTTTGTCGAACTGTCTCTTCAGCAAACACAAACAAGGAGGGTAACTCTAGTTAACAAAGTTAGGTAACTCTGTCTTCTTCTCCTCCTATTGACGACAAACATCATTATATGGATGATTCTGTCGTATACTTGTGGGTTTGCGAAGGTTTGCGCTGTATTTGTCAGACATAGTTTAGATTTCAACTTGAGAGGGAGGGGGGGGATGTAGGAGGAGGTGGGGGGTATAGGGGTGGGGGGTGTAGGAGGAGACGGGGGGGGGGGGGGGGGGGGGGGGGGTGTGGTGGTGGTGGTGTTACTGGTGAGAGGCGAGTCTGAACCTGAAGCGGTCCAGGGTCTCCGCCGTCACCACATCCTCTGGTAGTTTGTTCCATTCTGGGATGGTTCTCGGGAAGGATATTTGTCGGGCTGTCGTAGCTGCAGCTGTTGGTTGTTTTTTTTTCTTAAACTTCTTCTGGTCTGGGATTTCCTGGGCAGGCACTTGGGAGTTGATGTCAACGAGGTTGTGATGGAATTTGTACATCATTTCCAGTCTGGCATTTTGTTGGCGTTTCTCTGAGTAGGCCACTTCAGAGAGCGTAGGATTACGTCTACACTGGTTGTCTAGTTAGCATTGCTCCGTTCACCAACGGTCTGGTACAACAGGGATAATTAAGCAGCTGTTAAAAAATGCATCAGTTTTCCATGTTGGTTATGGACCAGTCCTAATCAAATGCCTTCCCTTTCCTGGTGGAGACATGTATTATCTGCACGACGAAGGCGATCCACTGGCATGCATTACACTCCGTTTTAATCTCACTTGGAGTAATCCCACTTGGACCGTGTTTGAACTAGGCTGATGGAGCCATTGTTCCTCCTTGATGTCTAGGGCCACCCGCCACAATTACGAGTTTGCACTAAATCACTATTTAATCCAAGCGTTTTGGGCCTATCATAAGTTTAAGCCAGCACGAGATATTAAACTGATTAAAAAAAAAAGTCCCTACCAATTATAGCCCTCACACACAATCTTCAAATATATTACCTTCCCCACATGTCAGGCCTTTGCTCTCACCCGTGACCCTGTCTTTGCGCCAGCTGGTTCTTCCCAAATACTCCCATTCCTTCGATTCTATTCTGTCTGCTTGGAACCACCTGGCTTGTACCTTGATGGCCATAGAAAGGAAGTGAGGAGAATCAACTTTTAGACACAATAACAATTCTCAAAACAATCTCATTGCACAAGTCTATAAATACTTGACTCCTTAAGCAATGCCTTGGCATACTAATTTTTGGTGTGCAGCCTGTACATGTCACATTTTCCTAGCAATCGTGAGTTCTTGAGGGCTGATGGTTTGCTCAGCATATGGGCACCGCCAGCGCTTTCTCCAATCGCAAGCAGGTTTACAGAATGTGACAACTCTTTGATATCAACAGAATGAATGTTGTCTTTGAGGGCTGGAGGATCAGAAAGGAAATATGTTGTAATTATGTTCAGCCATTATTATCCCCCCCCCCCCCCCCCCCCCCTACCCCCTACTCTCACCACCCCACCCCACCCCTGACAAGCACCGAAAATAGTGATGTCAGGTGATTGTTAGGAGTGTATGTGAAATTTTTACTCTCATGCACCATCAGAAAACCAACAATAACAACATCAACAACAACAGCAACATCAACAACAACAACAGGACACAAGACTGAAGGAGGACAGAATCGAGCCAATCAAAACTTGGCTGCAAAACAGCCAAGAGTGGACCTAGTGGACAAAACGTTGTTTTGGTTCAGGTACCCTGGGTTCAATTCCTGCTTGAAACAACCAGGTCTGACGTTTTCTCTTTAGAATCAACATATGTGCAAACTCCCACCCACCGCTGCAAGTTCCACAGCAAAAAGACTTATGTGAACAGGGTGGGCAGGTGGTGTTGGATGCAGGAGCCTGCCGAGTGGGAAGACTGTAGTGGATGCAGATACTTGTACAGCAAGGGAATGCATGCGGAACTGCATGTGATATTGCCATTCTCTCCACATCCAGCCAACAATTTTCTTATTCATATATCCACATTTTTAATTTTGGTTCATCAACAGGGCGTGGTGGGGGTGGGGTTGCAAATTAGCCTAAGACTTAGCTGCATTCAGGCAATATTTCAGAGACCAGTAGCTCTTCATTCAGCCAGTGAGTATGTTAGCAGTCGCTCCTGTCAAGCTCTCTGAGGGAAAAGATCAGATTTAAAATATATATATATCACAAATTATAAGCTTAGCCCCTCAATGAAACAAAGAGAATTTAAGTGAAATGGTCAAGCTAAGATAACTGACTAATACAATATTATTAGCCCGTAGTATCGACTGAATTCAGTGGGGGAAGAAAACATGTTTGAGCACTCGAGGTAGTAAGTAGCAGTATTCCTATGGAGCACCAGTCTTGTTGAAAAGATGCAAAGTGCGCCACACAGCTACACCATGAGTAGATTCATCCTCTCACCCTTGTACACATGTTCAATCCTACTCCATCCTTTGTAGAAGATCCAGTTGTCCATCGGGTGATGCTGATCGATGAGATGCATACACACAAAAATAAAATAAAATAAAAAGGCACAGTGGCATCATGTCTGAACACCATCCTGAAGACCAAATGCCACTACCTTAATGGATGGATCAAAAACAGTCGCATCACAAAAAAAATCTGACCAGCAGTGAACATGGGAGTTCAAGAAAAGGAATGGAGAAAAGAATCTGAGCACGTCTGCTCTAACTTTATGTAGTAGTTACCACTAACTTAATACAAGGTGCTCAAAACAGTTTTGTGTTTCTCCTATGTCTCTCATGTCTGCATGTGTGTTAGGTCATTGGGTACTGCAACCGACATTAGTTTGGGGTTTACAGGCAGGTAATCCTTTCACTGAATGAGCAAAAGTGATCTTCCTTGCTTATCACACACACACACACACACACACACACACACACACACACACACACACACCACTACATCCACAATTAGCTGTTTAAACCAATAGCTTTCTAAACCAATATCTGGTGTGATTTCTTAGGGGAAGAGGGGTGGAGATTAAAAAAAAAAAAGTTTCAGCAGTCCATTTCATGCTTGTTTCATGTGTTCTAAACAAAAATATCTTTAAAAAAACAAAAAAAATATCTTAAAAAACAAACAAAAAACCCCAACTAATGTGGTAACTGCAGGATTATTGCATTTAAATGAAATTAGTGATCCAAAGATTCAGGGACCTCACATCTCTGCAGGTTCAGGAGTGTAACTCTGATTAGCAGATCATTAGTTATTTATTTATCTTCTTTTTTTTTGTGCTCTGTCTTTCCAGTCAACCATACTGATAGTTCAGTCATAACACTTGTTACAACTGGGAGAGTATTGAAAAAAACAAAGATTTAAAAAATGAAAAAAGGGATGCCCTCAAAGCGAAATTCTGAACTATGCAGCAAAATATCCTCATAAAAATAAACTGAGTCCCATCACACAATGCAGGTAACAGAGACTAATCAATAACAACAGATCAAAACATGATTGCAAAACAATTCATCAAGCAGCTGATTATATGCAGGGGAACAAAATATGTCGACAAAGGTGCACAGTAAATACGTAACAATGACATGTTCATAGAGTCCTAACAAGTTCAAACCGTTACCATTTCTTTATTTCATATACTACACAATATCAAACTAAAAAAAAAACAGAAAAAAAAGGGTGGGGAGTGGTTGCACAAATCTACAAAATCTTAACAAAAAGTTTAAGACCTAGTTGGACTAATGTCCAGACTCAATATACACCAGACTGTTATATCATAAGAAAAAATAAACATTGTTGTTTAAACTCTTCCTTCCTACTTTTCTATGAACATTACTTCCTCTTGTCCCTAGATCTTATAATACGAGTATTCCCTTCATTCCTGGATTTAGAGAAAAAAAAGAAGTGTAATGAGAACCACCACGTATGCATAGCAAACCAGCCAGAATAGAGCGGCGACCACTTTCCCACACTGTAGGGGCCGTCTGGCATCCATTTCCATTCATAACACTGCCGTGTGAGCGACCCGTCATGACGTGTACCGATGACGTGACTCGCGCGAAGTTCAAAGCGCTTACCCAGAACGGATTTTCCAGGCTGCAGGAAGGAAAGGAGGATTTTGTGGTGCCCAGTTTTCGGGCTGCAGGAAGAAGGGTAGGATTTCTGACAAACCGAATACGGTTGTAGGGATGAAAGAGTTAACCTTACCTTGGAAAAGCTATCTGTTTTGATCAATGACAGCAGAATTCACTCATCATTATCTTACTGCTGGTAGGGTTCAGTTTCCTAGGTATCTCCAAACACATTCACACTCATCATTATCTTACTGCTGGTAGGGTTCAGTGTCCTAGGTATCTCCAAACACATTCACACTCATCATTATCTTACTATTGGTACTGTCCAGTTTCCTAGGTATCTCCAAACATTCAAAAAGCTCCAGCTGTCAGTCGTTTCCATGCTGGAAAACTGAATTCTCTTGCAAGAATGATTTTGCCTGAAAGCCAGAGTATACAACACTAAACTTGATAATTTAAAAGAATTTACCATCGATTTTTAATTCGGACAAACTTTCACACACCAGTTTTCCCATACTTCTGCTGAGGGTACCTTACTTTCTCTAATCTGTTCAAAAGCTTGAATCCTTTGACTGGTTATTATCCTCCTGAACTCCGAAAATTTGAATGAATTGCCACAATATATTAAATCAGACAAACTTTCACAAAACAGTTTCCAAAGACATTCAAGGGTATCTTGCTTTCGGTAACCTGTTCAAAACCTTGAATCCTTTGCCCTTCTGAACTCCTATATTCTGAAGCAAAACCGTAAGTTCTGTCCGACCCCTCTGCTGTGAGGACGGCTCAGAAACAAAGAAAAATGAGCCAATCCCCAAGCTGTGTAGACAGAAAGGAGATCAAAACCAGCACACTTCCGTTATTCTGCCTTCCACGTCGCCAGTGAGTGGACAAAATGCTTGCGCCACCCCCCCCCCCCCCCCCCCTCCCATGTGGATGACTACCTATCAAGCTCTTTCCTAACATGCCACCTTGCACCCATCCTGCACCAAACTCAAGAAGACAGGTGACTGCTCGTTCTTCATTTTCATCGTCCCTAATGTTGTTTATGTTGCCTGAAGAAGACCTATGAGGTTGAAACGCGTCGTGTTTTGTCTTGTAATCTGTTTGTCCATGCACGCCGGCGGAGTTACTTAAACTGCAGGCGGAGTTACTTAAACTGCAGGCGGAGTTACTTAAACTGCAGGCGGAGTTACTTAAACTGCCGGTGGAGTTACTTAAACCAACTTTTAAAAGCTGTTTGAATTTCTGTCTGCCGTCACCCTCACTTTGAGACTAACACACCAACTCCAACACCAGCTGAACATGTCAGTCAACTGTCAACAGATCTGGCTGCACAGCAAAAGCTGTTGACAAACACCCACTTTGAGCTTGCGAGCGTTACGAAACCTGTGATCAGATAGCTTGTACTGGCTTGCACCCAACGTTCGACCGTAACCGACAGGAGAGGCAAGGGGGGAATGGAGGGGGACTCAAGCCCCAACAGGATGCCAGCTGCGGCTGGGTGTCCGTAATCATGTGTAACTCGGTGCTGCCAAGGTCTCAAGAGCACAAACTGTAAGATTTTGACATTTTGAGTACAGCGTTCCAAATTGAAGCTTTGCACTAGCATGCCATTTAGCCAAAGCTGTAATGGAGATTTTCTTCTTTTTTTGGTGTTTTTTCCACAATGTCTGACAAATCACACTCAGTAGAATGTTCAGACCTTTTTGCTTCACACATGATGTAACGGCAGACTGGGATCAAATCTCACTAATTCTTGCAGGGCTTTGGTTTGACTTACCAAAAAAAAAAAAAAAAAAAAAAAAAAAGGCAGACAATAAAACAGATTGATAAGGCTGTGAAACTGTGACTGACCTCAATGATTTTTCCCCCACTTTTCCCTTCCTCTTCCTCAGAGAACCTGACAAATTTTGATGAAGATGGTTTACAGTCTAAAGATGTACAGGCCACACCCGGTTAGGGGACCACCCTTGGTTGCAAAAAAAGTGGTCCTCTAACCGGGGTGGTCCGCTTACCGAAGTACAGTATCAGAATAATTAATGTCTTTGGATCGTACCCAGAGAGAATGTCAGGCAGCTTGGTAATGGTATGCCAGTCTGTGACTGTTGTTTCTTCGACCGTGCCGCTTTCTCCACAGATCACACCGGCATTTATGTTGTGGCGGTTCTTGAATCGATCAAGCCATCCATTTGATGCTTTAAAACGGTCGGAAGATATCCCAGACCCTCCGCGAAACCTCTAGCTTTTTCTTGCAGCAAAGGTCCGGACACGGGTAAGTTGAGGGCTCGAATGCGTTGGAACCACCGGTAGCAGAGAGTGTCGATATTTTCATGATGCTGGCTCGTGGAGTGTCTGAATCGTTTTCTATCAGAAGGTGCGTTTTCTTCATATGCGGTCATCAGTTCTGCCTTCCTCTTTAAAATCCGCTGGACTTGACTTTTTCCAGTGCCGTACTTTTCTGCCAATGCTCTTTGTGATTTCCCATTGCTTTGTTGTATCAGCTCCACTTTTTCCTTCAGGCTCAACTCCTTTTGTTTCTTACTTGGTGTAGCCATTCTGACGCCAACTGGTTGCTTGCATTGAGCAGTGATGAATGGTGTTAGCAAAGGAATCGTTAGAGTGAGAGTGAACGTTACACGAGAAAGTCAAAAAGTTGAGCAGTGAGTGAAGTGTGAACTTCCGATCATCATCAAGTGGTCCTCTTGCCAACTTGTGTGTACATGTACTGTGTGTGTGTGTGTGTGTGTGTGTGTGTGTGTGTGTGTGTGTGTGTGTGTCATTATCAAGTACATGTGGGAGTGGACAATGCAAGAGAACGCACAATGACAAAGTGAATCACTCCGATTTTTTCTAATGGTGGTCCTCTTACCGAGGTTAAATCTGACATTTGGTCCCGTTTTGGGTGGTCCGCGGTCCGAGGACTGGGGTGGTCCTGTTACCGGGGTTTTAGTAACAGAGAAAAAGAGGGGAAAAATTCGGTCGCAAAAAAAGCGGTCCCTTCAGCGGGGTGGTCCCCTCACCGGGGTGGTCCGCAACCGGGGTTCCACTGTACATTATTTCAATTGGACTGAAATGTCGCTGACTCTGTGAAGTGAGGTTTTCCTCCTTTTTCTGTCTTTTTTTTTCAGTTTTGTTTTTTCGAAGTTGCATTTCAACATGAAAGTATCCCAGCATAGCATTGCCAACTAAACCAGCATGCTACGCCACAGCAAAGTACTTGCTAGCTCATATGATTGATGATGTACATGGATCAGTTAGCTGACTGAATACTTCAGGAATGCTCCCACCTTCAGTTTGTTGAGACTTGTTGTGAGACAACTGCTACTACTAATGAGATAAGTACAGTGGCGGCCTATGATATAAAAACAGCTGTGTGCACGATACACCCTGAGGCAGTCAACAGGTAAATGACTGGGAAAAAAAAACGACAAAAAAACATTCACAGAGCAAAATACAAAACACATCCACAGAATTAAATGCAAAACAATATACCAAAGCATGTTCAGAATGTTAACTACACAACAATACATACACAACATGCTCACAAAACAAAACCCTGTCTTCTTCTTTTGCTTTGGGGATACACAGCGATGCGATACAGACACTAAGAATTCACCCCATTCAGTTGCATGGTCTAATACTCTTCCCCCACATTAAAGGTCTACTTTAGAGATTTTCGATAATTTGTTAAAAACAGGTCTACATGTCATATAACTACAGTATGGTATTCATTTTTTTTTAAATCGCCGGAAGAATTTAATAGATTAAAAAATGACTTTTGCACACCTGTTCAAACCCCGCACGGTAGACGAAAACCGTGACGTCACTTGATGGACTGGCCGTCAGCCGCGACCTACACAACAAGTCAACGCCAAGTGAAATCAACACGAGTTGCGATCCCCCACAGCCTAAAGTCACGAGGGGGTGGCAGATATTGTGCTGTAGGCGAGTGCAGCAGCTCAGCAGGAGACGGATATTCTTTGCACACATTTCCATCTGATCCAGATACTCGAAAGAAGTGGATTCGGTTCGTGCAACCATGCCGGGCCGCTAAAGTTCTTTTCACCACATCAGTTCCAGCTGGACCGCAGAAACGAGCTATTCTGACAATTGCTGAGCCCGTTCGAATGGATCAAAAACTTCGTCTGCATTGTGTGCGTATACTTTGAAGGCGGAGTGGTAAGCTCGTACAATGAGTACGATAGTCGCACGTTTATTTTTTTCTTATCTATGGACAGATCACACTTGTTAAATTGAATGAACACATTAAGGCTTGAGGAAGGAGAATCTCCGCTCGCCGTCCACGCGTGATCGCATCAAGAAGTCAGTCGGTAGCCTCCCTCGAGACTTCGGTAAAGTCCGTACGCCTTCGGAATGCTGTGTTCGGGCGTCCAGCTGGAACTGAACTGACGTGGTAAAAAGAACTTAGCGTTCAAACTGATAAGGTACAGGCCTTGCAGAAACATCCCCAGAGTCACATTGGCTGTTGCAATCATAGTCACTGCTTTTACATGACAAATTAAATACAGAGCGAGATGTGCAAGAACCATCAGAATCGCTTTCTGTCGCCGTCGCTGACCATCATGTGATGTCACATCCAAGAGCAGTTAAGCCATGCCAAGATTTAGCTGATTACCTCCCGTTTTCTTGATTACAGGTGAAAATGCCCACTTTCGCGGATCGATTTCGTGTGATCGGGAGCGAATCAGATGTTTATTTTACCAATTTATCAAACATTTCATATTTCTGCATAAGCTGACCAATTATCGAAAACCTCTAAAGTAGACCTTTAAACATGATTCATAACCCACACTCCTCCCGCTGCCTCACACACAACACACCTCATTCCTCAGACACACGTTCAAACAGCTGGGCAATCTGAAGAGCCGTAGTGCTCAGACGCACGTTGATCATGTTCACAGCCATGGCAACACACACCCCTTTAGGGAGAAGAGAGTTCGATCCCCCGTTCCCACAGCAGTCTGTACTGGGCAGGATCAGCAGGACGCTGGAGGCGCCGACTGCTCCACCGGTGTGGTACACATACATGGGCTTCTTTCCGCCCGACCCGCTGCTGTGGGTCCCAGGATGCACCTTCCAGCCCAACCGTAGCGAATGTCCCCATCATCTGTGACCTTCGCCAGTTCCACCGGCGTCCAGAGCTGTTGGACTGTGGAGGGTCTGAGGTATCCCCAGGATGACGCTTCCCTAGCGTTTGTCCCTGCAGAGGTGTGAACTTCTCCATGCATGTTGTTTTTCTCCAGGATAGGGTCAGACTTGCTCTCTGGAACGAAAAGGGCGAGAATGTAAACTGACACCTGTTTCTGCCTGTGAAAGGATTCGCAAACTGTGAAAATGTTAACAAAGTGGACAATTCTTCACGTCTCTTCAGTCATTTACTGTTCATCTTGTTTCAAGATCTCTGTTGAGAACCGTGTTCTTTGGGACTATCTCATTCTCACTGGAAGTTTCCACACTCCGATCAGGAGTGAGAAAAAACAGTCTCACAGATGAGAGCTCGGTGAATTCACACTGGTAATTTTTCAAACTCAAAACTGAATGGAGGAAAATGGATCTAACAATCCTGGTAGTGTGACCACAGCAGTGAGTAATAGTCAACTACTAATGCAACTGTCCACTTGCTCTCCACCAATGCTGGCCCAATGAAAATCAAATCAGCATGCAATATCAGTTTGCTGATACTCTAATCAGTATCTTATCACCTGAACTGGTGAAATACTTCAAATATCTGGTAAACATGAACCAAGGAACTCCTATCAAAGGTCTCAAAAACAAGACGGAGAGTGAACAACCAGTGAAACATGGAATGATAGATATCTACTGGAGGTTTCCACGTCGGTCTGGGTCTGTTAGTATCCCTGCCCTCTGGAAATTCTGTGATAGTGACTTCCCCTTGATTGTCGTCACTCTTTCTGATCCTCTTCCCCCCTTTACTTTTATCTTCTTTTACCACTGTCCACTACTTTTCTGCCTTTTTGGCCATTCAACAATCCTTGTTCGAGACGGTCTACACCTTTTTTATTCTATCACTGAAACTGACATTCTGCTGTAATCTGGTGGTTACGAGGTAAGACTTACACAAGGTCCAGGGTTACGAGGTAATGAGACTATACACAAGGTCCAGGGTTACGAGGTAATGAGACTATACACAAGGTCCAGGGTTACGAGGTAATGAGACTATACACAAGGTCCAGGGTTACGAGGTAATGAGACTATACACAAGGTCCAGGGTTACGAGGTAATGAGACTATACACAAGGTCCAGGTTACGAGGTAATGAACTATACACAAGGTCCAGGTCAACAGGAGCTGTTCATTCTGTGGAGTTTTTCTACATCGCTTTTTTTTCTTTTCTTTTTTTAAAATATTTTTTTCTTTTATTAAATCCATTCAACCTTTCCCAGTTTACAGCCTATGAAGGCCTATCTGCTTGGTCAGTTTGGGCTGACCTGCTTAATCGGAAGGGGCACTTCACTTCCATTGTGTCACTTCAAAAAGTGTTTCACCAAGAGGCAAAGTAAATCACATGTTGATTACAAAGTGACAGTGTTGCAAGATCTTTCAATTCATGTAATATAATACGATTTCGGACTTGTAATGCTTTGATAAACAAAACCATCGTTTCATTATTATATGAACACATTTTTAAAAAGATTATAGCAAGTCCTGCCAAACAACAGGGACAAACAAATCACAAGACAAAGCACGACACATTTCAACCGCTTAGGTCTTCTTCTGGCAAGATAAACAATAGTCAGGACAATGAAAACGAGGAACAAGCAATCAATTATCTTCTCAAATTCAACACAAGGTCGGCGTTGAATGAAAACGAGGCTTTTGGGAAGAGAACAATGGGAGTTAAAATAATAATGATAGCAATAATAATAAAAAAGATGATGATAAAAGTGTTGAAAAATAAAAAGAGGATTACTACCACTTTTGGTGATAATACGAAGATAGTAGTTGTGATCTTGACTGTGGCTATACACACAGAAGCAGCATGGTTGTAGTTGCAACAGTGTTAGTGGTGATGATAATGGTACTGACAATGATGATAGTGGCTGGAAAGGAATACAAATGATCAAAGAGTAACAGGGCTGACATTACTACTGGAACAAGAAAGAGAAAAAAAAGGAGGGGGTGGAGGATCACATACCTACACCTACACACAGATATGCATAGGAAAGAGCAAAGAGGGATGGGAAACTCATGTGGAGGAGACAGTGTACAAAACTGAAAGAAATCCAGATGAAGAAAGGGGAGTGGATACGTATCTGAGTAAGGAATAGACTGCTGTAGCAGAGAGAATGTAGGGAGAGGAAAAATGGAGATAGCTCTTACACCCCTACTGACAACAGCAGTTGCTTAGCTGCAGAATTTCATGACGGTAAAAGAGAGAGCTCAGCTTTAAAGATTTTTTCTTCGAAAAACCCTTCATCTCTCAATCTTCCCATACAGGTCTGAGAGCTGGACCTTGACGGCAGAGCTGGACTTAGGTAAGATAAGATAATGTTGCTTATAGCCCAGCCGACCGCAAAGGGCCACATCAGGCTGTAGAGTGGACCTTGACAGCAGAGCTGGACCTTGACGGCAAGCTGGACCTTGATGGCAGAGCTGGCCTTGACGGCAGAGTTGGAGAGAAGGATCCAAGCCTTTGAAATGGAGGCACACAGAAGACTGCCCAACGTCTCCTGGACAGAACACAGAACCAACGACTCTGTCCGGGAGCAGGTGGCCACACTGGCAGGACCACAGGAACCCCTCTTGGCTACAGTTAGGAGGAGAAAGCTGATGTGTAACGACTACCTGATAAGATAATGTTGCTTATAGCTCAGCTGACCGCAAAGGGCCACATCAGGGCTGGACTACCTGATACTGATGTGGTTAGGCCACATGACACGACACGACTCGCTGGCAAAGACAATCCTGCAAGGCACGCTTGAAAGAGGAAGGCACAGCGGCAGGCAGAGAAAGAGCTGGTCGGAGAACGCGATAGAATGGACAAACCTCAGGCTGCCAGCACTCCTGCGAGAAGCAGAGGACAGACGGCAATAGAGAAGATTGACAAAAGCGTCCCTCATGTCCTCCCTACGACCACTTAGGTCACAGGAATGAGAAAGGAAAAAAAAAAAAAATCTTCCGAAGAAGGTCTGATGGCAATTTCAACTGTGTTGCGATACAAACCTTCCTCGAGTGCCGAGTTGCTGCCTGCAGCTGATTCGTTGAACTGGTAACTGTACAGCATGACGTTGGCAAACCGCAGAAGGTCGGTCATGGTGGACAACATGCCGCCCCCCTGCGTACTTGTAGGAACAGTCCACATATGCTGCATTGACGAGAATGCCTTTCTCATTTCTTATGTAGTTCCTGGAAAGAGACATTCAATTAGCAGTGTTATCATCGTTATCATCATCATCATCATCATGCAACATTTATCTGCTCTTAATGTAAAAAAAAAAGCCCCAAGTGCTTACAAATACCATCAGAAAGAGACAAAAGATGGAAGTATGACACAATGATGTATAACAATAATATATAGGAAAAATCATGAAAAATACAGTAACTAAAGGAAAATAAATCTTAAATAAATGTTAGCGAACCGCCCAGAGAACGTGGACAAACGAGTCACAGACAAAACACAACGCTGTTCGACCTCTTAGGTCTTCGTCGGGTGATAAATAAACGAATAAAACAACGAAAAATTCACTTAGCTTTGATCGCTTCAGATCGCTTAGGGTTCAGCGCAAGGAAAAAAGCGTTCCCTTTACGTTGTTTTATCTTTTATTTATCACCCGAACGAAGACCTAAGAGGTCGAAAAACGTTGTGTTTTTGTCTTGTGACTCGTTTGTCCACGTTCTCTGGGCGGTTCGCTAACATTTATTTAAGATTGTTTAGATTTCCGCCTGCAGTCGTCTCGCTTTGCAACTAGAATCTAAAGAAAATATAACAACACACTGCAACACCAACAGACGCTATGGTAGGTCAGGCACTCACACACATGTTGATGTCGTTTGCCTGCTCTCATAATGGTCCCCCCCCCCCCCCCCCTTCACATAATTATTCCTCCCCCTATTTCTCCCTGCGTTCCCAACCCTCCTCACTGCTACAATCCTCCTCCCCTACAAATACTGGCCTGGGCTTTAATGAAGCTTTTTCAATCAGAAATATAGGATCGGCTTTATCCAAATTCTGCATTTGACTGGATTGAATAAAGACTTTGTTATGGGGGACGTGACTGGTCGCACACTGCCATGGGAATGACATCCTGTGTGTACTGCATGCATGTGTCGTGAAGGGAGACGACTGAAAAGAGGAAGAGAGAGACGGAGCATACTCGGCTCAGGGAGGAGTTGGATTGCAATGGCACGTGAAGGCATGTTTCTCTTGACTTTGCAGTGAATAATGATTTAAAAAGAAAATTGTAAGGGGAGAGTTTTATCTAGGTGATCTGCCATTGGAAAAATAATCTTTCAGACGTTCTTGAAACATTGAGGAAAATGGTTTCCCTTTACTCAGTCTTTACTGCAGCGGGTCAGGAAGGTTAGCGACTCTCTCTGCGGTAAGTCCATGATAACATTGTTAGCATGCATGAAAGATGGACGCTAATTGGATGCAGAAGGTCCAGAGGTTCGGCTTGGATCTGGAAACAATGTTCTTGTTTTCTCAAACAAGAAATGACTTTCTTCTGTCTCCAAAAATCTGGTTCACCTGAAAAGTGTACTGTAAGTCAGTCTATGCAATTTTGATTAACTCTCAATAGTTTTTGAGATTTTTGCATTTTGCATGACGGACGTTTTTTTCCGTAACATTCTGTGCATTATTTCTAAAATAGTTTTTGTGATGAATGTCTATTTCAGGTTTTTTTAGGATATATTGCTTCAGATAACAAAAATGTTGTTTTAAACACATAATTCCGGGAAGAAAACCGTCGATCACCGGTGATCGAAATTCAAGGGAAAGAACTGAAGAGAGTTAAGCATATCCGAACAGTTCAATTTTCCTCCTGACAATCCCTTCACACTGCCAATCGTTACTCTTCCGAAACACAGTGATTTAACTTTACCTGGCACGATTGTAGATCAAGGGTTCATTTTCATCCAGGTAGGTGTTGTCGAGGCCAAGCTGGCGGAAGAGACGTCGGATGAGCACTGGAAACTTGGTCTTTGTGGCGCCCTCTAGAACTGCTGCTACTAGCGTCCACCCATGAGAGGAGTAGAGGAACTTTGTGCCTGGAATAAATGGTACACACCCGTGTGATAAAGGTGTTGTTTGTTGTCACATGTGACTTACTTTTTGTTTTCACAGCTGATTTTACTATTGTCAAATGTGTGCCTTTCTGTTTTTAATTTGTTTTATTACAGCCCCACCCACTCACCACCCACCCCTAGCTTCCTCAAACTATCATTTGGGGGTGGAGGGGGGGGGGGGGGGGACAGAAGATGTACACATTCCACCCTAAAGAGACGTTTCAGACAAAATATGTGAGATTCAACACAGATCAGCATTTTATATCTAACACAGAAGAGGAAAGGCAATAACGGAATCCTGCCAAACACAGACATTAATAAAGTGCAACTCATACCGCCATAACTAAAGCTGATGTTGACCAATCAGTTTGCTCCATGACATCAACCAGAGTAATGTTCACTGAAACCAGTGTCAATTTGGTTTTATTCACCTGCTGTATTTTTTTTTGCATGCGTTCCGAGTTGCTTTGATGTTCACCCTTTTCCTCCATATGATTTCTGATTTTACAGCAGTAGTATTACTGATGCTACAAGCCAGCTTTCAATCAGAAAAAAAAGAGTTACAGTGTGTTTAGAACTACCATGCAGGCAAAACTCTTTCTGGCAGCCACCAATCTCACCCCCCCCCCCCCCCCCTCCCTCCTCACAGGGTTCATGTGCACAGGAAAGTTTGTAATAATCTTACCAATAATGCAAACCGAACCTGGTCTGACTGTTTACACAAAGGGACAAATTACTTATGTACTGAAATACTTAACCCAAGTGTATATTACTCTTGCTGAAAAAATCTTGGATCTGTCTGTGGATCCTATCCAACCATGAATCTGTATCCAACCATGAATCTGCCCCAAAAGTTAATGAGACAGAACCTCTGTGTCACTCATCTGCAAAGGCAGATTACAATAGCTTCAGAAGTTTAAACCTAATCCTGCTAACAGACAAACCAACTTTGAGTAAAAACAAAAGATTAGCGAAGATAAAAACTCAAAGAACGCAACAGGCTTCACTTGCAATAGAGTTAAATAATCACAGAGAAATCAAACCGACGAATGTCTGAACCTCACATAGAAGGGCAGTCACAAAGACATGAGCCAGTGCTTGGAAATGGGGACACTGTAAACTAAACGGGGCCGAATAGCTCAGTTGACAGAGCGCCCGACTCGTGATCCTGAGCTTACGGGTTCGAATTTTGGTACTGGGGGATCATTCCCTCGGAGTTAACACAGGTTCTGACTCCATTCCCCATACAGTCCTTCGAATGAGACTATAAACCGAGGTTCCATGTGTGAACGCATACACAACATCTTGCACACATGTAAAATCCCATCACCAACTTAAGGAAGAGAAGGCCAGTTTGGCCGTTGGTATGGATGGTTAGGCATAGCATGCACCTTCCCCGAAGTTGGAGTATGACTGCCTTAATGGCGGGATAAAAAATGGTCATACACACAAAAGTGTCAGAATCTTCATCTCGATGAAGGTGGACATTCAAAGAAAGAAGAATGTGGGAATTAGAAAACTGTGCCATGCTGATCCACCTCAACATACAAACCACAGATCCTGTGGAGTTTTTGTGATTTCCCCTCAGACAGAGGACAGATGTAGAGAGACTTGTCATAGAGGGAAGCCTAACAACGTTAATGGTAACCATCTGATAGCAACATTATCTCAACCAAGAATTTAAAAAAAAAAAAAAAAAAAATCTGTGCCAAATGGTCTAAAAAATCCAAGTGATGATCAGTAATGGCAGCTAATTCTTTTTGTACTTACACTTTTTAAGTTGGTATTTTACTGACTATTGCACGTTTGTTTGGTGTTGGTTTTTTTTTTTCTTTCGTTACTGTATTTGTACGCGACAGTTACACACAATGTGAAATCCTGAACCTAATACTTAATCAAATATTTTTTTCAAATTGTTAAAAAAGAAAATTCTAACACCATTCAAGATATTTTTGTGATATTAAGCATACCAGGCTTGTGGACAAGTGGGTCATCTTTGAATAATGCCAGCCCTGCCGCTGTCGATGTGTACTTTTCTTTGATGTAATATTCATCCTCCTTAAACTCTCCAGGTGCCTGTCTTGCTGTCTTCTCCTTTCCCTCTGGCTTGGAAGAAGCAGAGGGAGAGGAATTTGATACGGGAGTGGGGTTCTTCTTCACGTAGTCTTTGTTGTAATGGCGGATACCGCTCATGTGAGACACCAGCTGCCGCATAGTCACCGTCACCTGCGCAAAGAATGGATTCACCGGTGTTGGAACTTTGAACTCTTCTCAGAACCACACAGTGACAGAATATTGTTTGGGGTCCAATTTCAGTGAAAGTAAAAAGACTTAATGACGACGTGAGAATTCTATTCCTTTCGAGACTCATCCCATTTCTAGAACAAAAGGCAGGTCAAAGGGCCACACAGACATATACACTGCAGACAACAGCACAGGAAGGTAAAATGGGCAGCCAAAGAGACTCACATGAAAACAGGAATTATCTTTGCTCAGACTGTCACTCTTTGTTAATTTGCTTTCCTGGCATAATTTTTTTGTCTTTGTTCATTCTAGACTTACCTCCTAATAAATACTTACCATGTTCACACTTTTGGGGGGTTTTTTTGCATGCTTTTGTCCTTATCAGATCTAACTCCCATTTACGACTCCCTTCAGAGAACTGTTTTTTTCTGGCAAGTTTTCTCTTTGTTTACACTAGGTTCATCTTGCAACAAAGACTTTCCTCTTCTTCAAGACGTTTTTCTGGCACATTTTTTTGTTTTGCCTCTACTAGATTTTCCTCCTATCTCACTCTCTCTCTCTTACTGCTTTAAAGACCTGTTTTATCGAATATTTTTTTGTCTGTTGTCTAGAGAACATTTGCCTCCCATTGCAGGACCTCTCTTTCAAAGACTTGTTTTTCTTCGCACATTTTTTGCCTTTCTCTCCAGATTTGTCTGCGTATAAAACCTCCTTCCATTTAAAGACTTGTGTCTTGTTTTCAGATTCCTCTCTTAAGAATCCCTCCCTTTAAAGACTGTTTATTTTGCAGGAACATTTTTTTTTTTTTTTCCGCCAACTGAGTACACCTCCCAATATAGATTCTCTCCCTTTGTATTTCTTTACAGCATTTCATTCGGTCCCCCCCCCCCCCCCCCCCCCCCCCCCCCCCACCCCCTTAATTCAAGCATTCTATATTCATATTCCAATATGATGTTCATCAGATGAAAAAAAAAAACTGACTTGAATAAACAAAACAAAACTTGTTGCACGTATCGAAATGGTTTTTTTTGTTTTTTTTACCTTCTCTCCATTGACCATCTTCTCTGGAAACTGAGGTACATAAACTTGCACGGGTTTATCAAGGTCAAGGTCGCCGTTTTCCACGGCTTTGGCGACAGCAGTCATGGTAATCGACTTGCTGATGCTGGCAATGCGTATCACCGTCTCAGGCTTACATGGGAGGCGGTTTTCAACGTCTGCATACCCAAATCCTGTGGAACAATCAAGCTTAGATAATGCTTTGTACAATTGTCTACTTCGTTTAAAAAAAGAAATTAAAGTTCTATTAATTTGCCTCTTCACTTAGCTTTCAAGCTGATCAGTTCAATTTGTTTTAATTACTCATTTACAAACAAACAAACAGAGACAGATATCTAATTAAAAGAAAGACAAGAATGAAAAACTGAGAGAGAGAGAGAGAGAGAGAGAGAGAGAGACAGCGAGAGAGAGGGAGAGGAGGAGAATTTAGAACCTATCTAACAACAAAACGGAAGCAACCCTAGATGTATGTATATATACTATGACACATAGATTTTGGTTTAGATGTCAGACAGAATGGAAAAACATTACATACAAGGAAGAAAGAAAGAGAATGGAAAAACATTACATACAAGGAAGAAAGAAAGAGAATGGAAAAACATTAACAGGAAGAAAGAAAGAGAATGGAAAAACATCACATACAAGGAAGAAAGAAAGAGAATGGAAAAACATTACATACAAGGAAGAAAGACAGAAAAAAACCCAGCTAACTAATACATGAGATACTGGAGGGAGGTAGAGAGATGAAAGCGACAAGAAAGCGGGTAAATTTACAGGTTAGTGTGACGACAAGAAAGAGGGTAAATTTACAGTTACTGTGACATTCAAGGTGATACATTTTGTGCACACACACACACACACACACACACACACCAACACAGACACATCACATGAATAAGATGATTTCACCTTGTCCCCACACTGGCTTCCCATCCACGCTGACGGCCACCACCAAGCCTGGGGAGCCACTCTCATCCTGAAGCAAAAATATCCATATAAGATTACCTGAAACATGCATAAACTGAATCCCCATTTCACTGACTATACCAGCTGCTGAGCGGTGCCCTGGAACAACCCTCTTAAAACAACAACAAACAAACAAAAACTGTCTTCCTCTTGAGGACATTCATCCAAATTTTATGGGATCCAAACTTGTGGATGCCCTGAAAAATTTGGAAAAGTGAAAATTCAGGAGCAATGCCATGCCGAGACTGAGCGCTGCTGACCTTTCTTAACTCTAAAATTCAGTTCCATGCTAACAACCTTTAGAAACTAAAATTCAAGACTGAGGTGCCAACTTAACATTCGGATGGAAATTTTAAAATGATGTGGGGTTCTAAAGGCAAGTTTGGACCTTGTTTTCCTCTGGGATCTTTTTCGTTTGTTTCTGCGTGCCTCTAGTCTATGTATGTGTGAGGTAAATGCCTACCATAAACAGCAGAAGTCCAAAGTTATAAATGGACACGTCATTATTTCAATTCACTGTGCAAAAGTTATCTTTCTTGCTAGTAATAATTAACATCTTTAAAGTCAAACTCTGACACAAATACATACGGTCTGAATCCAGATTTTGAAGCAAAACTCCCAAGCTTCTACACCTAAAATTCTCAAATAAAATTCTGGCCTTTACAAATGAAAATTTAGGAGAGCTGCCCAAACCTTTTGAAGCCGTAATTCAAGGCAGAAACCATTTTAGGTCAAAACCATAGTCTTCTTTTTTATTTGTTGTTGTTGTTGTTGTTATTGTTTTGTTCTGGCTTTTTCAACTTCTATGTCCCCTCGGTGCTGCTACTCCTATGTCATTCATTTCAGACCCCCCATACACAGCTACTAACAGTCCACGGACAGCGATCACTATCAGGTCATCATGAGGGAACCCACCAGAGAAGACACTGCCCTGACCCGCCGTTGATTCACTTCAGTGATGTTCAGTGGTGCTTGTTCTGATCCGACATACACAGGACACCTCCTACTAAGCCCTCTACTAACAATGCCTATTGTCTCACTGCATCCAAACTATGAGGTAGAACTTTCATTCCAAAGTCAAAATAACTTACTAAAGTCAAATAAATCAAACTTGCCCAAATTCTGAGACACAGTGCCTATCACCTACAGAAGTCAAAATTTGAGACCGCTTCTCCAGACTTCAGAATGTTCCATTTACCTGTGACATCCAAATTCTAGACAGATTTACAAGCCTTTTGACACCAGTTCATGATACTGGTAGATATGCAGCCTTCTTACTGTCTCCCTTTGCAATTTTCAAGAGACAGGATGAAATCAGTCTTAAAACCTGAACTGCACAGCTGACAATATTCTGAAGTGTGTGTGTGTGTGTGCATGTGTGTGTGTGTGTGTGTGTGTTGTGTGTGGTGTGTGTGTGTGTGAGTGTGAGTGTGTACGTGTGTGTATGTGTGTGTGTGTGTGTGTGTGTGTGTGTGTGTGTGTGTGTGTGTGTGAATATGTACATGTGTGAGTGGGTGTTTGTATTTCTCTCTGTGTGTATCTGTGTCTGTATGTATGCATGCGTGTGTGTATATGTATGCATTATGCGCACGCGTGCGTACATGTGTGTGTGGTGTGTGTGTGTGTGTGTGTGTGTGTGTGTGTGTGTGTGTGTGTGTGTGTGTGTGTGCACGTATGTATGACAACAAAGGTGAATACAATGCATGACCGAGTGGTAATCTGACTTGAGTGTACATGCATCTGTGCATGTACATGCTTCTGCAATTAGTCTCAAAGCCTGAACACACAGCTAACAATATTGTGAGGTGTGTGTGTGTGTGTGTGTGTGTGTGTGTGTGTGTGTGTGTGTGTGTGTGTGTGTGTTTGACTGTGCATTTACAGTTAAGGATGATTACAAATCTATGCAGACTTTGCAAGTGTTAGGTGTGTACATGTTTCATGCTGATTTAGGAATTGTGTCCACACAGGTCATGAAATGAATGAATGAATAAAAGTGTGTGTGTGTGTATGTGCGTGTGTTGTGTGTGTGTGTGTGTGAGAGAGGAGAGAGAGAAAGAGAGAGAGTGTGTGTGTGCGCGCATGCATGTGTGTGTAAGCGTGTGTGCCTGCATGCATGCATGTGTGTGTGTGTCTGTGTCTGTGTGCATGTGTGTATGTGTGTGTGCATGCATGTGCACATTTAAATGCAGGTGTGTGAAGAGTGTGTTGGGTGCATCTTTGAATGTGTGTCAATACATGTTTCATATTACATACGTATGATGGCATGTCATGCATAAATGAACAGAAAACCCCCCAGAAAATCAGAACCATGAACAGATTTGAGAATGCCGCCAATAGGCTTGAGCTGCACACAGTAAATCCACATTTATTTGTGAATGTGTGTGTGTGTGTGGTGTGTGTGTGTGTGTGTGTGTGTGTGTGTGTGTGTGTGCGTGTGCGTGTTGTGTGTGCATGTGTGTGTGTGTGTATGTATTGTTTGTGTATGTTGTGTGTTGTGTGTGTGTGTGTGTGTGTGTGTGTGTGTTGTGTGTGTGTGCATGTGTGTGTGTGTGTGCATGTGTATGTGTGTGTGTGTATGTGAGTGTGTTGTGTGTGTGTGTGTGTCTTTATGTGTGTGTGTGTGTGTGTGTGTGTGTGTGTGCATGCGTGCATGCTTGCATGCATGCAAGCGTGCGTGCGTGCGTGTGTGCGTGTGTGCGTGTATGTGTGTGTTCATGTGTTGCATTTATGACAGATTTATTGATTACTGGAAATCAAAGGACAGCACAGTTGTAAATGCTCTCTGTTTAAAATAAAAGTGTCAAGAACTGAACATGGTTTTGATGCACTACATTTATTATCCTGACATCAGTGTGCTCACACACCACTCTTACCCCTACATCTACCTGGATATATACAAATGATCTTGTTGGCCAGTCTTGAAGATCTTAAAGCCTAGTTTAGTAAACTGGGTTATGTCCGTATGTCCCTGTAAAGGAAGATAATCTATCAATGGGAAAGGACATTTCTACATTTTCTGTTGAGCTTCTTTTCATCAATACAGTATCTTCTTTTACTGGGGTAAATGTGGATATAATATCCATCAAAAAGACCAAATACTGAATTTCTGCCTTAAATTAAAAGTACAAACCTTCACTCTTTGACACAAATCAGAAGCTTGTGCCACTGCTTCCTGAAACGTCAAAGACTTCAGCGCCTCTGCCGCTTCCTTCAACCCATTGTTTGCTTTCACCACTGTCTTCGACTCATTTCCCTCGATGTGACAAAACGACTCGCTGGAACGGTACTTGAAGTAAGCATACAAAACACCTCCAGCGAGTATTAACGTGGCTAAAATGTAGCGCGTGTCTGGTTCCCTTTGTTTCCATTCTCGTTTTAAAGATGCCATGCTGGATGAAGAAGAATCGGACTTGCATCGTAGCGTTCGAGCGAATATGGGATTGTTCCTCGAACAAAGACGACCGCATGAACTTGACGAGTGATGATCATGATGGAAATTCTTGAACAGTCTATATAAGAATGCAGGTTTCTGGATTCTGGATTCGACATTAGAAAAGTAGTTAGACTCAGAATCAAAAACTTACTTGAGAGAATATTTCGACAGGGTCGCCCTGTCTTCATCAGCTCACTGTTGCTGTTGTGGCAGCGAGGCCTGGTGGAGCGACTGTTGTGTGGGGTGAACAGTTGTCAGGATCTAATTGTAGATGGGGAGAAGTTCAAAGCCTTGATCTCTGTTCAGGCTGGGGCATCTGGTCTTGAATTCGATGGATTCTTTAACTTTTCTTTTTGTGAGGAAGGGCTCTGTAGATAAGATCTTGGTTTCTTGGGGGCTGAAACTGTGGCCTGTGGCTTGTGTGTTCATGTATGGCAGAAGAAGATCGCTTTTGGTGTTCTGTAGACGGGTGGTGAGTGGTCTTGCTGTCTCGCCAATGTAGGTATGGGCACAGTCTTGACACCCTACCTGGTACACTACACCACACTGCTTGAGGGGGTCCGTTTTGTCTTTGACATGGGTCAGTTGCTGGCGTAGGGAGTTGGTGGGTTTGTGGAACACTTTGCATCCATGTTGTTGGAAGGTCCTGGCTAGATGCTCTGAGACTCCTTTAATGTAAGAGATCCCCACGTTCACACTGTCCATATCTGTAGAAGAAGGGTAGAGAACTTGAGGGTTGTCCCACATCCATGCAGGGTATCCATTAGCGGAAAGGGCAGTCTTGATGTGTTCTTCTTTCAGCTCTTCCTCCTCAGTGGAACACTTAGTGGAACACAGTACAGAGGCTCTGTGCATGAGGGTGTTGACAACATATCTCTTGTGCTGGAAGGGTTGGTTAGAGTGAAAGTTCAGGTATTGGTCAGTGTGGGTGGGTTTCCTATAGACGGTGGTCTCCACCCTGTCATCATGGGTTTGGGTGATGAGTGTCCAGGAACAGGATCTTCCCTTCTGCTTCAGTTTCTGAGGTGAATTGGATACTGTCATCAATGGAATTCAGGTGAGTGGTGAAGCTGTCAACTTCTGTCTCCTGTATGCGGGTCATGGTGTCACCCACATAGCGGTACCACATGCTGGGAGGGTTGGCAGTGGTCTCAAGGGCTACTTTTTCAAAATGTTCCATGTACAGGTTGGCTACCACTGGAGATACTGGCGAACCCATAGCAGCTCCTTGTTTCTGCTGGTAGAACTCATAGTTAAACGAAAAGTAGGTGTTGTTAAAGAAGCCATCAAAATCAAGACCAGACGCCCCCAGCCTGAACAGAGATCAAGGCTTTGAACTCACTCCCCCCCCCCCCCCCCCCCCCTCCCACAGTCGCCCCACCAGGCCTCGCTGCCACAGCAGCAACAGTGAGCTGATGAAGACAGGGCGACCCTGTCGAAATATTCTCCAAGTAAGTTTTTGATTCTGTGTCTAACTACTTTTCTAATCTTGGACAGACTGGTCTGATGCGATAAGGAACGATGTTCGAAAGCTAATAATGCGTTTGCTTGCCTCTTGATATTTTCCTTCGCTGGGGAACGTCGAAGATGTAGGAGTGTAGAAAATTGTCGACAGGTTGATGATGCCATGATCGTTTCAACTTTCGTTTTCTTATGCGTTATGTGGTAGCCATTTTTCATGCTGCACAATCGAACAGCTGATGAACACCATCCTCGCGCCAGTGATGCGTGCAAAACAACGTTACCTGGGGCAGATATACTTAGAGGGTGGAACATGGCTGCTGATCTCCTAAACTGCACTCCTCCGTTCTGGGTGATCTTTCCAGAAAGGCCTTCAGACCAAAAAAAAAATGCTATATAGGTCAAGTTAGGCGGTCAAAGGTGACAATATTACCCTGTCTCCCTCGCTTCCAACTTCCCTCCCCCAAATTTCTTGCAGTGATTATGTACAAAGCAGCTGTGTTGTTATATGTAAAATGATGGCGACGATGCTCGAAGCAAAGAATGTATTGTATAGCCTATATGGATGTTATCAAGCAAGCAAACACACACACACACACACAACCCACAAACACAGGGTACATTATAATCAACGTTCTCACCACTGTTTCAGGTGCTGTGAACAGTCAAACCTCGATAAGAATCTCAATGGGCATAGGAAACGTGAATTGTCCAAAAAGTATGGAGCCAGTCCTGATCATACTGCGTAGATTTATTCTTCGCATTTATCTCATGGCGAAAAGCTGCCGCATTAGAAGAATCAGCAACGTAAGCATTTTTTATATGAAGCGTCAAAACAAATTGGAGCGAGTGTATTCTTCTGGGTAGGGTCTAGGAACCTCCTGCTTTCAGCACTCGTTCACCTTCAAACATGATTTCCGTCTGTTGTGCTTTCTTTTCATTAACATTTTCAGAATAAGCTTATGAAGAAAACACTCCAAGTGTTCTACGAATGCCAAATAAACACTGATTAGTCAAATGTGCATATCAAACTGCTATTTTTGACTTGACGTAAAAAAATAAAATAATAAAATACCTTCCTTCAGAGGGGAAGAAGCGAAGGCGAGCCGAGAGCCGTTCCCTTTTAATCGACATATAGCTGCATGATGGAAGTCGTGGCCCAGTCATCGTGTGGATTCAGATATTCTCAACAGATAGGGACCAAAAGGTGATCGTTGATGGTGTCATATCTGAAGTCAATTCTGTGGAGTCTGGAGTCTCCAAGGGATTAGTCCTGAGCCCCGCTTTCTTTCTCCTGTAGATAAACTACAGCCCCAAACAGCTGTCCAGTACCACCCATGTGTGTGTGTATGTGTGTGTGTGTTTTAAATTTAACGTCCATCCACTGTAGGTGATATTAGACACACAAAAAAAAACACCACCCCATCGTGTGTGTGTGTGTGTGGTGGATGACACGCTTTGTCAAAGAACTGTCAACCCTTCCTGCAAGGATCATGATCACCGACAGCATGATCTCATCAGCCACATGGCCAGTTTGGTCAGGAGATGGGCGACGTCCTTTCATCATGAAATGAGTCAGACTCACCACGTCACCAGGAAAAGAGACCCTCTGACTGCACAGTGCCAGCTCCATGGCCAAAGCCTACTGTAGCGTTGACGAGCGCTCATGCGTGTGACGTAGTGTAGTGTCGGTGCCAGAGCCTGCATGGCGAGCGGCCAGTGATGTATCCACCTAGTCAATTTAGTAAATATACAAGTTTTCGGACTTTTACACCCAGAGTGTGGTTTTGCATTTCGAATGCGAGTTGGTACGTGGTACACTGGCAGCACCGCAAACACACACTACACCTACCAACTGTTAGACGGCCTCCTTAGGTGTCGTTATATGTCCTAATATCACAGCTGATATTCACGCGCGCGCACACACACACACACAGCGATGCATGCACGCACACACACACACACACACACACAACATTCCAACAAAGCCAGCAAGATGTAGTTGTTTCTGACGAAATCTGAAGGTGGGTTCTGTATAAATCAAAGAGAAAGCGTTGAAATCCGCCGTTGAGTACGCTGCTCCTGTCCTGGACTCACACCCTACCACGGACATCAACAAAGCAGAGAAAGTACAGCATCAAGCCCCTCCCCCCGCTCCCTCCCCCACCCACCTACCTATCATCGTCTGCACCATTACTTTTTGTGTAGGTTTCGTTGCGTGTAGCGTAAGCGTGTGTGCGTGCGAGCGCGTGCGTGCGTGCGTGTGTGTGTGTGTGAACATTTTCGATAGGAATGGAAGATAAAATCTGGGTGGTAGATTTTAAGAACGCCATGATGAAGATCGGGATTCTTCACCGAGGATTTTACTATTGCTGTATTGAATAGTGATGTAAAAGGGACAAACGCAAGACTCAGTTTTACAATTTTATTGACAAGGAGAAGACCAAAAGGTTTAACAGCATATAGGTGAGACTATGGTCAAGAGAACGCGTTGTTGGTTTTGAGTTTTAGAACCTTTTTGAGATGATGTTCAGTAACCGTTTGGTTGAAATGACGCGCGAAGTCGGAATGGGGAAAAAAAAAAAGATATAAGAACAGTCCAAGAGAGAGATGATGATCACTCTATAACTGTCAAGACTATGGCATATGTCAGACACCTTTGTGATAAAGTAGCATACTTACCAATTTATTAATCACACACACACACACACACACACACACACACACACACACACCTAGGGCAGCTGTTGAAGCGAAGTGACTGGCCAGAGATGGACAAGTTTTGGAGCAAAGAATAAGGCAAGAACACACTGCAAAATTACTGTTTACTCGTAATACAGAAAAAAAGGGAATGAAATAACCAACCTTTTCGTCCACAAGAGAGAGAGAGAGAGAGAGAGAGAGAGAGAGAGAGAGAGAGTGGTGTGTGTGTGTTGTGTGTGTGTGTGTGTGTGTTTGTGTGCGTGTGTGTGCGCGCGCGCGTCTCAGTGACTCGGCAGATTTCTCGTTTCCTCATGTTCCGGAGGGGAAGGGGAAATATGAAGCCACAGCATACACAGAAGCGGTTTCAGCACAGATTGCAGACGACACGAAAGGGAGAATGTCTACCTCAAGACATCACATTGCCTGGTCAAGGATGGCATGGCGTCAGGTCAGACATCATAGCGGAACTGTACAATCGTTTTCAGCATTCAGTCCAAATCACACCGTTTCTCCTTCACTATTGTTCCTCCGTGAAGAAGAAACCTTAAAACAAAACCGATGAAATTGGATCAGTTTTAATGCCAGTTTGCTAAAAAATCATGTCAACCATACTCAAAAACAAAACATGACGTGCCGTAACCACCCAGAGCGTTGCAGTGGTTAGCGTTGAGAGTTGTGGATTGGGAGGCCGTAAGTTTGAATCCCATCAAAGACAGACCACGCTGCAAGATCATCTCCAGAAGCTGGAAACATGGAAATACAGCTGAGACATGAGCTTGATCCTCACAATTGTCGAACTTATGGAGTAATGAAGCGCGAGAAAACCTACATGAGACCATACATCGTTTATGGCCAACTACTGCAAGGAGTCATCACCAAAAGTACCGTGGCGCCATTCTCGCGAGATATATGTTTTGGGAGCTCCACACCCACACCATAACCAATGGAGCAGTCAGGACCCTGGACTTTCTCAGGGGAATCCTGAAGACACACACACACAAATGGACTGGAGGAGAGGGCTTACTAGTCGTTGCCAGACCACTCCTGAATCACACTTGCTCTGTTAGGGACCCTCAAACTCCAGTTATTGAACACTTGGAGAATGTCCATCCTAGAGCCTCGAGGTGGACGTGCCAGAATGACAGGGGAACCCCCAGTGTGAGCGAAGTGCTAACCAGCGTAGAGTTGCCTTCACCGCTGTGCGGGAGACGAAAGCCACGTCTGGCATAACCTTACTTCTACAAATTTCGCAACAACTTGATCTCCATTACGAGCCAGCGCATTACGTCCCCTGATCCAGGCAACATGGGGTCTGCCGCAACAACTCCCAGTTCAGCCCTGTTCCTCCCTGCAGAGTGGAGTGGAACGTGTTCTCAGGGGAAGCAATGACTGCATAACCTCCCCCCCCCCCCCTTCCCTTTCACCCAGTCCCACATTTTTGTGTTTGCTCGTTTGGTTGAGAGCTGCCCTTTGTGGGCCTGGGCCTGGCACCAAGTTGTGTTCAGAGCTGTGCTGGGGTTCCAGTTATATGGGGCCTGAAAATTGTGTAGTCTGCTGTCAGCATCATATACAGTGGCACTTCCTCTAGTTGGCAGCTATCTATATTAGGCTCTTTTTTCCTTCCTCCTCTTTGTGTTCATCTCCCTTTTCGTCCCATCGAGCATGAAGTCATTACAGCAAATCGAAGATGTGTATCTGAAGGAGGAAGACTGAAGAATACGAACGTGGGATTTTCCCATCATAAGAACTACATACGAAACAACGATAGGTGCTACTGCGTTTCTGAAACACACACCGATCAGTACCGTAACTCATACTTCTCAAAGACAGTAACTGAGTGGAACCATCTCGACGATAACATCGTCCACCAAAAGTCAGTCGACAGTTTCAAGTCGGCTCTGGCAAAAGCCAGAAGCCGACAATATCATCGCGCTGTGTACCCCCAGCGTCGCGCCTATGCCAGTAAATGGTTGTTTTAGCGACGAACTAATCCAGATCCAGATCTATGATACTCTTTTTTCCTATTTGTGTTTATCTCCCTTTTCATCCTGTCAAGCGTGAAGTAATTCACAGCAAGTCGAAGATGTGTATCTGAAGGAAGACTGAGGAGGACAAACGTGGAACTTTTCAAGGCCTGGTCGGGTCCAGCTCAGAGTTAATGAGTATTTAATGGGGGTCAAATGGGAAGACTGGAACCACAGAATCCAATTTTATTCCGAGAGTTGATGCGTCTCACAGACTGTTGTTAAAATTTCCCGACTTCAGGTGATTGTGCATCTCTCGGGAAAAACAAAATTGACCGCAGAAAGGCACCCAGGAATCATGACTTGGAAGCAGCCCGACCCCCTCAGAGTGTAAGGCGTGTAGAGTCGAAACATTTGCCTCAGGGAAGTCTCTACTCTTAAGACTTTCTGCTGTTAAACTCTCCTCAGAGTTTCTCTCTCCCTCTCTCATATTTACATATATATTTACACACACACACACCTGTCTGTCTGTCTGTGTTTCTATCTATCCATCCATCTACCCACCTATCTACTTACCCATCCACCCACCTACCTGCAGAGTGGGAAGATGGCGGTGAATACAGGTGTCTGCAGAGAGAGAATGCACGTGCTAGCACAGGTGATGTCGCTACCGTCTTCACATCCGTCCAACATTTTGTTCTTTCTTTATGATTCCAGATTTCTAATGTTGGTACATCTGTAAGACGTGTGGTGTGTGTGTGTGTGTGTGTGTGTGTGTGTGTGTGTGTGTGTGCGTGCATGCGTGTGTGCATGCGTGCGTGCGTATGTGTGCGCGTTTGCAACCCATCCTCACAATTGGTTACAGTAGAACAGCATTCCAGCAGCAAAAGGCTCTTCATTCGGCCAGCGTGTATGGCATCGGCCGCTCCTTTTAAGCTGTCAGAGGGGAAAGATCTGATTTAAAAAAATTATCACAAATTGTACAAGCCCCTCACCATCAAGACAATGAAACAAATGGAATGGAAGTGGCTTGAGAAAGCCGACATAAATGACTAGTATTACTGACCCATGCTATCGACTGAATTGTGTGTGTGTGTTTGGGGGGAGGACAAGTTGTGTCACACCACTCTGGGTGATCAATAGCAGTATCGCTATGGCATACTATTTGCGTCAAAAGGACTTGCAGTGCACCATACTGTTGTACCATGAGTAGATTCATCCACTCACACACGTTCAATCTTATTCCACATCCTTTGTAGAAGATCCAACAGATCAGTGGGTGATGCTGATTGGTGAGAACACATACATACAGAAAAAAAGAAAGAAAACAAATCACATTGGTGTCATGTCTGAACATCACCCTAAAGACCATAATTATGCGGCTACCTGAATGGTGGGATTAAAATCATCGCATGAATCGAAAATCTCACCAACAGTGAACTAGGGGAGCTCTAAAGAAAAAAGAATGAAGAAAAAGAATCTGTCTGAACACACCTGCTCTTACCTACCTGGTTGTAGTTTCCACTCACCTAACACAAGGCACACAGGATGGTTTTGTGTTTTTCCTGTGTATCTTACATCTGCATGTGTGCTTCGTCAAAAGGTACTGCAACCAGCATTAGTTCTGGAGTGACAGGCAGGTAATCCTTTCACTCCAAATGAGCAAGAGTGACCTTCCCTGCTCACAGAACATGTATGCGCTAAACACATACATGCACTGTAAGCTTTTCAGACAGTATTTGGTGTCATTTCTGGGGAAGGAGGGGGTGGGGATGAAACAAGTAAATGAGTTTGAAAAGTCCAGTTTATGTTTATTTTATGTTCGATGAAATTAATGCATTAACTGCAGGAATATTGCAGAACAAATTGGTAGTCTGCAGATTCAGCGATCTCACACCTCTGCAGTTTTAGGAGTATAAACAACTTTATTTTGTTCCCTCTTTCCTTTCAACATGTCTGAAGTTGGGTTGGAATACTCATAACAACTAGCCAAGTGATAAACCATGCCCACAAATTTAAAGACTTAACTATGCATCAAAGTATGTTCATGAAAATAAACAGTTTATCATTCAAAAACATGTAAACAGAGCTTAACAAGTAGCAACAAATAAAATCATGATTACAAAACATGTTCATTGTACAGCTCATTATACACAACGAAACATGTTCACAAAGCTCAATAAGTAACAATAACATGGTCACAGAGCTCAAACATGTTCAAGCCACATCACGTTCTATATTTTTTCTTTTTACTGCAGGATCCAACGTTAAAAAGGGGCACAAAATCCACAAGACCCTTTTGAACCAAAAATATCCGAACTCAAGACATACGGAAGACTAATTTACCTTGGAAGGGCTATCCACTTGGATCAATAACAGTAGAATTCAATCATCATTATGTTACTATTGGTAGGGTCCAGTTTCCTAAAAAAAAAAAAATCTAAAACCCCCCCTGAACATTTCCAGTAGTCAGTCTTTGATTCCATGCTGGAGACTGAATTCTGTTCCATGCATGTTGTGGCCTGAAAGCAACAGTACACAATGCTGAACCAGGGAATGTACAAGAATCGACACCGATTTCTAAATCGGACAAACAATCACAAACCAAAGTCTGTTTTCCACATATTCTGAGGGTACCTTACTTTCTCTGGTCTGCTCTAAAACCTTGGATCCTTTGACTGTAGGAGAGTTACTGCCCTTCTGAACTCCTACATGCTGAAGCAAAAGCTCAAGTTCTTTTCAACCCGATCAAGGAACAATGAAAAACAAGCCAATCCACAGTGTTGAACTGAGAAAAATACCCAAACCCAACACACTTCCATTACTCAGTCTTCATGGGGCCAGTGAGCGAGTCAAATGCTTGCATCATCACCCCCCCCCCCCCCCCCCCCCCCCCCCCATCCCATCTCCCACATGGTGGGTGACCACTTATCAAACTCTCTCTCAACACTACTAATTCAAGATGAGCATCTATTGAAAAAGCGCATCAACTGTCAACAGATTTGACTCTAAGGCAAAAAGCGTTACACAGGCCACTTTCAGGTGTGCCAGCATCACGAAACCTGTGAACGACGTTTGTCCATGAATGATAGGAGAGGTAGGGAAGTCGAGCACCATTAGGATTCCATCCTGCTACAGTTTGGCTTCATCTGTCACATGTCTTCGCAGCTGCCAAGGCCTCAAAGACTACACATTGTAGCAATTTGATGTCTCCAGTGTAGCCTTCCAAATCGAGTCGTAGCACTCCTACGCCTGAAGCTGCAATGTCTTTTTTTTCTCTTTTTCTTTTTTTTTTTTCCTCCTTTTTGCCATTTTTTTTTTTCCTTTGGAAGTGTCTCTGTGGTGTGCTCACTGTCAGACGAGTCAAACTCAGCGGAACTTTAAAGCTAAACTTCACGCACACAACATGATGGCAAACTAAGACTGAAATATCACAAGTTCCCATGTGGTTTTAACTTGACCTACGAAAATAAAATCAAAATGTCTGACAATGAAACAAATTGATAAAGTGGCAGAATTGCAAGCTTTAGTGACTTTTCTTCTGTTTTTCCTTACTCACCTTTAATGGACTTGGCCATGTTTTGATGAAGCAAGTCTACAGTCTAAAGATCTACGTTCGCTTGTAACCCTATAAACTGCTGCAAAGTCCTTAATTCTTTTTCTTTTTTTTTGCATGCAACTTTTCCTCACACACACACACGCACTGATGCATACAAGACATGTATTTTGGCAGTCTACAGTCTTATACCTAATTAAACCCTGTTAACAAAACATTCACAGAGCAATATGTACAACACATCCACAATTACAAAACAATGCAAGAACGCACATCCAAAAGCTTAAGTATGCAACACCAAGTGCACAACAAGCTCACAAAACAAACAACCTGCCTTCATCTTTTTGCAATGGAGATACCCAGAAAAAGGTTCGAAGGGCCTACCCCAACCAGTTCATGCTTTTACACTCTCCCCCCACATCAAGGACAACTCATGACCACATTCTCCCGCTGCCTCACACACAACACACCTCATTCCTCAGACACACGTTCAAACAGCTGGGCAATCTGAAGAGCTGTCCTGTTCAGACGCACCTCGATCATGTTCACAGCCATGGCAACACACACCCCTTTAGGGAGAGGAGAGTTTGGTCCCCTAGTCTCACAGCCAACGTCTTGACGGGGTAGGATCAACAGGGTGCTGGACGCACCGACAGCCATGCCATTGTGGTACACATACATGGGCTTCTTTCCGCCCGACCCGCTGCTGTGGGTCCCTGGATGCACCTTCCAGCCCAGCCCGTAGCGAATGTCCCCGTCATCCGTGACCTTCGCCAGTTCAACCGGAGTCCAGAGCTGTTGGACTGTGGAGGGTCTGAGGTATCCCCGGGATGACGCTTCCCTAGCGTTTGTCCCTGCAGAAGTTTGAACTTCTCCATGCGTGTTGTTTTTCTCCAAGGTAGAGTCAGACTTGCTCTCTGGAACGAGGAAAAGCCGGCTGTTAAAGGAATCAGAAACTATCAAAATATTAGCCTGCCCTGGCATTTTGGTTTTAATCTTGTTTCAAGATCTTTGTCAAGAATTATCACAGGTGATTTGCCACAGGAACAGGCTCTGATAAGCTTCACACAAGTTCCTCATCTCCAAGCAAGTGCTTGCTCTGCATGACCCCAGATCCAAAAACAAAAAAAAATCCAGTGAAATAGAAGTAGTCTTACGGAATATTCCGTCCAACAAACATTTTGAGATTTTTTTTTTGTGGGGGGAATGTTTATGATACATCTATGTAAAATTACTTTTATTTGAACTGTTTGTCTCTCCTGTGTACGTGACAGAAAAGTATGCGTCACTTCCTCCACAAGTCAGACTTTGCAAGATATTAATATGACCATGTAAGGACGACAGACTGCTCATTGTGAAGTATCGTAATTATTATCCTTTTCATTTCCCATCTCATCTTGTGTGCTCCCATTAGTGGGACTCCTCCTCCAATGCACACCACCTGCCCTGTACATAGCCACAGCCGTCCTCGTCCACCTGCCCTGTACACAGCCATCCTCGTCCAGCTGCCCTGTACATAGCCACAGCCGTCCTCGTCCATCTGCCCTGTGCATAGCCACAGCCATCCTCGTTCAGCTGCAGTGCAACAGTCTGCTATCATGAACAGGTCACCAGGTGGCAACCCACAAGAGGAGACACTGCACTGCTGCCGAGTCACTTCAGCGGTGTACATTATTGCCTCCCTTTGATCTACCACACACAGGGTTTCTTAAGCCCCCTCTACTGACAACAGCACATGCTTAGCTGCAGAGCTGCACGACAGTAAAAGAGAGAGCTTCAGTTTTAAACATTCTCACTTCGGAAGATGGTTGCATAGCAATTTCAACTGTGTTTCAACACAAACCTTTCTCAGGTGTTGAGTTGCTACCTGCAGCTGATTCGTTGAACTGGTAACTGTACAGCATGACGTTGGCAAACCGCAGAAGGTCAGTCATGGTGGACAACATACCGCCCCCCGCATACTTGTAGGAACAGTCCACATATGCTGCATTGACGAGAACGCCTTTCTCACTTCTTATGTGGTTCCTGGAAAGAGATGTTCGGTAGGCAGTGTCATCATCCTCAGTCTTAAAAAAGCTCTATATGCTTAAAAACACCATAAAAAAGGGAGGTATGATACAATTTCATGTTAAAAAAATTAACATATGGGAAAAGTCGAGAGGAAAATATATAATCTAGACACAGCACCGACAAACACCACAGTAAGTCTGGCAATCGCATGCATGCTGCTGTCATGTGCTCACTGTTACAATGCCCCCAACCCATTCCCCCACCCCACTCCTCCCTGCCGCTTCCACCCTTCTCCTCCCCCCCCTTTCCTCTTTGCTGCCCCCTCTCCCCCCCCCCTCCCCTTCTTCCGACACGCATACACTTGTCACAGACTTTTTGATAATTCTGAAGCTTTGCTGTCAGAAAAATGCAATCAGCTTTACTCCAAGTTCTCTGACAGAATCTAAATCCAACACTTTTTTCAAGGATCTTCAGATCAATCATCTTGATTTAAATCTATTTTCCCACCTTTCTTCTCTTTGGCTGTCTCATCTTCCATTTTCTCTCACTGGAATTACTCTTCCTCAATTCATTTCAGCTCTCCCAAACATAGCCAGACCCCTGCTTATCTTGCCTGAAGAAGGCCTAACAGGTCAAAACACGTCGCGTTTTGTCTTGTCATCTGTTTGTTCCCTTTGTCTGGCGGATTTATTACAATTTTCCTTTAAAAAAAATTTTGTTTCAACATCTGCCTGAAGTCACCCCACTTTGAAACCTGCTTCTCCTGTCCTGGCCTCAGAACCTAAGTGTACAAAAAGCCATCGAGATCAAGTCGCCACGAGCAAACCCACCAAAGTAAACACTGCGCTACTAGCAAGTCACTCTGGTGATGTTTAGTGGCTCCTGTTCTGATCCGACATATGCTGGACACCACCTACTAACCCCCCCCCCCCCCCGAAGATAATGAACGTAAGTTGTAGAACCAGCATGAGCATGCATCCTGCTCCGGAAGGAAGGAACCACCAGCCCATTCAACAACATCACCATTAAGTTGCTGGTAACAGCGACTTTGACATGAAGAGTGTGACTTTGTCATGTGTGCCTTGCGTGGTAAATATGCCGAATATCCTGAAGAAACATCTTATGTCCACTGCTCAGATCTTTCTGCACAGTCCTGCTGTAAGCCCATGATCTGCATCCTTACACACGAAAGGCACGTGTTGCACAATTGTATTACATTGTTCCCGATTGTTATTGATAGTCGGTTCACCCTAGGAGGAAATTTAGCCTCTCCAATTTAGACATACACAGTTATACACAGCAACATATTCAACATTTGTTCACCCTTAGAGGAAATTTAGCCTCTCCAATTTATTCATACACAAGTATATACACAGCATCGAATTTAACATTGCTTCACCCTAAGAGGAAATTTAGCCTCTCCAATTTAGACATACACAATTATATATACAGCAACACATTTAACATTTGGTTCACCCTTAGAAAAAATGTAGCCTCTCCAATTTAGACATACACAATTATATACACAGCAACACATTTAACATTTGGTTCACCCTAAGCGGAAATTCAGCATCTCCAATTTATTCATACACAAGTATATACACAGCATTGCATTCAACATTTGGTTCACCCTATTAGAAAATTTAGCATCTCCAATTTTGACATACACACTTACATACACAGCAACACATTTGACATTTGGTTCACCCTATCAGGAAATTTAGCATCTCCTACTTAGGCATCCACAATTATATACACACCAACACATTTGATATTTGTTTCACCCTAAGAGGTAATTTAACATCTCCAATTTAGACATACACAATCATATACACATCTCCAATTTAGACATTCACAATTATATACGCAGCAACACATTTAACATTTGGTTCACCCTAAGAGGAAATTTACCATCTCCAATTTAGACATACACAATCATATACAGAGCAACACATTCAACATTGGAACAAAAGCAATCACTGAAGTTCAATTTTGCCCTAACAATCCTCTCCTCACTGCAGGTTGTCACTCTTAAAAATTCAACACACAATGACTTCAGTACCTGGAGCGATTGTAGATCAAGGGTTCATTTTCATCCAGGTAGGTGTTGTCGAGGCCAAGCTGGCGGAAGAGACGTCGGATGAGCACTGGAAACTTGGTCTTTGTGGCGCCCTCTAGAACTGCTGCCACTAGCGTCCATGCATGAGAGGTGTAGAGGAACTTTGTGCCTGGAATAAACGATGCACACCAGTGTGGTACCACCTTGTCTTCAGGCTGTGTCAGGCCCATTGACATAGGCTAGAACACCAAGGCTACATCAAAATGTTGTTATGCTTTGCCTAGTTATGCGTGGATTGTCTCCAGTCGTGACAAGCTCCTAGCATAACATTATCAGTCTCCAAAATCCCCCGAAGTCAGAGTGTGGCTGCCCATGTTGGCGGGGTAATCAAAAACGGTCACACACGTAATGTTCTCTTCCCCAGCTGATGCATTTGTACCATAGTCTTCAAGTACTTCGGCTGTTTGGATGATCCCTGGAGTCTTTTAGCCAGGGTATGACAACAACAACAACAACAACACTAGTGTGGTAAACATATTTTCCATTGTCACATGTGTGACTTTAGTGTTCATAATTGGTTTCACTGCCGACTTGTGCACTTCTTTACATTCACTTGTGTTATTGCAGTCCCACCCCAACCAAACCCCTGCTTTCCCCAAGTTATGATTTGGGGAAGATGGATGGTGTGTTCATGTAGAAGTGATGAAGCCACGTTTCATCCGACCTAGATGTTTCACACAAAGTGACAAACTATAATTCAAATAAAAAAACCAACAAACACCCAAAGCATTTTACAGAAGCGCTTTCGGTTTTTGCAAACCTTCCTCAGCTGACCATGGAAGGCGGCGTCAAAACTAATTGACGTAATGTGTGTTTTTACGTCATTAATCCCCCCACCCCACCCCCCTCATTACTGTATGATAAATAGTGATGCTGGGTGAAGTCTTGATTCATATGACAAACTATGTATCATTCACTGCAGATCACCATTCCACTTCCAAGAAGCCAGAGGTGAGGTGATAAGGAAATCCTCCCTAACATGGATGCTCAAGAACTACTATTCATACTGTTGTCAGCGAAGCCGAAACATCGACCATCCAGTGTGTTCTGTGACGTCAGCCAGTGTAACTTTCACTGAAATCGGTTTCAGAATGTTTTCATTCATTTGGGATATTTTTCGCATACATTCAAGTTACTTTGAGGTCCACACTTTTTCTCAACATGATTTCCGATTTCATAGCAATGGCACTGCAGATACTGCAAGCCAGTTTTCATCAAGAAAAGGGCTATCGAGTACCAAGAAGAATATTACAGTATCAGCAAAACTTTTTTTATGGTAGCCATTGATTTTCCCACTTCCATCCAACTAGCCCCCATCTCTCTGCCCAGAGAGAGAGAGAGAGAGAGAGAGAGAGAGAGAGAGAGAGAGAGAGAGAGAGAGAGAGAGAGAGAGAAAGAAAGAGAAGCCCTTACCAGTTCATGGGTGAAAACAAGATTTTTCTGCCAAGGAATTAATTATTGAATGAGTTACTCCCAATGTATTTATTTTCTTTAATGAATCAAGAAAAATATCAAATACAAAATGTATTTTTCTCTTGCTGAAAGATCCTGGTTCCACCATGGCATCCAAAACAAAACCATGGATACAAACCAAAATTTGATAAGCTGGTACCCGGGTGGCAGTGCCAGACAAAGTTAGCTTACAACGGATTCGGTAGTTTTTGCCTAATTCTGCCAATAGACTTGAGTGAAAAGATGACCTTAGCCAAGGTAGAAACTCAAAAGTGTGCGACAGTCTTGCAGAAGAGATAAATAAGTACAGAGAAATCAAGGATTGAATGTCTGAAACTTCAGATACAGTCACAAAGACACAAGACAGTGGTTAAAACCCAGGACACAGTCCACTGAAGTGGGAATTAGAAAACAAAGCAATGCTGGTCCACATCAGCATATGAACTTCAGATCCCATGGAGTTTCTGGGCTTTAGCCTCAAATTGCGGAGAGATTTTGAGAGACTTATCAGAGAGGCAATAATGTTAATGGTAGCCATATCATAACAACATCTAAATTCTAAAAAGAGATAGAGAACAAAAGAGAACAAAATCTGCGCAAGATGGTCTTCTAAAAAATCCAACTGATGATCAAGTGCTAGCAACTCGAATTCTTTTTTTCTTTAGTTACACTTTTTAAATTGATATTTTACAAGCTGCTACAGTTATTTTTTTCTTCCTGTATTTATACCTAACAGCTGTACATGGTGTGAAATCCTCAAACTAACACTTGTTCAAATATAAAAACAAGACGCATTAAAAAACAAATTCTAACCCCATACAAAATTTCTTTAGATTTTAATCGTACCAGGCTTATGGACAAGAGGGTCATCTTTGAATAATGCCAGCCCTGCCTCTGTCGATGTGTACTTTTCTTTGATGTAATATTCCTCTTCATCAAACTCCCCGGGTGCCTTTTTAGCCGTCGTCTCCTTTCCCTCTGGCTTGGAAGGGGCAGAAGGAGAAGACTCTGATGTGGAAGTGGGGTCCTTTTTCATGTAGTCCTTGTTGTAATGGCGGATACCGCTCATGTGTGACACAAGCTGCCGTGTAGTCACCATCACCTGAACAAAGAATGGATTCAATCATTCTTTTTAAACCTTGCAGTATTTCAGAACCACACAGAGACAGATTTTTGTTTTATCCCATGGTTTCTGTGAAGAAAAAAAAAAATGACAAAGAAAATATCTACTTCTAGCACGATTCACCCCATAACTCCGCAAGAGCAGAAGAGAATCTAGAACAAAAGACAAAAGGTGAAAGGCTGATGTACAGCAGATGATAGCAAAGGAAGATATAATGGCTCGTCAAAGACGGCGACACAGACACAGGAATTTTCTGTGCACACTCTCACTTTCTGATGACTTGTCTTTCCAGCAGTTTATGTGATTTACCTCCCATTAATGACTCCACTTCAAAGAATTGTTTTTCTGGCTCATTCTTATCTTTGTTTATACTAGATTTACCTTACAGCTAAGGCTCTCCCTCTTAAACGACTTTTTTTTCTTTTTTTCTGTCCCAACCTCTGCGCCACCTCAGAGGCAGTGCACCCACGCCGCTCATTCTGAAACCCCGTCCACAGCCATAGCCCGGCCGGCCCCGCCGCAGCCCCAGCACTGGCAATCCACAGGGAACAGTCAATGTCAAGTCGTCAAAAGGCAACCCACTGGAGAAGACACTGCACTGCTGCCGAGTCACTTCGGTCGTGTTCAGTGGCGCCTGTTCTGATCTAACATACGCAGGACACCACCTACTAAGCCCCCTAGTGGCGACAATAATTGCTTAGTCGCAGAGCCGGCGTGAGTGAGCTCTCCCTCCGGAGGGCGCCACCACGTCCGTCCAACGACAGCCCCCATGGACTCGCCGATACCGGTGACCCTGACGGAACCAAACCAAGACCACAGACGTGGAGAGGACATCGAAATTGAGGTCACCATGAGAGCAGGGCATGAAGGGCCACAGAACTTGAGACATTTTTTTAATGCTGATCGATGAGAATGAGGATGATTAAGATGATGCTACGGATTTCCATTTCGGTCCGAGACTACATGACAGGGCTGTACTCTACGCTTCCTTTCATAATATATCCCGGCGTCAACCAGGCCCGAGAGATACAGGCACCTGCAGTGTTGGTCAGGAAATTTGAGCAACACTCTCAGAAACACATCCATTAAGTGGATGAAACTCGACTGTGTGGTCCCAGTCTTCCCAACTGAGTCTGCAGCAAACTCAACTCTGGGTAGGAGCCGGTCGGGGCAGAAAAAACCCACATGACTTCTGATGGGATTCGAACCCATGACCTCCCAGCCAGAAGTCCGCGACGCTAACCACTTCGCCACGGCGGCTGGTCATCCCTCTTAAATGACTTGTATTTCTGGCACATATATTGTCTTTGTCTCTACCAGATTTATCCCCCATCACAGTCACATACTCCCTTTAAAAACCGTTTTACTGTACTTTTTTTCTTCTTCTCAGACTACAATTTATATACCTTCCATTACAGGCCTTCTCTTTTAAAAACTCGTTTTTCTTCCCACATTTTTTGCTTATATCTCCACTAGATTTGTCTGCTGATAAAACCTCCATTTTGGCATAAAAATACTGCACAGTTTCTAATGTAAAGTAGACAGTGATACTGATTTTGACAAGACCATTTGAATTACAGGCTTCAAATGTTTTCAGATTCCTTTCTTTCTCTCTGCTAAACTTGGTTTCCAGTTAAGACTCTCTCCCTTGAAAGCATTTTTCCAGGAACATTTCTTTCAAATCATCCGAATACACTTCCCAATAGAGATTCTCTCCTTTTAAAAATGTGTGTGTGCGTGTGTGTGTGTGTGTGTGTGTGTGTGCGCGTGTGCGTGTTATGTGTATGCGTGTGCGTGTGTGTGTGTGCACGCTTGTGAGCGTGTGTGTGTGTGTGTGTGTTTGTGTGTGAGTGGTTGTGTGTGTGTGTGTGTGTGTGTGTTTGTGTGTGTGTGTGTGTGTGTGTGTGTGTATGTGTGTGTGTGTGCCATAGAAAAATCTTCACTTTGTCTCAACTAGATTCATATCCCAATAAAACCTCCCTCCCGTAAAAGACCTGGGTTTTTTTTTATTGTGAAATATTTTTCTAATTGTTTCCATAACATTTAACTCCCAACGATGACTCCGTTCTCTCAGAGAGTTGTTCTTTTTTAACATCTTTTTTTCCCTTTGTCTTTACCAGATTTATCTCCCAAGAAAGACCCACTCCCTTCGAAGACTTGGTTTTCTGGCTCCCTCCTTTTCATGTAAGACTTGTCTTTACAAACCATTTTTCTCTCCACCTCTGCTAATCGCCATGGATGCCCTTTCTCTAGAGACCAAAATTGGACGTCTGGCTCTTGTTACCCAGAAATTCCATGAACTTGCTTGCTGCTGGAGTAAATCAATGCTTCATTAATTTCATGTGATTGCACTGTTATTGCTAAGTTTAAAATTTGGAGGGGTGGGGGGCTCAACCCAAAAGGGGGAGGTGGGGTGCTTCCAATGAAAATATTGCAGGGATGCAATTTTCGACCCCCCCCACCCCCTCCCCTGACCTCTTCCCAAAATATTCAGCAACAGGAAAATTATCCACTCCATCAGCAGACAAAGCTGCTTCATCCTATGACAGCTAGACAAGACATCCCTGTCCCTAAGCTTTCAAAGGAAACGTTTTGTCCCAGACAAAGGAGCACAAAGTGTAACTCTAAAACCAGTAAAATGCTTTAGTTACTTAAATTACAACTGCAGGTTGTCCCCCTGTCTCCTTCTCCCCTCTCTCTCTCTCCTACTCCAGCAAGGATTTGCCTGCTCCTCATCTAGAGCTGAATAACCCTGACTTACATTTTGTACCCCTCCCATGACAAACAACTTCCTACACCACTGAAGTGTTTGTGTTAAGGAATTTCTTCTTTTTTTTTTTTTTTTTAACAGCATTTTGTTCTAATGAGGTCCCCCCCCCCCCCCCCCCCCTTTATCAAGCATTCAATTATAAATATAGGGTTTACAAGCTATTAAAAAAAAAGCTGACATGAATCAACAAAACAAAACTTGTTCCACATATTGACATCCTATTTTTTGTTTACCTTCTCTCCATTAACCATCTTCTCTGGAAACTGAGGAGCATAAACTTGCACGGGTTTATCAAGGTCAAGGTCACCGTTTTCCACAGCTTTGGCAACAGCAGTCATGGTAATCGGCTTGCTGATGCTGGCAATGCGTATCACTGTCTCAGGCTTACATGGAGGCGGTTTTCAACGTCTGCATACCCAAATCCTGTGGAACAATCAAGATCAGATTATGCCTTATACAAATCATGTATTTTTTTCTTCTTTAAAAAAAAAAAGTCTCTTAATTTGCCTCGTTATTTATCTTTCAAACTGATCATTTCAATATTTAAAAAGTGCTCATTTACATGCGAATTGACAGAGACAGAGTGACAGAGAAAGAGAGAGAGAGAGAGACAGAGAGAGAGAGAGAGAGAGGAGAGAGAACCTATTGACAACAAAACGGAAGCAATCCCATATGTAAATAAATTACAGAGAGACTTTGGTGTAGATATTTTATTTATTTTTTTTTTTTTAGAGAGAGAGAGAGGATTAACATAGTACATGCAAGGAAGAAAAGACAAATTGAGAAAACCAGCTAACTAATAAACAAGAAACTGGAGAAAGGGAGAGAGATGAAAGAGATGAGAAAGAGAGGAAACTGACAGTTTAACGTGAAATTCAAGGTCATACAGTTTTGTGCACGTGCCACACACACACACACACACACACACACACACACACACACACTCAAATGAACGAGATGATTTCACCTTGTGCCCACACTGGCTCACCATCCACGCTGACAGCCACCACCAAACCTGGAGAGCCAGTCTCATCCTGAGGCAAAAATATCAATACAACATTACCTGAAACAGCATAAACTGAATCCCCAATACACTGCCTTTATCATCATCATCATCATCATCATCCGTTGAGCGGCCACAATCATCAGGTTGATTACTCTGCCGCTTATTAGCTGCTGTCTGAAACATACATAAACTGAATCCCCATTACACTGCCTTTGACAGCTGCTGAGCTAAGCCCTGGGATAACCCCTGAAAACAACTTTTAATACAACTGCTTTCTCTAGCTGCATTCTTCAGTCATTCCCAAAAGATTTTGGAGCCAAATTTGTGAACACGCTGAAAATTGGAAAAATGAAACTTCAATACATATGAGCAATGCCGAATCTGAGCGCTGTTGACCTTTCTGAATACATTTACTGCTAATTAAATTTCTTTTAATTCATTAAGTGTGGATATAGCCATTAAAGGTAATGTTACTAAACTCACGTGATCAGCAGTCAAAATGGAGTGCAGTTCGGGAATACTACTTAGGCCTACCGTACATTTCTCGCAGTTTCGTGCAAAAGGAGTGGTCCTTAGAGCTTAGCTGAGGGTTGCATTCGACTCAGCGCATCGAGGTTAGTGTAAAAAACACCCTGTATGTTTTCATTTGAACGGCCCGTGAGTTTAGTATTCTAAACTTTAACATTACCCCATTAAAACAAATTCAAAATTTCAAATACAGAATTTTAGCCTAAAACATACAAACCTTCACTCTTTGACATACGTCAGAAGCTTGAGCCACTGCTTCCTTAAACGTCAATGCTTTCAGCGCCTCTGCCGATTCCTTCAACCCGCTGTTTGCTTTCACCACCGTCTTCGACTCGTTTCCCTCTGTATGACATAACGATTTCGCTGGAACGATATCTGTAATAAGCGTTACGCGACGCCTCCAGCGAGTATCAACGCTGCTAAAATGTAGCGCGTGTCTGGTTTACTTGTTTCCATCCCCGTTTTAAAAGACGCCATGCTGGATGAAGAAGAATCGGACTTGCATCGTAAAAAATCGAGCGAATCTAGATTGTTCCTTGACCAAAGACCACACCAACTTGAGGAGTGATGATCAAGATGGAAATTCCTGGACATTCTGGTCTGATACGCTAAAGAATGATGCTCGAAAGACGATAATAAGTTTGCTTGTCTTTTGATAACATTTTTCCTCGCAAGGAAACGTCGAAGATGTAAGAGTGTACCAAATTGTCGTAGTGTTGATGATGCCATGATTGTTTCAACTTTCGTTTTCTGATGCATTAATTGGTAGCCATTTTTCACGCAGTGCAGTCGAACAGCTGGTAAATACCATCCTCGCGCAATGGACGCATGCAAAACAACGTTCCCACGGCAGATATACTTAGAGGTGAAACATGGCTGCTCATCTCCTCAACGGCCTTTCTCCGTTCTCAGTGTTCTGTCCAGCAACGCTACGCCCACTGACAAAAACAAGAGCTGAGCCGCAGTATCTAACTAGTCAAGGTAGGCAGTCAAAGGTGAAATATCAGGCCCTACCGTTTTTGTTGTGACTATGTACACAGCAACTATGTATGTATATGTAAAATTAATGGCGACAACACTCGAAGCAAAGAAGAATGTATTGTTTAACTTAAATGGATATCACCATGCACGCACACACATGTTCGCGCGCGCGTGCCCACACACACACACACACACACACACACACACACACACAGTGACATAATCAATGTTCTCGCCACAATTCCAGGTATTGTTCTGTAATACTCCAACTGAAAGTTCATATGGATCTAGCAGATCTGATAAAAGAAAAATAGCTAGAAACTTATCAGCCGCGCGCGCGCGTGTGTGTCTGTGAAAAGGCGGGCCCATTTATGTGCAAGTGTACGCGATTTATGCATGTATGTGCTTGTGTAGGCCAGACTGCAGAAATAAAACCCAAGAATGCTAAGAATTTCATCGAATAAGAATACCATATTCCAAACTACGATATGTTCTTAAATAACAAAATAAGTAGAGGGGTAGCATTATATACAGAGAAATCCTTAAAACGCACGTGAATGTGAAGAACTAAACACATCTGAGTTCCAGGAAAGTGTATGGTGCACATTTAATACCAATGATAGAACACAGTGTTACTTGGCTGCATCTATAGAAGTCCTAATGAGAGTTCTGAAGCTAATGATGAAAAAATGTTTGACCTGTTAAAATCTGATATAATGTTAAAAGTTGATAAAGTATTGATTATGGGTGATTTCAATTACCCATTTGTCAGATGGGATGGAAAGTGGTCAGGGAGAAAGGTGAGCAAATTGTGGAAAGAATCAATGATGCATACTTGATGCAGAAAGTTAACAAAACCAACAAGGAGACCAGGACAGAACCCAACTTTGGATGACTGGATATTAGTGAATGAGGATAATCGTATTTCCGATATTACACACCAGGATCCAGTTGGAAAAAGTGACCATGATGTGTTGTCCTTTGAATTTATGCATTAAAAAACTACAACATGAAACCAAGGCAAGATATATTTTTAATCTAAACAAAGGAAATTATAACCAACTGAGAAGTATTATAAGTAACCATGATTGGACAACTATGGACCAAATGAATGTAGAAGATAGTTGGAATCACCTCAAAGGAGTACTAACAACAAGTATGGAAGAGTGCATTCCAAAAGCGAAAATAGGTTAGTAAAAAACATAAAGCCGATATGGATGGATGGAAAAGCATTTAAAACAATCAAAAAGAAATATAAGATGTTTAAAAGATACTTGTGCACCAAATCAGGACGGGATTACTTAAGATATATTGAAATAAGGAATTTAAGCAACAGACTTGTTAAGAGAAGCCGTACAAATTACGAAAGAGAAATAGGTAAAGAAAGTAAAAGTAACCCCAAAATGTTCTGGAAAATATGTTAAAGAAAAGATAAAAATAAACACTGGAATAGGCACATTGAAAAGGAAAGATGGAAGTTTGGTAGATAACGATAAAGAAAAGGCGGAATGCTAAACGACTTCTTCTCTAGCGTTTTTACACGTGAGGACTAAGTAGTGTCCCAAACTTACCAGAGTGTTCCCGATCTGATGGGGTATCTATATGTGATGCAAGGGTAACCACACATGGAGTTAAAAGCAAATTGAAAGAATTAAATCCTAACAAGTCTCAAGGTCCCAATCTCATTCCACCACGAGTGTTAAAAGAAGTAAGTGAGATATAGCTAGTCCACTATGCAATATATTTAACAAATCCTTAGAAACAGGATCCTTGCCTAGAGATTGGAAGACTGCAGAGGTCACAGCTATATTTAAAAAAGGTTCCAAAACAGACCCAGGTAATTTACAGGTCGGTGAGTTTGACTTGTATTGCATGTAAGATTTTAGAGAGCTTTGTAAGGGATGTGGTAGTTGCTCATTTACTGAAAATGACTTATATGCTAAATGCCCAACATGGATTTAGGAAGAGGAGATCATGTGTCACACAGTTACTAGAAGTAATAGACAACCTAACAGAATTGGTAGATAATGGGGAGCCAATTGATATAATGTACTTGGATTTTAGAAAGGCATTTGATTCTGTCCCCCACGAAAGGCTGCTAACTAAACTAAAAGCATATGGAGTAAATGGTAATGTTTTAAACTGGATCAGAGGTTTTTCTTAAAGGAAGGTCACAGTTAGTGAGAGTGGGAGAAGAGAGATCCAAGAAATCTGAGGTCCTAAGTGGAGTTCCACAGGGTAGTATCCTAGGGCCCATATTATTCACTGTGTTCATTAATGATTTACTGGACATGACTCAAACCACATGCAAAATATTTGCAGATGACACAAAAATATATGATAAGGCAACAAACAGCACGAAGATCCAACAGGACATAAACAAGCTACAAGAATGGTCAGATGAATGAAACCTTTACTTCAATGTAGCAAAATGTAAGGTGATGCACACTGGCAAAAAGAATATACACTTTGAATATACTATGATTGTGAACGACAAATTGCAGAAAATAAATACATGTGATGAAGAAACAGATCTGGGAGTAACCTTTGATAAAGATCTATCCTTTGATCCTCACATCCAGAGAGTGGTGAACAAAGCAAATCAGATGATGGGACTCATCAGGAGAACTTTTATCTTCTAGAAAGGAGACATTTATCAAGTTATTTAAAGCATTTGTTAGACCTCATCTCGAATACGCTAATGTAATTTGGAGTCCCCATCTCAAGAGACAATCAAAAATGATAGAAAATGTACAAAGGCGAGCTACTAAAATCCTGAAAGAATGTAGTAATTCAAACTATAAAGAAAGATTACACTATCTCCAATTACACTCACTTGAAAGGAAGGAGGATCAGAGGAGACCTGATCCAATTTTTTAAATATATTCCATAATTATGATGATGTCCAATGTGCATGCGCTTTTCAAATTCTCAGAGTGGATTGCACAAGAAATAATGAAGGCAAGATTTTTATTAGACATTGTCATACTAACTGTCACGAGTTTGTCACGAGGCCTACGACGTTCGGACCCACCTAGGGTGGCGAATTACTTATTTGTTTATGTCGTTGCTGTTGTCGTGTAGCCGTCCCTTAGGGTGGCTTGTGGTGCAGTTGCACCTTGGTGTGGTTCAGCTCAACTTCGGTTGCTTCTCTCTCTCTCTCTCTAATTCCACCGCCCGTGCTATTCATCCTGCAAGTTCACGGTGGCCGGTACCTTTCTCTCGAACTTTCTGTCTATCGGCCTCTCGCCTGTCTTTTTACCTGTCGCACGTGCTTTCGTTCCTTTTAGTTTGAAGTATGCTCACTCGTGACGCAGCATGGCATGTTGGCCGCCATTGCTGAGGGAGGTTAGCTCTTCACTCGAGCGGATGTGTCTCTGGGGGCGCCTGCTCCAGTCCTGGTTCTTTTACCTTATCGTCGAGAGTACAGTCAGTACTTTCAATTCCTGCAGTCGGCCTGTAGGAGAGGGACATCATTTCTTCTGTTTCGCATCTTCCCCTCTGTCCTCTCGATGGACAGAGGGTAGAGAGAGTCCTTTGACCCGCCTCTTCGGGGTCACCCACGGTAGCTGGTAAGCATCATTTCGTGGTCTGTTTGTTTTGATTTGTTGTTGTTAGCCGGCTTAGTCTTCTCTTTTGCGCAATTTTCTTTTGTTTTCGAAATTGTAAGAGAAATATTGTGTGAGACCTTTTCTCTGGTTAATTCAATCTTTAACCTGGCCATTCTAAATTATTTCCAAAATTCTTTCTCCTGTTTATGTTCTGGTGATGCGGAAAGTCGGTGGGGAAGGGAGAGAACCTGGTGATTCAGGTTGGAACTTGCTGGTCTCGCTCGTCCGCCCCTGTCACATTCGCCGGACTTTTATCCTTCGGCCACCGTCTGTTTGTGTGTGCAAGGAGAACGAGTTTTTATGTTCACGGAGCGTGCGTACGCATGATTTGTCGTTCGGATGCGTGGTTGGAGATTTGTGTTATTTTGAAATGTGTTTATAAAATGTGACAATTATGCCATTGAATTACTATTTGCAAATGTGGTGGCAGTTATTAAGCGATGGGCGCTGTGTTGATTTATTTCCTAAGGAAGGAAAACGTTTTAAGCGTGAGTGAGAGAAGGTGAAGATAATTCATATTTGTTTTATAACCTGTTGATTTAATGCAGTCTTTTACCTGCATCGTGTGAGAAGACTTGATTCAATGGGTGTTTCTGTGTGCGTTTAATACGCTTCCCCTCGCCCATCATGCGAGTGGCTGATAAGACTTGACAGCAATGGTCAGACGGTACTGACGGCAGGGTTTCCAGTACCCTTCTTCCTTCCTCCTTCCTTCTTCTTTTCCTCCTCTCCGACTCTCCTCCCAGCTACGTCCCCCCCCCTCCCCGGGGGCTTCACCTGGAGCACGATCTGGATGGTGCCACGTACTGGTCGAGGCCACGTTCTGGCTGAGACCACGGACGGGATGGTGCCACGCGCTGATCGAGGCCACGCCTTGTCGGGACCGTGGGCTGGTGAGACGGCCCGCCGTCTTGACTGGCCGGCCTGGACCCCCGCCAGGACCTCCAGTAACAGCTACGTCCCCCCCCCCCCCCCCCCCGGGAACGCTCTTCACTGCCCGTTGGGAGCCGAGGGTGTCGGCTTTGGGCGATCCCTGCGAGAACCAACCCGGCTCGGAGCACCTAGTGCGACGGGTGCTCCCTGCGGACTTGACAGGGGCAGGGATGTGGACGCGCTCCATGGTGTGAGAAAGGATTGATACTGGGGAATATTCCTTTATAATTGTGTATATGTCATATGTGCTGACAGTGCTGTAATTGTGATGTGTACGTCGTATGGCGAAATATTTTTTATAATCGTGCATGTTGTGGGTGTGGGAGTGCTTGATTGTGATTGTGCATGTTGTGCGCGTTGGAGCGCTTGATCGTGATTGTGCATGTTGTGTGCGTTGGAGTGCTTGATCGTGATTGTGCATTTTTGTGTGCGTTGGAGTGCTTTATCGTGATCGTTGCATGGTGCGTGTGTTGGAATGTTTATTTTGCTGGTGTGAATAAATGGGGTGTTGTATCGTAATCTTTATTGTGGGTCTCTTGCGGAGCGTGTGGGTCAGTCACTCCCTTCACTCCCACCTAGACCGATCCTGTCAGGGCAGACCTCCAGGGGTCGGTCGTGACAATTGTGGGGGCTCGCCCGGGATGTGAAGGGCTCGGCTGTCTCTCTCTCGTTTCGCAGAGTACCTGTTTAGTTTTGTCTGTTTTGTATATGTTAGTCAGTTTGTCGTGTTTGTTCGTGGGTGGTTGGCTGGGTGACTCTAGCGTGAAGGGAGTCTTGTTGTGGCCTGAGGGAACATCCGGCGTGAACTCGGGAGTCGAGGTGAGACCAAGGGGAGTCGACGCGTCCAGACCTCCTTCCGCCGGGTACCTCACGCAGGTACGGCCGTAAGTCTTGCCCTTCTGTTGCCGCTCAGTCTTCCATTCCTGTTTTGTATTTAGCCAATTCTTGTTTTTTTTTTCTCTACCGGGTTGTTGAGTACAGGGGGGTGCATCGGACGCTAGTGTTTTTTTTTTTCCTCTCTCCGGATTCCGTCTGCTAGGTTTTTGTTTTGTTTTTTTTCCGGCCAGCCCCACCGCACTGTTGCTCGTGCTGTAGAGCGCGGTGTTGCCAGAGTGGGGGCAGCCGGGACATAGTTTTTGTTTCGTTTTTTTTTCGGTGAGCCCCACCGCACTGTTGCTCGTGCTGTAGAGCGCGGTGTTGCCAGAGTGGGAGCAGCCGGAACTTGTCCGCACACACGCACACACACACATACACACATATACACATGCCCCTAAAATATTTGTTTTTTTTTTCTCTAGTGGAATTGTTTTTCCCCTGTATTTGGAAAACTGTAGGATATTGTTGTCATGGCGACGTCCGGCGCTGGTGGTGTGGCGACGCGTGCGTCGAAGAAGAAGGGTATTCAAAATGTTACTGTAGTCCCTACTATTAGTACCAGTACTTCGACTACGGTAACTTTTTAACCTATTCCAGTGCTGTAGCAGGTAGTCCAGTGAGTACTTTTACTACCTCTTCGCTGGGGGGTCTCCCTGTCGAGACCCCGACTGGCACTTCCGCTTGGAAGCGTCAGAGTATAGCGAAGCAACTGTGGGCTTCTGTTGAGTCGCAGAGACCGAAACCTTCTCCTCTCCAGGCTTCCCCTCGTAAGGGGCATGCCCCAGAAGACTTTCCTATGGGAAAGTCGAGACCCAAGGGACGGGTCAGACGGATCATCCTCCGTGTCGGGAGTGGTGAACCCGCTCAGGATATCACCTCTGTCCTTATGTTTCTGGAGCGACAGCGACGGAGGATGAGGCCCTGCGTAGGGAAGAGCGTAGAGAGGAGGCCGCTAGACAGGAGGCTCTGCGCAGAGAGGAGACTGACAGACAGGAGATTATGCATAGGGAAGAGGCTATGCTGCGCAGAGAAGAGGCTGCCCGACAGGAGGCCCTTCGTAAGGAAGAAGCTGCTAGACAGGAGGCTCAGCGTAGGGAGGAGGCTGCTCAGCGTAGGGAGGAGGCTGCTCAGCGTAGGAAGAGGCTGCCAGGCAGGAAGCCCTCCGTAGGGAAGACTAGACAGGATGGAGGCTCTGCGTAGGGAAGAGATGGAACAACTTCTTTCGCGGTCTCCCGCTTCTGTAAACCAGGGGGTTAATCACCAGGCAGGTGATAGAGTTAGAGGCCCAAAGTTTAAAGCTTCCAGAGTTCAGACCTAGTGAGGACATTGATATGTTCTTAGAGCATTTCGACAAGGTTGCTTGTTCATACCAATTGTCTGAGGAGCAAAGGGCTATGCACCTTTTTTCTGGATTATCTGGTGCTGCAAGGGAGTGTGTGCTCACTCTAAATGAAGGTGCATCTTATGCAGACATGCAGTTGGCTCTGCGTAAGCGTTTCCACCTTACCCCAGAGACCTACAGGAGGAAGTTTAGGTCCATGAAGAAGAATAATGATGAGACCTTTGTGCAGTTTGGTGATAGGCTGCGCAAGACGCTAGGGTACTGGCGTCAGTTAGCTAAGTTGGAGCTGGAGGATCTGATCCTCATTGAACAGCTCACCAACACTGTGTCCCCAGAGTTGAGGATCCGGATAGGCGAGACAGCACCTCAGGATTTCGCGGCTGCGATTCACACAGCTGAGGTGTTTGCTGAAGCTCGCAGGGCTTATGGGCATCGCCCAGATACCGGAGAGGAAGCCTTCCACAGGATTTAGTAGCAATAAGGTGCCGACGACTGCTAGTGGGGGGAACAAGGCAGGCAGTTCATCGGGGATTTCAGCGCCCCGACTGTGTTTTCTTTGTGGTCGTCCTGGCCACATTAGGAAAGATTGTCCTAAAGCCGCTGGTAGTCGTGGGGCTGGTCCTTTCCAACGTCCTCGTGCCTCGGCCTAACGTGGGTTCCATCCAGCTTCGGGTGATTCAGAGTGCCCAGTGTTTCTCTCTGTTGTTGGTTCCCCCTTGGTTGACACCATCAGGGATTCGGGAGCATCAACGATCTTTGTGGATAAGAATTTGGTTTCCCCTGAGGCCCGGCGGGGCGCTAGTTATGATGTGTGCGGGTTGGAGGCTGGTTTTACCTCACACCGTCCTTCTGTACTTATTCCTATCTCCACCCCCTACTTCTGTGGCGAAGTATGGGCCATTGCGGTGGAGCGACCTATGTATTCCCTTCTCATAGGGAATACTGTCACCTTTGCTGACGGACGCAGTCAGTCCGTGTCTAAGGATCTGCCCGTACAGGCGTGTGTGGAGTCACCACACGCGCCAAAGCTAAGAAGCAGGAACAGGAATTGCGTCCCGTTCTACAGCCGATCTCTGACGAGGTTCTTGCAAAGGCCGATCCTGCTTCCATCGCTCGTCTTCAGGCCAAGGACTGGGATGTCCAACGCCTGCGACGACTGGTGGATCGTTCCGCTCAGTCGGCCCGACACGCCAAGGTGAGCTTCAAGCTCCACAAGGGGATCCTTTTAGGGTTTTACCCCGGCAGATCGTGTGGCCAAGCAGCTTGTGGTTCCCCAAAGCCTGAGAGAGTCTGTCCTCCGGCAGGCCCACGATTCCCCCCTGGCAGGTCATATGGGCTCCAAGCGGACTCTCGAGCGAGTTAGGCAGGATTTCTTCTGGCCAGGGATGAACTCACAGGTCAGGCAGTACTGCCGCAGTTGCGATGTCTGCCAACGGACAACGCCTAGGGGTCGCTTGAAGCGTGTTCCCCTAGGGTCAGTGCCACGGGTTGGGGAGCCATTCAGCAAGGTTGGGGTCGACCTGGTGGGACCCATTAATCCTCCATCCGATCGCGGTCACCGCTACACTTTGGTAGTGGTAGAATCTGTGAGTCGATACCCAGAGGCTGTCCCGCTTAGGACTATCGATGCCCCTACTGTTGCTGAATCTCTCAGGCAGATTTGGACGCGCACTGGCGTGCCCAAGAAGAAGTACGGCCGGAAGTTTGTACTGGAGAGCGATCATCATCCTCTCCAGTGCTTGGACCGGATCCGGCCAGTCAGTCATCGACTCATGAGTTGGGCAGTGGAGCTGCAGAGTCATGCGTTCACTTTCCGTCATATCAAGGGTTCCTGTAATACGGATGCTGACTATCTTAGCCGAGCTCCGTAGTTAGCATATTGGAAAATCAGTCAGAGGGACACCTCCCCTCAACCAGGGTTATATCCCTTTTTGGTCTCTGTATCAGGTGTAGTGACAGTTGTCACTTCAGTGAGGTTAACGGTAGTGAATCACCAATGGTTCGGATTGTTACTTTCATGGTTGGAAGGTTTGCTTAGTTGTTTGATAAATGTAGTATTATGTATTCCTCGGTGTGATTCTATCGTGGAATGTTTGTATTGGATTTTTCGTACTCTGTCGATCACAGAGAGTTGGGTTCGGGCCCATTGTTGTGAAGTTGCACATGCGACAAGGTTCAAAGGAGCACTGTATCTCAGGGGAACAGATGCTTTCAGAAGGGGGGTTTGTCACGAGTTTGTCACGAGGCCTACGACGTTCGACCCACCTAGGGTGGCGGAATACTTATTTGTTTATTGTCGTTGCTGTTGTCGTGTAGCCGTCCCTTAGGGTGGCTTGTGGTGCAGTTGCACCTTGGTGTGGTTCAGCTCAACTTCGGTTTGCTTTCTCTCTCTCTCTCTCTAATTCCACCGCCCGTGCTATTCATCCTGCAAGTTCACGGGTGGCCGGTACCTTTCTCTCGAACTTTCTGTCTATCGGCCTCTCGCCTGTCTTTTTACCTGTCGCACGTGCTTCGTTCCTTTTAGTTTGAAGTATGCTCACTCTGTGACGCAGCATGGCATGTTGGCCGCCATTGCTGAGGGAGGTTAGCTCTTCACTCGAGCGGAAGATGTCTCTGGGGGCGCCTGCTCCAGTCCTGGTTCTTTACCTTATCGTCGAGAGTACAGTCAGTACTTTCAATTCCTGCAGTCGGCCTGTAGGAGAGGGACATCATTTCTTCTGTTTCGATCTTCGCCTCTGTCCTCTCGACTGGACAGAGGGTAGAGAGAGTCCTTTGACCCGCCTCTTCGGGGTCACCACGGGTAGCTGGTAAGCATCAGTTTCGTGGTCTGTTTGTTTTGATTTGTTGTTGTTAGCCGGCTTAGTCTTCTCTTTTGCGCAATTTTCTTTTGTTTTCGAAATTGTAAGAGAAATATTGTGTGAGACCTTTTCTCTGGTTAATTCAATCTTTAACCTGGCCATTCTAAATTATTTCCAAAATTCTTTCTCCTGTTTATGTATCTGGTGATGCGGTAGTCGGTGGGAAGGGAGAGAACCTGGTGATTCAGGGTTGGAACTTGCTTGGTCTCGCTCGTCCGCCCCTGTCACATTCGCCGGACTTTTATCCTTCGGCCACCGTCTGTTTGTGTGTGCAAGGAGAACGAGTTTTATGTTCACGAGCGTGCGTACGCATGATTTGTCGTTCGGATGCGTGGTTGGAGATTTGTGTTATTTTGAAATGTGTTTATAAAATGTGACAATTATGCCATTGAATTACTATTTGCAAATGTGGTGGCAGTTATTAAGCGATGGTCGCTGTGTTGATTTATTTCCTAAGGAAGGAAACGTTAAGCGTGAGTGAGAGAAGGGTGAAGATAATTCATATTTGTTTTATAACCTGTTGATTTAATGCAGTCTTTTACCTGCATCGTGTGAGAAGACTTGATTCAATGGGTGTACTGTGTGCGTTTAATACGCTTCCCCTCGCCCATCATGCGAGTGGCTGATAAGACTTGACAGCAATGGTCAGACGGTACTGACGGCAGGGTTCCAGTACCCTTCTTCCTTCCTCCTTCCTTCTTCTTTTCCTCCTCTCCGACTCTCCTCCCAGCTACGTCCCCCCCCCTCCCGGGGGCTTCACCTGGAGCACGATCTGGATGGTGCCACGTACTGGTCGAGGCCACGTTCTGGCTGAGACCACGGACGGGATGGTGCCACGCGCTGATCGAGGCCACGCCTTGGTCGGGACCGTGGGCTGGTAGAGACGGCCCGCCGTCTTGACTGGCCGGCCTGGACCCCCGCCCAGGACCTCCAGTAACAGCTACGTTCCCCCCCCCCCCCCGGGACACGCTCTTCACTGCCCGCTTGGGAGCCGAGGGTGTCGGCTTTGGGCGACTCCCTGCGAGAACCAACCCGGCTCGGAGCACCTAGTGCGAACTTGACAGGGGCAGGGATGTGGACGCGCTCCATGGTGTGAGAAAGGATTGATACTGGGAATATTCCTTTATAATTGTGTATATGTCATATGTGGCTGCAGTGCTGTAATTGTGATCGTGTACGTCGTATGGCGAAATATTTATTATAATCGTGCATGTTGTGGGTGTGGGAGTGCTTGATTGTGATTGTGCATGTTGTGCGCGTTGGAGCGCTTGATCGTGATTGTGCATGTTGTGTGCGTTGGAGTGCTTGATCGTGATTGTGCATGTTGTGTGCGTTGGAGTGCTTTATCGTGATCGTGCATGGTGCGTGTGTTGGAATGTTTATTTTGCTGGTGTGAAAAAATGGGGTGTTGTATCGTAATCTTTATTGTGTGGTCTCTTGCGGAGCGTGTGAGGTCAGTCACTCCCTTCACTCCCACCTAGACCGATCCTGTCAGGGCAGACCTCCAGGGGTCGGTCGTGACACTAACAAAAGAAAGTCTTGTTTTACCTTCAGAATTGCTAATTATTGGAATGCACTGCCTACTAACACCAAATATGCACCTGATATCAACAGTTTTAAAAAACTCCTAGATGAAGACCCTAAATTGAAAGATGTTTTCTTTAGTGTGGATTGAATATAATGTTATTTATAAGATGACAGGCATGCAACCAGACCAAAATTAAATTGAAAAATAATGAGGGGACGCAAATAGGCCGTAAGGCCTAAGGCTAAAAAAAGCCGGTCCCTATTACTACTACTACTACTACTACTACTACTACTACTACTACTACTACTACTACTAGACTGCGTGTGAGTGTGTGTAAGATCTGTGGGCTTCTATGAGCATGCTCCTGCAAGCACATGTGTATACACCTGTGCGTACATATATATATATATATATATATATATATTTCATTCTCCACACCAAGAAAACATTACTACACCGCAAAAATGAAACCTGGATCAGGAAAACCAACAGAAACTCAACATTCGACGTAACCATGGGATCATATGATGGTGCAGAACATGTGAACTGGTCGGACTATTCATGCTGTCCAACATCAAGAAAAAACTCGGAAAACAAGTCGGACTATACAGAGACGATGGCCTTGCTGCACTAACCAACAATCCAAGAACCATCGAAAACAAGAAGAAAGAACTATGCAAAATCTTCCAAAACCACAACTTAAAGATTACCATTGAAGCAAACAAAAAGGTAGTGAACTACTTAGACATAACACTGGATCTCAACAACCACATATATAAACCATACAAGAAACCAACGATACACCTCTTTATGTACACACCAAAAGTAACCATCCACAATCTGTATTAAAGACCATACCCCATGGCATAAACAAGAGACTATCAAACCTGTCATGCAGTGAGAGAGTGTTCAACAATGCAGCAGTAGAATGCAAGGAGGCACTACAAACAAGTGGATACAATTACAAATTACAATACAACCCAGACAACAACACAAATAAAAGCAAGAAAAATAGGAAAAGAAAAATCATATGGTATAACCCCCCATACGACGGGAAACTCAAAACAAACATAGGGAAAGAATTCTTCATTTCCAAAAGAACACAAACTGTCCAAAATATTTAACAAAAACACTGTCAAACTATCGTACTCATGTATGCCCAACCTCAAAAACCTAATTGACGCATCCAACAAAAATGAAAATCAACACAGCAAACAAGGGTGAAGAAAGGAAATCTTGCAATTGCACCAGAAAGGAGCAGTGCCCACTAAACAATAAATGTCTTCACAACAACATTGTATACCAGGCTACTGTGACATCAGAAAATGAAAAAGAACATACATAGGTGTCACGACCGACCCCTGAAGGTCTGCCCTGACAGGATCGATCTAGATGGGAGTGAAGGGAGTGACTGACCTCACACGCCTCGCAAGAGACCACACAAGAAAGATTACGATACAATACACCATTTATTCACACCAGCACACACATAGTCACAAATAAGCTTTCTAACACACACAACACGCACAATCACAATTAAGCATTTCAACACACACAACATGCACATAGTCACAAACAAGCATTCCAACACACACAACATGCACAATCATAAATAATCATTTCCAACAGTCATTCATTCCCTTGCTTCATGTGGCCCCCCCCCCCCTCCCCCCCACACCTCTGTCTCTCCATGTCCTCCGAGAGCACCGGGTCAATTCAGGCACCCCAAACCGGGTCTGTTCCTGAATAGAGTTTCAAGGCCGACACCCTTGATATACGGGCACCCCCAAAATGGCGCGACACAGAGTTACCCACACCGGTCACGTGCACTGCAGGAGGTCCGTGGACGGTGGAGAATGGCTCCCGTGGGACAGGGCGTTGTCGCGGAAAGTCCCGGACAGGGCCAGGACCATCCAGCCAAGTCCACTTGCTCTCAACCAGTGCACGGCCCCAACAGCGCAAGCAGCGGGTGGAGCCCCCGGGAGGAGAGAAGGAAGGAACTGGAAGGAAAGGAGAAAGAAGGGTACTGGAACCCCGCAGTCAGTACGGTCTGATATTTGCTGCTTAATCCTAACAGCCACTCGCATGATGGGCGAGGGGAGGTGTTTTACTGAATAAATTGTTCACATCAGCTTAACACAGACCTGAGCATAACACAGTCAACAAACCAAACTAGGAACGTTTGCTAAAGGTCTCCTCACACGAAGCAGGTAAGAGGTTACATTAACAGGCTAAACAAACAAATATCAATTTATATGTTCATCTTCCTTCACTCACATTCAACATTTTCCTTTCTTAGGAACTGAACAAATACAGCAACCGCTGCTCTATAACCGCCACCACATTTGCAAATAATACTAACTCAATGGCACAATTATCCACACATTTATAACAACATTTCAAAATGACACAATTCTCCAACCACGCATCCAAACGACGAATCATGCGTACGCACGCTCGCAAACATAAAAACTCTCGTTCCCCTTGCACGCACAAACAGACGGTGGCCGAAGAATGCGAGACTGGCAATTGTGACAGGGGCGGACGAGCGAGACCAAGCAAGTACCAACCCTGAATCACCAGGTTCTCCCCACCACCGCCGACTACCGCATCCCCCAGATGCATAAAAGGAGAAAGACTTTAAGATATAATTTTGACTGGCCCGGTTAAAGATTGAATTAACCAGAAAAAGTGGTCTCAAACAATATTTCTTTTATAATTTGAAAAACAAAAGAAAAACAAAAGAAATTGCGGAAAAGAGAAGACTTAGCCGGCAACACAAAAAAACAACAACAACAAATAAACCACGAAACTGATGCTTACCAGCTACCCGTGGGTGACCCAAAGTGGCGGGTCAAGCGACTCTCTCTGCCCTCTGTCCAGTTGAGAGGACAGCAGAGCAGATGCGGAAAAAAGATGACGTGATGTGATGTCCCTCCCCTACGGCCGACCGTAGGATGAAGGTACCGACCGTACCTTCGACGAAGTGGTGTAGAACCAAAAACAGAGCAGGCCTCTCAGAGACATCTTCCGCTCGAGTGAAGAGAAAACTTCCCTCAACGATGGCACCCAAAACATGCCACGCTACGTCACAGTGAGCATACCTCAAAGCCTAAGAGAATGTTACACGTGCGGCAGGTTACAAGACAGTTGAGAGGCCGAAGACACCCAGTTCAAGCGAAAGGTACCAGCCACCCTAAACCCGCAGAACGAATTCCCACGGAGAGAACAGGGAAAGGCCGACTCTAACCACTTTCACCCTCCACCGAGTTTTTGGGGCGAAGTGGCCTAAAAGCCGCCTTTCCTGTGGGGGGAAGAGAGAGAGAGAATAAACCGGCAGACAGACAGACAGACAGAGAGAGAGAGACAGACAGACAGACAGAGAGGCGGGCAGACACACACACACACACACACACACACACACACACACCAAGCGCATATTACTGTTCTCTGACAAGTAAGACTTCAATAACTAAAAAATAACGATTATCTACAAACAAACGTACTGCGTAGGGTTATCCGTTTTTAATACTAATTTACTAAACTTTTTAGATTTCAGTTTTTGCTTAATCCTGTGTTTTTCCTGGCCCATTTCAATAACATCATTTTCGCGCAAACATTCTTCAAATGAGTCTTTGTCTTTCATGTGAAATAAAACTACAGTCTTTAACTGTTCCTAAAGTCTTTTAAAACTGAGTTATATTTCTGGCATAAAATCCACACATTTAATCCCAGCATGCCTTCCGCGAAAGCTAGTTTCGACAAAGTGTTTCTCTTTTTAACTATGTCTCTTTCTGCCGAACAGTCATCTATAATAAATAGTGTCTGCGTTCCTTCAAACATCTATAAAACTGTTCTAAACACTCACTCATTTTTATTGCTAGGATTAACTAAATATAGTCCATCATCTGTCCATAAAAAACCTTCTATCATGTATGCTTTGTTCCATTTAAGTTTTGGGGCAGAAACTACAATTGAAAAAAAATTTATAACGATAAACTGTTTGTAACAGGCCCTAGGACAAATATTTTTTTTCCCAACCAGTCTGCCCAAAAAATCAATGAGCAATGAGGAGTTTTTGTCATAAAGTTTAACTGCTCCATGGTTTTATAGCAAATTAATCTAATCCAGTTTTTTTTTTTTTATCATACTTTCGGGTCAAAACCTGTTCAGTATAATAAAACCCTACAAGACCTAAATGTGTAAGATTAATCCAATTTAGTTCTGTAAGATTGTTTCTATTTAAGTCAACAGTGATTTTGTTGTTGTTGTTATGATCTTAATATCCCGCCATTGTGAAGAACGACGACAACAACGTTAAGGCGTTTAACGTCTAAGTTTTTTGCCAGCTAATATTAATTCCTTTTAAAAGGGACGTACAACGCCCACAACCCCATCCCTCCACATCTTTAAAGACAGAAATTTCAAATACATTGTGAACGTGTCTCCTAATTTCTGCTTGGAAAGAACTGTAATTTTGTAGAAGCTTTTTTTACAACTTTTTTCTTTTCTGTGGAGGATTTTACTGTTTTTTCCCATACGGCGTTATTTCAATTTCTTTCCGACTATTGTCGTCCGGCATAAGACTTACATGTAAGGGCCAGAGTTGAATGCTTTTTCTGAAACTTTTTGACGGCTAAAATAATGTAAATGGGCTTATGAATTCAAATTTTATTTCCCATTCTAAATATGGTTTAAGTGCCATTTGAGTCAGGTTATCGAACTATTTTATATTCATACTGGCCAACATTATTTGCCTCTAGATTGCTAGTTGCTCTAGTTTAGGAACCTTTTGTTGTCGTCAACCTCTTTGCTTTTAAATAATCACCACTTTAGTGTACCAAAACCATACAAAGTGCCTATCTCACCATTCTGTTCAAAGTCCGCAACATCTGCAAGGTCTTTTAATTCTAAGGTTATACACCTTACAGCGCAAATGTAACTCCTAAATTCTTCTGGCCCACGCGACATTATTTTTTAGTAACGTATTATTTTATTTCCAAAACAATGTGCAGGTTATCCCCATTTCACGGCTTTCCCTGTTTTGTCTTTGATTTTATATTAAATGACCGACCCTTCCACAAACTAATCTTTTAAACTGTAAATTAGGGAATTGTAAAATTTTAATAATCGCAATATGCAGCTTTCCCTAAAGGAAGGGCTCTTAAAACAGTTGAAGGCCTTTCCCATCATAAAGTTTTCATCAGTGCTTAGCTCATCCAAATGAATATAGAGTAATGAATGTAATGCAAGATCGAGCGGATTTTCTCCCTCATAAGTAGTTTTGTCGGGGCACAACTCTAAATCTATGATTGTCATCGGGCAAAGCCTAACATTTTAGCTAGCTCTTTATCAAAAAAGTAATTTGCTTTTTCAGGTTTGAATTTTTAATATTGTTTTTAGATTTGCATTGTTAATTTGAGAGTAATGTCAAAGTTACTCATTGCTTCTTTTAGTGAGAAAAACCCCCGTAATAACCATCAGTATTTTTAACGGGCTAACTTTGACCCCTGTTGGGCCAAATTTTTGAATCTTATTTTCTCCCTGGCTTTACTTATATTAAACCATACGACTTTTTAGAATATTTCATGAGCGCAACCATTCTGCTTCCGCAATTGTTATCAATAGCATGTTCAAAAACGAAGGCGTCTTGAGTTGTTATTGTTACAAACATTTTTTAAAACAAATTAAAAATGATGGGATTCAAATATACTGATGCAAAATATTCGTTGGGCCGCACTACAATCTTAAAATATAACAACTGACACCCTCGACATTTCTGTGACCCAACTGTCGCTTTTCATAAAAGGTGAGTACTTTCCCTTAAACAGATATCTTAACCCCCCATTAAAAAAGACTACATCGCGAAAGCGTGGTTTAGTCATCCGTGCAGTTTTATCAGAACCAGTTAAACTTTGCTGTGTTTTGTGCATCAACTGGGTGTGGAGTGTCGTATGCTGATCACTTAAATCATCCTGATCCTTTGGTGAGGTCAGTGTACAGATTTCATTTTTATTACACCTTTAGGCATATTTTGACTGAACTGCGAGCGCCATTACCAAATGACAAACCGTTTAATCCATTCAGCAACATAATAGACATGAAGGCTTTTGAAAGGATCTGTAACGAATTCAATATTAACACCAAGACGGACTTTAGACAAAAGTTGGATCTTAATCATGGTCAAAGGGACCCCTTATTTTTGGGGCATGCACAGAAAGTTTAAATTTGACTGGAATCCTCCTTACACATCTTTCTCTTCAAGCGCAACACTTTCACCTCGGGTCCATAGAGCAAGAGCATAAAACAGCATGGACAACATTTATCTTAGACACTTCTAAGGGCCTAACTAAAGCAGGAATAGAACGAATAAACGACTCCATTCGTACTTACGTTTGGGGTTTTGCTAGGTTCGCAAGCACAAGCGAGATCGAACAAACTGAATCCTTCTACTGGCTTTGACGCGCAAAAACAATACTTAGCAAATTTAGAGGACGCATTTAAATTTTACTGTTAATTTGCCTTCAAGTATTAAAAGGTACCAAAATGTTTTTCAATACGCAAGATCGAAAGTAGACTTTGCTGTTGGCACTGGTTTATACATGCTGCCTTCTGACCTTAGGCTCCAGATAGGAACAAAAATAAACTATAATAAAGAAATTCTTATAGCAGGGAATGAACAGAAGGTTGGGAAAAACGACATAAATTCTAGCCAGTAATATTGCAAGCAGTAAAAGAACGCCCAAGAATAAATCAACCAATCCCCGCGGCCCAAAGCCCAAAGGCCATTGAAGACTCAGCAAAGCTCGCGGACTCTGTTCGCGATGACCATGAATATGAAAAGACAGCGCTTGTTCTTGGATTTAAAAGGCCCAGGATTACTGGTCTTTATCTTACTAAAAATAACCCAACTATTAAGGAACTAATGTCCCAAGGTGCTCGGCCATAAAGCCAACTACTTTGCTTGCTGTAGACAAAAGCCAGCTAACAATACCTCCTAATAACCAGGGAAAGAGTCTATAGCTTTTACTGGCTAATTTTTTTAATAAATCCGCAAGATGATCAAGCTGTTTTTTTACCCATGATTTTTAGGTGGGGGGCGATGGCGGCGGAGGTAATGAACTTTGACCACCGCCGCCCGTAATAGCCATCACCAGTGTACTTTTTGCAAATCCTAAGGCCGTTATAAACGCTTGCTAATGTGACTCCTTGCTCTCTAAAAAGTGTTCGTATTTTTTCTGCTAGTGGGGTGTCTTCATATAAAATTTTCCGATAGGGTTTCTCTTATTCTATTCACTTGAGTTCGTAATTGGTCTCGGTTAGTAGTTAGCACTTTTAGTCTGCTGATCTCTCTTGTTCAAAGATCTTTTAGTCTTTGGGTTATTCTTTCTTTAATATCAGGCCCTAAGTTGGCGTCATCAGCCTCAACGAGTTTTTCTTTTCCTCTTTTATATGCTCATCTAGTCACCTATTTTTGCTAAATTGTTTGTTTAATTCGCCTCTGATGGTTTTTTAAAGTAAAGATCAAGGGCCCTATTTCTCGCATGGGGAGCGGCGAGTCGTGCATAGTCTTTAACGCTGTTTCTTTTTGAAAAACTGGATTCTGCTTCTATTACATTTATTAATTCACCTCTGATTGATTTAATTCTTTAATTCCCATGTTTGCATTTGGTTATCTGTTGGGAGTTCTTGCAGTGTGTTTTTAAGTTTAGCAACTGCCTCCGCCCTTAATTTTGGCCTAACAAGGCCAAGGCGATTTTGATCTTTCACACTGAGTCTATTTCTAATTGAACCCACGGCTAAAAACTTTGATGGGTCTTTTTTAGTTGTAAGCTGAACAAGTTGCCCTTGGTCGCATCCTCACAAACAAATGGTCATCTTTTACTTCAAAATCATTAGGGTCTATAAATTCGGGAGGTTCTTGGCCTAAACTTTGGGATAATGATCTGACCTTACTTTCTGTTAATTTATTACCGACTTGTTGGTAATGTACTCCCGATTTTTGCTAATTCATCATGCAATGAGAGCCCCGAGCGATGCCGCTCCCAAGGGAATCACTCATGTCGTCTCCCACGAACAAAAAAAATCATAATCTTCATCTTCAATGCCTGCCAAATTCTTTAATAATTAATTTTTTATTTGTTTTATAAAAAAAAAGTTACATGCATATGGCTTTTTTTCTTGACCCCCCATAGAAGACTGAAAGAACCCTTTGGCGTGAAGGGAAATAAACGGGAAAATACTGTTCCAAATAATCCACTACTATTGATGCAGATCAAAAATTTTTACTGTCAAATTTCCGGACCTAGGAGCAGATGAAGTGATTGTGCCAGGGTCTGCCCCGTCTTACTTTCAAAATAGTACTTGATTCAACAACAGACACAAACAGGGCAGTTGTCCAGAATTTTGGGGGGGGCAATTGTTAAGGAAAATTTCTATAAAACTTGAGGGCAAAAATATTTTCTTTACACAATGCAGACATATTTTTAACCTATTTGACTATGGTAACTGGGAATGAAAGGGCTGATCTGCGTTTCAAGGAATCGAAAATGAAGAAGCACTAAAACATAGAATAGCGCTGAAGATGCTAAAGACGGCAAAAAGAAATGTAGCCGTATAAATTTTGGGCGTATGGAAAATCGCTTTTTTCCATTCCCTTAGATTTTGAGTTGTTAAAAGCGCTTTGCGCCATACTTTCAAGGAGAAATATAAAGACAGACTGTCATATGAACTAACTTTTAACGAATACAAACGTGTGATCAATCAACAGGACACCGAAGCAATGTACAGCATTTCTGACATCTCTTAGAGTTTGAACGTTGTTAGCACCCTCACTAACAAGGCTGATTGAGCAACAATATCAGTCAAATTAGCAATATATTACGAAAGAGTGATTCATCATACAAAAATATCCCAGAAGCAGGGCAGACACATATATGGAATTTTAGTTTTAGCGTCGCAGCAAGATCGCTTAAAGGTATTTATTGCTGTGTGAAGATGAAGAACTTCAAAAGAGCAAGTGAAAATTTTTTTTAATCCTAAAATAACGAAAGGCAATGTAAACAATTGACGGTAGTCCTAACCAAATCTACCTAGCGGGCTTAGACCTTATCACATTTGGCGAATAAGAAAATTGTTTGGGGGTGGGAGGGGTATGAAGTCTAACAGCAGACCTTGTGTCTAAAGATTTACATCTTCACAATGTAGGCTTGATGATTATTTAACAACGAAATACGGTTTATGGATGACCTAAGGTCAACAGAGGATAATCAGTTGCATGGAAGCGGGAGAGCTGTGAGAGACGTAATAAACATTCAAATTGATAAGAAGAAGAAGCCGATAAACCGCTTAATGTACATTTGTTTTTAATATAGATTGCGCAGCTGAATATTGAAATAACAGATTAAAAAGATATACAATACTAAATTATTTTTATTTTATAAAAAGCATGTCTGTTCAAGTTTATCCAAATGTGCCTACAGCGCCGCCAAAAGAAGAGATAGTAGAAACCCCTAACATAAAAACCTTTAGATAACAAACATTACGCAAATGCAGCAAGTACTAGAGCAAGACCTTTCAAAATACAGCAAAACCAAACGAAGGTATTCTGCTGCCTTTAATGCTGTTACATATGTTAATACTGGAGCATCGACTATAAGCGCTCTATCAGCAGGAACGAGTGTTGGTCTCTTAGCACGGGCATAGGCGCACCCGCAGCTTTACCTCTAGGCGGGTTGTCTTTAGCTCTCGGCCTGTGTTCATTAGCCGTAGTGCTGCTAGCAAAAAAATAAAAACTAAACTCAAAAGCACACAGCTATGGTTCAACTAATAACAGCTAAACTTAGCTCGTTTAAAAACTGACAATAATAAGCGCTAGTTGACTCCAAACATCACGGATGAAGAATTTAATCGTTTACAGGCTGATTTTGATGACTACAAAAGACAAAAGTTTGATCTTCAAAGAAAGGCGGTGACAAGTTTTTCTCAACAGCCAGACCCGAGCAGATTAAAAAAGGAAATGCTTAAAAAAAGTAAACGAGACATTAAACTCGTTCTAAACAGCTCACATTAACAACACCAAAAGGTGTTTATACTTTAGTTTATGAGTCCAAGCGCAAAAAGACCGTTGATATTGGTTCTGATTAAGTTTTTTTTTTTAATTTAAATAAATATTTTGGCTTAGAAAAGAAAGACAGCATGGCTAAGATATATGAAGGACAAGACGAATTGTTGAAGGAATGCTCGAGAGAGAGCGTTATACAAGAGCACTGAATGATATTGATTTAGAAGTCATTGACCCAACAAACGTACAGGCAAGCGTTGTTCATGCTATTTCTCAAGTTCCAAGTAAACTAACAATAGACCCGCCAGTTAAAGTAATGTTGGCTGTTTTAATTGACTATGTAACAATAAATGAAGAAAATCTAGAAGTCTGGGTCTCGACTAAACAACAGACTATTCTTTCCTCTAATGACTTAACACCCAGTTGGGCAGACGAGCTGCTTACACAGTTTGACGCTGCGGCTGAAGAAGCCAAAATGAGAGGCTCTGGTTGGTCAGAGGGCGAAGTCTTAGAGATTAGATTAAAACAGGCTAAGTATGCCCGATTGTAGGCAAGGCTTACATTCCGCTACCTCGGGAGTTGGTTTTAAAGAGAGCAGTTTTAAACATAAAAAATTCAGACAACAAATGTTTCATGTGGTGTGTTCTTGCAAGGCTGCATCATGTCCGCGAACACGCAGAAAGAGTGACTAACTATCGGCAATACGCCAAAGATCTTAACTTCAATGGAATATCCTTTCCTGTTAGTGTAGACCAAATTGATCAGTTTGAAGAACAAAACAACCCAATAACTGTTAATGTATACACATGGGATGAGGAAACAAATTTGGCGCCAATTAAAGTGTCCAAGAACAGTCCAACAATAGGCGAACCAGCCAAAAGTCATGTGGACTTACTCCTAATGTTTTCGCCAGCAGGGCTGCCCCATTACACATTGATACGCACAATGAGCAGATTATTAGCGCATACTTCAAAACATGAACATAAACAAGAATTCTGTAGAAAATGTTTAACAAGAATTCCAACCGCTCAAGCCGCGCTTGAACATATAAAACATTGTAAAAGTTCTGTAGACTGTAAGACAGAACTAACTACGCCCCCGCCAGGATCTAAAGTTAGTTTTAAGAACTGGAAACGGCTGCAAAATTCTCCATACGTAGTTTACGCAGACTTCGAGTCGCTTATTGTTCCTTATGAAGGGCCAGCACCACAAAAACTTCGAAAAACAGTCTTAATGAGTAATCATCAGATTTGTTCATTTGCTTTTGTTATTGTTAGGTCGATGGCGTTTATTCAGAGCCAGAATTATATAGAGGACCAGATGCTGCAGAATACTTCTTAGAACGCATGCAGAAAGTGCGTAATGACTGTTCTAATAATCTAAACTTATCTGAAATCATAATGACGCCTGAAGACCAACAACAGTATGACTCAGCCACGCATTGTGGATTTGCGGTTTAGAGCTAACGCCCAAGAGTGTAAACCCCACAGTAAGAGACCATGATCACATTAGTGGGAAGTTTAGAGGTGCAGCGCACAGTAAATGCAATCTTCAACTAAAGTTTGATCCAAAGACATGGAAGCTGCCTGTATTCTTTCACAACTTGCGGGGTTATGACTCTCACCTTATAATGCAAGCAGTAACCAGCGCCTTCAGGGTAGCATGCATTGCACAGTCATCAGAAAAGTACATGTGTTTCACTTTAAATAACATGTCTTTCTACGACTCTATGCAACACATGATGGGCTCATTAGAGGCACTGGCTATGTCCTTAAAGTCCTGCCCAATAACGGAAAAATATTTTGACTCAACTCTTGTTAGAAAGGGTGTTTACCCTTATGAATACATGAACAGTTGGAAAGGTTTGATGAAGACACACTTCCTCCTAAAGGCGCGTTCTTTTCTAGTCTCAGAGGAAAGGACATCAGTGATTCTGATTACCAACATGCTCAAGATGCGTGGCAGAAGTTAGAGTGTAAAACGATGGGAGACTATCATGATTCATACTTGATGGCAGATGTATGTTTGTTGGCGGACGTCTTTGAAAATTATAGAAAGACCTGCATGAAACATTACAGCCTGGATCCCGCGCATTACATTTCTGCGCCTGGGATGAGCTGGGACGCTTTCTTAAAGTTTACTGAGTACAGATTGATTTATTGTCAGATTTCCCAATGATCAGATGATTGAAAACGGATTGGTGGGGGAAATTGTATGGGTCGAAATCTTTTAAAGAAAACAACAAATACTTGGACGACATGATCCGGTAAAAGTCTAACAATCTTTTAATTTTGCAAACAATCTTAGGGGTTGGGCAGGGCGCAATCATTCCGTTAGCAACTTTAAAATGTACACAGGCGGCGATCCGAATAATATTCAAAAGGCTTTAAAAGTGGTTGAAAGTTTAAACGCCTGATCAGCACGCGCTTCATTCTAGAAGTTGACTTAGAATACCTCTAACCCATGACCTAAATGACTATCCATTACTGAAAAATCAAAGATGGATCCAAGAGAGCCCCCTAAACTTGTGCCTAATTTCGAGAAAAAAAAATTATGTTCCCATTAAGATTTCTACAATTTTATTTAAGACAGGTTTAAAGTTGACAGCATTCACGCAAAATGTTTTTGACAAGAACATTCATGAAACCAAATCTGAAAAACACTGATCTCAGAACCAAACCCAAGATTTTCAGAAAAAGATTTTTCAAGTTGATGAACAACAGTGTTTTGGAAAACATGGAGAATCCGCACAAGCGAAAAATGTAATTTAGTCCCCCCAGAGAAATAAGCAATTAAGCTGACTTAAAAAACCAATATGGGATTCAGAAGATTTCAAAACCAGTTTTTTGGGTATAATGATGAAAAAAAAAAAAGCAAATTGGACAAACCGTATTTTGGGGTTTTTACTGTTTTAAATTATCAAAGTTTTGATGTTAGAGTTTTTTTTATGACTACTTTAAGCCCTCGTATCCTGAGCCCCAGAGTTTTTTACACAGATAAGAATTTTTTGTTATGTTATCCCTACTGAAGACATTATAAAGACAGGGGAAACCGAAGTGGCTAAAGGGCAGCGGGATGGTATGAACATCTGATTACCTAAAGTTTTCGCCTTTGCATTCAATTATAATAAAAAGGTTTTAGGAAAGATAAAGGATAATTATCCGGAAAGGGTGATCAAGGGTTTTGGGGGGTTTAAAGGTAAAAATGTCAGTTTTCGGCCGGGAGAAAATATTAAGAAAGAAAAAGGAAATCTGCATTTTTTTGTGCAGTAAACTATACAAAACAAAAAAGAAGCATTTTTTGGCAATAAACTTTTCATCATGAAAACGAAAACTGCGATTAATCTGCATGAGATCAACACAACAGTTGAACAAAAAAATCATTAGATAAAAAACACAAAACGGGTTTTTGTTAACCCCAGGTTTTCATATGAAATTTGGGCACTGGAGAACCGAAAATTTAATTTAAAAGGGAACTGTGTCTGGGGGAAATTATCGCATTCTTTTTTCACAAAAGACTTTGAGGGCGGGGTTGTTTTGTTGTTCATTTCTCGTAAAAAATCACGGGCGGATTTTTTTTTACAATTCTTTTTATTTCGTCGGGTCAAACCCCAAATTGGGATGGTTGCCTGATGCGAGTGCCCCCCTTCTGTTTCCCCCCGTAAAAAAAGGGCCCTTTACTTTCAACCCAAAACGAATAGTTTGCTGGAAAAACCCCCCCTTCCAAATTTATTGTTTTTTTTTTGTGCTTGTATGGCTTTAGCCCTTTAAATTTCTTCTTTATTCATTGCGCGAAAAAACTGAGGGCAGTCTTCAAACCCTTTTCTGGTTGCGAGAAATTGTCAAAAGCTCTCTGTGATACTGGTAGGAGAAAAGTCTTTCGGCTAACTTTTTTGTTAAATTTTCAATAAAAGCCTGTGATCGTGAACTCCCGGGAATGTTTTAAATAGAAACTCTGTTTTTAAAAAAAACAAAAATTGTTCATTGGGCCTTTAAAATTCTTTTCCCCCCGTTTAAAAATCATGCGAGGTAAGTTGGGGGGCCTCGTTGGTAAATCAGTTGTATGGCAAAGAAACAGCAAAAGCCCCTTTTTTGTGTTAATGGTTCCGCATTTTTGTATCTTGAAGCTATTCAATGATGTGAGTGCGACTAAATCTTTTTCGTCTAATCCTATCGGGGAAAATAAGAAACCCTTTTGATGGGTGCGTTTGGAGTTGTATTGACAAAGTTGGGGTCTCTTATTCGTTAGGCGAGGTAAAAAATTTGCCAGATTGCTTGTTTAGAAAAAACCTTTCCCCTTCGCGTTGTTCACTGTCCTGCCGTTGGGTTTAGCTTTTAATTGCTGTATGCCCTTTCCCAAATCCTTTGGGCAATAAAATTTTTTTTCTTTTTTTAAATTTCACCAATATTATGTGCAACAAAATCACAACGTCATCCCAAAACGACAAAAACCCGATTTCTTGATCTTTTTTTTTTTTCTGATGGTTGAAAAAAGTCACTAAATTTTTTGGTGGGGGCAAGTCTGATTGTTTGCCTGTTATAGATAAATTTTTTTATTGCTTGATCAATTTTTTTAAAATGTGTAAGCTCATCCCCCTGTTTTTTCAGTGTGTCATTAATAAAATTTAACGCTCAAGTCTCTCCCTTTTAGGCGTTTGTGCAGCTGCTGTTGCCCCATAGCTTTGTTAGTTTTTTTTCTCTCGCGTCATTCCCCATTTAAAAATGCGAAATTACTTCCGCAAAAGCAAGCGCATCACCACAGCGGCCATCATTTTGCGAGTGAACATTTTTTTAAATGTATTTTTTTTTTTACATATTTTTATTGTCTGGTTTTTCCTTGTTTAAAACAGAAAATTTTCGTGGAAACCCGAAGCTGCAATGATCAATCAGTTTTGCGAATCTAAAAGTCTATTTTCCCAAAGATCGCGGGTTTTAAATTCTTAACAAGTTTTTTCCAAAGCATTGAGATCCTACATTTAGCCCTCCAAAAACAGCAGAATGGTATAAAAGGTTTGGGCAATAGTTTTCGGGCCATTTTTAAAAAATAAAATAATTATAATTATTAAAAAACATGAACAGCGATGTCTCCTACAGCTACAAGGCGCCTAAACCTTCCTGCCTTAAAAATGCCCAAGTTGATGCCAAAATTATCCCCAAAAAAGGAGAGGCTGTTTTTTTTGGGCATGGGGGAAAACAAAACAGTTCCTCGGAAACGAATTCAGCTTTTAAAACAGATTCAACAAATGTCCCCGCAAAAAATTTTTAAAATACATAACGGGTTGAAGCGAGTGGGGTCTAAAAAGGAAAAAGTGGGGGGAAACGGTTTTATTTGTACACTAAACTAGCAGTAGTTTTGCTCCCATTGATTTGAACAAGATCTTACGTATGATTTAACGCAAGATCCGTTTTAAAAAAGTCATAGAGTTTCCCCGGGGTGATCTATATACAGATTTGGAACTTGTTACGCCCGCGATCATGGGATTAATTAAATTTTAATCATATAATTTGTTTTCCAAAAAGAAAGAGTGGAAAATCCCGAAACCGAACAGGTGGGGAAAGTAACCCAAACCCGAAAAACGCAGAATCAGAAAACATTGAATCAGGGGGAGAAAGTAACCAGTAAAAATCCTGGGGTGTTTAAGCAGGAAAAAAATTGCAGAGTGGGAAAAGACAAAAAAAATTAAGTTACAGAATATACCTCATCATAAAACAAACACCGCCAACGCCCAGAACAAGGTGATTCAAGCCATATAAAAACTCCATGGATACAAGGGCCCCCAAAATCTTCATGGAATATTGAACTTAAAAGTTCCAATTTTTTTCGCCCCTTGCTGCGTTGGGGGCTTATTTCGGCTATAAAATTAATACACAAATTTAAAAAGAAACAAAAGCAATCAAAAAAATTGAAACCCTAATGCAGAAAAAGACCGCACGCCAAAAAAACCCCCAATAACAAAGATCATTTTGATCCATTTTAATGCAAAAATATTTTTAAAATTTTTTTTAAAAAAAAATAGATCATGGCGATTATAAAATATAAAAACAATAAAAAAGACTGGAGTCTATAAAGACATTTAAAAAGACCCGAAAAGAATCCTGCGGTTCTTCGGATGTAAAAACTTATTAAAAAACTATGCAGGAACGTGAGCAAGAATCCCAACGATGACGCGTTTTTTTAGGCTGTGTGACTTAAAATTAACATTTACATTTTAAAATAAAAACTAGATTGATTTTTGATAATTAAAAAAAATTGAATACAAATTGGTTTTGTACTAAAGGATGACTTTAAAAAAGAACTTATTAAGAACTTGATCAAGAACTTTAATTAAAAATTAATCAAAAACTTGATCAAGAACTTTTTAAAAAATTGGGGGTAATGAGAATGACTTAAGAAATTAGAAGAACTTAAAAAGTAAAACTTGAGAATAAAATTTTTAAAAACTTAGAAGGAACTTGGTGTGTGCATGCGGGTGGGGGGGGGGGCGGTGGGGGTGGGGGGGGTGCAGCTGGGGGGAGGGCAAAACAACCCCAAACCACAATAGACGTCCGGGGGGGGGTGGGGGAGTGCTGGGGGGGGTAGGCCAAACCACAAAAAACAAAAAATGAACTCCTAGGGCCACTTTTTGCTTTGTGACTAAACAGGTGTGCCCGGGGGCAACCCCAATCAACCCCCGTGGGCACATAGGGGGTTTGGCCCAGTTTGCCCCGGGTTTTCAGGTGCTGCGCGCTTTGTAGTCAAGCTCACATAGGGTCGTTTGCTAGTTTGCACCCAGCTTTGCAGGTGCTGGTTTGGCGGGAAGCGATCACATAGGGTTGTTTTCCAGTTTGCTCTGCCCCTCAAGTTACGCATAATTGCGTACCAAGCTTTTATGGGGGCTCTAATCGCAGTAGTAAAAATCCGGCTTGTATTTTAAAGCATTTATGAAATAGTGCTGGGCCCCACATACTCCCTCCATACGGTAGATGTATGGTCTCCTAAAACCCTTTTAGTTTTTGGGCCCGAACATTCGAAAAAGCCATTCAGTTGATAAGGCACACTGAAGGCGATAAACTAGTTGAATTAAAAGTAGAAAAGTAACACATCTTTAAAACAAATCGCTTTCCACATGAACCTGAATCTGTAGTTTAAAAATCAAACAAGTTAAAAAAAACGAGAAAAAATACAAAACCGGGCTTTTCTGCCGTAGCGGTCAAAAGTGGGGGTGACAGTAACACTCAGAACATTGCTGACGAACCTAGCGCGTTTGTCCCAACCTGAAATGAAAAAGCCCCCCTCACCCCCACCCCTCACCCGGCAAACCCCCAAGTCCCCTTTTATTGATTTTTTTGGTGCTTGGTGGGTTAAAAGGAGTAGCGCGTCTGTAGCCGAAAAAAAACGGAGGGTTTTGGCCCCTGTCGCCTATCTGTTACACATAGTTTTTTTAGGGTTGAAATTAGTCAAATAAGTTGCGGATCTTAGTTAAAAAATTAAAACTTATCACCCCAAAATAGTCAAAAAAGTAAAAAAAAACTAGCTACTTGTTTCATTCCTTGAACCCAAAAAACCTTTAAGAAGCCCTTTATTTCCCAAAACAGTTAGTTCATTTTTCGTTTTCTAAAAAACAATCTCTCCGGGTTTCAAACATGCAGTAAAGTAAAATTAAAAACTCGAATAACAAACCCTTTTTTCAGTAACGTTTTAGGCCCTTTTAAAATAAACAATAAAACACAGTGGTCACCAGAGCCAAACCCGCAACAAAGGGACCCGTCGTGTCACGTGACAGCCTCGATCTGGTTTGTCGGGGCAAAATCGAATTTTTTGGCGCAACCCATGCAACCCGACCGAGTGTGCTTCGTTTTTAAAAAGGAAGCAGGTGCAAACTGCCGCGAGCCTAAAAAAGTGACAGATTCAGCCCCCTGTCAAATTTGTAGGGGAAATTAGCAGAAAAAGTGTGGGATTTTTGTCATTTAAGAGAGAGAAAAGAGTGTGTGGGGTGTGTCTGCTGCCCCCCTCTCTGCGTCGTCTGTCTCTCTCTTGTCTGTCTTCTGTCTGCGTGATTTCTCTCTCTCTTTTTCCCCCACAGGAAAAGGCGGGTTTTAGGCCACTTCGCCCCAAAAACTCGGTGGGGGGTGAAAGTGCTTAGAGCGGGCCTTTCCCCGTTTTCTTTACGGGTAGTGGAAATTTAAAAAGAAAAGAGAAAAAACCAAAACCGAGGGGAAAAACATTAAGGGGCAAACGCACTACAAACCACATTAAGGGGCGGATACACGACAACAGCAACGACAATAAATAAATGAATAATTCCGCCACCCTAGATGGGTCAATCGTCGTAGGCCTCGTGACAAACTCGTGACAAACCCCCCTTCTAAAGCATCTGTTTCTCTGAGATACAGTGCTCCTTTGAACCTTGACGCATGTGTAAATTCACAACAATGGGACCGAACCCAACCCTCTGTGATCGACAGAGTACGATAAATCCAATACAAACATTCCACGATAGAATACACAGGGAGATACATTTATCAAACAACTAAGCAAACCTTCAAACAATGAAAGTAGCAATCCGAGACAAGTGATGATTCACTACCGACAACTGTCACTACACCTGGTACACAGACCCAAAAGGGGACATAACCCTGGCTGAGAGGAATTGTCCCTCTGACTGATTTCCCCAATGTGCTGACTACGGAGCTCGGCTGAGATAGCATCCGTATTGATGGAACCCTTGATATGGCGAAAAGTGAACCTGCAGTTCCACTGCCTAACCCATGAGTCGACGACTAACTGGCCGGATCCGGTCCAGGCACTGGAGAGGATGATGATCGCTCTCCAGTACAAACTTCCGGCCGTACTTTTTCTTGGGCACACCAGTGCGCGTCCATATCTGCCAGAGAGCTTCAGCAACAGTAGGGGCCTCGATAGTCCTAAGCGGGACAGCCTCTGGGTACCGAGTCGCGTAGTCCACCACTACCAAGATGTAGCGGTGACCGCGATCGGATGGTGGCTTAATGGGTCCCACCAGGTCGACACCGACCTTGCTGAATGGCTCCCCAACCAGTGGCACTGACCCTAGGGGAACACGCTTCAAGCGACCCTTAGGCGTTGTCCGTTGGCAGACATCGCAACTGCGGCAGTACTGCCTAACCTGAGAATTCATCCCCGGCCAGAAGAAGTCTTGTCTCACCCGCTCGAGAGTCCGCTTTGAGCCCATATGGCATGCCATGGGTGAATCATGGGCCTGCCGGAGAACATGTTCTCTCAAGCTTTGGGGGACGACTAGCTGCTTGGCCACCCTATCTGCCTGAGTGAAAACCCTAAAGAGGATCCCTCTGTGGAGCTTAAAGCTCACCTTGGCGTGTCGGGCCGACTGAGCGGGACGATCCACCAGTTGTCGGAGGCGTTGGACATCCAAGTCCCTGGCCTGCAGACGGACCATGGTAGCAGGATCAGCCCTAGCAAGAACCTCGTCAGAGATCGGCTGAAGAACGGGACGCAATTCCTGCTCCTGCTTCTTAGCTTTGGCGCGTGTGGTAACTCCCACACACGCTTGTACGGGCAGATCCGTAGACACGGACTGACTGCGTCCGTCCGCAAAGGTGATAGTATTCCCTATGAGAAGGGAATACATAGGTCGCTCCACCGCAATGGCCCACACTTCGCCACAGAAGTAGGGGGTGGAGATAGGAATGAGTACAGAAGGACGGGTGGAGGTAAAACCAGCCTCCAACCCGCACACATCATAACTGGCGCCCGCCGGGCCTCAGGGGAAACCAAATCCTTATCCACAAAGATCGTTGATGCTCCCGAATCCCTGATGGTGTCGACCAAGGAAGAACCAACAACAGAAAGAAACACTGGGCACTCCGTACCACCAGAAGCTGGGATGGAACCCACGTTAGCCGAGGCACGAGGACGATGGAAAGGACTAGCCCCATGACTACCGGCGGCTTTAGGACAATCTTTCCTAATGTGGCCGGGACGACCACAAAGAAAACACAGTCGGGGTGCTGAGGCCCCCGATGACCTGCCTGCCTTGTTCGACCCGCTGGCAGTCGTCGGCGCCTTATTGCCACCAAATCCTGTGGGGGTCTTCCTGTCCGTATCTGGGCGGTGCCCATAAGCCCTACGGGCTTCAGCAAACACCTCAGCGGTATGAATCGCAGCTGCGAAATCCTGAGGTGCTGTCTCGCCTATACGGATCCTCAACTCTGGGGACACGGTGTTGGTCAGCTGTTCGATGAGAATCAGATCCTCAAGCTCCAGCTTAGCCAACTGACGCCAGTACCCTAGCGTTTTGCGCAGCCTATCTCCAAACTGCACGAAGGTCTCGTCGTTATTCTTTTTCATGGACCTGAACTTCCTCCTGTACGTCTCTGGGGTAAGGTGGAAACGCTTACGCAGAGCCAACTGCATGTCTGCATAAGACGCGCCTTCATTTAGAGTGAGCACACACTCCCTTGCAGTACCCGACAACCCGGAAAAAAGGTGCATGGCCTTTTGTTCCTCAGACAATTGGTATGAAGTAGCTACCTTGTCAAAATGCTCTAAGAACATATCTATGTCCTCACTAGGTCTGAACTCTGGAAGCTTTAATTTTGGGCCTCTAACTCTATCACTTGCCTGTTGATCACCCCCTGATTTACAGATGCGGGAGTCCGCGAAAGAAGTTGTTCCATCTCTTCCCTACGCAGAGCTTCCTGTCTGGCAGCCTCCTCTCTACGCAGAGCTTCCTGTCTGGAAACCTCTTCCCTACGCCGTTTCCTCTTCCCTACGCTGATCTAACTCATCCCGACGGAGGGCTTCCTGTCTGGCAGCCTCTTCTCTGCGCAGCATAGCCTCTTCCCTACGCAGAATTTCCTGTCTGTCCAACTCTTCCCTCCGCAGGGCTTCCTGCCTGGAAGCCTCTTCCCTACGAAGCGTTGCCTCTTCCCTACGAAGGGCTTCCTGTCTGGCAGCCTCTTCACTACGTAGCGTTGCCTCTTCCCTACGAAGGGCTTCCTGCCTAGCAGCCTCTTCACTACGCTGCCGCTCCAGAAACATAAGGATGGAGGCGATGTCCTGGGCAGGATTCACCACTCCCGACACGGGAGGATGACCCGTTTGACCCGTCCCTTAGGTCTCGACTTTCCCATGAGGAAAGTTTCCCAGGGCATACTCCTTACGAGGGGAAGCATGGAGAAGAGAGGGTTTCGGTTTCTGCGACTCAACAGAAGCCCACAGTTGCTTCGCTATACTCTGACGCTTCCGAGCGGAAGTGCCAGTCGGGGTCTCAGCAGGAAAATCCCCTAGCGAAGAAGAAGTGAAAGTACTCGCTGGACTATCGGTTACAGCACTGGAATAAGTGGAAGTCACTGTAGTCGAAGTACTGGTACTAATAGTAGGGACTACATTTTGAAGACCCTTCTTCTTCGACGCACGCGTCGCTATTCCACCAGCACCGGACGTCGCCATGACAACTATATCCTATGGTTATCAAATACAGGAGAAAGACAATTCCACTTGAAAAACAGATACCGCACGGATATGTCACGTCTCTTGGTGACTAACTGAAAACTAGCAAATAAAAAAATGTCAATGTGCAATGTCCGCCTGCTCCCACTCTGGCAACACCGCGCTCTACAACGCGAGCAACAGTGCGGTGGGGCTCACCGGAAAAAAACAAAAAAAAAATGTCCAGGCTGCTCCCACTCTGGCAACACCGCGCTCCACAGCACGAGCAACAGTGCGGTGGGGCTCACCGACAAAAAAACCCAATATGGCAGAAGGAATCCGGAGAAAAAAAAACACGTGACACTAACGTCTGATACACCTACCTGTACTCAATAACCCGGCAAAAAAAAAAAAACTGGTTAAATACAAAACAGGAATGGCAGACTGAGTGGCAACAGAAAGGCAAGTCCTACGGCCGTATCTGCGCGAGGTACCCGGCGGAAAGAGGTCTGGACGCGGTCGATCCCCCTTAGTCTCACCTCGACTCCCCAGTCACACCAGATGTTCCCTCAGGCCACCAAAAGACTCCCTGCACGCTAGAGTCACCCAGCCAACCACCCACAAACAAACACGACAAACTGACTAAACACATACAAAATAGACAGAACTGGACAGGTACTCCGCGAAACGAGAGAGAGACAGTCAGAGCCCTTCACATCCTGGACGAGCCCCCACAATTGTCATGACCGACCCCTGAAGGTCTGCCCTGACAGGATCGATTTAGATGGGAGTGAAGGGAGTGACTGACCTCACACGCCTCGCAATAGACAACACAAGAAAGATTACGATACAATACACCATTTATTCACACCAGCACACACATAGTCACAAATAAGCTTTCTAAACACACACAACACGCACAATCACAATTAAGCATTTCAACACACACAACATGCACATAGTCACAAACAAGCATTCCAACACACACAACATGCACAATCATAAATAATCATTTTCAACAGTCATTCATTTCCTTGCTTCATGTGGCCCCCCCCCCCCCACACCTCTGTCTCTCCAAGGTCCTCCGAGAGCACCGGGTCAATTCAGGCACCCCCAAACCGGGTCTGTTCCTGAATAGAGTTTCAAGGCCGACACCCTTGATATATGGGCACCCCCAAAATGGCGCGACACAGAGTTACCCACACCCGGTCACGTGCACTGCAGGAGGTCCGTGGACGGTGGAGAATGGCTCCCATGGGACAGGGCGTTGTCGCGGAAAGTCCCGGACAGGGCCAGGACCATCCAGCCAAGTCCACTTGCTCCTCAACCAGTGCGCGGCCCCAACAGCGCAAGCAGCGGGTGGAGCCCCCGGGAGGAGAGAAGGAAGGAAACTGGAAGGAAAGGAGAAAGAAGGGTACTGGAACCCCGCAGTCAGTACGGTCTGATATTTGCTGCTTAATCCTAACAGCCCCTCGCATGATGGGCGAGGGGAGGTGTTTACTGAATAAATTGTTCACATCAGCTTAACACAGACCTGAGCATAACACAGTCAACAAACCAAACTAGGAACGTTTGCTAAAGGTCTCCTCACACGAAGCAGGTAAGAGGTTACATTAACAGGCTAAACAAACAAATATCAATTTATATGTTCATCCTTCCTTCACTCACATTCAACATTTTCCTTTCTTAGGAACTGAACAAATACAGCAACCGCTGCTCTATAACCGCCACCACATTTGCAAATAATACTAACTCAATGGCACAATTATCCACACATTTATAACAACATTTCAAAATGACACAATTCTCCAACCACGCATCCAAACGACGAATCATGCGTACGCACGCTCGCAAACATAAAACTCTCGTTCCCCTTGCACGCACAAACAGACGGTGGCCGAAGAATGCGAGACTGGCAATTGTGACAGGGGCGGACGAGCGAGACCAAGCAAGTACCAACCCTGAATCACCAGGTTCTCCCCCACCACCGCCGACTACCGCATCACCAGATGCATAAAAAGGAGAAAGACTTTAAGATATAATTTTGACTGGCCAGGTTAAAGATTGAATTAACCAGAAAAAGTGGTCTCAAACAATATTTCTTTTATAATTTTGAAAAACAAAAGAAATTGCGGAAAAAGAGAAGACTTAGCCGGCAACAACAAAAAAACAACAACAACAAATAAACCACGAAACTGATGCTTACCAGCTACCCGTGGGTGACCCAAAGTGGCGGATAGAGAACAGTAAAAAGCTCATTCTGGCTCACCCGGTCTCAACCAGTTTCGACCGGTGACTCCAGAATGAGCTTTTTACTGTTCTCTTAGGGTCATCCAGTTCCGGCACCTCTCCCACGCGCGCACGTCGGTGGTCAGGGCACACACACACACACACGCACACACAGAGGGGCCGCACAGCGAACTTCACCTGCCAAACTTGCCCACAAAACTTTTTTTCTTCCTCCTACCCCCCTGTCTCTTATCATCTGTTGTTCTGTCACTCAGTCCCTGTGTTTACGATCGCTCTTGACTACTTACTACACGATCCTTGGCCCCTCTGCTGATCGGACAACACAACACAACAGGCCTTTCCCCACTGGGAGAGAAAGAATAGGCAGCTACACATTTCTACACCCCTGCCAATCTACAAAAAGAGCAACACGCTGGTACAACACGCAGTGTGTGCGCGGATTACCAACACACCGCCCGGGGCTAAAAATAACTTCCACCGCCAGTTGCGCGGAGGAGGAGTTTGGCACGGCAGACGTTTTCGTGTTCTCGCGTGTCGCGCCACTCCACAGCATTCTTGCGTGCATTCCATATAAGGGGGAGTGACGTCATACCCCTTCGCTGGCCTCGGCGGCGGTAGAGATTTGGTGGTGGCGCTCACCAGACCAGGTTAACTTGCAACATTATGGTGCAATCAGCAAAGAACATTCTTGAATGCGAAGACGTTTCGCATTCTTTCCCGCCTGCAGCACAAGAAGGTTGTTTTTGACTGTGCTTCGGCGTGACTACTGTGTTTTATTGTGTTGTTATTGGTGTGATTTCCAGTTAGGAAAGCGTTGTGGCTTTAAACTTTGCTGATTGATTCCATGTCTCAAGATAGCATTTTTCAGAAGAAGAGAGGGATTTACTAGGTAGTCCTTCTTCACAAAGAATTAGCACAGGAAATTAGAGTTTCAAACGCTGCACATCAAGCTCTGTTGGATTATCTATTCAGAAACGTCACTTATTTTCCCAATCATGAGTACTGAACCTACTCAACAACCAATACCTCAGTCATCTACTGCATTTACATTGCCACCCATCTGATTACAATTGGACTGAGGAAGAAAAGCTGCTGTTGCATGAATATTTTTGTTTACTTTGGAAAAATGAAAGATGTTGTTACCCAAGCTCAACTGCATGGACCGCAGAAACTGCAAAAAAAACCCAAAAGAAAACTTGAAGCTTTATTCAAAGAAAGGGAAGGTACAATCAAAAAGAGCAGGAAAGAAATTTTCAACTCCAGCAAACTCATGAATACTTTCTTGCAAACAAAGCTGACATTGAAAAAAAAAATAACAAGAGAGGTATTTACAGATAGCCTATTTAACAACCCTGAAAGTGAAGATGAAATCATCAACAGACTGAAAAGAGGGGTCAGGAACATTCGAAGGCAAGATGCACAAACTATCATGATCTACATTCAATTTGGGAATTTTTGAATTTGTGTAAAGATTGGCATGAGACTCGGCAAAAACAGGGAAAATACAGCAACATTGGGAGACTGGTGAAGGAAAAAACTGGATATTCTGATGACCACGCTAGAAAACTGCGTGCACTTGCAAGTGCACTTTTTGAATTTAAACAGTTTTTTTTTGTGTTGACTTCCTTTAAACTTCTTCCTTAGTAGACTGAACGCAATTAAAGTCATGCTGCAGGTTCCAGAATATGCCAACTACGGAAACAGATTCCACAATGCCAACCGACTTGGAGCAGCAACATTCACAGTAGAGCACCTGTCACAAACCACCCAGCAAGGGGAAATGACATGATTCTAAAAATAACGTTATGCATAGCCGGGGCTCTGCTTCAACTTCTTCTGCTCCACTTGCTTCAATGCTCCTATTCAACGCCCTGCTTCAACTTTTTTTGGCTGCCTTCGGCGGCCACAGAGTGTACTTTATTCAACTGTCTTGTTATTGAATCAAGCTTTTGATAAATGCACTTGGTGGCTGCCTTGAATAATCTTCAGTTGACAGAGAGACCGGCAGCCGTCTTGAATTTACGGCGCTTAAGCGCGAACCATAAAATCCTTTCACATTTTCCCATGCAAAGCACCTCCCATATTTTTAAATGTTTGTGTGTGTGTGTTTGTGTGCGTGCGTGTGTGCGCGATCGTGTTTGTATATATGCTGTTATTGTTGTTGTTGTCGCTGCTGTCATTGTTGTTGTTTTGTTGTTTTACTGATAATAAAATATATTATCCACCCCGCCCACTCCCCACCCCACGCATGCACACACTCAAGTTACTTCTAAGGTCTTACTCAAGTCATCCCCAAGTAACTTTTAAGTTCTTACTCAAGTCGTCCTCAAGTTCTTACTTAAGTTACTTCTAAGTTCTTACTCAAGTCACCTTTAAGTTACCTTTAAGTTTTTAATTAAGTCGCCTCAAGTTCTTAATAAGTTCTTGATCAAGTCACCTCAAGTTCTTAACTTAAGTCACATCATGTTTATAACTAAGTCATCCTCTAAGTACAACCAAGTTCTTATTCAAGTTAACTTATAATTATTTATTAAGCTCTTAAAGTATTATTGCATTTGAAATGGATCAAAATGATCTTTTGTTGTTGGCGTTCTGGCATGCTGTTGTGTGTTCGACTTTGTATTTAGTGGTTTGAGATTTTTTGACTGCTTCGGTTTTTGCTGTCTTTGTTTATATATTTTATAAACCGTAATAACCGCCCCCAACAGCAATGCCGCCAAAAATGACAATTGCTTAAGAAAATATGAAGACTTTGGCGTGTAGACACCCCTGTTGTTGTAGGATCAACTTGTTCTGGCGTTTTTTATATCTGGCATTGAAACAACTGCTGCGGCTCTGGCACTTTTTCATTATGAGCTATATTCTGTGATTGTAATATTAATTTTTTTGTTTGTTTCCACTCTGCTAATTTTTTCCCTGCTGCAACGCGTCCAGGATTTTTACTGATCACTTTCTCTACCTGATTCAATGTTTTCTGATTCTGATTCTGCTGATTTCTGGATCGATCATTTTGAAGGGAATAAAATCTATATGATTAAAAGTAATTAATCCCATGATTAGCGGCGATAATAATGTTCCAAATCTGTAATACAGATCACATCCTAGAGACTCTAATGACTTTGTTAAAACTGGATCCTGCGTTAAATCATACATAAAGTCTTGTCAGAATCGATGGGAGCAAATCTACTAACTAGTATAGTGTACAAACTAAGAACCGTTTGTCCTAACACTTTTTACCATTCTTGATCCCAGCTGCGCTTCATACCTGTTATGATACTTTATAATGTCTTGTGGTGACATCTGTTGAATCTGTTCTATGCTGAATTCATTGCCGAGGAACTGTTTTTTTTTTTTCCGCATGCTGCCAAAGAATACAACCTTTCCTTTTGGGCATAACAGCTTGGTCATCAACTTCTTCATTTGTAAGTCCAAGACGGATTAGGTCGCTCTGTAGCTGTAGTAGATCATCACTGTTCATGTTTTTTATTAATTATAATTATTTTGTTTTTAAAAATGAGCGCTGAAAAAACTGTTGCTAACCTTGTATACCAATCTGCTGTTATTGGAGGCCTAAGTGAGGATACACAATGCTTGGTAAAAGCCATGTTAAAAATAAAACCGGCAGATCTTGGCAAGCTAGACTTTGAAGACTCAGCAAAGCTGATTGCTGTTATAGCAGCTTCATTCGCTATGAAAGATTTTCTAGTTAAGCAAGGAATAATTCCTGACAGTATCAATATGTAAAATTAAAAAAATACATTTATAAAAATGGCTTCATTCGTAATGATGATAGGCGGCGCCGTAGTGAATGCGCTTGCTTTTAGCGGAAGTAATTACGCATTTAGTAAACTACGGGATGATGGCGAGAGAAAAAGACATAACAAAGCTGTGGAGCAACTAGCAGCCGCACAAGATAACTATGAAAAGCAGAGAATATGAGCAGTTAGATTTTATTAATAACAAACTGAAAAAACAGGGACATGCAGCTTACACATTTAAAGACGTTGACCAGGCAATAAAAGAATATTATCTTGTAACGGGCAAACCAATCGAGACATTGCCCCCCCCAAAATTCATGACTTTTATCAGCCATCAGAAAAACAAAAGATGCAAGAAATCGGGTTTATTGTCTTTGGCATGGCCGTCGTGTATTTTGTTGCGCATAATATTGGCTGAATAAAAATGAACAAAATCTATTATTCCAAAAGGATATTGGAAGGGAATCACAGCAATTAAAAAGCTAAGCCAAGCAGCGGAGTTAGTGAACAAACAGCAAAGAATGGCTATCTAAACAAGCGATTTGGCAAATTTAATTACCTGCGCCTAGACGAATACAGAGACCACACTTTGTGAATACAATACCGAACGACACCCATCAAATGGATCTTCTATATTTACCCCATGATACGATTAGACGAAAAAGATTTAAGTACGCGCTCACAGTCATTGACATAGCTTCAAGATATAAAGATGCGGAACCATTAACACAAAAGAGTGCTTCTGCTGTTGCTGTTGCCATACAACTGATATACCAACGAGGCCCGCTAACTTATCCTCGCATGATTCAAGTCGATGATGGAAAAGAATTAAAGGCCAAGTGAATCAATTATTGTTAAAACATAGAGTTACTATTAAAAGAGGCATTCCAGGAGTTCACAGATCACAGGCTTTGGTTGAAAACTTTAACAAACAGTTATCTGAAAGACTTTTTTCCTACCAGTATCACAGAGAGCTGATTGACAATTCTCGCAACACAGAATGGGTTAGAAGACTGCCCTCAGTTTTGCGCGCAATGAATAATGAAGAATTTAAAGGGCTAAAACCAGTACAAGCAATCAAAAAACAAACAATAAATGTTGCTGAAGAGACTCCAGTTCATCTGGCAAACTATACCGTTTGGTTTAAAAGTAAGGTACCTTTATTTACCGGGGGAAGCAGAGGGGAACACTCGCATCAGGCAACCGATCCAGTTTGGAGTGTTGATCCGTATGAAATAAAAAGAATTGTAAAATGAATCCGCCCGTGTATTATTACGAGAAACTGACACAACAAAACAGCCAGCTCCTCAAAGATCTTTTGTGAAGGAAGAACTGCAGATAACCCACCAGATACAGTTCCAGTTGCTTAATTAATTTTAATTTACATAAATATATTTGATCTAAAATGGAAGCTCAGAAGGAAGCACAGAACGAAACAAGAATGATAAAGGAAGAGACCGTAGAATTAATACGGGAATCATATGATACGAGTTCTATTATTAAGGAAACATTTACGTGGATTCATCGGCACATGCTAAAACATCCAGATCACCTACAGCCCAAAATCCCAGATTTTGATTATCAAATATGGGGAAAAGAATATCTTGAAATAATAAAAAAAATTCGAGCACATCAAGCAAACATGAAAAATAATTTGCTGAATTGGATAATGATATGATTGAGCTTTTAACAAAATTTGAGGAAAAAAATGACATAAATGGGTTTTATAACAAAACTTGAGAAGATATGTAAATTATACTATTCTCCAGTGCCCAATTGCATATGAAAAACTCTGGATTAACAAATACTCGTTTTGTGTTTGTTCTATCTAATGACTTCTTTGTTACAACAGTTGTGTTGATCTCATGTAGATTAGATCGCAGTTTTACGTTGTCATGATGAAAAGTATGTTTATATGAACAATGCTTCTTTGTAGTTGTCATGCGATATGTTTGACTGCACAACGCTGCGAGATATTCCCTTGCTTTTTTGATGGTTTCTCCTGCTTGAAAGACTGTACATTTTAGACCTTAAACCAACAAACTCCTTAATCACCCCTCCAGATAATTCGTCCTTCATCTTTCCTAAAACCTTCTTGTTAACGGGTGAATGCAAAGCGAATCTTTAGGATAATCAGATGTGTCGTACCATCCCGCATGCCCTTTAGCTACTTCTAATTCCATGTCTTTATAGATGTCTTCAGTAGGGATATCTATAACAAAACTATCTGTATCTGTGTAAAGTACTCTGGACTCTGGATACGTGGGTTTAAAGTAGTCATAAAGAAATTCTAACATCAAAAGCTTTGATAATTCTAAAACAGTAAACCCAATAAATACAGGCTTGTCTAATTTGACTTTCTTTTTTTCATCATTATGCCAAAAAGCTGATCATGAAATCTTCTAAAGTCCTGATAATTAGGTTTAGAAGTCAGCTTAATTGCTTCGTTCTCTCTGTGACCAATCTAACATCTTTGCGCTTGTGCGGATTCTCCATAGTCTTTCCAAAACAGCTGTTGTTCACAGCTTGAAAAAGTCTTTTTCTGAAGCATCTGTGGTTTTAGTTCTGAGATCGTGTTCTTCATGATGTATGGTTTCATGAACTGTTCTTGATCAAAAGCAATTATACGATGAACTGCTCTCAACTTTAAACCATGTCTTAAATAAAATTGTAGAAGTCTGTAATGACAGACATAATTTTTTTTGTCTCGAAGATTAGGCCAAGTTTAGGCAGCTCTGTTTTTGCCATCTTTAGACTTCTGCAGCTAATGGGTAGTCAATTATGCAGGTCATGGAGTTCCTGAGGATATTCTAAGTCAACTTCTAGAATGTATCCACGCTGTTGATCGGGCGTTAAACTGCTCAAACCACTTTAATGCTCTTTGCACATTATTTGTACTGCCGCCTTTGTACATTTCAAAGTTGCGTAGTGGAAGTGATTGCGCCATAGCCCATCCATACAGATTGTTTGCATCTAAATACATAAGATAGTTAGACCTTTTACTTGGATCATAGTCGTCCAAGTATTTGTTTGCTTTACAGTAAATGGTGCGACGCATACTAATTCCTCCACGCAATCCGTTTTCAATCATCTGAATCATTGGTAAATCTGACAATAAATCAATCTGTACTCCAGTATCTTTTAAGAAAGCGTCCCAGCTCATCCCAGGCGCAGAAATGTAATGCGCGGGATCCAGGCTATAATGTTTCATGCAGGTCTTTCTATAATTTCAAAGACGTCCGCCAACAAACATACATCAGCCATCAGGTATGCATCATGATAGTCTCCCATCGTTTTACACTCTAACTTCTGCCACGCATCTTGAGCAGCTGGTCATCAGAATCACTGATGTCCTTTCCTCGAACTAGAAAAGAACGCGCCTTTGGGAGGAAGTCTGTCTTCGTCAAACCTTTCCCAACTGTTCATGTACTCATAAGGGTAAAACGCCCTTTCTAACAAGTTTTGGGTCAAAATATTCTTCCTTATTGGGCAGGACTTTAAGGAAAAGGCCATGACTCTAATGATCCCACATGTGCTGCATAGAGTCAAAAAGACATGTTATTTAAAGTGAAACACATTATTTTTTCCTGATGACTGTGCAATGCATGTTATCCTGAAGGCGTGTCTACTGCTTTCATTATAAATGAGAGTCGTAACCCTTGCAAGTTATGAAAGAAAAAGGGCAGCTTCCATGTCTTAGATCAAACTTTAGTTGAAGATGCATTTACTGTGCGCTGCTCCTCTGAACTTTCCGCTAATGTGATCAGGGTCTCTTACTGTATGGATTGCGTCTTCACTGTTAGACATTAGTTCTAAACCACAAATCCAACAGTGAGTGGCTGATTTTATACTGTTGTTGTCTTTGGGCGTCATTATGATTTCAGATAAGTTTAGATTATTAGAACAGGCGTTACGCACTTGCTGAAAGCGTTCTAAGAAGTATTCTGCAGCATTAGGGCCCTCTATAAATTCCTGGCTCGAATGGGCGCCATCCGACCTGACAATGATAAAAGCAAATGAACAGATTCTGATGATTACCATTGGGACCGTTTTTCGGAAGTTTCTGTGGGTTGGCCCTTCATAAGGAACAATAAGCGACTCGAAGTCTGCGTAAACAAAGTATGGACTTGTGTGCAGCCGTTTCCAGTTCTTAAAACTAACTTTAGATCCTGGCGGGGCGTAATTAGTTTCTGTATTACAGTCTACAGAACTTTACAATGTTTTTTATGTTCAAGCGTGCTGGAACGGGTGGCATTCTTATTAAACATTTTCTACAGAATTCTTGTTTGCGTCTTTGTTTTGAAATAAAGCTGCTTAGTCTACTCATTTTTCGTATCAATGTGGTAATGCGGTAGCCCCGCTGGTTGAAAGCATCACATAAGTCAACATGCTTTTGTCTGGCTCGCCAATCGTTGGGCTGTTCTGGACACTTAATCGGTTGTAGATTTGTTTCCTCATCCCATGTGTAGACATTAACAGTTATTGGGTTTGTTTTGTTCTTCAAACTGTCAATTTTGGGCCACGCTAACAGGAAAGGATATTCCGCTAAAGTTAAGACATGTGATGTAAGGGTGATAGTTAAAACCCCTCTCTCTGCGTTTTGCGGGCGTGAGCAGCCTTGCAAGAACACACACCCCTAAAACATTTGTTGTCTGAATTCTTTATGTTTAGAACTGCTTTTTTTTTGCGACTAATGCTTGGGCAGCGGAATGTAAGCCTTGCCAACAATCGGTGCATACTTAGCCTGTTTTAATCTGATCTCTAGGGCTTCGCCCTCTGACCAACCAGAGCCTCTCATTTTGCTTCTTCAGCGGCCGCATCAAACGTGTAAGCCCGTTGGTCTGCCCAACCAGGTGTTAAGTCATTATGAGAAAGAATAACCTGTTGTTGAGGGCGGGGACCCAGACTTCTAGTTTTCTTCATTTATTGTTATATAGTCGATTAAAAAGCTAACATTATTTTAACTGGGGGGGCCCTTTTTTATTTTTACCGGGAAAACTTGAGAAATACATGCACAACACTCCCCTTACTTTTGGGTTGGGAATCAATGACTTCTAGATTAATTTCATTTAAAGCTTTTGACAAACGCTCCCCCTTTAAAACTTTCCTTCAAACAATTCGTCCGGTCCTTTTTATATCTTACCCATGTTGATTTCTTTTTCTAATTTTCAAAATATTTTTTTAAAAATTTAAAAAAATAATTAATCAAACAATATCAAGGGTTTCTTTTTGTGCTTGGACTCATAAAAAACGAAATAAAACCCCTTTGGTGTTGTTAATTGAGCTGTTTAAAACGGGATTTTAATGTTCGTTTACTTTTTTTAAACATTCCTTTTTTAATCTCTGGGCGTCTGGCTGTTTGAGAAAAATTTGCCCTTCCCTTTTTTTTGAAAACCCAAACTTTTGTTTTTTTAGTCATCAAAATGGGCCTTTTAAACGACAAAATTCTTCACCCGGATTTGAGTAACTAGTCCCTTTTATTTATTGTCAGTTTGAACGAACTAAGTTTAGCTTTTATTAGTTGAACCATCTGTGTGCTTTTGGATTTTATTTTTTAATTTTTTTTGCCACAGCACTTACACTAAGGGAACACACCCCGGGGAGAGTTAAAGAAAAACCCCGCCTAGGGGTTAAAGCTGCAGGGCCCCTTTGGGCCTTTTGTAAGAGCCCTACATTTTCCCCCGTGATAGGGCACTAATAGCGATGCTCCATTTTAAACATTTTGTAACGGGCTTTAAAGGCAGCAGAAAAACTTCCTTTTTGGTTTTGTTTGTTTTTTGAAAGGTCCTGCCCCTGTTTTTTGTTGCATTTGCGTAATTTTTTTTAATTGAAGGTTTTTATGTTGGGGGTTTTCCCTACTATCCCTTTTTTTGGGGGGCTCTGGGGGCTGTAGGCACTTTTGGATAAACCTAAAACAGACATGTTTTTTTAAAAAAATAACAAAAAAATTTTAGTATTGTATTTTTTTTTAATTTCTGTTATTTTAATATCACTGCGCATCATATATTAAAAACAAAACACGTTAAGGGGTTTTTTGGGCCCTTTTTCTTTTAAATTTTGAATGTTTATTATGTTCAAAACAGTTCTCCCGTTTCCCCCTTTGTAACTGAGTTTCCCCCGTTCCCCTTAGGTCAATCCAAAACCGTTTTTCGGGGTTAAATAATGATCAAGTCAAAACACTGTAAAGTTTGTAGATCTTTAGCCCAAAAGGGTAATTTTGGATTTTAACACCTCCCCCCTCCAAACAGTTTTTTTATTTATAAAAATCCCTGAAAGGTTTTAAAAAAGCCCACTGCGTAGTTTTGGTTAGGACGGGCCCTCAATTGTTTTTTGGGCACTTTGTTTTTTTGGGGATTAAAAAAAATTTTCAGTTTGTTTTTTGGGAAGGGTTTTCATTTTCACACGCAAAAAAATCCCTTTTAAAGCAAATTTTGGCTCCCGGCACTAAAACTAAAAAATTCCATATAGTGCGGGCCCTGCTTTTAATATTTAGAATAAAAAATAAACTCTTTCGAAATATATTGCAAATTTTTGGGACTGATATTGTTCTAAAATCAGCCCGCTAAGTTAGGGTTGCTAACGATGTCAAACTCAAAACGAGATGCAGAAATGGGGTTATTTGCTTGGGGGTTTCTGTAATATAATAACTTTTATTTGTAGTCTTTAAAAAAGTTATTTCCCATAGACAATCTTTTTTTTTTAATGCCCCTTGAAAGTATGGGGCCGTTTTTAAACAACTCAAAATCTAGGGGTAAAAAAAAACGTTTTCCATACGCATAACTTACGGCTAAAAACCTTTTCCCGTCTTTGGGCTTCTTCAGCGCATATTCTATTTTGGGGGTTTTCTTAAATTTTCGATTCCTTGAAACCAAGATAAACCCCTTTGTTCCCGGTTGGCCAAAAGATCAAAAAGGTTAAAATTTTTCCCTGCTTTTATGTAAAAAAAATTTTCCCTTGCCCCTTTCCAAGTTTTTAGAAATTTTTCTTAACGTTTGCCCGCCCCAAATTCTGTACAACTGTCCTGTTGGGTCTTTTGCTGATTCGAGTTTTTTGAAAGTAAGACGCGCAGAAACCTGGCACAATCACTTATCCCTCCTAGGTCGGGAAAATTTTGACAGTAAGAATTTGATCCCTTTAATAGTAGAGGGAAATTATTAAAACATAATTTTCCCTTTTTCCCTTCACCCAAAGGGTCTTTCAGTCTTCTATGGGGGTCAAAATCGAGCCATATGTTTGGACTTTTTTTTTAAAAAACAAAAAAAAAAGTTTTATTTTTAAAGGGAAAAAAGGCAGGCTTTGAAGTAAAGATTATGATTTTTTTTGATCCGGAAAGGGGCATAAATTTGGAAAGGGTTACTTTTTGATACGAAATCACCAGCGCCCCTCAGTGCGCGTGAATTAACAGAAAAAAGGGTTGGAGCATTTTAAAAAAGGGTTTAGCCCTTTAAAAACCCCCCCAAATTTTTAAAGCCCCTAATGATTTTAAATTTAGAAGGCGGTCATTTTTTTTGTAAAAAAACGCCCCGGGACAACGTGTTGAGCTACACATGAACGAAACCATAAAATTTTAAAGCCTTTGAGTACATTAAAAGGCAAAGATCCATGTAGCGTACAAAATCGCCTTGGCATTTTCAAAAACCAAAATTAGAAGGGGGGTTTTTAAAAAATTCAAAACACACTACAAAAAACTCCCAACAGATCCAAAATCCCAAAAACATAAAACCTTAAAAGTTTTGGGTCCAACAGGGGGACAAAAAATAGATCAAAAACCATTTTTTCAAAAGAAAACACCCATTAAAAACAATTAATGATTTTTAAATACCCCCCCAAGAATTTGAGGCTTTTAAAAAACATTAGAGGCAAATTAAAAACCCAATTTAGCAAAAAAGTGAATAGATGGGCATAAAAAAAAGAAAAAAGAAAAACTCGTTGGGGCGGAGGGACCCCCAAAAACTTGGGGCCGGTGTTAAAGAAAGAAAAACCCCAAAAAGATTTAAAAGATCTTAAAAAAGAAAGATCGCAAGACTAAAAGCGGCGTCTACAAACCCGGGGCCCAATTTACAAAACTCAATGATCAAAAAAAGAGAAAATCCCAAAAAAAATTTTTAAAGACACAGCACCCACAGAAAGAATAAAGAACAATGTTTAGGAGCAAGGGTACATTAGCAAGTGTTATAAAAGGCCTTGGGTTTGCAATAAGTACAAATTTGGGGAAAGGCTATTACAGGGGGCGGCTGTCAAAGCCCATGCCCCCCGCCGCCCTCTTTGGGCCCCCATCGCCCCCCCTATAAATCATTGGGGGAAAAAAAAAGCTTGACATCTTGCGGGTTTATTAAAAAAATTAAAAAGGTAAAGCCGTGGATGCCCCTTTTCCCCGGATATTAGGGGGGGTTTTAGCTGGCTTTTTTCCCAAAATGCAGGGAAAGTAGTTTTGGGTTTAAGGTGAGCACCCTTTGGGCCCTTAGTTCTTTTAAAAGTCGTTAATTTTTTAGTAAAATTTAAAAACCAAGTAATCCTAGGGCCCTTAATCCAAGAAAAAGCGCCCGTCTTTTCATATTCCCTGGTCAAATTTTTTTTTTTTACTTTTTCAACGGTCTTTACTTTGGGGCCCCGGGGATTGGATGCTTATTCTTGGGGGGGCATCTTGTTTGTTTACTGCTTGCAATAAATTTCTGGCCAGAATTTATTTTGTTTTTTTTCCCCACTTTCTGTTCAATTTCCTGCCACCCAGGAAATTTTTATTGTAGGTTTTTTATTGTTCCTTTTCGGAGCCTGAGGTCAGAAGGCCGGGATGTATAAAAATGCCAAAGTAAAAATCTACTTTCGAACTTGCTTTTTTAAAAAATTTTTTGGTTTCCTTTTAATACTTTAAAGGGAAAAAACGTAAAAATTAAAGGCGTCCCTAAATTTGCTAAGTATTGTTTTTGTGCGTCAAAGCCAATAGAAGGATTTAGTTATGCGCGATTCGTTTGTGCTTTTCGAGCCTAGCAAACACCCAAAATAAGTACGAAAAAAGAGTCGTTTTTTTCGTTTATTCCCGCTTTAGTTAGGGCCCCTTTTAAGTTTTCCCCCAAAAATTGTTTTCCATTTCTGGGTTTTAAAAGCCTTGCTCTAGGACCGGGTGAAAAAGCCTGCCTGTAGAGAAAGATGTGTAAAGGGGGATTTCCCAAACATGTTATACTTTCTGTTTCAAGCCCCAAAAATAAGGGGTGGCCCAGACCATGAAATTTAAAATCCAACTTTTGGCTAAAGTCCGTCTTTGGCCCCTTAAAAATTGAATTCGTTACAAAAACCTTTCAAAAGCCCCTTTATGTCTAATTTTGTTTCTAAATGGATTTTAAAAGGTTTTCATTTTGGGAAAGGTGCTTGCTGTTCAGTCAAAAATTTTCGTTCCCGAAGGTGTAATAGAAATGAAAAACTATACACTGACCCCACCAAGGGTCGGGTGATTTAAAGGGTTTTTTTTAGCATCGACACTCCACACCCAGTTGATGCACCCAAAAAAAAAGAAAGTTTAATGGGTTTTGATTTTTAAAATGCATCGGGTTTACTGGGGAAACCCCACTTTTTGGGGTGTGGTTTTTTTAATAGGAAAGGGGTTAAATCTGTTTAATTGGGGGTACTAAACCCTTTAAATTGAAAGGTTTTCAGGGCCAGTCACAGAAATGTCAAGAGTACCGGGGTTTTTATATTTTTAAGATTGTTGTGCGGGCCCCAAAAAATATTTTGCATTAGTAATTTAATGCGCCCCATTTTTATTTTGTTTTTAAAAATGTTTGTAACAATAACAACCAAGACCCCTCCTTCGTTTTTTTTAGAAACCAATTACTATTAATAACAATTTTCCCCGGGGCCAGAATGGTTTCCCCTTCATGAAATTTTTTCAAATCGTATGGTTTTTAAAATAAAATGAAGCCAGGGGGAAAAATAAGATTTTAAAAGTTGACAAAAAAGGGGGCCAAAATTAGCCAGTTAACAATACCTGATGGTTTTAAAGGGTTTTGCCCCTAAAAAAGCAATGATTTAAATTTTAAAATTACTCTCAAACTTAAAATGCCAAATCTAAAAAAAAATGTTTTAAATTTAAATCTGAAAAGAAGGGTTTCAATTTTTTTAAAGAGCTAGCTAAAATGTTTGGCTTTTCAGCTGACAAACATAGATTTAGAGTTTTCACCAAAAAAAAACTACTTTTGAGGGAGAAATCCCTCGATCTTGGGATTAATTCATTACTCTATTTCATTTGGGGCGGCCCGGCCTGAGAAAACTTTTATGATGGAAAGGGCCCCCAAATGTTTTGAGAGCTTTCCTCAGGGGAAAACTCATATTTCGATTAAAGAAATTTTAAAAATTTTCCCCCAAATTTTCAGTTTAAAAAATTAGTTTGTGGGAGGGTTGGATCATTTAATATAAAAAACAAAGACAAAAGGGGAAAAGTTGTGAAATGTGATAACCTACACATTGTTTTGGAAAAAAAATAAAAAATTTTACTAAAAAAATGTCGCGAGGACCAAAGAATCGGGAGTTACTTTTGCGCCTGTAAGGGGGTAAACTTTTAAAATTAAAAAACCTTGCGACGTTGCGACTTTGAACAAACGGTTTTGATAGGTGCTTTGTATTGGGTTTTTTAGTACACTAAAGATGGTGTTTTTAAACGGGAAAGAAGGGTTTTTTTACAACAAAAAGTTTCCTAAATAAACAACTACGCAATGTAGAAGCAAATAATGCTGGCCATTTTGAATAAAAAAATATTCGAAAACCTGACGCAAAGGCACTTAAAAAACCATATTTAGAATGGGACATAAAAATTTTAATCATAAGCCCCTTTAATTTTTTGGCCCCTCAAAAAAGGGTTTTAGAAAAAGATTTAACTCAGGTCCTTTTCATGTAAGTCCTTTTGGGCCCGAGGGCAATAGTCGGAAAAAGATTGGAAAAAAAAGGGCCCTGTGGGGAAAAAAACCCGTACATCCTCCCCAAAAAAAAAACCCCGGGTTTTTAAAAAAGCTTTTTACAAAATTTCAGGGGTTTTTTCCAAGCAGAAAATTAGGAGGGCACGTTCACAAAGAAAATTTGAAATTTTTTGTCTTAAAAAAGGTGGAGAGGGATGGGGGTTTTTGGGGGTTTGTGACGCCCCCTTTTTAAAAGGGAATTAATATTTGCTGGGAAAACCCTTGACGTTAAAAATCTTTAAAGTTACCCCTCTCGGTTTTTACAAAGGTGGGAAATTAAGGTCCCCAAAAACAAGCAACAAAAAACAATGTTGACTTAAATAGGGAAACCCAACTTCAGAAAATGAATTGGGTTTTTCTTACACAAATTTTGGCCTTATGGGTTTTTTTAAAAATGAACAATTTTGACAAGGTATATAAAAACAATAAATGGGGTTAGGGGAAAAATTTTGTTATAAAACTAGGAGCAGGTTTTTAAAATTTTTGACAAAAATCCTCATTGTTCAATTTATTTTTGGGGAGACGGTTTTGGAAAAACAAATTTGTCCTAGACCTATTACAAACAGTTTTAATTTGCTATAATTTTTATCATATTGTGATTTTTCTGTCCAAACTTAAATGGAACAAAAGGGATATCCCTGATAGAAGGGTTTTTATGGACAGATTTAGACATATTTTTGTTGTCCCAGCAATAAACTGAGTGAATTTTTTAGAACATTTTTAAAAACTTTTTTAAGGAACGCAGACACTATTTATTATAGATGACTGTTCGGCAGAAAGAGACATAGTTAAAAAGAGAAACACTTTATCAAAACTAGCTTTTAGTGGAAGACATGCTGGGATAAGTGTGTGGATTTTATGTCAAAAATATAACTCAGTTTTAAAAGACTTTAGAGAACAGTTAAAGACTGTAGTTTTATTTCACATGAAAGACAGAGACTCATTTGATGAATGTCTGCGCGAAAATGATGTTATTGAAAATGATCAGGAAAAACGCAGGATTAAGCAAAAACTAAAATCTGAAAAGTTTAGTAAATTAGTAATGAAAACGGATAATCCTACACAGTATGTTTGTTTGTAGGGTCATTATTTTTTGGTTATTGAAGTCTTACTTGCCAGAGAACAGTAAAAAGCTCATTCTGGAGTCACCCGGTCGAAACTGGTTGAGACCGGGTGAGCCAGAATGAGCTTTTTACTGTTCTCTCGGGTCAAGCGACTCTCTCTTGCCCTCTGTCCAGTTGAGAGGACAGCAGAGCAGATGCGGAAAAAAGATGACGTGATGTGATGTCCCTCCCCTACGGGCCGACCGTAGGGATGAAGGTACCGACCGTACCTTCGACGAAGTGGTGTAGAACCAAAAACAGAGCAGGCGCTCTCGGAGACATCTTCCGCTCGAGTGAAGAGAAAACCTCCCTCAACGATGGCAGCCAACATGCCACGCTACGTCACAGTGAGCATACCTCAAGCCTAAGAGGAATGTTACACGTGCGGCAGGTTACAAGACAGGTGAGAGGCCGATAGACAGTCAGTTCAAGCGAAAGGTACCAGCCACCCGTAAACCCGCAGAACGAATTGCACGGGTAGTGGAATTAGAGAGAGAGAGAGAAAATAGACCTAACCTGAGCTGAACGACATTAAGGTGCAAACGCACTACAAGCCACATTAAGGGACGGATACACGACAACAGCAACGACAATAAATAAATGAATAATTCCGCCACCCTAGATGGGTCAATCGTCGTAGGCCTCGTGACAAACTCGTGACAATAGGGATCACTGAAAACCACTTCAAAACCAGATATGCAAACCACAAACAGTCATTTAATAAAGAAAAATATAAAAACCAAACAGAACTGAGCAAATATATCTGGAAACTTAAAGACGCAAAAACAAGCTACAATATATCCTGGAAAATCATAAAAAGAGCATCACCATACAGCAATGTTTCAAAAAGGTGCAACCTATGTTTAACTGAAAAATGGTTAATATACTTAGCGCCATAAAAACGCACGGGTCAGAAGAACAAAATAACTCGACAGAGGTAAATCAGTTAGGGGTATGAAAACTTTAATGTTGAATGACAAAGTCATGAACAGAAAAGAAGTGCGCAATGGACAACATGTGCTGAACATTTGGCGTTCAGTAATCGCAAACACAACATTAAAGTTTTCATACCCCTAACTGATTTACCTCTGTCGAGTTATTTGTTCTTCGGACCCGTGCGTTTTTAATGGCGCTAAGTATACTATGCAAACCACACTTAGCAACTTTAAACACCAAAACAGAAATAGTAAACAACTGCAGGCATAAATGGAAATCGTTGTTAGTGAACACACCCAAAACAAAAACCTGAAAGCCCCCCAAAAACACGTGCAGCCAACCCGCACGTGCAAACAACCGCAAACGGGAGCCCACACGCTATATAACATCGGCGGTGGGCAAACCAAAATCATCCTGATGACAGCGCAACACGCTCGAAACAAATTTGTAGATAGTTTTAAGATTCCTCTTTTAACTTGTTTTAACTAATGTTGCTCCCCAAGGGGTTGAGCACTCAAAAAATTGTTTTAGGCATTTTAAATATACTGATAATATATATATATATATATATACACACACATAACACACACACACACACAACACACACACACACACACACACACACATATGCCTGAGTATATGGGTGAACATGTGTGTGTGTGTGTGTGTGTTGTGCGCGCACGCACATTTTTTTCTTCTTTTTTGTGTGTGGGGAATTGCTGTTCATCACATGATATAATCATTGTTAATCAACATGAAAAAGCTGCTGCTGTTGCTGATGATGATAAGAGGGAAAAAATAGGAATAATGATGATAATGATGATGACTGAATATGAAATTGTGATAACTATCAACACTGAAATAAACAACCACACACATTTCAACCAGTCAATGGACGGACAGACATAATACCACTCCCTCCCTCCCTCCCTCTCTACGCCACAGCACGTGGTTCAAATAACACATTTTATGTTGCTTTTTCCCCCGTTTAGTTTGGATTTGTTTATACCACTCATTTTTGTTCAGAGATGTAGGTCTGAATAAGCAGAATTCTGAAATGTACTTGAGGCAGGTGTGAAGAGTTCAGTCACTGGATGTCATCAGCTAAAGACCGGGTTAGTCAAAGAAGGAGAATCGGTCAAAGATGCGAGCGGTTTTGTGTCAAATTAAATAAAGACAGGGACACAAACCTCAAGGAACACTCAACGAAACGCATGCAGGATGAGAGAAAAGTCGCCAAAGGGAACGGCCGGGTTCTATTAAAGAGAGATGTCTAAACTCTCAACAGAACAGCACCAAATACATCATACAGAAACGGGTCCTTTCGATAAAATGGCCTGGTCAAACACTGCGTATAAGTTAAGGAGAACAAAGACAGTGACATCACCATTGTCCGTTGCATGCAGTACGCCATTTGAACTGTTTCAGTGCTATGGGAAGAGCGACGTGCAGTCTACGAAAGGCGAAACAAAACACACAGAGAGAGAGAGAGAGAGAGAGAGAGAGAGAGAGAGAGAGAGAGAGAGAGAGAGACAGAGAGAGAGATTTGCGTGAAATGAAGTGGCTACAAAACAATTTTTGCTAACAAAAAGAAAGGAGAGATTAATGGCATAGGCAATAGTTTTGAAAACGTCAT